>CM070560.1:50576119-51776119 GCA_036346405.1 Phyllostachys edulis
CCTCGCCCGTACCTCTGGCCTCTAGCTAGCTAAACTCCATCCGTTCATTATTCTCCGGTTCTCCCGGCCGGTGTTGCGGTAGTAGTAGTAAGTACAAATTGCTATCATCTATCAACACAGTAGAAGCATATCTAGCTTTTTATGGTACTTTGGTGATGAAGATTGCCATCCCAAGTACAAATCCAGCACTAAAGACAACTCTAGGAAACTAGTGGTAGCCTGTGTTCATCACTATATTAGGCTTAGTCTCATAGTCTGCAGAAGGCCTGAAATGGATTTGTTATGGTCTTCAACAACTGCCACAGGTAGTACTAGTTGCAAAGGGATCAATGGGATTATAGAACTGGAGATGTAAGATTGAGAAATGCCAATCTCTTGCTGACTAGCTCTGGTGTGTGAAATTTGTTTCTCACTTTTTGCTCAATTTTGTTAGAGAGGCTATTTTTCACCCTTGCTTTTTGGGGCTATTAAAGCCCTCGCTCGCACAACCTGTACTCCGTCGCCCCTAACAAAGTTTTAACAATACAAAAGAAAACGAAGACTGACGAAACCAGTTTACAAGGACAGGGTATAGTGGTCAAGTACTGTCTTACATCAACAAAGAACGCAAAATTAGTACGAGCTGTCTAGAGATAGTAAAAGTAATTTTACCAGCTGCTGAACTAAACATTCAAAATATATTACAAATACAGGTCAAATAAATCACGTGAATCAGTTTTACAAAAAGGGCGAAGCTATTAAAATTGATCGTACATAAAAGCAATGTAAACTACAAGCAAAGCAAAGGAGTAGAGCTCATCTCCACAAGAAAGCAAGCTAGGGTAGCACTGTGTGCAGGATAATAACAGGGTTGGATAATATCAGATTATGCGCATGTTAACGAGTCCACTAGACTAGAGCCTAGACTATAGAACTATGCTACTCTTCATCATTTCCTTGTCCGCCGCACAGGTCCGCGTAATATCGTAGTCTCCTTGATCCACATTGTGCAGAAGGGTTTGGGGAAGCGAGAATCCGTCTTCAAAACTGCCATATACACATAATGCAATAATATACATACAAGGCTAAACAAGGTTGGCTAAGTTATTTTATTTGCTAAAGCAATGTTTTCAAATGCCATAATTACAAAATCCTATCACTTAGCATTTTAACCTAATTTCATTTTATTAAAGAATAATTGTAATATTAAATAGCAGTGGTTACCTCCACCTTTATGCTTATTTTGATTTGAGCTACCTCCGCTCATTAATACCGAGGTTAAAAAGGGAAAATCCAATTCGAGGCTAGATAGAGCCCACACATTTTATACCACCCACAAAGGTTTTGAAATAGAACTAACTCTAACAAGTTCCATGTCCCTTTTGATAGTAAACACATATTTAAACGGTTTAGACTGCAGAGGTTGTACATTGTACCCACAAGAGATAGTCATACTTGTTACCTCACATGATTCGTAGTCATGTAGTTGAGTGGCCGTCCATGATAACCTTTCAAAATATCTCTCGCCCACCAGTCATCTCACCCATATGGGGTTACGACTCTATATATTGTGCGGGATCTCAGTTGAACTACACCACAATGACCCAGCTTACTTCACCTTGTGCAGGTCTCCCATTCAAGTAGGGAAGAATCATGACTTGCATTCCCATTATCCACCCTGCGATATGACATCGAGTTTAATAAATTACTAAGCTAAGTTGCGGTTTCGGACTCCGTGGTTGTACTTGTTTTACGGAGGTCGACAAGATTAAGTTCTTAAATCATCCGTTCGGTTCCACATACCAATTACTCTCGTGCTCGTTAGCACCCACCACCATTCCATCCGCCCAATGTGGTAATGCAAGTTATTAGTGTTTTGAGAGAGTAAACCAAATTATCTCATTCATTTAGGTCATGGACCACCAATAGCCTTAAAACATTTCATGTTTAAAGAGATGATGATTGGAGTATTTAATACACTACTACAAAAAGGCTAATACTAGACACCTCATCACCAGACGGTTGACCAAAACCGTGATTATATGTAATCACGATAGTTTTGGTTTAGAAATGTCGTATTCTTGGCTAGCGCTAAAAACTATCACAGTGAAGAGGTAATATCACAGACGGTTCATAACTAAAACTGTCTATAAGTATCACAGGCGGTTCATTTTATAACCGTCGTGATAATTCTATATCCGCAGAGCGGTTCTAAAAAACCATCATGAAACCTCCGAGCGGTTCTTAACAATATAGTATGTGATATTGCTACATATCCGCAGACGGTTTTGTTATAACAAATCGTGATAATCTCCTACCACCCGATGAGTTTCTTACGTGCATACCGATCGTTCTTATCGCATCAATGCCACCTCATTCTGTGTCTCTTCGTGCATCAATGCCGCTGCTCCCAATCGTCTCTTTGTCTCACGCTCCAATTTATTCCTTATTTTATAAAAGGATCATCCGCCATCGAAGATGATCATCCCATTTATACAAAAAAATAAAATGACTACCTCTTCTGTTTCCTTGTCACGGCATTGATATGGCCTACAGCGCCTTCATCGCAGCACCTCTCTCGTATCGTTGAACGTCTTTGCGGAGAACAACTGTTCAACAATGTCTTATCTCCCGATGAAATTTGCGGGCGGTGTGCCACCTTCCGCCGTCTTGACATTCTTCTCCGCGTGTCTTCCGGTGATCTCCCTTGGCGAAGTTTACGGCGTCGTCGGCGTGGTCCTCCAAAACGACGTTACCCGTCTCCGAAGCTTACGATTCCGCGGGTATGTCGGTGGCGGCCAAGTCGACCGAACCCGAGACCCTCGAGCAAGGGAAGAGAGCATATGGGCTCAATTCTTCTTGGTTCAACAGTCGAGGGTCTTGAGAGACACTTTCGAGCAATGGCGTCGTCAAGGTGGGCATTTTCTAGCCGTTCGATCACGAAATCCTTCAAGCCTTGGCCGCCTCGGAATATTGAAAGGAGGAATAGACCTACCTCCGCCACTAGAAAAACTTTCTTTTATTTATAGGTTTCTTTTTAATCTTTTTAACCTTTTTGTTGTATATATATATATATATATATATATATATATATATATATATATATATATATATATATATATATATATATATATATATATATATATATATATATATATATATATATATATATATGAAAATTAAAATGAAAAAAAGTTTGGAGGTGATTACTATATTAATTATAGTAAATATTACTATATATATCAAATTCGTCGTATGATGATACCTCTTTATCTATTTGTGCATACTCCATAATGATTATAAGATACCCCAAGTGAGTTCCATGAAAAATTTCTTTAAATTCCACTTTTATAGCAAACTTTGTGTATATACTTTTTATATATGAAAAAGGTATATAGCAAAAAACAAGGGCTCAAATGAATTTTTTTCAATCAAATCGCATTGGAGTATCTTATAATTGATATTTAAATATAATGAAAATGATAAAGAAGTATAATATGTACGTTTAAAGTGGTATATTAGAAGTAAGTACATACTCCCAAGAGTACCAGCTTGAAATAGGAAACGGTTTAGTGGAAATAAATTAATTAATTAATTAATTATATATATATATATATATATATATATGTGTGTGTGTGTGTGTGTGTGTGTGTGTGTGTGTGTGTGTGTGTGTAGAGTTAAAGCAAATTTTGGCAGTATTTAAATGACAAAATTGACATATAAATATGTAATTTCTTCATGTCATGTAAGTTCATATACAAGATAAACATATATACTTGAGAAAAAAAACCATTTCACGAGGCGGTTTCATAATGGAACCGTCTGGTAATATCAACGGTTCTATCATAGAACCGTCCGTGATAAGTCTTTATTAATGCTGAGCCAGTAGCTAGGGTTGCGCTCGCCCAACTATCGTCACTCCCTTAGCTTAAAGTTTGCAAGCCCTAATTCGTCCTCCCAGTACGCATTTACTCTACCTCGGCGCGCCGCCCAGAGCCGTCGCCGTCACCGTGAGTACTCATTGGGAAGTGGCATCATGTAATATAACCAAGTAATTGGATGTCTGGCGCTTTCGAGGCACCGTGCTTCTTAAATTCTGAGGGTTCAATGAGGTTGCCGGTAGTTGTCATCTCCTCCTCATCTGCGTGGGCGACCCCTTGAAACGGGCGAGGACTAGACTGATGAATATAATATATATATATATATATATATATATATATATATATATATATATATATATATATATATGTAATCGGGTTTTAAAAGCACAATGATCCTTTGCTTGGTGGCTATATAGAAAAAGTCATCCTGACGGTTTGATATAAAGTCATGATATATCATTTATCCGCAAGACGGTGCATCGGCAAATGCGTGATATAATATCATCCTAGACGGTTTGTGGCTGAAACCGTCAGGTGATAGTATCATCATGGACGGTTTGAAAACCATTCGTGGATGATTGTGTCATCTTCGATCGATAAACTCGCATTTACCTCAAGAAAACTTACTCGTGATGACGCTTTTGGAACCGCTGCTGGAGAAGGCCTTTCACCGTAGTATTAATACCGGTCCGGTAGTAAGACTAGCATGTCGCTAAGTACAACCTATAGCTAGTATTTACCACATAGTTACTAGTGTGACATGGAATAATGGATTCAAATATCAATAGATGGCATATTAATTAAGTAATCATCAAATGGGTATTTAACTACCTTAAGCTTTAATATACATTTGATTAAAGAATTAAAAGCATGCAATTTTGGTAATTTAAATGAATATAATTAACATAAAATGTAGGATCAATATGATTAAAGCATTGACTCACCTTGGTTATAGGCAAGAGAGTCTTGATATTCTTGTGCTTGATCAACTTGAAGATCTCCCTTTCAAATCCTATTCTAATTTAACGTCACTTAAAAAAGGCACAAATAGGCAAAGAAGAGCAAATAAATACAAAAGGGACAACAAATGAACTCCAAATTAAACAAGACATATGTCATTAGCAAGATCTTGAATTTACAAAATTTTAAAAATAAATTTTTAATTTTTGGAGCTATAACGGAGAGAGAACGGAGCTCAGAAGTTTGAATTGGAAATAAATCGTAAATTAAAAGGAGAGAGAAACTCGACACGTGATGCCTATGAACGTTGTCGGGTTCACATGTACAAGGTATGACCGGAGGTCAACACACCTGTGCATGGTCCACGAGTTACCGGTCCTGAGGAACAAGAACACCTTGAGGCCCACTTGTCGGGTCATAGGGGCAAAAGCCAAACTCAACCGGTCATTTATCAGTTATGGCGGCCCACTCGCAGAGGAGGTCAAGGGGGCTTAAGACAAACACTTAAATGCTAATGATTGATTAGGGTTGTTAAGACAGCAATTAGGGTTAATTAATGGCGCATGAAAAGTTGGTCCGAACGCCCCACGCTTCCGTCTGAACGATGCCACGAGGGGTGCTGGCGGCTCGCCTCATCGCGTAGAGGCGGGCACCGGCGCAGCTCAAGCACCAAAGCGGGAGGTCTGTGAGGGAAATCGTGACGCGCGGCGATGACGACCGGAGGATGGCGCCGAGCGGCCGCACGGTGAGTTGGCGGCAATGATAGCTTCAACGGCTGGCGGAGGGGTTCCGGCGGTGCTCCCCAGCCTGGGAGGGGCCGCACGGGAAGAGCTCGGGAGGCGGCTCTCACCAGTCAACAATGGGGCCAGAGAAAAGCGGTGGCGGTGGTGGGTGGTGAAGAAGGTGGCGGCAAGTTGGCGTAAGATGACGTAAATCCGGTGGTGGCGGTGGATCAAAACCGAAGGTCTTGAGGGAAATACTCCTAGGCGTCGGGGGCACACGGTGACGGGCGGCGAGTTCAGAGGTGGCGCCGAGCGTTAGTAATGGCGGTGGAGGCGGCGGCCGCCAAAAGGGGAAGATGGCGATTTTGCGGTGGGCTTACCAAGAGCTTCAAGGGGCGGCGCGGGGGAGAGCAAAGGCACAGGCTCCTTTATAGGCCAAGGGAGGCGGAGAGCCGTTGGGCTCAGTAGTCAGCACGGGCGCCGCGGTGGTCCCGAGGGCGCTGGCGCAAGCGACTAGCGAGTCTTGGCGCTGTGACCGGTGGCGTACAGTGGTTGAGCGAGGCATTGCAGTAGAAAGTCGACACAGCGCAAGGCCATGACCCTGCCTCTCTGCAAAGGACGACCATACGCGGTGCTAGCAAGGACAATGCGGAAGGACACAAGGCAGGTGAGGATGGTGAAGTCGTGCTTGGGCTGGAGGGTGGTGGCGCAGAGAAGCGTGCGTGTACGAGGAGGCATCGAGGGGCGTGGCGCTAGTGGTTTAAGCGAAGTAGCAGAGGCGCATGACGCAAGAGAGAAGAAATGAGGGGAGGGCTCGGGCTTGACGTCTGACTGAGGAAGAAGAAAGGCGTGGGGGAGAAGACCAAGAAAGCCAGAAGAAGAAAGAAAGGCTGAGGTCTTGGTGGGCCAAGGAGGAATGGGCCGGGAAAGGGAATAGGGAGTGGGTTGGCCCAAGAAAAAAATGATGCACGAGCCCAAACGAAAGATAACCAAATTTGAGAAGAAGGCCCAAATTTGAAAAGGAGAATTCAACTCAAATTTGAATTCAAGAAATTGCAAGAAGGTTTGAAACACAAACCCCAAATTTTAGAGGAAGAAGTTTTGAAGATAATTGATAATTTGACATAGGGTTTGCAAACCAAAAATCAAAATAGTAATGACTATTTCACGTCCAAAAGCGGGACGTTACATATAATAACCCAAAAGAAACTCACTCCATTCGTGGATGCATTTTTGGTACGTAATGTGAGCTAAGTGACAATCGATCTTAGCCATTGATCTCGTGAATGGAGTCTCGAGTTTTCTCACGTGTTGTTGTTGCTGTTTGAACAACAACGATAGATCCAAAGTTGTACCTTAAGGTCGGAGAAAGCGACTTGATGGCTACACGCCAAGTTATTAGCTCATTTGTTCTTTTTCGGAGCGAATAGCAAATTTAGCCTCGCGACTTGAAGTGACAAAAATGGCACCTTTATCACTCTCCTTGTCTTGCAAAGACCTCTCCTACCGTGCTCCCTATGTGCGTGGAGTCCTCCCACCGCTGCCCGCTACGCAAAGATCCCCCGCCGCGCATCGAGATCGGCATCCCCGCCACGCACCACATGGCATGCTATCGCCGGAAGGCACGCCCTGCCAGACTAGAGCCTTGAGAGGTTGCCCGTCGCAGCATAAGGATGGCATAAGGTGGTTTCCCACGGACAGGGAGCGGTAGGGGACACGTGTCGCTTGCCTAACCTATCACGGTGTCATTTTTGTCATTTCAATCGCAAGGGCTCGATTTGATATTTCGTTTCGAAAATAGACTAGATGAGGAAAAAAAAAACTTGGCGCATGCCAGCAACAAATTGGTTAGTCTTTCCACAGTGCTCGAAATCGCTTCCTTTCTCCATAAAAAATATAAGTTACTGGATTTACTTATATTCCAAAATATATTGTTGTTGCTGAGCCTCTCTCGTTTTAAGCAAGCTATGACCTACTTTTCTTGCATGTTCTGATCTTCTTCCTTTTGAAAATAGATTAATTTACTAACTAATTCAAAAACTTGGATTTAGAAAGAAAGGTACTATTAGCATGCATCCATTTGTCACCACATTAAGCACCAACAATCGATACTGAAGCATAGAACGATCGCGTGAGATCTAGCGCAAGACGAAACTCAAAAAAATCACATAATTTCGCGTCTAGGTGCAGGAAGACCAATTCTGTGATCTGCATTACAACGACATGGATCCGGTCGAATCTATGATATGGCTGTTGACGTACGAAATACCAGCTACTTAATTAATAAGACATTAGATAATTAACCAGGAATTATTCGATTATGATTGGATATAAGGAGTGGTAAAGCTTGCACAGGTGCATTAGTTTCCTCTTAGCAGAAGAAGTGGCATGTTGCAAGTGAAGTAGTTAAAGACAGTAGAAGTTCCATTTTTTTCAAGCACAATGATTTTTAAGGAAAATCGTTCTATATATGATTATCACTTGTTAGGATATGACTTAGGATCTAGTAGTTGTGCAAAAATCTAGTTAACAGTTCAATAATTAGTGACTCCGAAATTAGTGGATTACCCTTGAAGAAAAGCTATGCTACGTAAGAGATGAACAAATTGTATACACCATTTTGTGTTTTAATAGAGATATTGGTAACATAGTTACTACATATAATAAAAACTACCATAGATTGAGTATGAGTGGCAAAGCGTTATGCAGTATAGTGTGAGC
Source organism: Phyllostachys edulis (assembly GCA_036346405.1). NCBI lineage: Eukaryota > Viridiplantae > Streptophyta > Magnoliopsida > Poales > Poaceae > Phyllostachys > Phyllostachys edulis. Next base: position 50,584,383 of record CM070560.1, read on the forward strand.
ACGCGGTAAAGTCCTCTGTAATTAAGGTCATTTTTGGATGGACCGAGATATGTCAGAATCCCGCCCATCCACATAGATGTCACCTAGGGTGTGTAACTTCTCACTAGTGCCCAATTATTGTCGGCTTTGTAACTGTATTCATCTCTGCCACCTCAAGAAATTTTCTAATGCAGAATAATAGAAGATTTTTACATAGAGAGATGTTCCCCATTGTATAGCCTAGATTAAAGGTGCTAAAACTCTACAAAGAAAGAAGGAAAAAAAAACTTCGTGAAGATGACTAAACTAAGCAGTCGGCATTCTCGAAATGTAGCAAGATAGATACCGTGTTTTTTGAGACATTATCTTGAGACGTCATTTTCCTGAAAATAAAAGAAAGGGAAAGTTTATCTGAACATGCAACTTTGTAAAACCAGAAGAGAGCAAGAAGGCCCCCAAAAGAAAGGAAAATAGAAAAGCGGAATGGATGATGCAAGGAAACAACATTGCCTAGTCAAATCCAAAGAAGCCACCCTACCCATCCCCTATAAATGGCACCTCTCCATTAACAACTCGATAACAACACAACCCTTGCATACATAAGTCTCTAGAGTCCGGGCTTTTTTACACCTGCTCTCTAGCTAGCTGCTACGGTGCTACCTGCTAGCTTCATCACCCCTCTAGCTTGCTCTTTCTACACATCTTTCAAGTTTCAGGAAGTTGTCATCCGGAGTCTCACAAGCCTTGAATGGACTTTGACATGCTGAATTCTAACCCGGAAGCTCAGCTCGAGCTGATGAACACAATGCTACAGCTGGAGCAGCTCACTGCACACCCTGAGCACGCCATGGTGGTGCCTTCGAAACCCCTTCGCCATGTATGCATGCTCCTCATCACTTCTCCTCGGTGCCTCACATGTCAGGCACCAACGGCGCCGCCTACCACGTCCAGTACTCCCAGCAGCTGCCTGCTGCCGCGTACAGCGGCAGCCACCGCTCGAGTACACGACGGCCTCCTGCCGACGGCAACGGCTGCGACGGTGCTGCCGTGGGGTCGGCGGCGATGAGGAGATGATCTTCCGCGTCGCGGCGTTGCAGCCGGTGAACACCGACCCTGATACGGTGCGGCCGCCAAAGCGCCGCAACGTGCGCATCTCGAATGACCCGCAGAGCGTCGCGGCGCGGATGCGGCGGGAGCGCATCAGCGAGCGCATCCGCATCCTGCAGCGGCTCGTCCCGGGGGGCACCAAGATGGACACCGCGTCCATGCTAGACGAGGCCATCCACTACCTCAAGTTCCTCAAGATGCAGGTGCAGTCGCTGGAGCGCGCCGCCGCCGCCAGCGGTCACCGCCCATCACCCACCAGCGCCGCCGTGGCCTACCCCGGCCTGAACGGTCCGTGGTAGAATCGTGTCGACAACCCCTCCAGCTTACGGTCCGACATGCATGGCCATGTAACAATCATTAATCGCCGTTGGGCCTGGAGCATGCACGTACGACGACGGACGCGCGCGTCGGTAGCAATTGTACGATCTTATCTGTAAATTAAGAGGTAGCTAGCTAGATGCCTTACTATTTACTACTACTAGCCAGTAATAGTATTACTGCGCATGGCTGTGATTGATTCGCAACGCATGCACGCATGTGGCTTGTACATTGTACGTATGCCCCCGTCTTATTATGAATCTAGCATTTCCATTCGCCGCAACATCGATCGTTTCCCGGCTCGCCGTTACCAAGTCGTTGTACGACATAAGTGCATCTTACATGTCAGCCATGGAAATACCTTAACTAAGAAAACCACGCCGTAACGTTCTCACGAGAGGGGAAAACACGTACGCCGTAAAGCAGATGGACCTGCTCCTGTGCGAACATATGCGCGATCGATGGTTGGACGACGGAGAGCAGAGAGTACAGAAGCGAGCGATCCAGCTTTCTGTGCACAGGACATGTTTGCGCAGCAACGAGCAAAAGACTATTGGCGTTCCATTGTTTGCACGTACGCCTCGAATGGAGAAACCTGGCAACGCCTCGGCGGGCGAGACCGCGCGGCCGTTTGCCTCGCCATCGTCACGTCCGCCGTCTGGCCCTACGTTGGCGCACAGGGGCGGCGCTGTGCGCGCACAGCCGCGCGCGAGCATACTACCGGCCATCGCGAGGGCGGAAGGGCGCCGTCCCGAAGTGGGGCGAGGGGTCTCGCTTTCCAACGGTAAACTAATTCCGGTATGCAACCGTTTCTCGCGCAAGCTTTTGCATGTGGCCGTGTCCGGCTGCTATTAATGACCCCAGCATTTTGTGTCTGCCGAATGCCGATATCCCGCCCCGTTCCATCCCAGATTATATTTACTATTATAAAAAGAAGAAGAATTTGGTGATGGTGGTGATTATATGATCTATCCTCTTTTGAGTTGATGGAATCTTTATGGATAAATATGTGCACGTATGTATAAGATACTCGAATGATCTTCTATAGATAATTAGAGGGAGTATCTATGCTTCAGTGACTGAAATTTCTTTATCTATCATCACTTTTCTCACTATTGGATCAACATCATATGGGCCAGATTGTCTCTTTCTAAAATAGACAAAAGTAAACAAGAAAAATACAAAAAAAATCTAAACTAGACAAAAGTAAATCTAAGTGAACCCTACAACCCTAAAAATACAAAAACAAATAGAACTAAAAGTTACAGTAGAGTTGTGCTAAAATTGCACATTACTTGGTACTGAAATTTTAGAGTTAGATCTTAAATCAGAGGTGATCGATGGATAAGAAAATTTCAGGCAACTGAAAATTAGCAAATCCGATAATTAGATTATTTGTGTTTGTAGTTTATGATAAGATTATATGTGGCTTGTTGATTGGATACAAATTATGTATGAAACTTTCATTATGTATATTGATTATCTAAGTTTATAACTTAGATTATGTTTATTTGAAATTCGTTGTAACGCACGGTCACTTGGCTAGTTACATACAGCTATGCAACCTACCTAATAGTAGTAACATAACTAATAGGAACCGAATGTTGCTTGGTTGGTGGAGGTCGTCGTCGAGCTTGAACCCATATGTCTATCTTCCCTCCTAAGTGAATGTCAGGGTTCTTGAGCAAATTACAAAAAAAAAAGTAACATAGATCATGGTCTATGCCCTACAGGTGTGCCCTGTTTGGAGTTTTTATCTGGACACTTCATTAATTTCAGATCTGACGTCCATGTGAAGCTCAAGTCTTCTCAAGTCAATTACGACGACTAGCATGTCAACTGAGACTCAATCCCGAGCGCTACATCAGCAGTGAATGTCAGAGATCAGGTGAGATCCACCGTTATATAAACTTTTTATGTTGTACTAATCATGTAAGTAGACATGGTTAAGGATTTCAACGCGGTCTATATAGCTAGTCTGAATGACGACGCAGCATAGGTAAAAACAGAGACCTTGTGATAAGAAGAAAAAACAGCATTGATGATAGTGTAGCAGCGAAAAGAGACAGAGGTACGAATCAAGCTAAGCAAATCCAAATCCTTCTACATGCATGTGCTCCATCCGCTGCCATGTGCGGAGAAATTGCTATGTGCCGTCTACCGCAGCAACCCTTTCAACAAATAGACCTTTGGAAACCGACGTGTCCAATCCCACAAACGCACTCTATCCATCCATCGATCGTCTATACTTCACTGACCCGTCCGGCCTCCTCGATTTTACGGAAATCTTTTCAACAGTCCGTACGCCTCCTGTCGGCATGCAACAACAACGGCCGTAGCTCCGCAGATACCTTCTTCAGAAAGAGGAAGACTGACTGGCATGATCAGTTAGTAAAAAGAAAGAAAGAAAGAAAGAAAGAAAAGGAAGTAGAGAAATTCATGTGCCGTGAATCTGCGACAGATCATATATACAAGCTAGTATAGGATTTGTGCGACATTGCCATCAAGTGAGAAAGCGGGGGCTCGTTGTCGCGCCGGGCCGGTGCGCCCACCACGGCGATCGAATCGCGCGCGTCGAATCGGTCGCCGGGACACATGTCGCGCGGCGGGGTGCGGGCCCCACGGCTCCAAGATTTTGAGTGGATTTCGGCAGATTCAGAGCGCTCGGGTGCATCCCTCCTGGCGCCAAAGACCGGGAGAATCTCAACATCATCACGCGCGCAGCAGCCGTCCTAAATCTCTCCTCTGCAACCAACCTGATCGAACGATCGATCTCGTTCTCATCGCCGGGGCCTCCTCTTTCCATGGTCCTAGCTCCTCCTTCCTCTTGATTATTGGTTGTTCTTTTCTCTTGTTTTCCCGACGTTCTTTTCCTCGATGGATTTAGTTCCAGTCCCCACAAAGGCTTGAGATCCTGTGTGGTACAGCCAGAAAGGAAAATTGTTGCGCAGGATGCATGAACCTTAACCATGCAGGGGAGGGGATGGAAAGGTACTGGGAAATGGGAATCCACTCATGTGCGTAGTGCGTACGAGGCTCTCTGCATTGTATCATGCGCGTATTTAATTGGAGAGTGGGACAGAAAAACAAGTTATACAACATAATGTTTTTCTTATACAGGAGAAGCTTCATATTGAGATATGTAGTTACAGACACAGACTACTAGGTTGTGCAACCGATATCGTGCGGGGAGCCCCGCTAATTAGTTTTTGGCCCGGTAGATATGTGTCCTGTTGAGAGAGGTGTGGCAAAGACCGGAGAGACCAGCTGAAAGCGCATGCTTTATCTTTAGTGACAAAGCTCCGTCAACCAAATCAGGACTCAACTCGCTAGAATATGCCAGTCTTAGCTCCGATGGCTAAGATGTGGACGCAATGCCAGTGACGAGCCTTCAGCGAGAGCTCTGAATCGGGAGAGTAATCTTTCTTGTCCAGCATCAAGCCTACCGGTCTCCAGACAAGAACAGCGGTCTGACAGGACCTGTTCGTCACACAGGACACATGCATTTCGTGATCCAGTGATTCACCATCCTGAAGTCAGTGACGAGACAAAATATAGATATTGCATGGAAAAGCCCCGGATCGCACACGTGTACGTACAGCCAAATCCCGGCAAGATATGTACGCAGAAGATATATACAAGCTAGCCACAGCCCAAACCCACCTCATCGACCGATCGGTCGGCAACAGCAGCAACGTAACATCACGTCTGAACGTGCCTGCGCCATCTCCATGCACAGGGTCACCTGAGAGCTAGAAGATACATGGAAGATCAGAACGGTCCAATACTTCCTTTCTCTCTTTATCACTCCACCATCTCCCAATATCACTCAGAATCTCACATCTCTCTTGTCGAAAAAACGAGTCCACCCCAGGGGTTTTCTCTGACCGGACACGTAGATGGCTAGATGGCCTAGCTTACCGAAACGGCCGTTGCATCACCATGTGGAAAGCTTGCACAACCTCCGTGGGCCTAGACTGTGGTCTGATTCCTGTTGCGAGATGGATGACCAGAAGGCAACAGTGGTAGGCTGATCGGAACGATTGTGTTTGTGAGCGCATCACGGCACGGCACGGCGCGGCGCGGCCAGGCTACAGCCTACAGGGCGGGCGGGCGGGGGCGTCGTGCCGAGGGCCACATGGGCCGGCCGGCTGGCCCCTCCGACTGATCAGACATCGGAGGGTTCGTGACACGAGTCAGAGCGATTGGATGGAAGACTGTGTGTCGTGCTCGGGCTGTTAGGGTTGGATGGGATGGACATTCAGTGGGAACGTGGTTGCTTTGCTTGCTGCTGCAGACCAACGGCGAACCGACCATTAGGACGGTATAGCTTTGACTTTTTACCCTGCCCTGTACTACGTCTCTTTTTCTTCAGGTGTACTTCGACTGTTTAACCATTTGTTGCATTGTTGATGGGAACTGTTTGGATGAAAAGTAAACAGTGATGGACCCTGCGATGATCTGCGTGTTGAAATGTGGGGTGAAGAAAAATCCAATCCACACATATACGAATGAAGTAGCTGGGCGAGCCAGCCTGCACGAGGTGTTACCTAGAAAGAGGATAGAAGAAATCAAAGGTGGCGTGTTGGTGTGCAACTTATGTTTGTACGTAGCTGTGCACGGTTCTGGAATATATGTACTTACGCCCCAGTTGGAATGCGATAAATTCTTCTGCTTCACGTTTATAATTGTACTATTTCCCGTAAAATTCCAGCAAAACTGGTGTGTTTTCAAACATGCCTTTACTCTATCTATCTATTGTCTTATTAAAGCAAAGTAAAAATAAGTCATCATGTTTGCTCTCAATGGCTATAAATTCCCACGTTAATCGGTAGAAAATAAGAAATATATACACTGTCGATCATGGTGGATCTAGATTATAACGATCTAGATTAAAAGGAGTACATATCAAGTACAATAAAACTAAAATTCAGAATAAAAATAAAATAAAATCAACAATTTGATTCCATGCTAATTCCTAAGTAAAAGAGTCAATATCAAGTAAAATCCATAAATAATTATGATTTAGAATAAAAATAAACCAAAATTGGAACGATATTTGTATACAAAATCGAACAAAAAACTAAAATTCAGGATAAAAATAAAATAAAATTAGCAATTTGATTTGATGTGAATTCCAATAAATATAATTCGAATAAAAATTAAATAATAATTGGCAATTATATTTGTATCTGAAATCCAACAAAAAAGCTGAAATTTGGAATAAACATAAAATTAAATTAAGCAATTTGATTTCAATCACAATTCCAAAGTAAAATCCTAAATAATTGTAATTGAATAAACATTAAAGAAAAATTAACAATTGGATTCAGATACTGAATCCAAGAAAAAAAGGAACGAATTTTCGAAAAAAAATAAAATAAAGTTTACAATTTGATTTCCATACAAATCCCAAAATAAATAAATTTTGGACTAAATTAAATAAATTTAGCAATTTGATTTGTGTATGAACCCAAATAAAAATAAGTGAAGTGTTGAATAAAAATAAAAATTATGACGATGATGGTACAAATGGTGTCGGAGGAGATACAAAAGAAGACATCACGTTCACTCTCAAAGTCACATCTATTATCTTATTAAAGCGAGTCAAAAGAAACCACCATGTTCGCTCTCAAGGACTAGAAATTTCCACGCTAATCGGTGATAAAAGAGAAAGATCTACACTGTTGGCCGTAGTGGTCCAAATTATAACAATCTAGATTAAAAAGAAAGAGTCCATGTCAAGTACAACAAAACTAAAATTCAGAATAAAAAATGAAATAAAATTAGCAATTTCATTTCCATACAATTCCTAAGTAAAAGAGTTCATGTCATGTACAATAAAAATGAAATTTGGAATAAAAAATTAGAAATTTGATTTTCATCTAATTTCAAAGTAAAATCCATAAATAATTATTATTCGAATAAAAATCGAAATTAGATTTGTGTACAAAATCATACAAAAAATGAAACTCGAATAAAAATAAAGCACAATTAGCAATTTGATTTGATATGAATTCAATCATTATAATTGAAATGAAAATTAAACAAGAATTAGCAATTAGTTTTGTATACTGAAATCCAACCAAAAAATAACTAAATTCGGACAAATTTCCACGCTAATCGGTGATAAAAGAGAAAGATCTACGCGGTCGACCGTGGTGTGTCCAGATTATAACAGTCTAGATTAAAAAGAAAGTGTCCATGTCAAGTACAACAAAACTAAAATTCAGAATAAAAAGTAAAATAAAATTAGCAATTTCATTTCCATACGAATTCCTAAGTAAAAGAGTTCATGTCATGTACAATAAAAATGAAATTTGGAATAAAAAATTTAGAAATTTGATTTCCATACGAATTTCAAAGTAAAATCCATAAATAATTATTATTCGAATAAAAAATCGAAATTAGATTTGTGTACAAAATCAAACAAAAAGCTGAAACTTAGAATAAAAATAAAGCACAATTAGCAATTTGATTTCGATATGAATTCCAATAATTATAATTGTAATGAAAATTAAGCAATAATTAGCAATTAGTTTTGTACAAATCCAACCAAAAAATAGCTGAAATTAGGACGTCATATATATATATATATATATATATATATATATATATATATATATATATATATATATATATATATATATATATACTCAGGGTAGTTACTCCCTATTCCATATCTCACAACGTAGGGAGCATCTTGTGCAACCGAGAGTATGAATGTGTAGTATATGAGTATATAAGACCACTTATGTGGTATTTACATCTTTTAAGGGTGGTATGTACAATTTTTTAGACATACTCCTTTTTATATGTGAATATGAAGGTATTTACAAAATATGCTAAAAACTATGGACTCTCTTGCAAATATTTCATGTGGTTCGCATTGGAGTACCTTATAATTGGTATATGAGTATACCCAAAGTGATAAATGAGTATGTCAAGTTTTTTAGGTGGTATATCGAGAGTGTAGTAACTACTCCGGAGTAGAAAGAGTAGAAAGGCAGCAGAAGAGATATATATATATATATATATATATATATATATATATATGAACGATCTAGTGCTAATGGGTAATTAAGTGTTAAGGTGTTAATGCCAACGAGTGTCGATCTAGCCAACGGCTCGGATCAAAGGCGGTAGGAAGTAGTGTTGTTATAACCCACCCCCCCCCCTTGATCTCTCATCTCCTTTATATTCCCTATTTCCTTCTCCCTTTCCTTCTCTCCTCTTGGTGATTTGCCCAAAACTCCCATGTCGGCGCTTCTCTGGCTAGGGCTTCCCATGGCGTAGCCCGCCAAGCTTGCTCGGCTTCTGTATTTGCCTGACTCTTCAGTGCCTCGCGTTTCTAGTTACCTTTTGGCCATCGCCCCCTGAATTCGGACGTCATATATATATATATATATACTCCAGGGTAGTTACTCCTATTCCATATCTCTAGCGTAGGGAGCATCTTGTGCAACCGAGAGTATGAATGTGTAGTATATGAGTATATAAGACCACTTATGTGGTATTTACATCTTTTAGGGTGGTATGTACAATTTTTAGACATACTCCTTTTTATATGTGAATATGAAGGTATTTACAAAATATGCTAAAAACTATGGACTCTCTTGCAAATATTTCATGTGGTTCGCATTGGAGTACCTTATAATTGGTATATGAGTATACCCAAAGTGATAAATGAGTATGTCAAGTTTTTTTAGGTGGTATATCAGAGGTGTGAGTAACTACTCCGGGAGTAGAAAGCGTCTTGTACACACACATATATATATATATATATATATATATATATATATATATATATATATATATATATATATATATATATATATATAACGTATCTAGTGCTAATGGGTAATTAAGTGTTAAGGTGTTAATGCCAACCAGAGTGTCGATCTAGCCCAAACGGCTCGGATCAAGGCGGGAGTAGGAAGTAGTTTTGTTATAACCCACCCCCACCCCCCTGCAGTTCTCTCATCTCCTTTATATTCCCTATTTCCTTCTCCCCTTTCCTTCTCTCCTCTTGGTGATTTGCCCAGTAAAGCTCCCATGTCGGCGCTTTCTCGGCTGGGGCTTCCCCATGGCGCCGCCAACAAGCTGCTCGGCTTCCTCTGCATGCCACATCTCGGCTCGGGCGCCTCGCGTTCGGTTGCCCCTACCTTTGGCCATCGCCCCTCAGACCATGGGAAGCCGCCCTCCTCTAGTCAGTGGCTGCCCTCCTTCCTCCCGGCCAGCCTCGGACCGGTCTCCTCTCAGGTCGGCCCCCGCCAGGTGGCTCGCGGTGCATGCCACAGCCCCTTCGGCAGCTGACATCTTCATCGACTTTGCCGTCGGTAGAGCCCCCTCGGACCCTTCACCGGCTTTGCCTCCGCACAGGCCCCCTCAGCAGTGGCGCGAGACCTCGAGCCCCCTTCGACCGACCTCGGCGCACCCATGCGACAACACGGCACCTCCAACTTGGACCCCCCCGGGAGCGCCCACGCGCCCAGATGCCTCGAGCTCCAGTGGAGGAGGCCTACAAGGGCGACAATGCAGGAGGCGACATTTACAGGCTGTGGGAGGCGAGCCGATATGTATAGACACACACACACACACACACACACACACACACACACACACACACACACATATATATATATATATATATATATATATATATATATATATATATATATTGTGTGTATGTATATGTAGACACACACATATATATGGAACATATCTAGTGCTAATGGGTAATTAAGTGTTAAGGTGCTAATGCCAACCAGAGTGTCGGATCTAACCCAAACGGCTCGGATCAAGGCGGTAGGAAGTCCCAGCCACTTATGTAGTTTTGTTATAACCCCCCGGGCATTCTCTCATCTCCTTTCTATTTCCTTCTCCCCCTTTGTAGGATCAAGGATAACCGACTAGAGGGGGGTGAATAGGAGGTTTTTAAACTTTTTGACAATTTAACAAATTTAGCCAATTAACAACTTAGTGTAAGCAAGATATAATTCTAGCTAGGCAATTTAACACAAGAATTAAGCTAGAAATGTAAATGCGGAAATAGTAAAGACTAGAAATAACCACAATTGAGACAAGGAAGTTTTTCCCGTGGTATCGAAGACTTGCTGGTCTTCACTAATCCACGTTGAGGAAGCTTGATCAACTCAAGCCGGCTCCACGAATTAAGCCTTCCCTCGATCACTAGTGGTAGCTCTTCTCCTCTCCGGATAGGCGAGCTCCAACCTTCACAAATGCCCGGGTCTTCTCACAATCTCCTTTGAGAAGATCATCAACAATCTCTAAGCCGTCTAGGAGGCGGCAACCTCCAAGAGTAATAGAGCAAGAAAGCTTCACTTGAAAGTGCTCTAATGCCACAATGATCAAACCCTACAAAATGCTCTTGGAAAAAACCTCAACTACCTTTGCAAAAGGAATTGAATGCTCTCAATGAGTTGGAAACAAGGCAAAGGGCTCAAGTGTGTTAAATGAGGTTCATCAAAGCCTTCTAGTTGCAGATGGGTGAGGTATTTATAGCCTCCACCCATCTGACTAGCCGTTGGGACACGAAATCCCCAAAACTCAAAAAGCTTCGTCAAGCAATGAGCATAAGTGCGATTAGTCCTACTGCGAGAACGGTCGACGCTTCCTCTCAAACGCATTAAATGCACTAAGAAAATAGCCGTTACAAAGGGGTCCGTCGATCATGAGCAATGCAGTTAGTCCCGCCTTCCAACACCAAAAACAGGAGAAAACTTGTTTCTGTAAAAAGCTGATCGGGCCAAAAATCTGGGACCTTGGTCAGTCCGAGACATAACCTGTGGTCAGTCCGGCCTGAAGAAATTGCGAAGCAATTCTCAAAAACAACCTCTCTGGAAAATCTTGACTGTCCATGACCCATGATCCGGTCGGTCCCGCCTTTAGCCGCTCGGTTAGTCCGACCCGGAGGATTTCAAAGAAACCAAAAACAACAACTTTTGGAAAAAAGTCGATCTTTTTTGTCCGACACACCGTCGATCCGGACATATAACGTCGGTCGGTCCGCCTCAAAGATTTTCAGCAAATTCAAATCAAGGCCAGATCAGTTCAAATCAATTCCAAGATTAAACCAAGTATGATTTGAGCATTTGTGGCATCATTCATTTTCAAGGTACTAGATTCTTGAACCCTCTTTATAGTATGGCTATTTAACCTATAACCCAGTCTTCCAACCAATTCACCTAAGACCGGTAAAATAAAAAGAGTCCTAAACTATTGTACCTTGTCTTTGAGCCAAAAGATCTTCAAGTATTCCATTTGCATGCAAATCCAAGTCATCAAAACCACCAATGGGACTTAACCTAGTAATTACTCAATAAACACGTTAATCCCATATTCAGATATTGTCATTAATTACCAAAACCATTTTTAGGGGCCTAGATACTTTCAATCTCCCCCTTTTTGGTAATTGATGACAACACAATTAAAGTGAAAGAGATTGATTTGAATATATTACTTGTTGTGAAACGAGTATATATTCTTTTGATGACTTAACAACAAAATAATTCTTGCAATGGGATCAAAGGAGTGTAGAGAGTTATTTTCTTGTTGAAGCCAAAATAAAGAAAGCTCCCCCTAAACATGTGCATATAAAAGGTAGAGAATTTTTGCAAGCACATGTAGAGATTTTTAGAGAATTTTGGCAGAGTTTCTTTTACATGATGGAACTTGATGAAATGCAACAATATATGAACATGATAAACAAGCATTTCAAGAGAGTAACATAAGCTTAAGGTTATCAACAAGTTCATCAAGATAAAAACCATAACATTGTTTTAAACCGATTACGAGCACATAAGTACATAAACATTCAACCATGCTCATAAATGGTAGAACATTAAGAGTACATAGGAGAGGTTCAATAAGCTTACATAGATAACAAAAGAGAGCAATAAGCTTATCCTCTAACTATTACACACAAAAGTCCAACAAGCATTCAACAACCATTATAACCATAATAGATATCTAATATAGAGTATATAGGACTTCTCCCCCTTTGGCATCAAATACCAAAAGCTACGAAGTAGGGGGAGGAGGAGCATCAGTCGACGTGGAAGGGGCTGCAAGAGGAGAATCAATGCGCCGACGCCGAGAATAAGTGACAGTCTGCTCGATCGACGAGACGCGAGTGGTCATCTCAGCAATGTTGGTCTGAATCTCCGAAACCCAACCAGTCATCTGATCCAAGCGCTGAAGCACAACTGAGTTGGATTGTTCCACGGCTGCCTGGCGAGAGTCCAAAGACTGAGTGGTACGATCTAAGGCATCCATGCGATGATCCAGAACCTCTAAGCGACGATCCACTACATCGAAGCGAGACACTATCGTGTTGATGCTAGTGTGCAGAACCTCCAACAACAGAGGATCAAGTCCACCCTACTGCTGAGGGGCGGGCTGAGGAGATGCTGGAGCATCAACAACGGGGTGAAGAGGCCTATTCCTCAAGTCTCTCTGGTGATCACCTTCTGGCTTGTACTGCTTGTGAGGAAAGGGAGTGGCACCATTGAAGTTAGTTGTTCTGATAATGAGCTGCATGATGTAAGGTGCATAATACATTCTCTTTCCCAAGTCACCTTGGCAAGATTACAACTCAGTCAAGATTAGATGCATAATGTCAAACTTCTTTCCTTGCATCACATAATCTATGACATTCCAGGCATAACCTCGAATAGCGTCATTGTTGCCACTCCTGGGCAAGATAGTGGCCCTGATGATCCTATTAATGACACTAGGAAGAGGTCTCAGACCGGCAACCTTACTAGGGACAACTCCAACATAAGTAGGATCATAGAACTAAGTCTGTTCTGGAGTTTGTAAAGCGGGCTCAAGGTGAATTTTGACATATTCACGTGCTGGCAGATTGAGGGCCTCCTCAAAATGACGCTTGGTGGCCGTGTAGCGCACCGAGCCTGTCATCCATGTCACGGTGGCCAAATTTGATGGAATGTAAACTGTAGCATAAAACTAACGGATTACCTCCTCATTGAAGTTACACTTGATGCTTACAATTCCATCCAAGCCAGCATTTCGAAAGCGAGAATATAAACTTGCATACCGAGTTTGTTTGGTTGAGATAGGACCAATTAATGTATTTCGAACGGCAAACGCTTGTGAAGCACCACATGATTATAGCAATCTTCTTGAAATAAAGAGTGAAACCGCCATCTGTGGTCATCCTAGGTTGCCCATAGGGAGATATCTTCCTTAGTCGTTTAAAATCATCATTTCGATAGACCAAGATCAACACGTGGTTCAGGGAGGAAACTCGTGCAAAGATCATCCTCTTCAAGCATGTGGTCGCTGGCACTTGGCACAAAGGACAATGACGGCGAAGACTCCACTTCGTCATTGTCGGAGTGCTCAACAAGAGGACGACGAGTGGCCCTCCGGGAAGGATGAGACGAAGATGCTTCAGGGTCGCTGACAGTCTTGGTCCTAGCCATGAGATCTGGAGAGGAATCAAGACCAAGAAGGAGTGAGAGGAATGGAATGATGAATCAAAATGAAAGTTTTTCTGTCGGGCCGGCCAAACCGCAGGGTTGGTAGGTTAGTCCGCAAGTAGCTCGGACTAACCGCACACAACAAGTCGGTCGGTCGGCCTTGACCGAAAAACCTAGGTTTTCGCATATCAAATGGAATCTACACAATGCGGGACAAAACCCGACATTCAAACAAGGAATACAACAATGTGGGAATACACAAGGAAGATTATCGATCTAGGGACAGATTTAGAGAAGAATCATGAAAGATTAATCGATTTGGGGAGAGAAAGAGGAAAACCTTGCGGTGGCGACGAAGATGAAGACGATTGGCGTTGGTGAGGAGGAGAACCAGCGGCGGAGAGAGTACACACCGGGGGCGGCGATGAGGGTGCGCACCGGGGGCGGCGACGAGGGTGTGAGAGAAAATAGGAACTGTCAGGTGAGAGGAGAAGAAAAGGTGAACCGACGGGTCAATGGGGAGAAATAAACAAGGAAACCGAGACGCATTACTTCTTCTGGTGCGGTCGGACAGCAGAGAAGGTCCGGTCGATCCAGGAACGAATTGCGTTGTTGACCATATCGAGATGTTTGAGTTGATCGTGAGATAATTTGTGTTGTCCTTGCTCCATAGAGTTAGCACACAACATAAAACCATCTTGGAGCAATTTCAGAAGATTAGATCAATAAAAGAGTTTTGAACATAGATTTTAAGAAAATAGAGCAATTTTTGAAGCAATCGATTTTGAAAGGATTAAAAGAAGCAAACAACGAAGTTTGTTACTTGTGAAGATATGTATGAGTATGAAATACTATTTTGAGGCAATATATGAGTGAAAACGTTGCCTAAATAGCAATACTCATTTTATGCTAGAATTGACACATGTGAATTTTTCGGTTTTAGGCTATTTTTGAGCGAGATTGAAACACAAATAACTTTGATTTGGTTGAGAGTTTGAAAAACTTGTGAATACTGAAAAGGTCAAGAATAACCTTATTTAGGTTTTTCCTTTTGGGAGCACTATCAAATTCCTTTTGAAATAAATTTTGGATGAAAATCTGTTTTTGGTCAAAAACAAGATACAAAAGAAACTAGTTTTGGGCAAAAACTTGACTTTTCATTTAAAATAGATAATTTTGAGATCTTGACAACCAAAAACCTTTGAAATACAATATATTATAGGAATAGCTTAATTTTCAAGAGGTTTGATTGATAAAATCCAAAGTTTGACCTTTTGACCAAAAAGGGTTGATTTTTAAAACACATTCTAGCATATTTGTTGATATGTGCAATATTAGAGATGTGGTATACATAGTGATTGTATAACACTCCCCCTAAATGTGTTTCCCATCTTAGTTCTTGAAACAAGAGAATCATGAGAGAAAACGAATTCAACTAAGATTTCAAAACATAATGTAATCAAATGACATTAGAAAGATCTATGACATTTAATTCATTCCTCAATTTACAAAAGCGCCTTCATCTAATGGTTTGGTGAAAATATCGCTAATTGGTCTTCGGTTTTTGTGGCTAATTTCAATATATCCCTTGCTCACATGATCTCTCAAGAAATGGTGGTGAATATCTATATACTTGGTTCTTGAGTGTTGAACAGGGTTATTAGCAATTTTCACCGCACTATCATTGTCACACAAAAGAGGTATTTTATCAAATTTGATTCCATAATCCATCAATGTTTGCCTCATCCATAGCAATTGAGCACAACAACTTCCCATGAAACATATTAAACGGCTTTGGATAATGCTACTGAGTTTTGTTTCTTGGATGACCATGATACTAAAGATCTTCCTAAGAATTGACAACTACCCGTGGTGCTCTTTCTATCCACTTTACAACCCGCATAATCGAATCCGAATATCCAATTAATCAAATTTAGCACCTTTTGGGGAACCATAGGCCAACACTAAAGGAATGCTTTAAATATCTGAGAATTCTTTTAACGGCCATAAGATGACATTCTTTAGGAGAGGCTTGAAAACGAGCACACATACAAACACTAAACATGATATCGAGCCTAGATGCGGTAAGATAAAGTAAGCTACCAATCATAGATCTATAAAGCTTTAAATCTACCAGTTTACCTCCCTCATTTAGATCAAGATGACCATTTGTAGCCATGGGAGTCTTGATGGGCTTTGCATCTTTCATGCCAAATCTTTTAAGTAAATCCTTCATGTACTTGGTTTGACTTATGAAAGTCCCATCTTTGAGTTGCTTAATTTGAAGTCCAAGGAAATAGCTTAATTCTCCTATCATTGACATTTCAAATTCCCTAGACATCATATCACCAAATTCTTCGTAAAAATCTTGATTAGTAGACCCAAAAATGATATCATCAACATAAATTTGACAAACAAAGAAATCATCAATTAAAACTTTAGTAAATAAAGTTGAATCAATTTTCTTGATTTTGAATCCTTTTGAGATTAGAAAATCTCTAAGGCGTTCATACCATGCTCTAGGAGCTTGTTTAAGACCATAGAGCGCCTTGAAGAGTTTATAGACATGATTTGGATTATTTGGATCTTCAAAACCAGGAGGTTGTTCAACAAAGACAAGTTCGAATATTTTACCATTTAGGAATGCACTTTTAACATCTATTTGAAATAATTTAATATCAAAGCATGATGCAAAAGCAAGTAATATCCGAATCGACCCAAGCCTAGCTACGGAAGCAAATGTTTCACCGAAATCCAAATCTTCGACTTGTGAATAACCTTGAGCGACCAATCTTGCTTTGTTTCGAACAACCAAACCATTCTCATCTTGCTTGTTCCTAAAGACCCATTTTGTACCATAACATTGTGTTCTTTGGGTCGATCCACCAATGTCCAAACTTTATTCCGGGTGAAGTTATTGAGTTCTTCATGCATCGCATTCACCTAATCCGGATCGTCAAGTGCTTCTTCTAAATGCTTTGGCTCAATAGAAGATACAAAAGAGTAATGTTCACAAAAAGAAGCAACACGAGAGCGAGTTTGGACACCCTTACTTACGTCACCCAATATTTGATCTATTGGATGATCCTTTGCAATTGCATTGTGGATTCTTGGTGGTAGGTTGGATGGTTGATCATCTTCCTTGTTATCCTCTTCATTAATTTGTACTTGACTTGTGGAAGATGTAGGAGGCTCAACTTGAAAATCCCGGAGGTTTCACCTTTGTCATCTAGAAAGAATACACATGTATATCTAGAGTAATCATCCACAATGACTAAACAATAGCTATTACCCCCGATACTCTTATAGGTTGTTGGCCCGAACAAATCTATATCTAAGAGTTCCAATGGTCTAGAAGTTGACATGATACTTTTGGAAGGATGAGAATTTGCGACTTGTTTACCGGCTTGACAAGCACTACAAAGTCTATTTTTCTCAAACTTCACATCTTTCAAGCCAACAACTAAATCATGTTTGAAAAGCTTTTTGAGTTGAATCATTCCAACCTGAGCTAGCCTTCTATGCCAAAGCCAACCCAATGAAGTTTTTGCCATTAAACAAGTTTTTAAACATGATTCACTTGAACTGAAATCAACTAAGTAAATATTTCCAAATCTAAAGCCTTTGAAAGCTAAAGAGCTATCTTTTGCATTAGAGATGGTTACACCTTCACTAGAGAATGAGCAAATTAGTCCAAGATCACATATTTGAGCAACGGATAGCAAGTTAAAGTTTAATGATTCTACTAAAGAAACATTAGAAATGGAAAGGTCATTTGAGATAGCAATTTTACCCAATCCTATTACCTTTCCTTTGCTATTATCGCCAAAAGTGATCTTGTCTACTCCTTTTTCCATTCTCGAATGTGGTGAACATTTTTCTATCACCGGTCATGTGTTGAGTGCATCCACTATCAAGCACCCAATATTTTCCACCGGTTTTATAGTTCACCTACAAAACAAGAATCAAGTTCTTTTAGGTACCCAAATTTATTTGGATCCTTGGAGGTTAGTAACCAAGGATTTAGGCACCCAAATAGCATTCTTTTTAGCACCTAAAATTGAAGTGCCAACAAAACGAGTAACTACTTTACCATCCTTAGATTTTCTAAGCATATAACATGAATCATATATACCAAGTGATGGAACCTTACCCTTAGGACAATCTTGTTGCACATGTCCTATTTCCCAGCACTTATGGCAATACTTACCATTTTGCCTCACAAATCTTGTGGGCTTATTTACCGGCTTCTTACCTTTCTTAGACACATACCCAAGACCTTCCTTGTTGAATGAGCACCTTTACTCACTCAAAAGCTTGTCAAGAGTGGCCTTACCTTTGAAACACCTTTCCAAGCTTTTGCTTAGCTTGATCACTTGCTCTTTTAGCTCATTGTTCTCATCAACAAGTTTTGCATCATTTTGCTCAACAATATCATGATTAGCATTAATACTAAAGCAACATGGCATAGCTAGTAGGTCATTACATGAAGTAGATGCACTGGTCTTAGCAATTTCTACGCTAGGCATTTCATCAATAATATCACATGTAATTCCTACACTAGAATAAGATTTGCTTGAATATTCTTGGATAAGCAAGTCATGAGCTTTCTTTAGCCCCTCATAAGAATCTTTTAGAGAAATATGCTCTCTATTTAGGATCTTGTATTTTGACTTTTGTTTTCCAAGATATTCACTTAATTCATCAAGCATATCCATTAATTCATCATAAGTTGGTTCATCACTATCAATGGATTTTACCTTATCTCCTTTTGCCATGAGACAAGTAGGAGTGGAGAATAGCGACGGAGCTTCCTTGATGGCGATGCCAACTAGTCCCTTCTTCTTGGGGACTCATCCTCATCGAGTCGAGTCGCTTGACTCATCATTAGAATCCCACTCTCCAATGTGGGCTTCATTCTTGCCATCTTTGTTAAGCTTCTTGAAAAGCTTTTTCTTGCCATTGTATTCCTTCTTCTTGAATGACTTGCCCTTGTCATCCTTCTTTTCGGGGCAACGGGAAGCAATGTGCTCCTTCTCTTCACAATTATAGCATCGAATGTTGCTATAACGCTTCTTGTCACTTGAGAATTGCCCCTTCTTATACTTGTCGAAGTTGTAGCTTCTATTGGGACGTCTCTTCATGACCCTCTTCATTCTTCTCACAAGGAGTGCATACTCCTCATCGGAGCCTTCTTCTTCACCTTCATCATCACTTGATTCCTCTTTGGCCTTGAAAGCGGTAATTTTCTTCTTTGAGGAAGATGTCTCCAAGAGCTCTTCCTTGTCTTTCTTGAACAACTCATTGGTGATGAGATTGCCCAAAAGTCCTGTTGGCGTCATTCTTGGCAACTCGGGAGAGTTGAGAAATAGCGTCACCAACGTCTCATATTTGTCCGAAAGAGCCTTAAGAATCTTGCGCACAATGTCAACATCAAGAAGGTTAGTCCCAAGGCCATTGAGCTCACTCACAATGTTGTTGAGTCTTGAATACATCTCATTGATGTTTTCATGAGGCAACATTATGAGTGTCTTATATTTGATCCGAAGCCTATGCAATTTGGCTTCTTTGACCGTGGATGTTCCCTCATGGATTTCCGAGAGGGTAGTCCAAATATCATGAGCATTTTCTAAATTACTCACTCTATTGAACTCATCCGCGTTCAAAGCGTCAAAGAGAGCATTCATAGCTTGGGCATCTAAATGAGCATTACGCGTCTCTTGATCCGTGGGAATTAGTGGATTAAGAGGCATGACGTAACCCTCATTTACAATTTTTCAAATGCTTGGACTCATGGCCTTCAAATAAATTGACATTCTAATTTTTCAATAAGCATAATTAGAGCCATCAAAGAAAGGAGTCTTTCCTATAGCAATTCCCTCACTAGCCATCATTTTCTCTCTTAGGCGGTTAAGTCTAAATCAATGAGAGACCAAGCTCGATACCACTTGTAGGATCAAGGATAATCGACTAGAGGGGGTGAATAGGAGGTTTTTAAACTTTTTGACAATTTAACAAACTTAGGCAATTAACAACTTAGTCTAAGCAAGATATAATTCTAGCTAAGCAATTTAACCTCAACTACCTTTGCAAAAGGAATTGAATGCTCTCAATGAGTTGGAAACAAGGCAAAGGGCTCAAGTGTGTTAAATGAGATTCATCAAAGCCTTCTAGTCAGTAGTGGGTGAGGTATTTATAGCCTCCACCCATCTGGCTAGCCGCTAGCACGAAATCCCCAAAACTCGAGAAAGCCCTACGCATCAGAGGCATAAGTCGCTTAGTCCTACATAAAGAATCGGCGGAGTTCCTCTCTGAAACGCATTAAATGCACTAAGAAAATAGCCGTTACAAAAGGGGTCCGGTCAGACCGAAGTGCAATGCACGGTTAGTCCGGCCTTCCAACACCAAAAACAGGAGAAAACTTGTTTCTGTAAAAAGCTGATCGGGCCAAAAATCCGGGACCCTCGGTCAGGACATAACTCACTCATGGCTGTTCGGCTGAAGAAATTGTGAATCAATTCTCAAAAACAACCTCTCTCGAAAATGCCGATCAAGTCCATGACCCGTGATCCGGTCGGTCGGCCTTTAGCCGCCGGTTAGTCCGCCCAGAGGATTTCAAAGAAAATCAAAAACAACAACTTTTGGAAAAAAGTCACCCTCTTTTTGGTCCGGCACATCGGTCAGTACGGACATATAACGTCGGTCAGTCCGACCTCAAAGATTTTCAGCAAATTCAAATCAAGGCCAGATCAGTTCAAATCAATTCCAAGATTAAACCAAGTATGATTTGAGCATTTGTGGCATCATTCATTTTCAAGGTACTAGATTCTTGAACCATCTTTATAGTACAGCTATCTAACCTATAACCCGGTCTTCCAACCAATTCACCTAAGACAGGTAAAATAAAAAGAGTCCTAAACTATTGTACCTTGTCTTTGAGCCAAAAGATCTTCAAGTAGTCCATTTGCATGCAAATCCAAGTCATCAAATCCACCAATGGGACTTAACCTAGTAATTACTCAATAAACACGTTAATCCTATATTCAGATATTGTCATTAATTACCAAAACCATTTTTAGGGGCCTAGATGCTTTCACCCTTTCCCTTCTCTCCTCTTGGTGATTTGCCCGGCCGAAGCTCCCATGTCGCCACCTTCTCTGGCTCGGGCTTCCCCTATGGTGCCACCGCCGCTTCTCGGCTCATTGCCTCGCGTTCTGCCAGTTGCCCTCGCCCTTTGGCCATCGCCCTCCGCACCATGGGGAAGCCGCCTCCTCGGTCCCAGCTGCCCTCCTTCCCCTCGGCCACCTCGCACCGGTCTCCTTCTGGCCCGGCGGCCCCTCGGTGGTGGCTCACGGTGGGCGTGCGATCGCCTTCTAAGCCAGCTGACCTCTTCGTCGGCTTTGCCTTCGATAGTAGCCCCCTCGGACCCTTCGTCGGCTTTGCCTCCAGCCTCAGGCCCCCTCCAGCACAGCGCAGCACCCTCGAGCCCCCTTCGCCGGCCTCGGCGCACCCCCGTGCGACAACACGGCACCTCCAACTTGGGCCCCTTTGGGAGCGCCCACACGCCAGATGCCCCGAGCTCCAGCGGGAGGAGGCCTACAAAGAACAATGAGGAGGCGGCGACATGGCTTGAGAGGCGGCCGGGATATATATACACACAGATATATATATATATATATATATATATATATATATATATATATATATATATATATATATATATATATATATATGAAAATGGTATGGTACTCCTGGGAGTATGTACTCTCACTTCTCATATACCACTTAAATCGTATGATGATACTTTTTATCAATTTGAGTATAGTCCAATAATGATTATAAGATACTCCAAAGCGAGTTCCATGAGGTCTCCTCTCAACACGCCCCCTTCTATGGTGGCTCATGGTGGCATGTGCCATCGTCTTCGCCAGCCTTGCAACTTCTTCGTCGGCTTTGCCTTCGGTAATAGCCCCCTCGGACCCTTTGTCGGCTTTGCCTCCAGCCTTGGGCCCCCTCTAGCGCAGCGCAGCACCCTCGAGCCCCCTTCGTCGGCCTCGGCGCACCCCCGCGTGACAACACGGCACCTCCAACTTGGACCCCTTTGGGAGCGCCCACACGCCAGATGCCTCGAGCTCCAGCGGGAGAAGGCCTACAAGGGCGACAATGAGAGGCGTGACAGAGAGAGGGGCAAAGCCGATATGTATACACACACACACACACACACATATATATATATATATATACACACACACACACATACACACACACACATATATACACACACACACATATATGTACATACATATATACATATATCTTGTATATGGTACACACACACATATGTACATGTATATGTATATGTATATGTATATGTATATGTATATGTATATGTATATGTATATGTATATGTATATGTACACACACACATATGTACATGTATATGTATATGTATATGTATATGTATATGTATATGTATATGTATATGTATATGTATATGTATATGTATATGTATATGTATATGTATATGTATATGTATATGTATATGTACACACACACACACACAGATACTCACCACCATTAACTTGTTCCTCGCGTCAGGCCTCTCGAAGTTCTAGAGGAGTGCCTCCACCGCTATTGTTGTTGATGTTGTTGCACTTGGGCTTTGAGCTTTGACCTCCCGTCATTGGACATGGTTAAGGATTTAGATGTTGTGCTCACACTACTACGAAAAAGGTAATCACATATGGTTCAAAATCGTCATCACGAGCGGTTTTTAAACCGCTCGAGTTTATAGGTCGTTGATACTACGAGGTCATCACTTTACGCTTTTTGAACCATTCGTGAAAAAGATCACGAGCGGTTCTAAATAATAACCGTTTATGATAGTCTATTTTCCTGAGCGGTTACGAACAAGAACCGCCAGTGATAATTGTTTATCACGCATTTACTCGTTCGAACCTTCAGGAAATAGACTATCACGATGGTTCTTGTTTTGAACCGCCTGTGATAGTATTTTCTATCGCAAATTTTTTTTTGAATTCTGAAACTTCAGAGGCCGTTTTGAAGCCCTAAACGACCTTTTTGGGGTTTTCACTTTTTCGAGACGACACGAAGAGAATCTTACCTTGCTTTTCGTTAGCTTTCCAACGAGCCAAAGAACGCCGCAATTCGAAAGTTCAGTATGCAAAAGTTATGGTATTTTTACCAACAAAGGCTTAAAAACGAAGTCCGGACGAAGAGGCGACGATGGCTCGGCATCGAGTCAAGGATGCCGAGATGCTCGCTGTCGATGTCCGCAATCTTATCTTGATCTATTCATTCACAAGAAAACCACGATCACAATTAAGAGCCACCAAAAGCAACAAGGCAGGGGGAGGCGACAAGCGATTGATCACTTACTGGCATGTTGGATATCAACCAGGAAGAGAGGGAGGGATCGGATGGGGATATCACCGGCAATGAAGGAGAGGCGGTGGCAGCATCACCGTGGCGTCACAATCGAAGGCGGAGGAGCTCACGACGGTAGTCGGCGGTAGTCGGAGCTCGGCGTGGGGAGGGCAAAGGGAGAGACTAATGGAAGACAAGACAAGGGTGGCTATAATATATAAGGACAGTACCAAAACATTTCGCCTCCCGCGCATGCGTCCAAAACATTTTGTCTCCCGCGACGTGTCCAAAAATTTTCGCCATCCCGCACTGCGAATCACAGACGGTTTCAAACAAAAACCATCTGTGTTGACCATAATATCACAGATGGTTCTTAAAAAAAACCGTCTGTGATATTTGGTAGTATCACAAACGGATCTTAATAAGAACCGCTCTGCGTGAAGTATTACAGATGGTTCTTAACAAAAACCGCTCAGTGATATTTGGTAGTATCACATACGGTTCTTGTTGAACCGCTCGTGATACTTCACGACGGTTTTCAACATGAACCGTCTGCGTGATATTACTTCTTCACATACGGTTTTAGCGCAGCCGAAGAACCTGACGGTCGCTAAACCAAAATCGTCTGTGATTGTATTTAATACAGACAGTTTTGGTCAACCGTGTGTAATGAGGCGTCAAGTATTAGCCTTTTTGTAGTAGTGTCGGAAAGGGACGTAAATCAAGGACCCGTGAGAAGAACATTTGGAAGAAGAGATCAATATTTCGGGACTTACCATATTGGGAGCACCTAGAAGTTCACCACTACATCGACGTCATGCATGTAGAGAAGAATATATGTGACAGCTTGATCGGTCTCTTACCGAACATCCGTGAGAAAACAAAGGATGGTGTCAACGCATGGCTTGACTTGGTTGATATGGACATCAGACCTGAGTTAGCACCGACAAAGACTGATAAAAGACGAACGTACCTTCCCCCTGCTTGTTACACTCTGTACAAGGCCGAGAGAGCTGAACTATGCTAGTGCTTGCATGGTGTGAAAGTTCCGTCCGGTTACTCCGCCAACATGAAGAAACTTGTTTCGGTGGAAGATTTGAAGTTAATTGGCATGAAGTCTTATGATTGTCATGTGCTAATGACACAAATGCTTCCTGCTGCAATTAGAAGTATTTTGCCGATCAAGGTCTGAGAGATAACCACGATGTTGTGTTATTTCTTTAACACAATTGCTCAGAAGGTCATCGATCCCAAAGGACTAGATGCTTTGCAGGACAAGGTGGTCACGACTCTATGTGATCTTGAGATGCATTGTAACAACCCAATTTTCTGAGCTTTAAAAATCTTTTAAATAGTTAGTAGGAGAAAACTCACCATTCGAATTTTATTTGATTTTAAATCAAAAGCTTAATATGGACTTTGTACATCAAAACAATTTAATATGATTAAAGTCAACATGGACAATGGTCAAAACTATTTTATTTGGGTTCTTTGGACTTGGATATATTTTTCAGATTTTTCTGGAATTTTTCCAAGTTCTTTTGCTATTTTCTATTTGCTTATTTGGATTTCTGGTATTTTATTAAAAAGAAAAGAATTAAAATCTCAGATAATCTCTTCAGGCCGAATCTTTCTTCGATCCGGCCCATTTCCCTCGTTTCGGCCCAGTCCCGCGTGCGGCCCATCTTCGCACGAGCCACCACTCGTCTCGCAAGACGCTGTCGTCATGCGTCCCTCTAACTGTGGACCAAGATTCGCCACGACCGGAGGCGCGACCCATCGCTCATCGTCTCCGACTCGGTTTCTTCTCCACAGAGCTTTTGTCACGGCCGCCATTGAAACTCTTAAAAGCTCCGTCCGACAATGGAGTTTTCCAACTGGATTTCTTCTAAAGAACGCACCGAATCTTATCTCTAACCTCTCCACATCTTCTCGAATCAAAATCAAATCACGTATCAGCTTTTATCTCCAAGAATTCCAGGATTTCCTCTCGTGTTCATCTCGGATACGAATTGGGGATTCCTTATCCCGTGCCGCTCCAGCCCTATAAATAGGTCCTCGAGGTTCGCCTTGCCCTCCGCATCCCAGAGCCGCCACCCATTGAACCCCAATCGCCCTAGCGCCGCCGCAATTCCAACTTTTAGGGTTTTCGCGCGCCGGTTTTTCTTCAATTCCGCAGCACCGGTGACGCCCTACCTCGTGGTCTCATCGCCGGGTTCACCGTCGCGTGGGCTACCTCCAAAGACCACCCGGTTCGCGGAGCCTCACGGGCAATACCGTCCGACAATATCGAACCTCTCCGCCGCCTTGAGCTCGCCGCGGCCGCCTCGCCGTCTGACCGCCCGAGTTGGTCCATAAGGTGCGCATAGCGAGGGCTACGCTGCGGTACCATCCATTGCCGAGTAGCGCCGCTGCTCACCGTGCTATTGGTTCCCGAGCCATCGCCGCTGCCGATCGACGTGGCGTACCACGCCAAGATCCATCTCAAGCAGCTTCGGCGCCATGATGTTGCCGACGTGTCGCGTGCGTGGCGCCAGATCAGCGCCACGTGTGCGCGGGTGTGCCACCCAAGCCAGCCCTAGTTCCAAGAGGCTCGGTAGACCTAGTCCACCGTGAGCCTTGAGACTGCCATGTGGGACCCACATGTTAGATTTTCTTTTTAATTTCTTAATTCCGAGCGCTGACGTCATCGTTGCGCAATAATCCGATTTTTCTTTTAAGGAATAATTCGGAAATTCGGAATAATTCAGCTTTTAGGGTTTTTTTTAGATTCAAACTTTCCAAGCTCATATCTTTTGCATCCGAACTCCGATTGAGCCCATTCAAATTTCTAAATTCATCTAAATTCAAGATATACCTATCTAAGATTTTTATTTAATTTTTGGAGTTTTTTGCCTTTTTTATTTATTTGTTTTGTTTGTTTGTTTCATTTGCGAGTAGACGCCGATATACTTGGAAGGTTTGAAGAAGAAGGAGCACCTCAAGAGCAACATCAAGATTTAGACCTATTCCAAGGCAAGTTATACCTTTGATCATGTTGAATCCTAGTTTTCTAAAATTACTTTGATTCAAATTATTGCATTTACTTTAATTATTTATTTCAATGTTTTTGGGATTATTTAATATCCGGATTGTTATGACCTCCTTGTCTAATTGTATGCCATAATCTTTTGTCACCCTAGATTGGTTCATATTTAGTTGGTGCTATTGTATTACCAACGTGGGTTGGTTAGATACGATTAGATTGCTTAGCCATGCTACGAGTCATCATCTCATGTAAGTTGCAAATATAAACTTGACTAAATGACTATGAAACTGTGTGATAAAAACTATGTGCACTATGTGATATTACTCGTTGATGGCATATGTTGCACTTAACCAACAGGGTGGGAAAGGATTTAGACGGAGGCAAGTGGACTGTGTATTATTTTGGTGGAGCTATGTGCGTGGGCTTAATAACCTGTGTGCATAGGGATTTGTAGTTTAATTGGAAGTCTTGCCTTGGTCAATTAAGGACTTAACTTTGTGCGCCATTGAATCGAGCCTCTCAGACAACGACATGCACGATGGGACAGCCTAACTTAGTAAGTTATGGAGTCTTGACATTGATTACTCAGGTTGTAGGTTAGGTTGTGGGCGTGGGTGGAGGTGTGCTACCAGGTAGTTACATCACGGGGCGGTTCGCCGTGTCCCTGTCCAACGGTGTGTGTCGGACTGACTTCCTGTGTGGGGTTGTCTGACGGTTTGTAAGCACACTAGGAGTGTCAATGTTAACATGAAGTTTCTGAAATATTTTGTTATGATTAGTGCTTGCAACACTAGTTGTATCGTGTGGGTAAAGTGTACAACCTCTGAGAGTGTTAAACAATCTATTCAATAGCGGCCCATGTCATGGATAATGCTCAGGATCTCACATGAGGGGTAGATTTTCATGAAAACCTTAGGAAGGGAGCCGTGTGACCTAAGTCATATGGCTATGTGAATAACTTGTTTAGGCTATGTGTCTTTGTGAACTAAAACCGCACAAATTATTATTGTCTATTTGTTTTGAATTGTGCTTTCAATCTATTACTTGTATTCAAATTGCAAATGTCAGATTTAAAAGAACCATCAAGCCATTCCTTTGGAATAAGCCTCATCTATAATTGCATTTACGTGGTATGACTTATGTAGTACGGTGTACTCATGCTTGTTGTAAAACATGCAATGAAGAGGAGGAGTCATCGCCGCCGAGGAGGAGTTCATGAAGGTGCTTGATCGTGGGTCTTGATCCCAAATGTTGCTCGTGGTGAATTGATGGGATTCCGTCAAGTTTCTTCGTTCACCGCTATTTTATTTCTTTGCTAGCCTTGTGTGGCTTAATAATTGTAAACTCGACCATAAGGTCAAAACAACTATTTGTTATCAAATTACTCGTTTATGTTATTAATCGCTTGTGTGGATCGATATTCACCTGTGTTGACACTGTGTGCACTAGCGTGATCCCGAACTAGTGCATTATACATGAGGGTCCGAATTGCATATTTTGGGTCCCGACATGTATTTCCTCCGCGTTTTTGATATCATGGTCCATCTCATTGCTCACATTGTGAGGGAGATAAAGATGTGCGCCCTATTCCTACATAGCATGTACCGTTCGAGAGGTTTACAGGAATTTTCAAGTCCTATGTACAGAATCGATCTTGGCGGAGGGCAGGATCGTCGAAGGTCATACACCCGAAGAGGTCATTGAGTTCTACGTCGATTACATGGTTCAGGTCGAACCGATAGGTGTGCCTCGATCTCACCATGAGGGAGGCTCGAGGGTATCGGACCATCGAAGGAAAGCAATCACTTCAGATATAGATGCATATTCTCAAGCCCATTCTATGGTCTTGCAACACATGGTGAAGTGTCTCAGATATCGACCAAAGACAAGAACGTGCTTGACAATGTAACTGAGCGCCGATGTTTGGATCACGAGACAAAGACAACAATCGGTCGAACCAATGGTTGAAGAAGCGACTCGCTAGGAGCTCATCAAGTGATATGCTGACATGGTTAGTAAAAGGGCCAACATTTATAGTTGTGACATAGTGATGATACGACATAAATGGGTACACATTCTATACTCAGGCTCAGGATATAAAAAGCACTAACTGTATTAGCGTGTCCGTGATAGATGCATTCAATACCGATGGGCTGATGAGCTCCTACTATGGGCTCATAGAAGAGATATAGGAGCTCAACTACATGCTTTTCAAGATCCCCCTGTTTCGGTGCCATTGGGTTTAACTCCCACAGGTGAAGGTCGACAAGTACGACGTCACTACTGTGGACCTTGAACGTGTCGGATACAAATAAGAACCATTCGTACTCACTAACCAAGTTGTTCAAGTCTTCTATGTAACCGATCAAGCAAATAAGAAGCGCCACGTAGTAGTTTTTCATGGAAAAAGGAGGATTGTCAGAGTTGAGAATGTAGTAGACGAGAAAGAATACAATCAATTTGACGAGTTGGCTCCTTTCGGAAATGGCATAAGGGTCGAGGAAGAACAACGTGACGAAACTAGCTACATATGCGTCGATCATCATGAAGGGCTAATTTTTAAAGAATGAACAATGTGTGTATATGTGTTCTGAATGTTTAATTTTAGTTCATTTGAGTTAATTGATTTGTACTGTGAAATGGATGTGCTTTGTTTCTGAAATGAATGTGAATTGGATGTATACATGTACTTGTTGTGTTTCTGCTTGTTTCAGAGGGCATGGCTAGCATTTCCTGAGGCTAGCCAATAAATAGAACTAGATTTACCAATACAAAAGAATATCACAACTGGTTTCATCTACAAACCGTCAGTGATAATATATTCCAGACGGTTTCATCTACGAACTGTCTGTGATACATAATCTATCACAGATGGTTATTTATTGGAACCATCTGTGATACATTAATCTATCATGCATTTGCCTACTTTAGAACCGTTTGTGATATTATCAGCTATCACAGACGGTTCTATTTTAGAACTGTTTGTGATAAATAATATCACAGATGATTCTACTTTAGAACCGTCTGTGATGTCCAATCCTATTTATATTTGGACTCTAGGGTTTACCCGCTTCCCCCACTCAAACAATTAAGTTTCTCAACTCTCCATCCTCCCCCGAGCCCGTTGCCGCCGTCCTCGACGCCGCCTCCTCCTCGAGCCCAGCACGCCTCCTCCCCTGAGCCCCTCGCCTCCTCCCCGAGCACGCGTCGCCTCCTCCTTCCCCGAGCCCAGCACGTCTCCCCTTCGACGCTGCCCTGCTGCTCCGATATTGTTCCCTGCTCGTCCTTCTCCTCGACGCCCAAAGGTAACGGATGCCGAGTTGCCGACCCTGACGCCCCTTTCCCTCACTCTTTCTATCAATAATCTATCATGCTGTCATGGTCCTCATGGAATCATGATAATTGTGCTGGTATCTGGTTCGAACACTAAGTAGTATGAGGTGTGGTGCATGTTTTAGGAATTTGTATTTGTTCTAGTCAGTGATTCATATGGTATTTGTTTTGAGACTGCTACGTACTGGACTATATTGCGATGTGGTCTGTGGGCTTGAGATGAATGCTCTGTGATGATAATAGTCTTGTGTCAAATTATTTTGATAATCGGGTTTGAACTTGAGCTTTAATTGAATGCTTACTCTACCTCCGAGAGCAATATAAAAATGTTAAATCTCAACTTTATACCGATTTCATTTGTTCACATGATGTTTGTGTTGGGCATATTATTCCTTTTAAATGACTTGAAGGATTTACATGTTTATATGTCAATTATGTCATTGTATTGGTCCTAATTTCTTCCCTACATATCCAAATTATTTATTAATTGGTGTGTATACCCATACACATAGAGATCGAATCTTATGATAATATGTTTATACGTGTCAGAACTTCTATTTCGTGTGAAGATGTTTTCTGCTCATTCTTCGTCATCGTCGCCTCATGTGTCTGATGCGTCGTCCTCTGGAATATCCAAGCGCGGTAGAGGAATATCGAAAAGGCCCAGGGGCCGATTTACCATCACGGAGGTTGATGAGTCTGGGACTCCTATCAATCATCGCCGAGCAGCGTCCGCATTCTGGAGAACGGTCGGAATAGTTGCACGGGAACGGATCAACATCACCTACGATTCGTGGAAGGATTTGACCAAAGCTCGGAAAGATGAGCTGCTGACGGATATTTTCAAATCGTCCGAGATCCTGGAACAACACCGGGACTCCGTGCGACGACACGCATTGCTACATGCGTACAAAGTGTGGAAGAACTTCAAAAGCACGCTTGTCAAGAACTACGTGGAGAAGGATGTGAGGCCCTTCCACAAGTATATGTTCTTAGAAGAGTACTGGGAAGACTTTGTGGCGGAGAAGACGACAGATGATTTTAGGAGTGAAAGTATGGCACAGTGGCCCTCCAGTAAAAAACACGCACCCCATAGACTCGCACTCACTGGGTATGCGGGTAAACTCCCGTAATGGAGGGATCAGGACCAGCAGGCAAACCTTTCGAATGCCTCCTCACCATTTGTCAAGATCCCTGATGAGCACGCCCAACAGTGGCTAAGAGCGAGGTTAGCTGTCGTGTCTTCGGGGACCATCTCCTTTCCAAACCCCGCAAACGAGGAAGTGTCCCAGTGCCTGGTAAGGTATCGAACTACCTAGTTTGTAATTACTCCATAACTTCATAGAAGTGAAATGACATGTCGGGCTATTGCAGGGAATGTTGAGTGCACAATCTTCCCAAGGCTCATTCCAGGCAGTCAGGAAGAGAGCTATGCTCTCCGAAGCCCTGGGAAACAAGGAGCATTCGGGTCGTACGAGAGGCCTTGGTGTTTATGTTCCATGGAAATATGGATTCAAGACAGACTCGGGGCGCATCGAGTAGGAAGAGAGCCAAAGCCAAGTGCGATACAAAGCTACGAGAGGAGATTCGTGAATCCTCATAGATGAGATCACTAAATCCATCGAGATGAGATTGATGATCGCATCGAGTTGAGACGCGACGGTGATGGAGAGCCTTGAGGAAAGGCATAGGGAATATCAGTTGCAAGCCCCTGCCCCTACTATGCTAGCTAGCCCCCCAAACTTCCAAGTAGCTACATGTCCAACCCTAACCCTACCCCAAAAGGCTATTTAAAGATTTCGTCGATGATATCTTGGTAATAATAATTATCTCGAATGCTCGATCCATTGATAGGCTCGTTGGAGTAGCTAATTTTGTATCGCTATGTAGGTGGCGGCGAAGTGCAAGCTCCAAGTGAGATGTGCCTCCGCTGCCCTAGATACTGCTTGGGGCTAGGTCTATCCATCCGGTGTCAGGGCTTTGGTGCACGGTGTAAATCCAACACCGAGTTTCGTAAAAGTGAATGTGGACGGTGTTTATGACAATTTCACGGTCGTCCCACTGCAGATTCCCCCAGACGACGAGGTCATGACTCTAGGGCAAGCCATTGGAACATTCATCCAGTGCCCCAAGAGGGACATCTGCATGAAGCTACATGCTCTGATGTCAACTTCATGGGAATGTCCTGCAACGGTGTCAAGTCCACGGGAGCTACCTGCACCGAAGCGACAAGGGCCCAGTGCATCACATGCATCTACACCTCGCTCTCGCCGACTCTCATGAAGTCAACTCTAAAACACAAGGCAACAAGGGCAAATCAAGACTACGACTCGCTTTTGATATCCCCTTCTTGTCGTTGGTCCAAAAATTTGTGCTAGGCGAGCCATTGGTCGAGAATGTAGAGCGCCACCCTACCGTAGGAATGGCTTGCACGAGATTGCATACATGGTACACGGAACAGGCCAACAAGACGGATGAACAACGGCGCTCGGGTGTCACCATCAAGTTCAAGAAGGATCATCTTAAACACAACAATCAAGACCGTATCTTCACGGTGACGTTCGAAGACTTGTTCTTTCTCTTCAACCTCGGTGTCCTCGACGTCTCACTCATGCGATGCTGGACACTGTAAGTGTGTACAATCACGGTCAACGTTCGTGTAATACCGATAAATGTTATACACACACATGATTTCTGAAGCCGAAATAAGAAATTCACTGATAGGTTTCCTCGACCCACACTTGGTCTCCTCGCAAACCATCATGGCAAATGCAAAATTCATTGAGGATTACATGACGGAGTCATTGCTGGTTCACCGTGACAAGGAATTCATACTTTTGCCCTACAACCAGGAGTAAGTGATGTACTAGTGGCTGTACTTATTGATTTGTACTTTTAAGCAACACGAACTTAGGTTCAATGACTATGGCGACATACCTGTGTAGGTTCCACTGGATTCTAATTGTAATTATACCAAAATGAAATAAGATAATATACGTAGATTCCCTAAAGAGGGCCACATATGACTTCACAATTATCCGACAATTAATCGACGGGTAAACACATTTTCTCCATAGATAACTCTATTGTATAGTCTTTCCTTCCTTTGCAATGGCTAAAGCTAAGTTCTTTGAATCACATAGGTCGTTCAAGACGTACTTTGCAGAAGGAGGGATATGCAAGGGAGGGACCTTGCGATACGATCTAAAATTCCCGTTATTCGCTAGTACACATTAATCCTATATAACACTTCATAGTAATGCCTCTCGAACTAACCAATTCTATTTTTGCAGTGCCACCAGCAGCCGCCGGCCTGCAACCTCTGTGGATACTATATTTGCCAAAACATGGAACTACTCGTCGGCTCCGTGATAACCAATGATTCTCAGGTTTGTCAATCCTGCAATAATTATTTCATACTTACCAATTTATATAAGCACGAATTTAATCTTCCTAGCGACATGTTGCGAGCATCGCTATAACTGCGTTGGAACATGGCTAGCTCATAAAAATTCAAGGACAGCTTGTGTTATTCTTGAACCGTGAGGTCATAAATCCAGATGGGAAGTTCCACAAAGTAGATTCAACTTGATTGGGATAAGATTGAACTTAATGGTCCATGTGTGTAAATGTACATGAGTGGTTAATTTTAGTTAATTGATTTGTGAATTGATATGCTTGTTTCAAATGAATATGAATTGGATGTGCTTGTTTCAAAATGAATGTGAATTGGATGTATACATTTACTTGCTGTGTTTCAACTTGTTTCAGAGGGTATGACTAGCATTTCCTGAGGCTAGCCAATAAACAAAATTAGATTTAGCAATACAAACGACTATCACAGACAGTTTGTAGATAAAACCGTCTGTGATAGCTGATGTATCACAGACGATTTTGAGTTAATAATTGTCTATGATATTATGCATCACAGACAGTTCGAAAACTATTTGTGATGACCTCATGTCATTACTGACCCATAAAATCAGACGGCTAACGAAACCGTCTGTGATGACGTTTTTCTTTTCTGTAGTAGTAGTAGTAGTAGTAGTAGTAGTAGTAGTAGTAGTAGTAGTAGTAGTAGTAGTGTGGCAACATATCAGGTGAACATGGGCATATTCATGGACATATGTACATAGAAGATCGTGGCCATCCGATCTAAAATCGGCGAACGAGATCGATGCAGCATCCCCACCTCCCCACTTATGACGCTTTTGCGAAAACCCCCTGTGATGTTTCTCCCTTTCTCCCCCCAACCCGTCTCCTCCTCCCCATTCAATCTCGGTGTTCAATCTCCCGGAGAACAGGAGCTAGGGCTAAGAGAGCCGCCGCCTCTGCGACTCAGATCTGTGTCGCTGTTGCCCACCGCACCACCGTCCCTCCATCAAGACGGTGAGCCCCTACCGGCGCCGCCGCCTTCGCCACGCCCTCGCCGGCCACCGCCGCCCTCTCCATCCGCCGCCCCCTTTTGGTTGGTCGAGCCGTGGCACTCGGGCAAGGCGAAGGTACTAAGGACCCGGTGGTGGCGGCGGTCGAGCAAAGCAGAGGTGCTGAGGACTGTGGCGGTGGCAATGAGCAAGGGCTTCTGCAGGTCAAGCCACGCACTCGGCAACATATCGACCGGAAAATGCCCGCCAAAATAAAGGCCGGAAATCAGCAAGCAAAAGAAAACATGGAAGTTCCAGAGTACGGCCTCAAAGGCTATCGAGGACATCACCGCCTCGATGTTGAAATTCCTACAAAATAACCGAAGTCTACAAGATTCCTAAGGAAGCTTTGCTCCTCCATCCGGCGCCTCGATCCAGTTGATGTCGCCATGGTGACACCATCCACGCCAATTCAGAGGCGGCTTTTTTTTTGTACCACAAGGGGAACTCATGTTCTTTTTTGTTCTTCTTCGATAGTGTCCTTGTTCAAATCCAATTTAGTTGGGAGAGGGTGTGATATTGGTTGTAGAATGCATGGATGTAGCAAGTTTTTGACGCCGTTGAACTAGTGTTGCACATGTAGCTTTGGTTGATGATGCCGCCCTGCATCTCCGCCCCTACTTAGTTTTTTTTTTCCAACTCGTCCCTGTGCCTACTTGTTGTCAAGCATCGCAAATTGATGACATGATTGAGCTGCTGCTGCCCATGACAATGTGGTGAATGGAAATAGTTGAATGCTGAAAACCCGTGATGCTTTTTGTAATGAATGAAATTGTTGGAAATTATAAGGAATGAAATCAGTGAAAATTGTCGCTAGGTGTTCATTGTTGCGGTATATGAACACTTGTTTTGACAAATTGTGATGACAATGACCTCGAGTAGTAAATTGAAACAGTAATGAAATTGGTAGCAACACCGAGCTATTTTGACAAGATCCTCGGGTGAACACTGATATGTTTGTGTGATCCCATTTGTTGGAAAGCTATACTGAAAAGTTGTATCTTTTGAGGAGGATAGTGTTGCTATGAAACCTTGGAGAGGAAGAAAAAAGCTCAATTGGTCATTAGATAAATAAATAGTCTGTTGAGTTGTTGCTCTTAACAATGGCATTGCAGTGCTCTTGTTATAGTAATGAAGCATGCATGATAACAATTAAGAGTTGAAGCATATTACAGGAATACATTTGAAAGAAGTTAAAAAAAAGAATTGTACATGAGAATTAATTGGTTCACACAAGTAGGGATACAATAGCTCATTACATCAATAAGTTGACACATAAGTTGGAATACACATTGGTTCATTAATAAATTGGTTGACAAGGAATGCCAAAAACTAAGCCGAACTGAAAGCATTCACAAAACTGAAATCATATACACTGCATTTCCAGGATTCCATTGAGCATTGACCAAACATATTACAAGTCCGTACAACATATTACAAAGCATGTCATTTTTCACAGAGGGAATTGAACAAGGCACATTACTACTTCGCCTAGATTCGCATAACATTCACAGTAACAATGTAAAGCATTCACGTAATAGAAAGTATTCACACTTCGCCCGATTCGTAATGCATTGATGTAATCGAAAGCATTCACGTAATCAAATCATATACACCGATTTCATCTCGAAAGCATTCAGATTGCATTTGTACAGACATACACAACATTTGAGACAACAAATTCACATTACATCAATTCAAAATTCCAAGCAGACATAATTGATAATTCCAAGCACATCAAAGGACTTTTAGTCAAGGTAGCTAGCATCCATTCACAAGAAATCTCTTACATCCAAGAATCGATCAAGACACAAAACTCATACATCCCCGACACCATAAGAAAGAAAACATAATCAAAAATTTTGGGAGTGCACAAATGAAGCAAAGATCAACAAGCAAATAGAATTTCAATCAGCACAAGTCGCTATTCACCATCATGCTTGACGCGACAATGTAAGGAGCAAATTTATGAATGGAGGGACAATGGGATTTGCATGATAATTCGGCGGCAAGCGATGGGATGTGCACCTCTTGGTTTGGCGACGCGACGGAGAGGAGCCGGGCGACGCAGAGAGGGGAAGCGGCGATGGAGAGGCTGTAGGGGGTGGGCGGGCGAGGGATAGCGCAAGGAGGGGCGGGCGGCGGCGGGGCGCCCGAACAGGGGGCTCGCCATGCCGATGGAGGACGGTGGTGCGGTGAGGGCGATCACAAGATATGGAGGAGTCGCAGAGGCGGAGGCGGCCTCCTAGCCCTAGCTCCTGTTCTCCAGGAGATTGAACACCAAGATTGAATGGGGAAGGGAGAATATTACCTCTTCACAGACGGTTTTTAGCGCAGAAAGTAACACAAACGGTCGCTAACCAAAACTGTATGTGATTATGTTTAATATATATGATTTTGGTCAACTATCTGTGATGAGACGTCCAATATTATTCTTTTTGTAGTAGTAAGAAATATAGACACACACAATGTATTGACTAAGCTGATGACATTATTCAACAAGGTATTTTCCTGTGAGCTCATATCATCCACCTGTTTATCCATTACTAGTAGCCAGCCACATGTGGGGCCTCGGCCTGTGCGTGGGACCCATGGGCCTGCTGACTGGAAGCGGCAGCACACAACCCAAGGGAAGCAAGCATGAGCGGAGGAGGCGCAAAACGAAAAAAAAAATCCAACGGACGGGAAGAGAAGAGGCGCAGAATCGGACAGTAGAGCTAAAACGGACGACATGTCCTGCTTCTCCTTGCGCAAACTTTCACTTCATTTCTCTGTTAGGATTATCGTCAAGTTCACATCAGCTGGGCTGCACTTTTTTTTGTGCTATAAGCATCAGTTATCGCTTAGCTTCTTGTCTGAAAATTGGCATTTCTTCTTCTTGACCAATGTCTCACACTGATTTAATTACCTCTTCAAGGACATGTAAGTTTCTATTTTAATATGTCCTTGCAAAGGTACTTAGCCCCCATTAATTCAGTGAATTTTCAGTTTATGCTTCGCCTGAAGCCCGGTAGCATGCAGCATTCAGATCTGCATGTGATGTTTCTATACCTGCAGGTTGAAGCATTACTGCACATTGAGTTCTTTACCTTAACTCGATTTTGTTTTTGTGATTGGTAAAATCGCATCAGTCAAAAGCTGGCACATATGAAGCCATGCACAGACCCTTAACATCGAGGCTTGTTAAAAGCTACAAATCATTCCTTTAAAAAAGCAACAAATCTTTCGCACAATCATACTGGGACTTTTTGGCTTTTGGTCCCTCATAATAAGTTCTCTCTGATACCACAAGCATGTACCTATGTACATGTATGTAGGAGTTTTTTGTGTCTTTGAAATTTACATGTCCATGTATTTTGGCTTCTATTAGTTTCGACTTCGAACTTCATGTAGCCAGGTACTAGTGCATGTCTACTTATCGCCCATGGACCATGGGAGTAGCACCTCAAAACTGTTCGAAAATGCGGAATGGAGCCCGGGCTTTTCGCAGGCCACACTGTTTGCCTTTTGTACATATATTATTCAGAAAGTGCGCTCATGCTGTGGTGAATTCTGAATTGGATATTAGGACTTTCTTAACCACTCTCAGTTATTCTTCTTCTTCTGAACTGCACCTTGGTGCTGCGCAACAGTGAAGTGGGTTGGGCATGCAAACCGAGCTGAACAGAGGAAATCAGAGGCTGCAAGCTGACGACTAGCTGAGAATAAGCGATGGCCATGCGTCCTTAAGCCCTGACAGGTCGTAAAGCTTGCATTTGTGGGCTTCGTTGGCCGTCTCCCGTACTGGCACATGATGGATTTATGGGTCCGTAAGCGCATCTGCGCATGTTTTGTGCCACCCTCATTTAGACATCCGGCCCCAAGTTGTTGCCACCTGATCCACTCTGTGCCTCTGTTCACTGCTCAGCACATCAGTATTATATTACCGGGGTTTTTTGTAAAATGGTATTTTCAGTACATCAGATGTAATCAGTATTTGATACAGAGCAAGGGCGATTTGTCATGTGTCGGCAGCGAGCAAGTTGAGATCTGCAAAGATGAGACGCTTGTCTCTGCCTGCATCTCATCCACCTTGCGGTGTTGCGATGTCTGGAGCTCATTATTGATAGGGCCCGACCGGCAGGCACACTGCACACCCAGAGGTACGTACATCACTGCAGCAGGGACTAAACGGCAATGTACATGACCCGATGCGACACGCCTGTGCGACGAAGACTACCCACCGTCGACGTCGAGGGCGTGAACCACCGTGACGGCACGGGTGTTCCGGCGCCGTACGTGCGGCCCTGTGGCCTTGCCTTGCCTTGCCGCCTCGCCACGCAACAACATCTCGCGCGCAGCTACTCCACTTACTGCATGCTGAACCGCCGTACGCCCGGGCGTACTGCCTGACCCCGGAGGCGCTGTAGCTGCAAAACGCGTGCGAGGGTGGCCGTTCGATCGGGGAATCGTGCGGGTTGGTAGGCGGCTGGTTCGTAGCGTCCTCGGGCAAATCACAATGTCAACTCGACCGAGATACCCAGGCCCCATTGGCGCGTTGTCACCTGCCTCCCATAAAGTAATAAGGCCCACCTGTCACTTGACGTACGTCATATCTCGCCGCCAGCGCGTAGCATCGGCCAACGGCTGGTTGGTGGCCGGATGGACGGATAGCTAGTGGCTGGTGAGGAGCGGTGAGCCACCGGCCGGCCGGCCGAGCTCCGATTCCGTACACCCTGGTTGCGCGCGCGGTTAGCTGCCACCTCGACCTCAGAGCTGTTGTTGGGCACGCCCCGTACGTCACGTACGAAAGCACGTTTTAGGTCACCAACGTACGTGCCGAAGCAGGCTCGATCAGGCGCACAATGAAATCTGGTTGGGAGGCGAGCGCGACGTACCGAAAACCTTCACGCCTTGACAGATTCACCGCAGCAGCGGGCTGCGGCAGTAGAAAAGTACGGGCGGCGCAATGGTCCCCGGTAGCCCAGAGGTGAGTGGAGGCGCGGCCAGCCAGCCAGCGCGTCAATTTCAGCGTCGCAATTAATAACCCCGTTTGCCTCCTCCTCCTCGAGATGCCCGTACGAGGCTGTGGGCAGTGGCCACCACACCACCGCGATTCATTTCCGCCACCGTCCTCTCGTCCACGAATTTTTGACAGTATTATCAAGTTTTATTTACAGATCTAACTACGTATAATTTTTTTTTACCGTGCAGCATCTCACTGTCGGCCGCCACGCATCCACGTCTTCAAAAAATATAGCAACCGACTTCAAAAAAAATTATAAAATTTTACTTGGAGCCTCCCGACACAGTGTACTAATTTGCAATAATTTTATTCGTCCGGAATTTTCTTGCAATTTTATATAAGCTTAGTGTGCACACATACATCCAAATGAGATCCCTCGCCTTTCTTTTCCACCTAAAGCTCCATCAATTAATCTGTCTTTCTTTTCCACCAAAAGCTCCACCAAGCAATCTTGTCATCTCGTCATATCTTTCTATTTCATGTCTTCCTGCTTAATCCTTGTCCGGCAATTAAAATCGATCGCACATGAGGAAGGATTCCTCTCGCTATAAATTAGCAAGCAATGAGCGCGATTTCATTTCGCATCGCTGCCGCCGTTTCTCTTCGGTTGCACTCTGTGTTGATTATATTTCCGGGACATTTTAGTCTTATTAACCGCCATTATAAGCCAATTTAGCGATAATTTTTATCTCTGTCGATTTTTCACCACGGACTTGATCGTCAGAAATTATTTATCGATCTGTAGCAATTTTTTATTGTTCGTAAATTCTTCATTAGAAGCCAATTTACATAATGTTACGTAATAATTAGTTCTAAATCCGTAGTTTGTAGTTAAGAAAATGTCATACGATGCACTTACTATCGGTGAGGTTAATTAGTTACAAAATAATTAGTTTGTCTTAATTAATTAGTTTTAAACAATTAGAAAATACAAAAATAATGAAAGCATGCATTGCTAGTTATTCATGCAACTAATTATTTCGTGGTAGTTCATAATGACATGCAAGTTATTCTAGTATGCATGCACATGTCGCCAAAATAATAACAAAGATGCATCGCTAGTTCCATGCAAGCAATTAGTTGCTACGTGACTCAAGTATGCATGCACCATGCAATGAACACACACATATGTAATTAACATTTTTTAGCAAAGGGAAAGAACATGGGTTAACTTGTGTAATTATTGAGGCGAGGTTAATTAGTTACAAAATAATTAGTTTATTTAATTAATTAGTTTTAAACAATTAGAAAATAGAAAAATAACGATAGCATGCACTGCTAGTTATTCATGCAACTAATTATTTTGTTCTAGTTATTTTATGGTCATTATCAATCTTCTCACTAATATTCCGTCTATTTCATGTGTTGCAAGCCATGTCTCTACTGGCACTTTTAGAACACTTCTACGATGAGGACCACCGGTGCAAGCTGTGAATCGCCGGTGACACCGATGGCCTTTGCCCCCGCAAGCAAGGCGGGAGGGATTTCGAGTCGGACGATCGCTACGTCCCGATCCTACAGGACACGGGCTTGTTGCCCCTTGCGAGGCTGGTGTCCCTCGGACATCGGTTCCTCCTACACCAACCTGCTGTCGGCACTTGTCGACAGGTGGAGGCCTGAGACGCACACCTTCCACTTTCGGTGGGGGTGAGATGACGATCACCCAGGGACGCCTCGCTCTTGACCGCTTTTCCGATCCGGTGAGCCGCTTGTTCCGGCCCTCCGTCGACGATTGGAAGGCCATGCCGAGCAATGTTCGCCAACCTCTCCGGAGGGTGCACGTGGCGCCCTTCGACTTGGCCGAGATAGTTCGATGATTCTCCGTAGGGTGCACTTGACGAGGTTGTTAGGATGCACATCATAGCTTACCTTCTTCACTCTTTGGTTGGGTCTTGTTTCCAACCACACAGCCGATCTGCTACCTCAGCTACATCCGCCGAAGTCGTTGGTTGACGCGGGCCGGGCCGATGCCTCAAGATAGCTAGGGTCACCCGCCCTTGCACCACATACCGGGTTGTATGACGCTAAGCGCCATGCACCGATGGTACCCCAACTCGCCTCTATTACGTGCTCTCGTAGCTATGGAATTGGGAGCACTTCGCTTATACGGTCCATCGAGATAGCGGTGCACCCGCACCTCGACAAGCGATAGATGAGCCCACCATGGGCTCACGGTGGATCATTGGCCGTCATACTGGGCCAAGGATGTGCCGGTGTCGCAGGTGCTACTCATTGTACCACAACGAAGTTCGAAGTCGCTGTAACGAGAGCGGATCATCTAGTGTCCATGGTATTCAGATTTTGTGCGACAAGAGCGCCACACGGGCCGTCTGCAATGCACCCAAGACATCGGGTTATGGATGATGACCGCCACCGTGAAAGCATCTAGGCCCCTAAAAATTGTTTTGGTAATTAATGACAATATGTGAATATGGGATTAACATGTTTATTGAGTATTTACAAGGTTAAATCCCATCGGTGAACGTATTGATGCAAAGTGGCAAGCAAATAGACTACATGAAGATCTTTTGGCTCAAAGACAAGGTACAAATAGTCTAGGTTTCTTTTTCTATTTTACCGGTCTAGGAGTTTTGGATGGAAGACCGGATTATAGGATAAACGCCGTACTATTAAGATGGATCATGGCAAGTAGCTTGATAGCATGTTCTTGTGCCATATGGATCAATTTAGGATCATGCATGCATTTGAGTTTAAACTTGAATTTAATTTGAAAAGTATTAAGTGCTTCTGTCCAAAATCGATAGTACCGCAGTTATACTTGCGGTCGTACCGCTTGGTGCGGTATAACCGGACTTTACTTGGCGGTAGTACCGCATTTGGAAGGAACGACCAATTATGTTCAAGCGAACGACCGGGTCCTTGAACGGTCAGATCAGCATCGCGGTCATTCCGCATTTTAGTTGGTGGTTCAATAAAACCGAAGCGCTGCAAATTGCCTCAAAATCTCTCATGGAAATCGGTCGCATCGCTGTGGCTAATCTGGTCCGCATCACAGCGGTCGTTCAAATTTGTGAGGCGGTTCAATAAAAATGTAATAAGTGTAAATCCGCTTCTAAAACTCTATCTAGAAATCGGACGTTCGTGTTTGGGAACTATCGATCGCATCATGGGTCATTCGATTTTTATATGGCGGTACAAAAATTACGTAACCATTGCAAATCTTCAAAGAATCGCGAAACCCTACGAACGGTCGTATCGCCAGAGAAACGCAGACGACCGGGGCAAATCGGACGTATCGCGCGTTTGCCTGCGGTTGTTCCGACGGGTGTCCAACGGCTAGTATTTCTTTTTAGTAATCGTTCTAACCGCTGATCGTGTTTCACCGGCGCGGCTGCATCGCAAGTTGTACCGCTATCGCTCTAATTTTGCTCAATTGCTAGGTTTCACTCCAACGGTCATAATTGTTGGTGGGGCTTTAAATACCCCCCAACCGCTCAAGTCAAGGTCTAGTGCCCATTTGACATTCATAGAGCCTTGAGAGCCCTTGCATTCACTCAACACTCAAAAACACTCTTGTGCATTCATTGTGAGGTTGTTGAGACACATTCAAGTGCATTCATACTCCTAGTTGATCCATTTGCACTTGAAGTGTAATCAAGCGAAGACCTTGGTCTATTACTCTTGGAGTGTTGCCGCACTCCTAGACGGTTGGTGGTGAAGCACGGTGATCTCTTCAAAGAAGATTGTGAAGAGGTCCGGTGCAAGCTTGTGAGTGGTTCGATGTTCACCATCTCCTGAGCGAGGAAGAACAACCATAGTGATTTGAGGGAAGGCTTAATTCATGGAGTCGGCTTGAGACGCCAAGCTTCCTCAATGTGGACTAGTGAAGACCGCAAGTCTTCGATACCACGGAAAAACATCGTCGTGTCTTTGTGGTTATCTCTAGTCATTACTTTCCGCATTTATATTTCTAGCTTATTATTGTGATTGATTTGCTTAGCTAGAAGTATAACTTGTTTAGACTAAGTTATTAATTGGCTAAATTGTTAAACTGTTAAAAAGTTTAAAAACCTCCTATTCACCCCCTCTAGTCTGTTATCCTTGATCCTACAACCCGTGTTCACACATATGGTGGAGCCTTACACGCCGCAGAGGTGTAATGTGGCGCTTGTTCATACCAGTTGTGCCCTCTCTGACGACAAAGTTCATACAAATAACCGTATACCGTGAGTCAAACTTCATCTCGAGTAATGTTTACGCTTTACGCCTTATTTTCTAACATCAATCCTTCCTAAATGCAGCAATGAGGGCGGTGGGCATATAAAGGATCGCATCCACCCAAAGAAGAGGGACTATGACATGGACGGAGGAGCGCACATGGATGTCTTAATTGAGCGGTGTCTGTACGACCCTGAGACGTACGATGCGTACTTGGAATGGTAC
Source organism: Phyllostachys edulis (assembly GCA_036346405.1). Taxonomy (NCBI): domain Eukaryota; kingdom Viridiplantae; phylum Streptophyta; class Magnoliopsida; order Poales; family Poaceae; genus Phyllostachys; species Phyllostachys edulis. The sequence continues at coordinate 50,627,835 of CM070560.1, forward strand.
ATGCCATGGACGCGTGCAAGACTCACCATTCTCCACCGAGCGCCTCAAGTCGGTGTTAGAGGAGACGCACCAGAGTGCCTCCGCCACAAGCATAGATCGTCACAAGCTTTCGCCAAGATGATGACAAACAGAGAACACTTACAACCTTTGGTCGTTTCATTAACGATATGTGTACTCTTCATTAATAAACCTGTTATCTACGTCACTATAGTTGAGCGCGCAATAAGATCTCGGCAAGATCGAGGCCGCCATCGCAACCCAGATAAAACACCGGGATGTCAAAACTTTGAGGTACGCCGCCGCGAGTTGAAGAATATAGTAAAGAACTTAAGTCGCGATCGCTTGATCGGACGACGCCCCGCGACGGACACCAAGTGGGGGGGTCGTGCTCAGCCGCTAGGTCAGCACGACCTAACGAGTCCGGCCGGCGTCATAGCGTTCCCCGTCGGTCGTCCGCGTGCCAGGTTGGCGAGGAGGTAAGTTATGTTCAAATCTACATTACGTTTTTTGGTTATGCCTTACGTTGCGCTAACATCATGTTATTCTCCCGCCACAGGTCCATCGGGATGAATCACTTCTACCGGCTGCGTTCGGTACATAGACTAGCTCGTCGCTCATGATTTCTTCGGAGGTGTCCCCAGGCCGACATGCCTCATCACGATGATATGTGCACTTACCAGCATCACTGGGCTATAGTGAGCCCATCGGTGCACCTCCGCTACCTCAACGGTCTCCATACTCCTCCGAATCTAACACACGCCACCCGACCGCTTCACGACTCCACGGGCATGCCCAACGAAGACATCCAGCACACGCGAGGCCGCCGCAATGAGCAGAGGGTAGTGGCTCGACGAGTGAGCCATATTGTATCATGTGAACTCGGGCTTTAATTTTATGTATGAAAACGCTTCAATTTTCAAAACGACAAGACAACACACCGCAACGCTAACTTTTTGAACGACAAGACCACATGATTCGAGAGAGAAATGACAAGGCATGTAAAGAATAAGGCGATGTGTACGTCAGACATCTCCCAAGATTATGACATGCAAAGACCTTTTCGGTACATGGAGTGCGAGTTTCACTCGTATGGCTTGGAAATGAGCTACAAGGATCTTTGGCCGATATAGTGCAATGGGGCTCGAACAAGTACTTCAAGACAACAAATAAGGGGCGACGGCAGACGCTGCCGCTTCGAATGACATGGATGCCACCAATGTACCAAAGATAGCCACACAAGTAAGTGCAAAATATGCAAGACCCCGGCACTCAATAAGGATTGTCTCAATGCATCGAGCTCGCTTAGTCGTTATTCGATGCCGTAATGTAATGTTTTCTCCGTCTTGTTTTTTATGTACAACTAAACTTGTACGAAGTTATGCATAATTTGCATTCTTGCTACGTTCTTCATCAGACAAAGGTAATCGATATCCTTGATACGCTTTTGTTATGTCGCGGGAAGACAGCAAAGGTGCTACTGGCTTGAAGAGACTGCAAACACCAATCAATTTATTTGAAGATGAATGTACTTTCTACCATTCATTTAGAATCAGTCAGGTAATACAATCGAATCATTTACATCTATCAAGTCACAGTGATCTGCTGAAGTCTTCTTAGTTCTTACTGTTATGAACTTATAGTCATAAATCAATTATGCTTCAAAATTGCCTATTTCTCATCACTACTATAATGTTCTAACATGCATATTTTTTTATGCTATAGGATAATGGTCATGTTTTGTGCCCTGAACATGCATCGAAGGTGCTACTATGTGATGAGGTGAGCTCAGCAAGAAAAGAGATTGCCGCATAGACTAGTTGCACATACCTATTTTTTATGCTATAGGACGCTCTTTGTTAATTTATCAGTTTTTTGTGGATGATATTATTTAATATTGTATTGTATCGCGGGCTAGATAACATTGCGCATGAACCAACTGAGCGAAATGTGTGGCGTGCAGATCATATAATGATGTACCGTAGCCTTCGAAACGTGCATGAGTTAGAGGTTACGGTACATCGTTATATGATCTACATGCCACGTATTTTCCTCGGTTGGTTCATTTACAACCTTATCTAGTCCGTCGTACAATACATCATTAAAGAATATCATCCACATTAAACTGATAAATAAACAAAGAGTGCCATATTTGATCGGGCTACATGTGATAACACCCCTCCTCCTTCATCCCGATTGTAATAAACCCGCGTGTGTTTCATGTAATACTTGTAACGCTTGAAATATCGATAATTATCTGTATAAAAACCCTAATTAGGACGTGACATCACTCTACAAACCCTAATTCATGAAACCATAATTAGGACGTGACATCGCTCTACAAACCCTAATTCACGTGGAGCTCATTCATACATTGTAGTCCTACCGCTATCAAAATCACTATTAGCTATCTCATCAGCCAAAGATCGTTTTCTAGAAGTAGGGAAAAATATAGCATATTTGGAATATTCCACAACCCCCTCTAGACCGCTAATATGCCTTGCTGTCAAGACACGTATATCACCAAAATGTAACTCGAGATGTTTACATACAAGCACGTCTCTAGAAAGCAACATATTGTATATTGATGTCTCCACGGAGTTGTAATGCAGTTTTTTTTCCATACAGTCCAAGTCATATGAAATCATGAAACCATAATTTCTGAAACCTAAATTCCTAATCTTCGCGACCTAAATCCTTCATTTTTGAGACATATAAATTGTCGAAACAGTACGCAATCAAGTCCACTGCGTGAGGAGCCTAAAAAAAATCATAATTTTTAAACCTCATTTTCTACATTTACAAATTCGCAAACAATACACTTATATAAAATTGGGAGAAAAAATCTGAAAGAATAAAATTATGAAAAAAATTACACAAGCAAGTACACTATGCCAAGAGGCTCCACGTAAAATTTTATAATTTTTGAACTCAATTGCTATATTTAAAAAATCCCACCACCACAGTTGAAACCGAAACTCTAATCAGTGTTAGGAGCATTTACACAAAATTAGAACGATTAAAATTATGAAAAAAAATTACACAAGAAAGTACACCATGTTACGAGCATTCACGTAAAATTTCATAATTTTTTGAACTAATTTGCTATATTTTAAAAATACTACGAAATCTACGGATTATTGACGGAAACCCTAACTGTAATCAGGATGGGACACGTGGCGGGCGATGGGCCGTACGGCAGCGGTGACTCCGTATGGCGGCCATACAGACAGAGCGCTACTTTTGCTGAAAATTTTAGAGCATCACCGTTTCTATAAATACGGTGCCAAAAAAATATTAGTACTGCCAAAAATTTATCGTCCGCGAACATTAAACGCCACCACGAAACACGTCCGCGCCCCCAACCCCCCACCCACCCCCGCCACCTCCCGCACCCGCACCCGCACCCGCCATTTTTAATACCGCGCCGCTCCAGCGGACGCGCACTCGTCGCTGCGCTGTTGCGCCGTTCTGTGCTGTGCTGTTTCTAACCAGCCGCCGCTGCTTCCGCTCGGTGGAGGAGCAGCAGAGGGAGTTTTTTTTAGGTGCGGGTCGGTGGTGAGGTGGGATTAGGGTTCCGCGGCGGCGGCGAGGGGGTGGTCATGAGGAGGTGGGTGGAGGAGGCGGAGGGTGGCGGGTGCTCGACGAGCCGTGGATCGTCTCGCTGTGACTCGGTTAGTGCTTCCTAATCCCTGCATTGCCGAGTTTGTTGTTGTTGTTTATGGAGTAGTACCTCGAGCTTGTATATCAGTATATGTGATAGAAATGTAAAATTCTTGTGGCCTATTGGAGCTGAGGATATGGAGTTGCATCCTTCGTTCCCATTTCCTTTTTCATGTCGTATTGGAGATGAGAAAATTTGGGTGATCACACTGCAAAAGATATCATTTGTGCTAAGGGGGAGGGGAAATGTTAGGTGATTAGTCTGGTCTAAGTGATGAATTTTAGCTTATGGTTGTAGACTGTCACACAGATCTAGCTAGGTAGTCTATGAGACCGTGACGTTTGTTTTCTTGATGCCAATGCTAGAGACAGGAAGCAACAAGTCAGACACTGTAGTTGTACATATATAGATTATGGCCAAACGATGGCTACTAAACCAGAGTAATCGGCTAAAATGATACTATTGCGTGATGAAATAGCAAAATAGCCCTCCCCCAGCAAATTGGCAAAAATAGCATCATGGACGTATCGCATACGACACGCATTCTCCGCCGCACCCCCACCGCCCGGATTTCTCCTGCCGCACCCCCACCTCCCGCACCAAAAATGGGCACAGTGAATAGTGAATAGTTTGGATGAACATTGAACAATGTCAGTTTTGTGGCTGTCGCGGCAGGGATCCGGCAGTGGAGCGTGGGGGCACGCTTTGTCTACCGAACGCTTACGGTGCTATTTTTGCCTTTTCTATCCGGAAGGGTATAGAATTACTATTTTGACGCTAAACGGTGCCAAATGAGCGAAATACTCACTAAACCAATGGAGAGAAACAAAAGGGGGGCTTAACCTTGGACGCTAGCTCGGAAAGGGGAATGTACTTTTCGATAATGAAATGGGCATTCTGGGATTCTTTTCGCCTTAGTTTTGAACTTTGGATTGCTTGTTTGCAAATTGCAACTTCATAGACTAGGTTGTTTTGCTTTATGCCTTTATGTAAGACAACTTTTATCAAAAACAATTTGTCTTAAGACAATGGTTAGTGCAGCCTTTGCCCAGCTTCGTGCGAGTGGGCGGTGGCACGAGAACAGATCTGAAGCCTGATTGGTTGCCCACTTCCTCCTCCAATGGTGAGCACAATGTGGCCACACACAGCTCATTGCTTGTATGCTTAGTGTTGTTGCTTGTGAATGCTCGAGTTGGGCACAACTTTACAGCCCCTAAAGTTGAAGGACTTTTGTCTCTGAAGCTTCTGCAGCTTCCACAGGGCCACATGAGGAGGAGGACGGGGCATTGGAAGAGGTGAAGGAAGAGGGGTGGATACAACTCCAAGGACCGACCAAGAATCAAGTCCCCCGTTCTACTGGAGGTAACATTCTTGAACTTGGTGATGGTCTAGGTGGTACATGAGTGTTAATTTGCTATGTTCGTATCGTGTTTGATAGAATGCCAAGACCAGTGGTATCGATTGGGGGCTGTTCTTTTCCATGGTAGGAAGGACCAGAAGCAGCGGCCAGCCTCACTTGATTTTGGCTGCCCCAGTGTTGATAGATCCTCCACACACTCTCCGGTTTCTTGGTCAGTGGTGTGGGGGTGATGAACAAGGGATTGGGTGTATCATCACACAGTAGATCAGGCGTGTTAACTAGTCCAGGGACACCAAGCTACAGTCGGCGTGGCGTGACAGTTGTTGGGTACCAGCAGGGTGGAGTTCTGAGAGAGTGCCCCTGCCTTCAAACGGCCACAGAAGGCATCTGGGCAGTGGCATGGCGTTACCATATCACAATGGGAGAGCATTGCCCTCGAAATGGGAGGACGCAGAGAGGTGGATCTTCAGTCCGAATCCCAGTGATGCACTTGGGAGGACATCAGTCCCACGTCCTCGGCGACCAAAGTCCAAAAGTGGACCACTTGGACCTCCTGGCAGATTTGGTGGACCATACTGTCTGTTTCATCGTCGGCTTCATTGCTTGACAGTGGGAGAGTTGGAAATCTCACAGTGAGCTCACCTTTCCTGTCTGGAGTCTTGCTACCAGAGCATGTTTGCTGGGGCAGTAGCCACACTGGAATGGATCTAGGAGGAGCATCTGGTGAGGATAGCAGCAATGGCCGGGAGACAGATCTGGTCGAGCGAATGGTGGCCATCCTGCCATGTGGTCTACCAGAGTTTCCCAGCAAATGGATAGTGCAGTTCAGTCATCTCAGTCATTGCCTACTTCTCAAGAATCTACTCAAGGTATGAACTATTGATGCCTATTTTCTGAAGCCCCATATTTAACTATATTTTTAAGTTTATTGGTTAGCATTGGAGTAGTGTTGATAAGTGTAGAGCATAAAGACTTCTTGAGTATGCTTTCTGTTTGCTAAAACAATGTAAACGTAGCAGAGTTACCATTGAACTATACAAAGTTTTTGACAATTGAAATGTTGGTAGCGGATCCGGCAATATTCATCAGAATGCAGTGGCCAGTTTCAATCTTACGCCTTATGCAAAGAATGCTCAAATTTCAGATGGAGCTAGTAACTATTCTTCTGAAACTTTTTCATGTTTGCTGCTTGCACAGATGAACAGGTTGAAATTACAAAAGACTCAGCCACTAGCAGTACCCCTGTAATTTTGAGGAAAGATGTGGCAACACAAACTAGCCCTGAGCTTAGCAGGTCTTCTTCTCCCAACATGAGGCCTTCATTTTCCCGTTCACTATCAGTACAAGTCAAAGAGCTGGAGCTGGAGAGCTGTTTCTCCAAGCTTGAGATCAGGGATGTGCAGATGGATGATCGGGTGGCTCTGACCGGGTGGTCCAAGAAACATGTGACACGAGGCTGTGACAAGAACTCGACAAATATTATAGAGTGGAAGAAAAAGACAATGGAATCTAAATCTTCTGCCTGGGAGGTGACTGAAACTGCAAAGTGTGTATCAAAGTAAGGAGTTGTTATTTAATATTGGTCCTTTCGGATGAAGTTGTTGTATGTGTACTTTGGTTGTCTCTTCTAATATGCTATGTACCTAAATAGTTTGCCTTAGACTTGTTCTATTTATAGTTCAGTCTGACATTAGTAAGACATGACTATTACTAAGTTGCATCATCCTAAAAGAACTTGTGGGTGTACAGAGGAATGAGGGAAAGTCCTCTCATAACTAATGCAATGGCGCCTGAATTTGCTTTACAAGGCTTTAGAAAAGTGCTTTTCAAGTTGGAGATTAAAGAGAGCATGAGGTACCGGGATAATGGCAGAGCAGAATTTCTAGTGCTACAGTGTCTACCTTAGTCGTTGTCAATATTGGTTTCCGGTTTGCCATTACATCAAGGATTATCCCAGTTTGAAGTGGGAGATGAAGTATGCTTGTTGCATTGGTCCAGATCTGTTTATCTGTTCTGTTCAATCATCTAATATAAGGGTTTGGGTAGTTTAGTGAAGCTGCGATAAATTTACCATGTTTTATAAAACGCTGATGGTTGTACATATTGTCTGTTTGAAGAATTGAGGGAGAGCAAGCAAAGATCACTGCATGGGAGAACATGCAAAAAGCCAAAGCAGAGGCAGCAATACAAAAGCTTGTGGTATGCTTGTTTCTTTGCTTCTGGCTCTCTAGTATCATTTTGTTCCTCTCCTGCATGTATCTAACTTTTTTTTTCTGTGTATCTGACTCTACTGCTCATTAGTGAACCTATGTTTGCTATTTATAGTTAGTATGCTTCGTTCTTGTTGTTTACCACTAGGAAGTTTGATATCCATTCAATTCGTACTTCTTTGTGATTGTTCAGATGAAACTTGAAAAGAAAAGATCATACTCGCTGGAGAGGATTTTCAACACCCTCAGGTCTGCTCATAGGAAAAGACAGGTGGTACGCAGTACAACAACCACAAATCATGACCAGCAGATTTCCAGGGCCGTCAAAAGGACATCACACGTCAGCAAGAATGGCCAGATGAGTTCGTTGAGTAGCTGCTTCACTTGCCATGCTTTCTAGTGTGATATCAAGTAAGATGATTTCAAATTTCATTGTTAACAAATAGCATGACTACTTCTGCAGTTGTGTTTAGGATACTGATCTTTCTCTGTATGTTTGGTGGAAATTGTTGCTCAAAGTGTTCTTGATCCCTTGTTAATAAATAGCATATCTACTCCCTTCGTATCATAATATAAAACTGTAGACACTGTTAGGATAGGGTGTTAGAATAGGAATATTTTTACAACAACAAAACCTTTGGTTCCAAATAAGTTAGGGTAGACTAGAAATGAAACCTCCTCAAGGTCAAAGAGACGAGAAACTTGTAAAAAAAACCTACAAGGCTAAAACTCTAAACCGTACATTCTGTCATCTGAGCTAAGAGCCTAAAATACTGCCTCTAAACCTTCTTATGGTTCCGGTACGTGGATCGCTAGCTTCCACGCGCTCCTGTCCAAAGCTAATTCTTTAGCTACATTCCAATCCCTCAACTCTCTTTTAACTACTTCCTCCCACATCAGTCTTGGTCGACCTCTACCTCTTCTTATGTTTTCAATACGTTTTAAAATTTCACTACGTACTGGTGCCTCAGAAGGCCTCCGTCGGAGATTTCTAAACCATCTCAAACGATGTTGGACAAGTTTCTCTTCAGTTGGTGCTACCCCCACCCTATCATGTATATCATCATTGCGTATTCGATCTCGTCTTGTGTGGCCACATATCCATCGCAGCATCCTCATCTCCGCTACACTCATCTTCTGTATTTGTTGTCTTTTAGTCGCCCAGCATTCTGCTCCATATAGCATCGCAGGTCTGATCGCAGTCCTATAGGACTTACCCTTTAACTTTTGAGGGATTTTTTTGTCACACAGGACACCCGATGCTTGGCGCCATTTCACCCATCCCGCTCTAATCCTATGGCTCACGTCTTCATCAATCTCGTCTGTAGCATCGATCCCAAATATCGAAACGTGTCCTTCCTAAGCCTTACTTGTCTGTCCAGATTAACATCTCCATCTTCTGCCCTGGCACCGTTGGAATCCTTTTGTATTTTCTTATATGTCTTTTGTATTTCCTTATACATGTATGGCATATATCCCTTTGTATTCTATATATATTGTCCATTGGGCCTCTTGAATACATACACAATATTCATAACATGGTATCAGAGCGGGTTATAAACCCTAGCCGCTTCACTCATCTTCCGCTGTCACGCCTTTGGGAGGAGCAATCTCCGTTCCTGAGGCGGCCAACCTCTTAGCCATAGTTTTTTTTTCTTGTAGAAGTAGCATAGTTTTCGATATGATGCCGCCGCTCTCTCTGAGCGGCCGCCCTGAGCTTTTAAGGTCATTGCTTTTTCTCAGATCGCTCGGCAAGGCTTTGTGCACTGTGCCACCATCGTCTTGGGTTTCGATCTGCGTCACTATGCTTCTATCTATTCCTCTTCGGCTTGATTTGACAGCTTTCTCTATTCCTGTCGGTTTCATCATCTTCTTCGTCGTGTTGCTGCAGTCGACTTTGCTCCCGCCTGCCTCTACTTTTTCAACCCTTGCACCTTGTGCTTTATGGGTTGTCGCACGACCCCGGGTGGGAGGAGATCTTTTGATACTCGATATATTTTGCAAGAGCTGCACGCCATTTACGACATTATCAAGACTCGGACTTGAGATTTTCCCTAGTTTAGTGTCAACCATTTCCAAATGCAATGCTATTGCGTATGCTTTGCATTTGGGGGGTTGTTAGAATAGGAATCCTTTTGTATTTCCTTGTATGTCTTTCGTATTTTCTTATACATGTATGGCATATATCCCTTGTACTCTCTATATATATTGTCCATTGTCTTCGATTTCTTATACATGTATGGCATATATCCCTTATACTCTCTATATATATTGTCCATTGGGCCTCTTGAATATATACACAATATTCATAATAGACACGATCTCCAAAACTAAACTTTGACCATTAGTACATTTTTGGTAGATTATTATGAACTACAAAATTACGATCATATGGTTTTTAATGCAAATCTGATGGTATCGTTTTTACTGTACTAATTGGTAGATTATTATGAACTACAAAATTATGATCATATGGTTTTTTTAATGCAAATCTGATGGTATCGTTTTTTTACTAAACCTACATACGATCGCAACAATTGTTTGTCAAACTTTACAAAGTACTTTGCAGTGGCATTTGAAGTATGCCTTCTGTTACACTTAAGAGAATTTAATACTCCGTACTCTTGTTTGCATGGGAAATGCTTTTTTTCCTCACCCACATCAATTGTTATATCACATTATATGGAACGTCTAACTGCGTTTGTTTGTTTTTACAAATGTCATCTTGCAATTTAATTTGGTGTAAACCTCGCCAGTTTTGTACCGATTATTTTATTCTGAATTTATGTATCTTTGTATGAATAAATTGAGAAACATGCTATGAAAATAAATGGAAAACTCAAAACCCGTATGTTGATGATTGTATACTTCAACTGGTAGTATATTCTATATTGCGGTCGATTAGGTACATTAATTACAGAATCGCGTAATCTCGTGCATTTGATCCACGTGTACGCAACTCTTAACATCAAGACGTCACTATTTTCAGGCACTATTACTGCTTCCAAGATGGAAACTAGAGGGAAAATCAGAGGCTTGTTAGTACAGAACTTCAGATAACCCCATAGTAGGAACTGGGGCCTCTCAAATAGTTCAGACGATGGTCTGTCTACAACAGGGGCCATATTCCGGCATTTCTTTTAGTGTTGATTCTGCCAAGGAAACAAAAAAAAAGTAGATGCAGAATGAAAGGAGGAACTGTTGATCGTACATGGTGCAGCCTTTGTGAATTGTGATCTATTGGTATCTCACCACATATAATAATAAAATCATCCTCTGCTTCTATTCCTGGTGCATTGATGTTTGTCTTACAGAAACCAACCATATGACATTCCAGTCTGAGAGCAAGGATTCTTCCTGTAACTAGGAGAACGCACTGCTCGCTTGTGCTTCAAAGCTCAGCCCGGGCATGATTCTTAGCGGGGCAAGCAGACTGGCGGCATACCTTCCCTCGGGCGACGCGGCGCTTTCTTAACCCAGTTTTCGAGTCCCTTGTTTCCTTTTGTCGTTTTTGTTGATTTTGTTTTATCCTTATTTTCGTTTCTCCACCCTGGTTTTGGGGCATTTTGTAAATATTGAACGTTGGTTTTTTATCCGTCTTTAATGCAGTGTTGACTGTTCTTCTGCCACGCCTTCTTAAAAAAAATTCATCTGGATAGTGTAGAAGGGGACCATGCCATGTTGTTGATATTATCGGGGGGTGTATTCTTGATAGTTTATGTCTCAGAAAAATACCACCCGATCTCACTTATACTTGTCTAGGGACTACTTGTTATACACTTTGTGACAACCCGTGTAAATAATCTCATCTTAGCAACAGTAATCGGTAATTAGTGTTTAATAAAAATCCGTCAAACATTGATCAGCTCATAATCTCGGTTCCATTAAACATGTAATTATCACAATTGTCAATATGAATCAAGATAAAAACTAGTGCTCCATCATCATCATCATCATCATCATTAGCATCATCTCAATACATCAATTATTACATAAATATTTTACAAATCAAGATTGGTGCAAGGATGATCTCAAGTAATTGCAATGAAATTACAAGAGTTAGTTGCATTCAAATTAAAGCTAGTTGCATTGAATTGCAATCATGCACTCTCATCCTCGGCCGCTTTTGCTTTCCATCCATTTGCATCCTACTGCTCAGATACTCACCACCATAGTCTACAACAAAACTCGTAAAAGTGATTAGTATAGCCGATAATAGCTCAGATAAGTGAATATTAGAGTGTAGGAAGTGGTCATTTAACTTCCCGGCACGATAGGAATTCCATATCAACCTAGGTCAACCGGTCCCTCGATCACCAAGGCACCTCGACCAACTCGAAGTTAGTCGACTTCTTTAGTAATCAAGGTATCCAGATCAACCAGAGTCAATAGGCAACAAGCATTTCTAGGGGTATCCTCATCCGGCATCAGTAAAATTCAACACCCACCTTTTACATTTACCGCTATCACAGTATAATCTCATAAGGCACATCTCATATAATACTACCCTCAGCCGGAGCATCATAGGGTCCCACAAGCCCATATTTTCACATTCAATTAAACCCAACCCTCAACCAAAGCATCATCGGGTATACCGAAACCAGCATGCCACAAGAAAGCCAACATAAATCCACATTTAGCAGTTATTCTCATTTCTTCCCGATTAAAGACCAGTACAAATCCCTCGTAATACATCCTCATTTAGTAATCATGGACCAACAGTGTTTATTTAAACAAGACCATGAGAGGGCATTGAAGATAAAGCATTGGTACACAACCAAGTAGCAAAACATAGCAAATTTCATAAAAGTTCATAGAGACAAGTGTCGCCTCTATTTCTCATTAACCCCGCCTTTCTAAGCCAAGAGTGCATCACAAAGAAGCATAGATGCACACCTAGTAGTAGTAAAGTCCACCTCAGACATTCAGAGCAACACACCAATTCTTCCCATAAACCAAAGTATACTAAAAGCATTCAAGAAAGCCATCCTTATCCAAGCAGAAATGTAGCATCAACCTCATACCCAAAACCTTGCCCGCCATACATGTACCAAGACGAGCCAGAGAAAGGAAGCTCGTGAAGGAGGTCAAATGAGGCACAGGAGGAAGGAAGACCCAGAGATAAGGGCATGGTAAGAAAAAGAATAGTAGCAGGTAAAAAGAGAATCCACAGGATCGATAAGGCAACAAGTCATACCTTGCAAGTCAATGCATTTCTTCTTAAAACCATCCCCTTCTCATAAGACCAAAGACACAAGCACACAAGCCTCACAAACCTTCCCCATTTCCATTCCTCCTCACCAAAGGCAAGAAATCATCACCCAAGAGTGTTAAGCAAAGCTCCCATGAGCAACATTTGATCGTTGGATCGAGCTCAAGATATCCAACAAAGCCCCCAAATCAAGACCACCCACAACCACAAGAATAATCAATGTCACCACCATGTCTCACACAATACCATCACCAAACCATAAGAAGGAAGGAGGAAGGGAGTAAGGAGAAGAGCAGACTCAGAGAGCCAAGGCCATTGCATTACCAAATATCAAGCCCACAAGGAAGGGAGCAAGCTCGAGTTTATATCATCACCGCTTGCAAGCCGATCGCAATCAAGGAGAAGAGGAGAGTACCAATAGAGAATCCCAGCACTACCATCCTCTTCCCATTCTAAATCTCAAAGAAGAGGTAACCCACAATGGAACCCCAGAGCTTCCCTTATGCACATCATTCACCATAGAGCATCCCACAAGAATGTTGCACATAGCTCTCGGCTTGCATTTCATCACGAGCATTAGGGAGGATAGAAGATAAGCATGCTTTGTACCTTAAGGGCTCAGGTGCAGCTAACCAGGTCATCATTTAGGCTTCACTAACCTCATTAGCAAGCCCTTTAACCGCATCCAGCTCGCATTGTTCATGCATAAGAGTAATAAACTCACATCAGTATAACTAAATCAACAAAATTAATTAAATCAAAGCAACTTTTGAGGGGAGGTTAGAGGAGAGAGTTATGCTTAGACTGAGTGTAGGTAGAGGAGCAATCGGGCCAAGGTGCCGGCGGCCGTAGGCCGAGCCGGCCAAGCCGAGGGCGCCTGCACCAAAAGGACCAAAGTCGAAGTCGGCAGGCTGCCTCGCCGCGCCTGACAGGGGAGGAGCAAGAACAAGCGAGCTGCATCGAGGAGGTTAGTAGGGGACACTAGGGAGCCGAGCGGGCAGTAGAGGAGACTGCCTGCCGAGGCGCCGAGGGAGGCAAAGAAGAGCAGGAGAGGCAACAAGACGGGTGGTGAGCGCCAAGGCGGCGCCAATGGAGGAGGCAAGGTGGCGAACCCAGACTAGCAAGGCAGCAGGGCGGCACTAGGAGGCGCATCGAGGCGACTAAGGGGCCGAGGAGGCGAGCTGGTGGCACCGCGGGCCGAGGAGCCGCGGGTGCGGACCAGGACGGCGGTGGCGAGCTACGCCTACAGAGGCGGCACCACACAGAGAGAGAGGAGGAGGCAATGGCGGCGGCTGGAGAGGCGAGGTCATGGCGGCACACACGGGAGAGGACACGCGCGGGGGAAACGAGAGGGGCGGCGGCTCCGGTGGGAGCAAGCCATGGAGGGGTTTTGAGAAGGGAGTTGATTTGGGGGAAGAGTGGGGAAGAAGGAGCCGACCTGGGGAGGGATTTTGGCCGAATGGGGGAGAAGACCTGGTTGGTGGCGGCTGGAAGGAGGTAAAAGAGAGAGAGAGAGAGAGAGTGTTGGTAGGGTTAGGAATTAGGGTTTTACTAATAAGGGTTAAAACTAGATTTAGGATTTGTAGATAGACCAAATTTAGGGTAACTAATCATTTCTCTAACAAATATTAATAGGTAATCTTCGTAGCAGCAGCGTTTAGCAATAAGTTGGTGTTGGACGCATTTTAAACCTAAAATTCTAGAGTGGTAGCATGATACGCTAGAAATCCGGAACCCTGAGTTATTTAGAGATTTCGATACTTGTGTTCAAGGTAATTAAAATCAATCGCATGGGAATGCGCAGATAAAAATTGGTAGACTTATTAGAATGCGAAGCGTATAACCTTTATCTTCTCGTGGTGATCAAGTTAATTTCGCTAATCGCGATCATAAATAGACCCATTAGATCGTAGAACGATTTTAATTAAGGAAGTGCTAACTTAGCGGAGGTTTAAAAAAGTTATAAAAATTAATATAGGCCAAAATGAAATCATCTAACTAATATGCATCATAGCACCCAATTTTGCCTATAGGTATTTAGTTATTTATTTATTACTCGCACCGTCAGGTATATTGCAAAGGGACGAACCGACAGCATAGTTGTTATCAAGTTCTTCACCACCGCCGCTTTCTTCTTCTTCAAAGGCAAGCTACCTTTGATCATGAACATAGCTATATTAAATGTAAATCAGATATTGCTTTGCCTTATATATATATATATATTGCATCAAAACTATTTCTCAAAAATCAAATCGAATGAATGAGATGAAAATGAAAAGATAAGAAAGGTGAAAAGATGAAAAGAAGTAAGGCATGAAGAAGGAAAGGAAAGTAGAGTAATAGTATGGTTGGTAAAGGGGGCCCTGAAAGGAAGAGAGGGCAAGAGGTGGGACCCCTTACATATGGTTATAATATAAGGACAAACAAAACTCTTACTCTGGTCGAGGTCAGAATTTCAAGATTAACCATTTTCCTGCTTTCAACGCGTAAAATGCTACCTTGTTACGTGATTTCGCCTCCACACGGGTATGTAATATGTGTGAGTGTGGTGTAAGAAGAGGTGCTATAAGCATTAGGTGGAGTGTTGGGTGCTAAGAGGATGAATCGCCCAACCAACATTACCGAACTCGGTGGTGGTCGTCAAGACCGATTTAAAAGTAATGGGTGGAGAAAATACTCACGAATCGAAAACGCTCAGATTTTGAACTCGACATCGTGATCTAAGGAAATGCGTGGACCCGGTTCAGAGAGAGTTCGAATAGCTATGGGTAACGTGGTACAAAGCTCGCTTGAAGCTATATTAAATCATGAATTCATGCCACCTCCGTGATTGGAGTCTACGGAACCACCAGGGTCTATCCTCTACTCGAGTAACAAGTAGTCTCTTCTAAATTAAAAGTTGCAACCTAAGTTTTGGAAATTTATTTTCAGAAGAAGAGATGAGCTAGAAATTTGATTAAGGACAAGAGGTAGAGGCATCAGGTTCATTTTGCTATTAATGCTTTTTTAGTACACTATAGTACTCACTCTTACTATCTCTCCTTTGCTTAGATCCTAATCCGACCGGGAGCTATCCCGAGTGGGATGAGGGACTGCAGTACCTTGGAGGCCGCTAGCGACAAGGGCGTTGGTCGTGAGGAGCCAAGAGGTGGACGCTTTATCTCATCGTGGGACGCCAAGCAGACCACCATTTGGACCTAGCAGCAAGGGTGGGAAGTGTATTAACCATTGTAATTAAATAATTGTAATTAGCACATTAGTTTGGTGTGGTTCGCTGTAATAAAGAACAGCTTTATCTTATTGTTCTCGCTGCGCTACTCGATAAATGGCTTACTATTCGTTGAGCGGTGTTTTACCGGGCAAACGAATAGTAATCCGATGCCTAAGTGTGATTACTTCGGTAATGACACGGGGCGTCGCACACTTGTACTCACGGCGGGTGATAATTATCTTTCTTTATCTTTATTCTTTTTTGTTTGTTTATCATTTGTCATAATCTTCCCATTTTTTTCCACCCTTAACATGGATGGAATTTTTAACTTGAAAAATTTATACGTGGTGAGCAAATCGAGAAGTACATACACACCATAAATTTTCTTTTCAGAATTTCAAAGTCGATTTGCTGCCAACCAATAGTGTTTTCATGATTGCACCAGATTGTTGCTTTGCGCTAATTCCCAACTTAAAGGGCTCGAAAGTCAAAACACAATTCGCCATCTGATATCATCCATTGTTTATTGCCAGAGAAACAAAGTAATAGCTTTTTTTTTTTGACGTAAAGGTAGAGAATACTCTACCTTATGACCATTGTATTAAATGGTTGTCAGGGTAATACAGGTAAAAAATAAAGTAGAGAAGAAAATGAAAATGAAAATGAAAATGAAAATGGACAGAAAATGAAAAGGAAGAGAAACAGAAGGCTATGTACAAGAGACATGAGGTAAAGGAAGAGCTACTCCCCCTGGAGCTTAATCAGTTCACGGAACACAACACCAAAACTGTAGACATCATATCATATTTCGCTGTGAGCTGCCCAGTCATTGCATAGTCTGGGGAATAGTAGCCATAAGTTCCCATCACGCGTGTTGAAACATGAGTTTTATCAGGTGGCAAATGGCATGAACGAAGCAAAGTGGTACTAGTAAGGTGCCTGCAATGTGTGATGGTTTTGAAATTGTTGCGAGTACAGGAAATCGCCATTGCCGGACGATCTACAGGCACTCAGCGATTCTTATCCCCCATCCAAGTCCTGACTCCTGGACATTGCCTTGACGCCACCTTCTCTTCTGAAATGTATTCGTTTTACACAGCAGGTAGATGCGGATAACAGTATAGTCTGTGCATATGTTTGTTGTTCTCTTCTCCCAGGGAAATGTGGTGCTTGTAATCATAATCTGATTCATCCTTATTTTGAAGTTCAGCCACATCTAGAACAAGGTAATGCATCATCCAGTTCCCCAGTCTGTTGCGACATAGGGTCAAACGGCATCCACAAAATTGTTGCTCACATGTTGTTATATTCTGGGTGCAGGCGTGTGGACAGCTGCCAGAGAGGGCGTGTATCACATCTTCAGTTGAGCAAGCGTCAGTGTGTTGAGCTTCATCCTGTGCAGCATCGGTGTCAGAAGGGCTAGAGGCAACTGGTGACCTTCAGGATAGGAAGCCGGGCTTCACGTTACTCAGGAAGGCAATAAGAGATTAGTCCACTGGCGAAATGTGATTTGGTACTCAGGTTTTGTCCTGAAAGACCAAAGTCCTATGTAATCCTTTATCTGGCACAGCAGCTCTGTTAGGCTGAATTCTTTGTTTTGAAAAACCTGTTGATTCCTCGTGATCCATAGGGTATAAGCACAAGCAGCGAAGCAGGTGGGCCATATTGGTCGGTAACTGATTGGTTTGTTTGAAATTTTTTCCACAAATTCGAACACATCTTGGGAGGAGCTAGCATCCGTTGCTAGCCCAAGAATCCTCCAAAGATGATCCGCCGCTTTACAACGGAGAATGATATGATCAATAGTTTCTATTGTCGGGCAAGTGTCACAATGGGGATCCTTGCCCAATGTTTCTTTACCATGTTGTCTTTGGTATTAAGCTTCCCTCGAAACGCAAGCCAGAGAAAGATTTTGTATCTGTGCGGAATTGAGTTGTGCCAGACATAGTCTGACGCTTTCCAATTGAGACCATGATAAGAAAGGATACTGTACACTACGGAAGTTTTTAGGTCTGACAAAGTTGATGTTATAATTCTTTTGTCCGGAGTCCCATGCGTAGGTTGATAGTTTGACATAACGTGAGATAGAGCCTGATTTTCCAAAGTCGCCTGGTGAGACAAGACTGGGTGAAGAGACACCTTCCATTCATTATCCACAAATTGTGAGCTAACTGTGCAATCCGGGTTGGTCGCAAACGTGTACAGCGTTGGAAAGCATAGGTACAGTCTTCCTGTGGTGGTCCAAAGGTCTTTCCAGAATAGGGTAGTCTTTCCATCTCCGAATATTACCTTGGTCATCAGATAGTTGTTCCGTGATAGCACTCGCTAACAGCTTCCAAATCATGTATCCCTGCCGGTCTCGACGAATGTGGCCTTGAATGTAACTACGTCTTAGCCAATTAAAGCAAGGTTCCATTGAGTTTGACAGTAACTTCCCTGTCAATTTGATGATCAATGCTTTATTGTGGACTCGAAGATCCCGCAATCCTAACCCTCCTTGTTTTTTGGGTAGGATGACAGTATTCCAGGCGACTAAGCAGTGACTACCTTGAGTCTCCTTTTCCCCTTTCCAAAGAAAGGCTCTCCAATTTTGTCAATAGCTTCTATGCTGCTGCTCGCCATATGCACTCATATAATAAGCTCAGATTGTTGAAATTACCGAAGTTTAACATGGTTACTCTCCTCCCCAAGATAGTAGACCGGGAATCCATCCTGCCAGCCTTCGATCTATTTTGTCAATTATTGGCAGTAACAAACTGTGAGGGATCTTGTTGGTAGACAGGGGCAAGCCTAAGTAGTTGCATGGCAGTGAGCTCAGTGGACACTGTAGAGTGGAAGCAGACAAGGCGGCCTCCTGCGGCAACATGTGAATCGGCACTAATATACTCTTATGGTAATCAATCTTCAACCCTGAAAACTTTGCAAATGAGTCAAGGAGCTCCTTGAGAATCGTGGCCTGCTGGGCTGTCCCGTGAAGCAAAATTAGGGTGTCGTCCGCATACTGCAATGTAGGAGGAGTCTCTTGAATATCCAGAGGGTGCAGGATAAGGCCATCTTCGTAGGCACGTTGCAGGATTTTTTGTAGGATATCTGCCACCAGGATGAAGAGATATGGTGATAGTGGATCACCCTGTCTGACTCCGTGTTTGAATCTAATTTGATCGCCCACTATCCCGTTCATAATAATTTGTGTTTTGCCCGAATAGAGGATAGACCTTATCCAATTTATCCATTTACTATCGAAACCTCTGTGTTGTAAAGTGAGAATGATACAGTCCCAATTTATTGTATCGAATGCTTTATGAAAGTCCAGTTTGAGCACTAACAATGGCTTTTTCCGCTTCAACGCACATTGGACGATCTCTGAAGCAAGAAGGAAATTTTCTGTGATTGATCTTCTTGAAATGAACCCAGATTGCATCGGGCTGATCAGTGAAGACATTTTCGGCTGTAGCCTGTTTGCTAAAACTTTAGTAATGATCTTTGGAATGCTATGGAGAAGCGATATGGGTCTGAAGTCCTTGATGTGTGTTGGCATCTCTGTTTTTGGTAACAGGGCGACATAAGAGTTATTAATCCCTAACAGGTCTAGCTTCTCGGAGTGCAAGTCTAAGAAAACACGTAAGAGATCAGTCTTGAGCATGTTCAAGAATTTTTTGTAAAATTCATTGGTAAAACCATCCCGCCCAGACTTTTGTTGTTTGGTGCCCTAATTATAGCATGTGTTATCTCTTCCCAAGTGAAGCAACTAGACAGATCCTGGAGGTTGTCATTGCGTTGATAGAGTTGTGAGAAGTCTATTGTTGGAGACCAAGAGTCTTGAACACTGAAGAGATCCCTATAATAGGCCGTTGCAATGGCCAATTTGGAGTTGTTATCATAGTGTTCAACTTCATTTTCTATGAGGACCTTTATGCTATTCTTGCGGTGCCTTATGGAGGAGGCGACATGGAAAAAGTGGGAATTCTCATCACCTAATTTACACCAGTTAATCTTGGCTCGACTTTTCCATTTTGAGGTAGAGAACCGGTTCAGATCCTGAATGTGTAGTCTGACCCTTTTCCTGAATGTGAATTCAAGGACCGTGAGGGGCCGCCACTCCTCCATACTGTCAAAATAGTCCAAAGTGATTTTAGTATTGCCTAGTTGGGTTGGCAGACTGATGCTTCTTCTTGTCCATGACTCGATCTCGCTCAGAACTGTCGAATTTGAGATTTATTCTAGATATGTTGGACAATTCCCTGGTCCCTCTGCTCCAGTTGTGTTTTACCAAGTTTTCAAAGGTTGGTAACTGTAGCCAGTAGCTCTCTATTCTGAAAAGCTTTGAAGAAGGTAAATTTGTTTTGACTTCTACAATGATTGGAGTGTGGTCTGAAGTGGTGGCTACCTCTGACTTTGCTGTTGTGTTGAGGAAAGATTGACTCCAATCTATGTTGATTAGGACCCTGTCTAGTTTGGCCATCGTTGGAAACCTCCTCTTGTTCGTCCAAGAATAACGTCTGTTCGGTACTTCCACCTCTATGAGCTCAAGACGTTGAATCCAGG
Organism: Phyllostachys edulis; assembly: GCA_036346405.1. NCBI lineage: Eukaryota > Viridiplantae > Streptophyta > Magnoliopsida > Poales > Poaceae > Phyllostachys > Phyllostachys edulis. The sequence goes on from CM070560.1 coordinate 50,648,034, forward strand.
CATTAAAAATAGACATACCGGTCCAGTTTATGTTGTCATTGCTCTTCTCATACACATAACGATAGATGTTGAAGTCACCTAGAATCATCCAAGGCCCAGATATCAGCTGCCTTAACTCTGATAATCCATCAAAGAAAGGTTGGCGGGCACTGTCTTGACAAGGCGCACAAACATTTGTGATGAAGAATTGAGAGTTATCCACTTTAGACTTGAAAAGAATCGTTAAAGATCCCGCATCTTCATGAATCAGGGATGCATCCAGGTTTGCATTGTTCCAAGCTGTCAGCGTGCCTCCGGCAGTTTGCAGCGATGGATGGTAGTAGAAATCACGTACTCGAGGAGGCAAGAATGTTAGAGCTTTAAATCTGTCTATGCTGTTTAACTTCGTTTCCTGAATGCAGACAATGTCTGGCTGAGAATCCGCAACAGTTTTGTAGATTAAGGAGGCTTTCGTGTTGTCTCCAAGTCCTCTGACGTTCCAAGTGAGAACTTTCATTTGATCGCTAGACCTGCATCCCGAAACAGCAAAACCCAGCTCTCATACGCCCACAGCAATACCCAGCTCTGAGACGCCCACAGCACCCAACAAGAGTAAAGTGCAGAGATTTGTTCAGGTTGTCGGGAAGAGGAAAAAGGGAAAGAACAAGAAAAACGGGCTACAAGAAGAGACAGGAGCCAGAGGAAGTAAAACAAGGATTTCACTAACCAGACCGGAAGCAAATGAACACAAACAATGTCTTTAACTGACGCGGAGCACTGGTTAAGACAGAGTATCGGAATAGCGACAACAGAAAAAACGACAACAGATAGAGCAGCACAGACTAAGGAAACCGACGATAAAACAAGCAACGAGATTACACAGCGATGTTTACAGACGAAGTGAAACAAAGCTGTAGAAGTAAAAGGTGATACAAAAGCTAGTCGGTAGGGAGCCCACTCAGAGTGATGAATCCTAAGCATTGCTGCTGTTACTGCCTCCCGGTGTTGCACTTTCCACTTGAGCTGCTTCCTTGAAGGTCTCATGCGCCTTTAATCCACAGAGGTGGGCAAGTTCTTTGATCATTGCTTTGGAAGTGGGCTTCGGCTTGGCTTTGAAAGGTAGCTGAATCACCTCCTCAATTCTTCTGACCTTGGGTCTAGATCTGCGACTGTTTCCACCTGATGAAGCTGAAGCTGAAGTTGAGGCCGAATTGGCTGGGGAACTAGTGACTGCCGCCGCCACACGTCGGCTTGCTCTTTCCACTGGGCTGACCCGTGTGCCATCGTATGCCCTTTGTAGTCTTGGGCTGCGCCTGACGTAAACCTGAACATCACTTTTTCCTTTAGAGGACCCGTCCTGCAGTGCTGGCTCATTTAGATCAGGGATCACTGGTGGAGACTGCATCCGGCATGGCAGAAGCTGTAGTAATTTTGGAGCTGCAGGATTCCCAGGGGTTTCTTCCTGTGCAGCTGTGATTGGATCCTTGTCTTGTTCTGAGCTGTCAACTGTAACCTCCTCTGGTAGCATTGGAAGTCCCAAACGGGCACAGAGCTGAGAGGCCAGAGGGACTACGGCCACTGGGCTCCTCTCAGGAGGAATTGAGAGCCTCCTGGACGGAGATGGTAACAAGGTTGGAGGCATGGTGCAGATGGGTGGTGAAGGCATGATGATCGGGGTCTGCTGGTGTTTATCAAAGTACAGAAAGATAATATTACCAGTTACAACATTGAGCACAACAAGATTAAACCATTATGTGCTGGTCGTGTTGTAAGCGTTGTCTGCAGAGGACGTGTCCATGTCATTCAAGCCAGGCTCCTCATTCTGCTCCCAACTCCTCTGATACTCCTCAACTGCAATTCACAGAGAACAATGCAATGAGCACGTCAGAGTTACAGTAATTATTTATGCACAATCTTCCTCAGCTGTTAGTATGCATACACAGAATTATAAGCACACACTTCATGGGTACCGGACAAAATATCTTCCGCAATTCGAATCAAAGACTACATGGAGGCAAAAAGTTTACAACAACCTCTATCATTTGGTTTCAAAATTTAAAGTGCGGGAATGTCCCCTTCTTGGTTTTAACGATGCATAATGCTGTACATGATTAATTGATTAGGCTAACTTACTGGTTAGCTGGCTGTCATCTTCTATCGAATCCGTGGCTGGAGCAACAAACCAAGCCGCCAATCCATCATCAATAATTGAAGTCCACGGCTCTTGTAAACTTAGAAGCTGAAAATACACACATGCAAATACTATTAAACTAAGCGGCGTGACAGAAACTGAAGGGATCCACAATTCATTAGCTCAATCACATCCTTCCACGCGTACGTCGAAAACGAACACCCAAAATAGTAAGGTTTTTTCTAACCTGGCCTCCACTCAAGTTTAGCATTAGTCAATTGGTAATAAAAAGAAAATCAAAATGAGCAGGGTGGGCCCAATACTTTCTGAACAAGGATGCTATTAAAAACAAACGCTGCCATACTTTAGCCAGTATGACTTTGCACAAGAACTAAGGCGCTATGAAAGGAAAGGCACTCCAATGATCTTCTGCAGATTAGGTAAAACAGAACCCTGCTGAACAGATAAAACATTCCACATTAAGCTATATAGAAAAGAAACTACCTACCTTAGTGTAGAATAAGATTGGGGGAATCACCACACACCCAAGTGGGGGGGTGCCTTTCATATATATAGCCATGTACAGGTACAGGGGTACATTAGTAATTATCCTAATACCCGCCCGCAGTCGTAGCGGTAGGATCACGGACGCACAGACTGGTCCGGAAATCACTAAACAACTGTACAGGGAGACCCTTGGTCATGATATCCGCGAACTGGTGTGTCGAGGGAACATGGAGCACTCGAACCTGTCCCAATGCAACCTTCTCGCGGACGAAGTGGATGTCGATCTCGATATGCTTCGTGCGACGATGATGGACTGGATTTGCCGTCATGTAGACGGCACTGACGTTGTCGCAGTAAACGACCGTCGCGACGGAGATCGAGATGTGCAGTTCCTGAAGAAGCTGTCGCAACCAACAGCATTCGGCCACGACATGAGCCACAGCACGATACTCTGCTTCAGCGCTGGAGCGGGAGACCGTGGTTTGGCGCTTGGACGACCAGGAAACCAGGTTGTCGCCGAGGAAGACGCAGAAGCCGGAGGTGGAGCGGCGCGTGTCGGGGCAGCCCGCCCAGTCGGCATCGGAGTAGGCGATGATCTGGTTGACAGTGCCGACGCCGAGGTGAAGACCAGCAGAAAGAGAACCCTTGACGTACCGCAGGATGCGCTTGATCAGCGCGAGGTGCGGCTCGCGGGGATCATGCATGAACAAGCAGACTTGCTGGACGGCATAGGCCAGATCGGGCCGCGGTCGTGGTCGCATCGAGTGCACCAATGAGGCTCCGCAGACCAGCAGGTCACCACGGAGCGCGCTGCCGGTGGCCACGCCTTGGTCCGCATCGGCCGCCGCGGTCGGGTGGCACTTTGGACATGCCAAAGACGCCGAGGAGGTCGACAGCGATCAAGCAGACAAAACAGCCCGCCACCGCCACGCGTCACGAGATCCCAGAAAGTGGTGCAGTCGCCGAGGTCCGCTATGGCGAACTCCGAGTGGAGGCGCGATGATGTGTCAAGTAGTGCCGGTGACGATGCCGTGAGGATGATGTCGTCGACGTACAGAAGCAGGTAGGCGACGCTATCTCCATCTTTGTAAACAAAGAGAGATGCATCGGACTTGGTCGCAGTGAAGCCGATCGCGATGATGTACGAGGCGGTTACCGGTTCCACGCCCGGGAGCTGCTTAGCCTGCATGAAGACTTCGCAGGCGATGTATATAGTCGGGGTTGGCGGAGTCGGCGAAGCCCGACGGCCGCCGGCGAGACGCTTCTCCAGTGGCCGTGAGGAAGGCGTTCTTCACATCGAAGCCGGTGAACGTGCTGCACGCGAGGCGGCGGCGCGGAGGACGCGATCGTCGCCGCGGTTTGACAACCGGCCGAACGCCTCGTCGTAGTCGACGCCGCTTTCTTTGGGAGAAGCCTCTGACGACCAACAGCCTTGTGCCGTGCTGTGGAGCCGCCGGAGTGGAACTTGTGCTTGTACTGACCACTTGTTGGTGACAATGTTAGCACCGGACGGCCGAGGGACGAGGCGCCAGTGCCGTTGTCCATGAGAGTTTTGTACTCTCCGCCATCGCAGCATAGGCCAACCGGGTTCGGCCAGCAAGGCCGCGGTAGTTCGCCGATCGGCGAGGCCGCCGTGGTGGAGAGGTTGAGGCGGTGGACGGACGATCGCCGGCTCGAGATCGCGCCGTGGCGCGGCGGTGGCGGTGGCGCCGAGCGCCACGGTGTCGGGGCACCGGAGGCACGGGCCGGCGGTCGCCGCCGGTAGACGATGGGACGCCGCCCAGCGTGAGCAAATGCCGGGCGCCGCCGAGCAGAGGATCGACAGGCGCCGCCGCAGCGAGCGGCGGTGGGCGCCACCACGGCTTGGGCAGGGCCGGCACAGATATGACCGCCGGTCCGGAGGTCCAAATGCCAACGTCACGCCGAGGAGGGAGCAATCGAGGTAGTACGCGGTCGCCAACGCCAAGTGGCGAGCTGCCGCGGAAGACATCCTCGCATCAAAAAGTCAAGTGAAGACGGCGAGAGGCCGCCGAGGGTGCCGAGGCGACGGAACACAAGCTCATCGAAGACAACATGCCGTGAGATAATGATACTGGCTACCGACATGTCCAGCAACGATACCCCTTGTGGGAGGAGGGTACCAAGGAACACGCATGGAGTCGAACGAGGGAGAGCTTGTGAGGTGTCGTGGCACTAAGGTTCGGATAATGAGGCACCAACACACGGAGGAGGAATAATCCGGAGCTTCGATGCAGAGCTGGTAGGGTATACCGTGATGCATGATGAGGAGGGCGCTACAAGCACATATGTGGCAAAGCGAGGGCTTCACCAATAAGGTGGAGGCATGTATGCGTGATCAAGATGGTGCGATTGTGTTGTTGATGGTACGGCATGCGCCACTTTTGCCGCCCGCGCGCTCGCCTGCTCACCACCGATGAAGAACGCCTTCTCCACGGCCACCGAGGAAACCGCTTCATCGCCAGCAGCCTGCCGGGCTTCATCGACTCCGCCAACCCCGACTATGTTCGCTTTCCGCAGGTCGCGGTGGCCGCGTGACCGCCGCCGCCGGCGACCGCTTCGCCCACCGCTGCCGAGCCGCCGCCGCCGCCGTGGCCGCCGCCGCTTCGCCGTAGCCGGCGGTACACGCCGCCAAGAAGGCGAGGAGCGGCGTGGAGCGCAGTCTCGGTGGCGACCTTGCCTTCGCTTGGCGAGACGGAGTTCTTCAGACCGGCTTCGCGCGTGCGGGCGAAGGCTCAGAGTGGATCGAGTCGGCAATGTTGTCGGCGGCCGAGAAGCGAGGTTGAGGCCACGCAGCAGATTGAGGACGAGCCGCGAGTCGAGTACGGCGGGCTAACGCCACGCAACGCATCTGCGGTGGCCTTCATCTTCCGGCAAGATTGCCAATGGAGAGAGTACCGTGCTATGGAGTGGAACTCGTGGTCGAGAAAACGGCGCGTGAAGCTTTGTTCGCTGAAGAGAAGCCGATGGCGACCCAAAGTTGGCGCGCGATCGTCAGCGCGAGGGCGAGGCCGAGGACGCCGCCCGCGACGGAGCCGAGGAGCCAATCAGGACGCAGAGTCGGCGATCGCCATCGAGCATCTCTGGGCGTCGCCGCGCGAGCCATCGACATGCGAGCGGCTCAACTTGCCGCCTGACGAGAGGAAGAACGGGACCAGCGGTTGAAGTTGGGCGCTTAACTCGAGGGCCACCGGACGTCGCGATTTGACGGCGATCGTCGCGTAGGGGCGCACGTAAGATGGGCGGCGCGACGTCGATCCGGTGGAGGCCATGGTACCGCCGATGACGAGGAGGACGCCGCCATGGCGTGGCGAGATGGATGGGTTTGCAGGGGGTGGCCGCAGAGGTTGTTAGGGGGTTTGTGTTGGCCGAGGGATAGGGGTGGGTTGTTGCTGGTGGTGGAGGATTTGTGTTGGCTGGGTGGATAGAGGTGGCGGCCGGAATGTAGGGGTTGGTTGGGTTGTTGCCATGGGGAGGATGGCCTAGAGGGCGGGGTGGTGGCCGCGAAAGGGAAGGAAGCAATGAAAGGAGGCTGGCTGGAGGTGGCAACAGGAGTGAGGAGTTGGCGGCCAGTGAGGGGAGTCGGCGAGATGGGTGGCGGCTTGGTGCAGGAGGCAGGAGGAGGGTGGCAAAGGCAGAGAGGCAGGAGATGGCCGGGGCGGGTGGCCACGGGAAGAGGCAGAGGTGTGAAGGTGCCACTGTGGAGGTGTGAAGGGCTAGGGTTTAGAAGCCCAGCAATTGCTCTGATACCATGTAGAATAAGATTGGGGAATCACCACACACCCAAGTGGGGGGTGCCTTTCATATATATAGCCATGTATAGGTACAGGGGTACATTAGTAATTATCCTAATACTTAGTCTCTCCTTGAAATCCTCCCATTTCTTCTTTTTTCCATTCTATTGTGCTATCACCCAACTGGAATCCACTTAACTACTCTCTCCAGAGCTGTAACCTCAAATAAAAGTTATCTATTTGAGTTTCAAAAGAAAATATTTGTACCCGTAACTTATTTTGTTGTGGTCCTTAGTTGGATACAGGTCCGATGACCGAGGATAGGGCATTCGCCCTCATCTAACCATCGGCAGAGCTCTTCCCTGTCGAGGCTCTCAAGTCTGATTAGCCAAGGAGGCGAGGGATCGCCCTCCAAGTTTGACCGGGACTCTTCCCCATGAACAAGAAGGTTCTGATCTTTAACCAACTGATTAGCGACTAACCTTGTTTATTTCTTGCATGATTAATAATGTATACATGCTACCCCTTTTATAGGGACGACCCGACTTGACTCTTAAGAAATAATCTATAAGGAAACTTATCTCTACCAATCCAATCTAATAATATCTTGTCTAACTAATAGATAATATCAAACACCTAATAGATAAATTCCTAAATAATAAATCATTCCTGACAATTGCAGGCAATACGGTTCACTTGCATGTGGTGTGTGTGTGCGTGTCTATCATGTAATCTCGTTAAAAAAAAGAAGATAAAAGATAGCTAATACAAGTATGAGCGCAATACCTTGTATATTAAAATCATCTATTTCATATTGTGGTCCATTATAAATCGAAACAGGTCGTATTGTTCCTCCTAGACCAACAGTCTCACTAACTTAAACAAAACTAGGGCAACCGTGATCATAGCATTCCTTGTTTAGCCCACTATCAACCTGTCAGTAAAAAAATATGACAAATATTTTCATGTTTCTTCTTGCTGCATAAGTCCAAAGGAAGCTAGTATGTAAATCTGATAGTGTAGTCATGAGATAATTAAACAATTGCCTGTGCATTACCCAATAAATATAAAATCTAGCAAAGTCACCCTGCTAAAACTTGGCCATACCTGCAAAAATTGTGTCAATAACTATTTTATTAATTACTCCAAATATTCAAAATTCATTGTGGAGATAATACAACATCTGGTCACAAATATATGTTGTTTTGGGATACGTACAGTCAAACTTTGGTTATTGATATATTTTTAAATATTTGGATTGGATACATGAAAATCATATATGTAGATTTATCTCGAAAAATACTTTTAAAATTTTATTGAGTTTTATAAACATATTACAATAAAAATTAGTGGTCAAAGTTGTGTCTTAGGAACCATATCGATGTCCAAAACATCACATATTTATGACTAGAGGGAGTATGTAGAAACCGCTGATCGAAGAGACATGTATCTAGGTGTACAGCTACAACACAATTAATGCATATGAAAAAGCATATTTTATTCAATTCTCTAGGCCATATGCCATGTTGGCTATGCACGAAAGCATGTCATATTCATCGAAAATGACACATGCATAATTGGTAAGTGTGGTCTACAACCACATCAATACCAGAAGTCATATCACTTACTTGATGCAAATATAGCTCCCGAAAGAAAAATGACATATTAGACTTTATTGATCCCCAATGATCTAAATTTGGCCACAATGATTCTCGCCATTACAAATTAAAATAAGTCATACAATTTATCACCATTAACTAAATATAGTGTTCTGTTGAATAATAAATATTCTCGTCGAATAGTTATACAATTTGGATGATTCAACTAGTTTTGAAGTCAAAAGAAAATATCCTATTTTCGTGCAGATTAACTGTGGACAATTTTTTATCCCAGCATTGACAATGGGTTTTGTACTACCAAAAGATCACGAATTTAGTTTTATACCACTGAAAGATGTTGATGCACATAAATACCACCGAAAGATCCCACTGTTCAGTTTTGCACCACTCCGTTTGCAACCGTTAGCACTTTGTGTTTTTCCTTTTTCTTTGACAAAGCCAGGCATGTGAAATCCCTAAGTGCCCCTGCCCCCAATCGGTTGAACCGAACCAAATACTCCAAATCTATCGCACGGGAAGGCTTGGTCGAACCACAATCGCCTCAATTGCTTTGTTCCTCCCAGCGCCCAGCGCCTGATCATCTGCACAATCCATCCCATCGCCCCACCGCCACCCCACGGCGGTCGTCATCGAGCAAAACAAAGCTGAACAACAAAGAATGCACAAAACAGCTGCGATTCACATTGCACAGAACCAAAATTTTCAAACAAATTCCGGTTTCTCATACAATTGAGAATTGCAAATCTCTCTTGCCTGTTCGTTCAACAGGACATTACAAACTTGTTCATTCAACAATTGCATTATAACTTCCATTACAACTCAACATTCGACAGCCTACTACAACAACAAAAACAGGGCAGCTCTCCTGCCTGTTCTATCACAAACAGGGCAGCTACTTCCAATCACAGATACTTCACCTCCTCCTGTTGGAGGCCTCTAGCTCGAAAACTCCCAAATCAGTGAGGAACTCGCAAACGAAAAGAGAGAGAGAGAAATTAGAACTGAACAGGATATGCACAAGAAGACAATTTCTTCAACAAGCAGGGTTGCGAGAACAATTTTGATTTGCCCCCAACCAAATCCGCACATCTGGGGTTCCTCTCCTTGCCACACATCTGAGGTTCCTCTCCTTGCTGCAGCGAGGAGTTGGACGTCGATGGTTGGGGAGAGGGCCGAGAGGACGGCTGTGGTCGCTGAGCGGAGCCGTCGGCCACACAGATGACGGGGGTCGTGGTCACTGAGGGGAGCCGCAGCCAACACAGACAGGAGCGGCGGAGTCCGAGGAATAACAGCAGCGGCGGCGCAAGAAGCCAGTGTGAGATGGTTCTTATGATTATCCATATGAATCAGTGGAGTAGAGGGCAAAATGGTCTCATGTAACGGAAAAGATGCATAATTTGACGGTAGTGGTATAAAACTGAACGGTAGTATTTAAGTGCACCTACGTATTTCAGTGCTATATAATTAATCTTGCGATCTTTTGATGGCACAGAGCCAATTATTCCTTATATTTATGTTTCAAGATCATCACGTAGTTTTATGTCAGAATACATCGCTTATGATCATAAGAAAATATGTTGTATAATTATAAACTTAAAGTTTAATGATCCAAATTATTTAGAATGTGGTATGAGTAATGGATCAAAACTTAGGCAAATAATAAAGAAGTTGGTATAGAATAAGTGTGAACTCTCAAACCTCAGATGGGATCTTCGTCGTAGATTAATAACCAATCAAAAAGTTGGAATATCCTACATAATATTATGATCAAGCAGTCTTCTTGCCACTGCACTGATAAAAGTCTAGTTCACTATATATAATCATAAAACCCTTTATTGAAATAAGTGCAATTTGATTCCTCCAACACTCACTTATTTCAATAAAGGATTTGATGATTATATGCAGTGAGCTAGACTTTTATCAGTGCAGTGGCAAGAAAACTGCATGATCCTAATATCTTGTAGGATATTCCAACTTCTGGTTGGGTTATTAATCTGCGACAAAGGCCCTATATAGGGTCCGAGAGTTCGCAGACTTATTCTATAGACCAACTTCTTTATTATTTGCTTAAGTTTTAATCCAATCACTCATACCATATTCTAAATAATTTGGATCATTAAACTTCAAGTTTATAATTACGCTATATATTTTCTTATGGCCATAAGCAGTGTGTTCTAACAGCATAAAACTACAGGATAATCTTCATGAACATAAATATAATGCTGAAATAAAAAATTTGACGATAGTTAATCTGCACAGAAATAAGAGATTTTCTTCTCAACTTCAAAACTAGTTGAATCACCCAAATAGTATAACTATTCAACGTGAATATTTATTGTTCAACAGGAACACCATATTTAGTTAAGGGTGATAAATTGTATGCCTTATTTTAATTTATAATACCAGAATCATCATGATCAAATTTAGATCATTTAGGATCAACAAAGTTCAATAGGTCATTTTTCTTTCTGGAGCTATATTTGCTTCAAGCAAGTGATATAACTTCTAGTAGTGATGCGCTTGCAGCACACACTTAACATTTATGTATGTGTCATTTCCGATTAGTATGTCCAACATGGCATATGGCCTAGAGAACTCAATAAAATATGTTTTTTCATATGCATTAATTGTGTTGTAGTCAGACACCTAAATACGCCTCTTCGCTCAATGGTTTCACATATATTATGACGCTTTTGGACATCGACGAGACCACTAATTTCTATTGTAATATGTTTATAAAACTCAATAATATTATAATATTATAAAAGTATTTTTCGAGACAAATCTAGCTTCGATTTTCATGTATCCAATCCAAATATTTAAAAAGATATCAATAACCAAAGTTTTGAAAGATTGATCAGACGTATCCCAAAACAACATATATTTGTGACCAAATGTTGTACTATCTCCACAATGAATTTTGAATATTTGGAGTGATTAATAAAATAGTTGTTGACACAATTTTTGCGCATATGGCCAAGTTTAAGCGGGATGACTTTGCTAGATTTCATATTTATTGGGTAATGCACAAGCAATTGTTTAATTATATTTCTCATGACTACATTATCAGATTTACATACTAGCTTCCTATGGACTTATGCAGCAAGAAGAAGCATGAAAATATTTGTGATATTTTTTTACTAACATGTTGATAGTGGGCTAAACAAGGAATGATATGATCATGGTTGCCCTGGTTTGTGTAAGTTGGTGGGACTGTTGGTCTAGGAGGAACGATACCGGATTTACCGGCCGGTCCCAGGAGAAAAAATACCGGTTGAAAACTTTCAAACTTGAATTTGAATTTTTGACTGCATAATGCTATTCCTAGATTGGTTTAGGCCTTTTTTGTGTTAGAATATGTATTGCATGAGCTAAATATGGTTGAATTAATATAGAACGATCAATTCATCAATGTTTATTTGTGCATCCGATTTTTTCAACCGGTTTTTTCTGCACGGCTTCCGTAAACCGGGTTCAAAATTTGGTTTATGAATTTTCTCGGTTTTTCACCGAATTTCCAAGCTATTCTGACCGTAATCGCTATCGGGTTCAATAGGATTTTGTCCTAATAATAGCTTCTTTGATCCTTGGTTGTGACAATACCACCCAATGTTCCGCTTGCCGCTCCAACTCAAGTTCAGGTACTTTCACACCAGCCGAATCTGACTGAAAAACGTGCATCCAACAATGCAATTCCTAAATTGGAGAGCATTCTTTTGGTTCTGCTACAAAAGAAAATTGAGCCTATTTGTTCTTTTTGGCATGATGAAAATGTAGCAAAAATTCAAATAGATGACACCTCAAGTTTCTTAACTACACAAAACCACTGAGACACCTCAAGTTTCTTAACTACACAAAAACCACTGAGTGGCTTGATCTCTGTGGAACAGAAAAGGGAAAACAAAGCTATTTAATTCTTTTCACCCACTGAAAACTCAAGGGTAGCTAAAGTTAAATCCAAAAGCAGTTTATCCATAACACACATTACTTCCACTAAACAGATGACAAACTCACAAATTATCTGATCTCTGTGTAACGGAAGAGGGAAAGAGGTGCCAACTTAAACCAAGGTCAAAGAGGGAGAGAATTGCACATTAGAGACTGGAAGAGACAAAGCACTTAATATGTCCAGCATACTGCAAGATTCTGAAGGGGATTTTTTATTTGCAACATCAAATTTATTTGACAATATGTGTCCTGTGGGGGCGCTACTACTGGCGCCGCAGCCGGCCGGCACAGCATCTGCCGGCGCATGACACAGCAGCCCCACCAATCCGGTTGGAACCGAATAGGCTATCTCCAGGCCCTTATCTATACATTAGTTATTTAAATCAATTAGATATCTCGGTGAATTCGAGATAGGATTAGTTATTTAAATAAGGGATGAGGTTAGCTATTTGAATAAGAGATAGATTAGTTATTTGAATAAGAGATAAGCTTAGATATGGATTGTTAGGGCAGCTATTTAATAGCCTGTCAAACCAAGATTTAATTAAGCAAGAAATATATCAAAAGGGTTTACCCAAACTGCCGCACCCTGTGCTCCCCGCACGCTGACATGCCGAAGCATAGGGTGCAGTCATCGTCACGCCCTCGTGATTCAGATTTTTGTGATCTTTCCGTCGCCCAATTCGTGTCGTGACAATTTGGTATCAGAGCCAATGGTCGCGCTTCCAATGGTTGACGCAATCACCCTCGAGGAAATTGTGAAGCGCTTGAAGTAAATCAATGCCCAACTTGGGCAGCTACCGACCATGAGAGACAACATCGGTGACCTCAAGAATCATCCGGCCGCGCACAATTTAGCCATTGCTCGGCTAGAGGGTGCCGGCGGTTCGACCATCAGGAGCACTACCGAAGGCGGCAGCCACACGAAGAGGGGTGCCGAGGCCATGGAATGGCAAGATAAGTGCTACCACCTCGGTTCCACCGCCTCGAATTCCCAACCTTCGATGGTAAAGAAGACCCGTTGCCCTGATTGAATCGTTGTTAGCAATTCTTCAGAGGACAACGGATGATGGAGGAAGAAAAGGTCTAACTCGCCTCGCACCATCTCGATGGGGAGCCCAACAAAGGTATTTCCAACTTGAGCGAGACCACGATGTTCGACATGGCCACGATTCGTCGAAAGCACGTCAATATGTGTTTCGGCCTCCCATCCAAACAACCCCTCAACGAACTCGCACAACTCCACCGGACAGCACATGTGGAGGCATATCAGAGCAATTCCTTGCGCCTCCTCTTGTTATGACGCCATGACCGAACGCTAACAAACTCAATTGCTCACCGCCGTCTTCTCAATCCATTGGTACCGATGTTGAGCTACAAAACCCTCCACCTTGAGGCGCCATGAGCTTGGCACACGCCAGATGAGCAACTGTAGCAGATGCACACGAAGGTCGAGATGGTGATGCCTCACCGACCGACCCCTGCCAAAGTCGCGACACGCATAACCCATGCGGCAAGGGAGCTGGCGCCTGCGCCAGCCCCAAACGCCACAACCAGCCTCCCCAAGACCTGTTGCTTCAGGTATCTAACACCGGAAGAGATGAAAGAGCACAAGGCCAAGGGCCTTTGCTTCAACTATGATGAAAAGTTCTCCCGCAATCACCAATGCAAGTTGCTCTTCCGTTTGGTCCTCAACTTTCCAGAGAGTGGCGGTGATCATGGCTCGGATACGGAGGAAGATGAGCCAAAAATTTCCTTGCATGCCTTAACTAGCATCAATATCGCAAGACGATGCAACTCGAGGTGCACATCGGCGATCAAAACCCGTGGAACTGGTCAATTCCGGTTCTACCCACAACTTCATCGCCGACGAAGCCGTACGACGAACAGGGATACGCCTGCAACACCACGCGGGCATGAGCATGTCCATAGTCAACGACAAGCGCCTTACAAGTGCAGGCGTCTGCCACGACATGGAGTTGCGGATCGCCTAGGAAGTTTTCCACTTGGACTGCTACGCAATTGTCCTCAGCAAGTTCGATGTGGTGCTAGGCGTACAATGGCTTCGCACGCTAGGACCCATCCTCTGGGAACTTCGACCGGCTCATCATGTCCTTCTGGTGATCCAATCACCGTGTCACATGGAAGGCCACGGTGGGACAAACCACCGCACCCGGCACACGGGCGCACAAATGCAGACCTCTCGCCAATCTCCTCGCCGAAGTTCGACGACTTGCTCTCCGAACCCGCCGAGCTACCACCACTGCACATGCAACCACCACATCCACCTTCCTACCCAAGACACCACCGATTGTGGTCCGCCTTATCGCTACCCGCCACACGTATGACGAGTTGGAGGACAAAGCGCGGCATGCCGGTAACAGCTCATTAGGCACAATACGCCGGAGTACTCATCACCGTTCTGGCAAGAAGCAAGATGGGTTGTGGCGCTTCACGCCAACTACCACCCTCAACAACAAGACGGTGAAGGACAAATTTCACATCCCTATCGCCGACGAAGTCACCGGATGAGCTCCAAGGAGCTCGCTTTTCGCCAAGCTAGACTTGTGTTCAAAGCTATCATAAAGTCCGAATGTACGAGCCGACATCAAGATAACGGCGTTCCGCACACGAAGGAATGTTTGAATTGCCGTCATGCCCTTCGCCCGACCAAAGCCCCGACGACGCTCCAAGCTCTCATGAACGCCGCCTTGCGCCCATCCTACGACGCTTTACGCTAGTCTTTTTGAAGATATCATGATCTATAGTAAATCATGGATGGAGCACCTTCGCCACGCTCGCATCGCCTTCAACTCCTCCGCGCAAGATAGCTCGCACTCAAGCGCCCAAGTGCTTGTTCGGCGAGACGCCGCTGTTTATCTCTTGACATGTCATCTCCACCGCTTGCATGGATGGTAGCGACAAGATTCAAGCAAGGCGGACTAACCCAAACCATGGATCAGGCGCTGCCTTTGCTTGCTGCTTTGGGACTCGCGGTTATTACCACAAATTCATTAAGGATTCCGGCCCATCGCTACCTCGTTAATCGCCTACTCAAGAAGGTTTCACATGGAACAAGGTCACGACCACCACGCCTTTGATGCCCTCAAAAGAGTGCTAACCACGGCACCAAGATTGCGCTTGCCCAACTTCACCGCCGCTTATCGCCGAGTGCGACGCGCTGGGCTCCAAATTTGGGCGATTTTACACCAAGGTAGCTAACCGCTGGCATTTTTCAACAAGCCCAAAGACCCCACGCCACACCAAGTTGGCGATATGAGCGCAAACTCATTGAGCTCAGATATGTCATTCACCATTGGCGCCTTATCTATGGGAGCGCCATTCGCCGTATACATACCGACCACTACGCTCAAATATTTGCCGCACCATCGTCATCCACAACTCCTCAACATCGCCGGGTTAGCAAGCTCTTCACTATGATTTTGAGGTGGAATTGCGAACGGTCGCTCAACACCGTCGCGATGCCCTCACTTCGGATGCCGTGAACACCGCTTAGATGCCGACTCGCTTGTTTCAAGGCAAAGATCGACCGCGCTAATCGACATGCAATGGGTGGTGACAGATGGGCTCATCACCTACAACCGCAAGGTGTCCGCTCACCCTCCTCACCATCACGCAATGCACAAGCGCATGACACCGCCACGGCGGGTACAAAGACTTTGCATTGCATCCGTAGGGATTTTCACATGACAAGCGCTCATGGGCCGACGAAGATTTTGTTCGCGCTGCACCGCTCGCCAACACAACAAGACAACCAATCAAGACTCGCCGGACTCCTCCAACCATTGCCCGTTCCAGAGCAAGTTTGGGAAGACATCGCGATGGATTTTATCAAGGGGCTTCCATGGGTAAACAGCAAGACTGTCATCTTAACCGTTGTCGACCGTTTTTCAAAGTATGCACACTTTATTCCATTGGCGCATCCTTATACTGCCGCAACCGTAGCACGGACATTCTTCACCGACATTGTTTGCCTTCATGGATTGCCGGCCACAATCGTATCCGACCGCGACCCTGTTTTCACTAGCAAATTTTGGAAGGAGTTGTTTCACCTCTAAGGTGTGCAACTTCACATGAACACCGCCTTCCATCCCTAATCGGACGGTCAATCGGAAGTGGTTAACAAGGTCATCACTATGTATCTTCGGTACATGACCGGCGATTGACCACGACAATGAGTACAATGGCTCGCATGGGTGGAATTCTGCTACAACACCTCGTATCATTCCGCTCTACGAGATACACTATTCAAGGTGGTTTACTACCGCCAACGCCCATCCACGATATGATTAGGGAATAGCACGAGTCGCGCCATTGATCATCGGGCTGACGACGGCAGAATTCTTACTGTAAGTCTGCAATGACTTCTTTAGGCCTAGCAACACGTCAAACATTATTATGATGACAAGCATCGCGAGGTGGCCTTCTCTCGGGCAATGGGTATGGCCACGACTACAACACCGACGCTTCTTCCATCACCGGTGGCACCCGCAACAAGTTGGCTCCCGCCTATGGACCATATGAGATCATCGTCAGATTGGCTCAAGAGCGCACCATTTAGCTTTGACGCCTGCTCGCATACATGATGTCTTCCACGCCGCCTTGCTCAAGAAATTCATTGGCGAGCCTCCGACTTCTCTCGCTAAACTTACCACCCATCCTCCATGGCGTGTTATTCCTAGTCCTAAGAAGGTCATCAAGCTCGACTATGCCGTATGTATGGCAAGTTTTGGTCCAATGGGTTGATAGGCTACTTTGGACTCTTCATGGGAAGATGTTGCTGCTCAAACAACGCTATCCTACAAGACACCCATGGACTGTTATGTGGGGCTACTACTACCACCGCCACCAACACAAAGATTCACCGACGCATGACAGCAGCCCCACCAAATCGGTTGAACCGAATAGGCTATCTCCATGCCCTTATCTATACATTAGTTATTTAAATCAATTAGAGATAGGATTAGTTATTTAAATAAGGGATGAGGTTAGCTATTTGAATAAGAGATAGATTAGTTATTTGAATAAGAGATAAGCTTAGAGATGGATTGTTAGGGGCAGCTATTTAATAACCTGCCGAACTGAGATTTAATTAAGCAAGAAATATATCAAAAGGGTTTACCCAAACTGCAAGACGCTGTGCTCCTGGCGTGCCAACATCACAGCACCGCCAAGCATAAAGGCGCGGTTCTCATCCGCTTGCCTCGCATTCATATTTCTTGTAATCTTTCTTGTCGCCTAATTCGGTCGTGACAACATGTTTGGCCATCAATTTCAAATAACCACCAGTTTAAGAAAAAATGAGGCCATGAAATAACACTAATATTCCCCATCCTAGACATATATACTGTCATTAATCTCATGCACAGGCATGCAAACTTGAAAACCAGCATGTGACAAAAAATACCAAAAGGAGCAAATTTCCGACCTTTATGACATCATGAGTAAGATCTTTCCATTTTGCACATGTACTGTAATTTTGTTCCTTTAGCTGGGATTTCACCACCAGGCCTCAACTGATTGAACAAAAAGAAAAGCTATTTTTAGTTCAGAAGTGTCACCAAGTACCACAGTCAGTTAACAGGTGTTTTTTTTTAATAAAAAAAACACAGGTATGACACTGAAACTGACCTCTGAGTTGCGATAACCACACGTCACATGTTGTCGCCATAACAATTACGTCTCGAAAATATGGGATTTCTACCAAAGGTCAAGTATCAGATACTATAGCAAAAATTGATTATTTGCAGCATTACCTCTCCAATTAGCGAAACTGATCACATAATCAAACTAACATAACAGAAATACTATATATAATCTGTTTCTGAGATTGATCACGCAAATAAACAAGTGTTACATAAACACTTCACATACTCTTTGAAACCACATATAAATAGTGAACGTAAGGTGAAATGGATACTAGTCGCAAAGAAACGAGTGACACACTCAGTTCCACAGGCCCCACATGTTGATGGCAAAGTATCAACCTGTCCAAGTGAATTTTGTAAGGCACAAACAAACTTATTTGGTTATAAGGTCGTTGCCAACCAACTTAATAGACATACCTCTTCTGGCGCTGAATACCTAACAGCGCTGCAGCAACTTCATCAGGGATTCCCTGAGCTATAGCACGACGGCCTGCAACAGCTCCAACTGAGCCATGGGGCTCCTTTTGCAACCCACCAGAATTCGCTTCCACTGTTGAAGCATGCTGAACAAGCTCTCCAGGTTCTTCAGTTGGTGGTTCAACAAGAAAACCAAGTGCTGCTTGTTGTTCACGACTTCACGTGTCCTTTCATAGAATCTCACAGATAACAAAGGATCTGACGGCGAGCATGCCTGTGGATTTATGGGGATTAATCAATATATGTCAAATTGAGTACTTCATGCGTGTGGGAAGCTAACAGAAACATATCGACCATTATCTTTCTACACGCACCACATTACCACAAGGGGTAGCCATCGCCTGATAGCACAAGCCAGGTCACTCAAATGACTATAGATTATGCAGAACGATGGTAGAAACTATATTATATAATCCTGGTTTGAAGTTCACATATGCACCGAATGCTTAAAACAATGTCTTTCATGTCAAAACAAGTTAAAATTCTAATATCAAACAATCTCAACTCTGAAGGCTACAAATAATCTTAAGGGTTCTCAATGAAGCTGTTTCCAGAAGGAACATCAAGAACAAAGGTAAAAGCAGCATCTCCTGATCCGAGAGACCTCAGTTTTACTAAAAATTGCTCAATTGCTTCAGCTTTTTGAGGATCCACTTTCTGCAGGACTGAAAGGATGATTAGAGTATCACTAAGTGGTGCAATTTAAATTAAAAAACTAAGCACACAAGCCCCAAGATTCGCCTTTCTTTCATCTTGAAGTGCCCGCAACCAAGGATTGAAAACCCGTTACCGGGTTATTTCGCCGGAGGTCCGGTATCGTTACCGGTCAAACCGGATTTGGTTTTGCCAAAATTGCTCAAATTTGATTAAAATTCATTCAAATCTGAAAATTTGAATTTGATTTGAAAAACCGCCTGGTTCCGCTTCCGCCACCTCCCAGAGTCGTTACATCGTCGATTTTTATCCCTGCCCGCAACTCATCCACAACCGATAATAACCCCTTCCAAGGATCCAAAGCCTTATAAAAGCTGGGTTTTTACCCTTTTCAAAAAAACCAAGATCGACCAAATCCGTCAAGGTTAGAAAAACCCGCCGGAATCGGATTTCTTGAAAAACCGTTGAATTTCGCTGAATTCGCTGAAAACCGCCGAATTTCAAAATTGAAATTTGAATTTGCGAAACCCGAAAACCGGCCGATTTTCCTTCCGGACTTCGCCGATAACCCGTGAATCGGCTGGGTTTTTTTTCCTTGTCCCTTCCACCTAATTTATGACGCAAAATACTTAGCAAACTGGCAGTGAAAGAAAAATAATTTGGAAAGGAACCATTTCCCCAGAATTTATATACAGAAATGAATGAAGCATTTCAGAATTTATATACAGAAATGAATGAAGCATACTATTGAAAGTGTTACACGTTGAGCTTCTGGAGGGATCTCAAAGTCCAGTTCTGGAATCTGTATACGAGTGAGTGTACAGTAACTACAGCTACAAGGAAAGCAGGATATTGTATGTATTTAGCATAAGTGCATTAACAAGTGCATATATCAGCAAACCCTGATAGTTATGAATCAGATTTTACAACCTGCCAGTACCACTTGTAAGTTACAGTATAAGCATACAACTAGAATGCTTTATCTACCTGGGATTAAAAAGGCACAGATAGGAATCTACATGCATATGGATTTAAATCCAAAATAATTTCGCAATTGTTAATGCTGGGAAAAATTATGGTGATTCAGTACTAGGATGACAGCAATAAGAAACACCCATTAAAAGCAAAAAGAAAGTACTGGGGCAGATATTAATATACACCAATAATAATGAATCATAAGGTGAGCTTAGTTATATAACAATCCATGCACATAAATGCAACATAAGTTAACTGGTGCAAAAGAACACATTGCAGTAAAGTACATAAGAAAACTAACGAGAAACGTGTCTAGGTGCAAGCCATAACCTTCAAAATGAACAGTTCTATCATACAGAGAAGTCGCCATACAAAAGTTGGTTGGTTTGTATACAAGTGTATTTGAACTAACATAAGAATCAGCTGGTTTATAGTTCATTTTCTAATTATTTACAACAGAAACAAGAACAAACCAATTCACTTTTGTAATAGTAGAGATATACAACTAAACAGACAATGACATAATTATAGGAGGGTTTAAGGCTCTATTTGGCATTGCGGGTGGCTTTTCAAAAGCACTATTATTTTTCTGTTTTTGGATATAAATATATAATATCTACCGGGAAGCATCTTTTTTCGAGTCATACATCATAACAGCAAAATCTTACTGAACTGGCGAACTGCTAAAGATTCCTGTTACTAATTGATTCCACAGTTCATCACAGCACAGAATAGCAAGGCACAGCTACCAGCCTACCACAAGCTACAAAAGCGGATGAATGAAAATATAGGCGCATTGCAAAACACACTTCACTCTGCCCCGACGAGACCTCCAAGCGGTAGCAACATCCCTTTGGCTGGAGCTGTCCAGCAAACTGAACCTCATTGTTCCTAACACACAAGCACACCAAATTAAGATACTACCCTCCTGATGGAAAACACTAGCTCTACCATTTGTGTACTTGTAGTTGTAGTACGCATACTGCACAAGTTTCCCACAAGGCATAAATGGGCATTGCATTACCTTTCACCACAATGCGGCACTCGAAAGCCATCTGAACCACCTGCAGATTTACAAAGCCAAATTTCACACCACTCTCTAATCACAACAAGGAGCTTTTTCGTCACGAGCACGGTACGCGCAGAAGCTCACCTCCCGGAAGTGCGGAATAAGAGTCAGCAGCAGCCTCGTGGTGCCCTAACCACAACAAAGTACAAGTCTCACTGTCTCAGGAGTCGATACAAGCCAACCGAAGGGAGCTACAAAAACAAGGGAGATTAGGGGCGGTGTCACAAGGCTCTTACGTTCTCGCCGCAGCGCATGCAGAGGGGACTCGATCTCGTGGAGCGGCGTGGCGTGCGCCTCCTCGTCGCCCGCCGACTCCGCGGCGGAGCGGAGGTCCACCACCACGCGCCCTTCCTCACCGGAGCTCGCCATGGACGCCGCCGGAGGCTGGTGCGGGCTCGGATTCTCGCGCAGGAATGGAGCTTCCATAAGCTTCCCGCGATCTCCTCGCGCCGCTTTGCTTGGTTTTGCTCTCGTACTCGTGCAGTTTGCCGTTTTGGTGGCTTCGCGGCGGGAGGGGAGAAGGGGAGGGGAGGGGAGGGGAGACGGGAGAGAGACCTAGGAGTCTCAGGAATAGTGGCGGTCATATGGGCCGTCCGGCACGTGCCACGATTAGAGCTAGGATTTATTCGCGCCGTGTCTGTGGGCCATGTGTCATACTGGTGTCTCAGGTCATGTTGGATCAGTCCAGACACGTTTAGCTCGGCTAGGTGGCCTGTTTAGCCTATTTTAGCCCGAAAAAGTTTGAAAAATCAGAAAAATCTAGAAAAAATATGAAATTCAAAAATTAAGGATTAAAATTGTAAAAATGAGTTATATATCTATAAAAAGACAAATATATTCAAAATTTAATAAAGAGTTTTATTAATGTTTACATAATCGCCTCGTTAAAACATTTGCCAAGTAAAAACTCTATATGAGAAAACATTAGCAAAGGAAAAATAATACAGCCTATAACTCACAGTACATCTATGTTTTAAGTGTCGTTATTTAGGTACATATTTTCGAACACATCCACCAACTCTCTATTTTCTATAGAGTGTTGTGTTTGTACATCGCTTTGTTCTCGCACCTTTGTAGTTAGAAATATTTCCACCATCTCACTCATGAGACGTGTTCTCCTCTCCTCCAATGTTCTTCTAGAAAGACCGAAAGGCACTCGGATGAAACCATAGAGACTAAATCAGCAACACATCATGTGCTAATATGGATAGCACATGATATGTTATCTTATGGTTATGCCACCATTGTAAAATTTTGAAGTCATCTGCGTTGAAATCTATCGATCGTTGTTTAGATAGTCGGATAGTTCCCACCCTTGGGCGGAGATTGGTCTTGCTTAAGGTGGCGTAGAATTAACGCCTAGATCTCGAGGAGGAACCTCCACCCCTGATCTTGCCCAAAGATGTTTGTTTTATTGACCGTGTTGAGTGCTATCAAAGGTCGTTGCAAACGAACTCCCTAAACTTGTGTTCGTACTTTAAAGAAGCTCGAAAAATTTAGCGCATCTAACATCTCGCAAAATAGTTAGAGTAGTCTTGGCCTGTGGTATCGCTAAGAAGTTCAAGAACATTACTAAATCCTTGATTTTTGGCTCTATGATTTAAAATAAATGCAAATGCATATATGAATGGGATTTCTCTCCAATATTTCAAGTATTTTGATTTCATAGCAACAATAGCATATCGTAAAACTATTTCATTTTTGTTTACCTTCAAGTGATTAGAAATATGTAGAATAATATGCACAATAATAGGAGATAATGGATAATACACACGGATAAAGCAACTGCTCACCATAAAAAGTTCCAAAACCAAGTATCTTCTTAACAACAAACCAATGTTACCCAATCAATAGTACACTACCAGCAGGACTTTGAAAGTGTGTTTGAATAAAAACAAAAAAAAAGTGTTCTTATATGGTATAAGGCTCTTAAGCACCAAGAAAGTAGAGTTCCATCTTACGGGCATGTCCAAACCAATTTTTCTTAGACGACGCCCATTGCCTTGCGTGTTCTTATATGCTACAATTCATTGGTTAGAATGATTTAAGAAAGATACCGCATCGCAGTAAAGCTTTAATATACGGATCCAACCTCTTCAACCCGCATTTTACTATAAGGTTAATAATGTGTCAAGCACATCGCTAATGTAGCAAGAAAGAATCGGCGTATGTACTTAACAATGGAATGAGAATATCCATTGCCCTAGAATTTATGCGGCATTATCTAAAGTTATTGAGAATATTTTGTTTGTAAGACCAAAGTCTTCCACAACTTTGATAATACAGTCCGCAATATTTTCACCCGTGTGTGCTACATCTATAAGTTTGAACCCTATAATTCTTTTCTATAATTCTTTTTTCCATTTCCCGGTTCTCATTCACATAATGAGCAACTACATTAAAGTAATCCTCCTAGCCCAACCACTCCATGTGTTTAAGGTCAAAGCCACCAAAACGCATATGTACTAAATAGTTCTTTTAATTTATCACGACGCTCATTATAGCATTTAACTAGATCCTTAGTTGTGGTCTGCTCAGAAACGGTAGAAAATCTAGGATTATACGCAATCCTTTTGTAATTTTCAAAAGATTTTGACTCTCCAAAGTTTAAAGGTAAATAATTAGAAGCAATTAAACGATATAGAGATTGACGAGCTACCTTAGGGTTGTAGTCCCACCACGCACTCATACCGCTGAGGTTGTATCGGTTGTGTCTCGCCATCACCAATCCTCGCCTTGTTTTACATCTTGCAAAGATGACTAATCAAGTGTCTCTTTCCACCAGAGACTTTTCGGACAATTTATGTTTACAAATTTTACAAACGACATATCTTATCAAAGCTCCTTGTGCGCCTTCCTTGGTTATCCTATCGAAATCTTCTCAAAATCCCGATGTAGTCGACCGATCTCTTCACGCCGTGGTTAAAGATGTAGATGTTGTCGTAGTGCCCGATGACTACATTACTCCCGCTTGCTCTTGTGGTTGGTTTCCTTTGCTTGATCTTGCGGTTGGTTAGAGGCATCGGATTCTCGAAGGATGCAAGGTCCTCTAGTGAAATCCCGTAATCACCAATAGCAAAATGGTCGTAGTTTTCCATCACAAAAACTACAAATCAAACTTACACTATTAATAGTTTCATCTTAGTATAACAAATATACCAATAAAAATACAAAAAATAGTATTGTACCTCTTTTTCCGACTTGTTGGTGGATTTTGAATTTCCAAAAATGGCACAATTTTTTTCAATTTTGCCAAATTATCACACAAGTAATCTAAATTTGCACAACATAATTTGTAGAAGAGATTCAGAGTGGATGGGTGCCGAATGAGGGGAGTATGGTGGCTATTTATAGAAAAACATTTTATGATTTTTTTTATGGAATTTGTAAACCTCCCAACGACTAAAAAACCGTTAAAATATTAAAAAAAAATCTGGCCATTTATCGTGCCTAATCAAACCAGATGGGTCATGCCGTGTCGCATCTAACGACACTAATTGGGCCCAACGACACTAGTTGGGCCCCGGTCAAACCCGGAGCGAAGGATCCTGATTCTCTCGTGAATTACACACTAGTCCAGAACAACTAGTGTACACGCACACAAAAGTGGATAGCATGACCATAAAACATCATTCATTGAAATAGTTAAAGTCTTTTACAAAAGGGCATAAAACCAAAGAGCAAAATACAAATGAAGCAAGGCAAGAGGTAGACCACACGATTCGCCACAAGCAATCGTCTGGAGGGCATAGCCTAGTCGTCCGAAGTTTTCATTCTCCTCGTAGTACTCTTCTCCCGATCAACAATTTATTACAAGGTGAGTACAAATGAATGTACTCCACAAGTTACACCCAATTAACATATTATAATTCATGTAAGGATTCAAGAAAGGGAGGCTTATATGGCTCAATTTGCATAAAGCGATATTTTTATTTAAATATTCATACTAAGTTCTAAAGCAGCTTTACTCTATAATTAAAATTTATTTTCTAAATCTCAAGTTTTATAGTCGATAACATTCATCAACAAGTGACGAAGTATACTCGTATCACATGGCTACCCACCTAAATTCCTATTTGGATAGAAATCCAAAACCGCTTAACAATGTCTTTTGAAATTAAAACCAAAATTTAACTTGGAGTGGCTTTACTAGCATGTCCATGACCGTGGACACGCTATTCAATAGCTTTACACTCGCGAAAGTGGTACAACTTTACCTACAAGAGATAATTGATTTATAATGTCCGCTCTAACACACTACCGAAAGTTTGCGATTAAGCCATTATCGCGAAGCCTTTACAATGCATCATCCCACCGTAGTCCCGCCACGCTAAGGTTTCAACCCTTTGGATATAGACCCGCTTGTTCAGTCCCTATTGCGTCAAAGTGGGAATACATAAAAGTAGGTCATAAAGACACCCACGCAACCGGATGGCACAACCACGGTGAAATAATACAAATTATTTAGCTAGGTCCCGCCCACACAGACATGTGGTAGTACGATGGGGCTTAGCAAGATGTGGCTCAAGGTCGGTCTTTAATTGACTTGGGCGACTTTCCAAAGAACCCCGGGCCTCGATAATATAAATGAATCGATCCTGCATGAACATGCACCCATCCAAACATCCAATTCACCCAAGTCCAAACCAATTTTTATTTTATTTAACAAGTTAAATCATTTCACAAAACTCTATGGTATAGACGCACCATACCGTAGCATCATTTCAAATAATAGTTGAACTATTGGTTAAATTCCCCAAATTAAACATTTTGGTCTAAGCTTTGGCTAAGCATAGTATTTTTCAATATGTTCTAGCTCATACTAATGTATTAACTAGATTTTAACTAAGGTGTCAAGGAATGGTTGATTTAGTAACAAAGTTTGGCTATACAAAGGAATATGTGATAACTATAAAGCTTGAAACAGAATTTAAATTACTTGAATTTAAATAAGCATGCAATAATAATTTAAAATAATGAAATTCAATATGATCAATGATGTAACTTGCCTCGCTCAAATGCTTGAGGATCTACTTTCGAATATTCGTTCCCCAGAGAAGTCTAAATCTACACGCCAAGAGGAACCAAATTCAAATAATACTCAAATGAATTCAAATGAACTCCAAATTGAATAATTTTAGTGTAGATAGGTAGATCTTGATTTTAGATAAATTTATAAATTTTAATTGCTCGAATCGAGTTCGAACGGCTTCCTAAGTTTGAAAATATAAGAAATGATGAAAAAGGAATTTCAAAATTTTGGATTTATTTTTCTAAAGGAAAATCAACTTATTAGGCCACGATGACGCCAAGACTCTAAAAAGGATTTTCGCCAATTTAATTTTCCAAAGGAAAATAAAAAATGCCACGCGCCAACAAGCTAAGGTGGCTTGTGATGTGGCCCGCTACGTCACGGCCACGTTGGCACCGGAGATAGCGACGGTGCAGTCAGAGCTTATCTACTACAAGGCCACCATGAGGCTCGACCGGGGTGCCAAAAGGAGGGGGGATGCAAGGAACCTAGGGCTCTTGGTCTCGCCGACGGGGCAGGAGGAGCTCGCCAGCGGTGACGAAGAAGGCGGCGGCGAAGAAGGGTCAGGTAGGCGACGACGGTCCGGTGGGTTTCAAAGGAGCGAGCGCCAAGACCACGACGAGGCGATGCCGACGGGAGGCGATTTGAGGCGAGAGTCGACTGGTGAAGGAATCGGTGGTTGAAGGAAGCTCGGCCATGAGGAAGAACTTTAATTCCGTGAACGGAGGCAAGAGAGTGATGGGGAAGGGGAAAGGAAGAGGGAAGAAGGGCGCTGGGTGCGCGCTTTTATAGGCAACGAGGAGGAGGAGAGAGGCGGGATGGGATGGGCGCACGAGTGAAGCTCACTGTCGCAGGCACGGGAGGCGCTAGAGGTGACGGGGCAAGTGGAAGGAGGAAAATAGAGGAGCGGTGGCGGCGAGATTCGCAATGCCCGCTGACGGCTCTGCGGCTACGGCGGCGGCGACGAGACGACGCCAAGTGAGCAAAGGTGACGAGGCGCATGGAGCGCTAACGGAAGGAAGCGTGAGGAAGACGGCGCGTGAGAGACCGACATACAGCCTCCGACGTGGAGGAGAAGAGCATGGTGGATGAGGATCGTCTGATTTTGACGGACGGTCCAAATGATTTGATGTTTGGACCGTCCGAACGTTTCATCCAAATCGGGCCGCCCAATCTTGATCGGATGGTTCACAACGAGGAAGGCGCGGAGTGACGCCAGAGTGGGAGCCGCCCTATTTCGACGGACGGCCCACGAGAGAGGCGTGGCGCGAAATGGGTTGGGCATACATGAGCGGGCGCATGGAAGCGGCCCGGAAGGAATAGGAGTGGCCGAGCGAATTCGCCCAAGGCAAAAGGGTAAAAGAAATGGATTTTTATTTAAATAATACAAGAAATTGAAAAGGGTTTTAGAAAATAGTAAATTAGGTCCAAAAATTCTAGAAAAATACACATAAATTCCTTGAATTATTTGGAACTTAATAAAATTATTTATAACTTAACTTTAGCTTTTAATTTTAAAATTAAATTACTTTTGGCATTCGAGCAAAAAGAAAAACCCTTTTAAATTCCGAAAATCCAAGAAAATACTTAAAATATCATTTTGACTTTAAATCTAGCAAAGCCCAAGAAAATTCAAATAAACCAATTTCGATTTAATTGAAGTTTGATTAACTCGCTTTAAATTGTTTCTATTTTCTAAAATTTGAAGTTTAAGCTTTATTAATCTAATAAACCAAATGGTTAATTTTAATTTGAAAATTTTCAAAAGCTTCAAAATCGTGATGATACACCCAGCAGTGTCTTGGTCTGACCGCTAATCGGCCCAGCGACTTTTTCTACCGAGTTCGGCTCAGCCTCCTCTTCTCACCGTCGCGCTCGAGCATCCTCCTCGACGTCGACCTTGTTCTCGCCGCCTGCTCCTCCTTGGTGTTGTCGTCTTTGTGCCAAGTCGACCCACTAGCTCGAGTGTCGACCCAAGCACAACCGACTCATGCCGCCCAACCTAGTTACTTGTAGGCCGTGCTCAAGTCGCACCAACAAATATATGCTTCGAAATGCCCAAGAGGTACGGCCCATCCGCTATCTCTACTCGAAACAAAAATACAGATGGGTCAATGAATAGTCAAAAGCGTTAACTACATTACGTGAGTCGAAAGGACGAATACCCATTTGGCTGTAATTTAGGGGCATATTATATGGCTGCCATTGAAATGTCTTTTTTTTTTGTTGGAACTGTCATTTCCATTTGGCAGGAACAAAACCCGTATCACACCTTGCTGCTAACTTAGCTGGAACTTTTTTTTTAATTAATTATTTTTAAAATTTTATTTTAAAGTTAACCCCGACAAAGTTTATTTTCAATTCTGACTTTTTTTGTCACGCCACCACATGTGGTGTGATAAAACAACATTACCACGTCGTAGGATAAATCTGCTAAATTGTATTTTTTGTCACGTCACTGGTCGTAGTATGACCAAACAACATTGTTACGCCACTGGTCTGGTCGTGACGTGACAAGAGCTTGCCTAGATACGGGCTGGTGTGACAGTGTTGTTTTGTCACGCTACGGGTGATAGCGTGACCAAAGGAGTCAGAATTGGAAATAAAGTTCGTCGGTGGGTTAACTTTAAAATAAAATTAAAAAGGGTTAATTAATAATAAAAAAATCACTTAGCTGAAGCAACGCAGATGTCAAATGAGTTACATAGCCATGTGAAACACTGAAGCCACTAGAGTACAGTTCGCACTGCTCGCTAAAACAGAGGTTTGAAGTTGAATCGACACTGGATCAGTTATTGCAGCTTGTATGACTGGAACACTGAGAGCCCCGCATGGCTAAGCTTCCCGGATGAATTTGCACAAGTCGAAGAGCAACATCAAAATGCTTTGGATCTCTTGAAAGCCACCCTCAAAACATATACAGGCACACTGGAGATCGTAACTTTTCCTCTGAGCGCATACATACAAACGTAAGTTAAATCGAAGGTGATCATCATTTCATCAGGTGCAATCTTAGATCCTAGCAAGTGACCAGAAAGAAGACAGTTTACAGTACATCAGCTCATATCCTACAAATGGCTTCATATATTTAACTTAATTATTACATTTGGGGGTTAGGGGCAACAGCGCTGTTTTAGCAACGCCATGCCACCAAAATTGTCGTGAATTTAATTTGTCTTTCAGTGCGGAAAAAGAGGTGATTTTCATAGTTCTAATAAGCCAAGAAAAGATCACTTGTGCCAAAACCAAAACGATTTATGTCTACCAACATCAAATAGAACTTACCAGTTAGCAATCCACCTGTGTCATTTACCTGCAACAGATCATATCGAGATGAACTGGCCCCCACTGAATCTTCCCAATGCAAAATTGGTCCATCCCAATATATATAGTGGATTATTTCAGTCCAGCTGTCCAACAAGGCAGCAAAAGAAGAATGTTTCGCTGTCTCAACTCTCAAGAAGAGTCAGTCACTGTTTTCTCGAACATAGCTGCTGCAAGATCCCATAACGCAATAAGGCCCTGTTTGGTGCAGATTCTACCCTAGTTTCAATTGATTCTCGTGGAGCTGCACCAAACACCCCGATTATCAAAACCACCAGATTCGCTTCTCGCGAGGAGCTGTCTCAAAATAAACTAGCAACGAGAAGCGCCTTCCCGCAGATTCTCGTAAGAATCCAACCTTCGAAACAAAGATACTCCTGAAAGTTTAATGTATTTACCCGCAAATACCATTGAACTACCCCACGAGAAATCCCACCGCAAGATGATACCCCTTTCCCCTTCACCTGCCTCCGCCCTCCTCTTCCTTCTCCCACGCCGCCTCCGCCTTCCTCCTCCCCCACCGCCACACCCCGCTTCCTCCTCCCTTCGGCCTGTGCCACACTCGCCACTCCCTCCTCCCCTAGCCGCGATGCCTCCGCGCCTCTCTCCCGGCTTCTTGCTGTCAGGCCTGGCTTCCCGCCCTCCTCCCCTAACCGCCACACCCGCCGCCTTCGACCTCCGCCACCCACTCCCTCCTACCCTAGCGGCGATGCTCTGCCCCCTCTCTCCTTCCGCCACGCCATTCGTGGCTTCCCCCACCTCCCTCCGTCTGGCCCCTCTCCGTGCCGAGCTCCCTCTCCTTCCCACCGTGAGGCCCCAGCAGTGCCCTTTGCACGGCCGCCGCGCTTCGCTTCACCTCTCCCGCTTTTTTCCAATGGCCGAGAAGGAATCCGCCAAGGCCGCCTCCGCCCCCTTGCCCTCCCTACTCCTCCCTTTGTCTGTGATTGAATCTGTGAATATTGTGAATGAATCTGTGAATATACTATCAACTTGACATTCTTATGTTACGCATTGCCTTTGGTTCAATCTATAGTACAATATTGAGCATTTTCTTTGGAAAACTTAGCTTTGGATGCCTTTAGCCTTGAGGAATTTTTACCGGTAACTGTATTGTATGCTTGTAACAAATTCATAGTAATAGTTTGATGTTTGGGTGTAACAAATTCAGACTAGATTGTTGAAGTTTCGAAATATATTTACAAATGATTGATTGTTTGACTGTCTCGATTGTTTGATTGTCGAAGTTTCAGAAATTCAGAGTGCATATAAACGCTGCTTTCTGCTAGAGCCTATTTGTAGTGAGTGCTTAATGAAGTTGATTATGGTGCTTGTCTTCTTTGCATCGCACCATCTCTATCAAATTTTAGCACCCCAATTCACAACCTTGGACTTTTCTGAATCTTGTTATATCATGGAAATCTGAAAAGGGCACAAGGCATAGTTGTGTATTGATTCTTTTCCCAACAGTACAGTATTAGTGTATAAACATTTCACAAAATCCTTTAATCACTGCAGGTAACTTGTGGCAAACAAGATGGCTCTCTCATCAGTTTTTAGGAGAGTAAATGTCAAAGAACTGATCTCAAATGTTTCAGCGTACACTAGCGCAACAGGTGATGACTCAAGCTTTGGGCAGTATGTGTGACTTTTAACTTGTATCTTTTTGCTATTCTGAACAAGTAGTTTGACTGTTTGAAATGTATTTGATTACAGACTGCTGGATCAACAAAAAATGGCTGCGACTCTAACCCTAAGTATTTGGGTGTAAAGAAGTTTGGTGGAGAGGTACCATCTTCAGATGCTCCTTATGATTTTGGTGTTCTTTTCTTGTCCATGACATTGAATGAGATTACAAGAATAATTTCCTAAATCACATGAAAATAGCTAAGAATTTGGAAATTTAGGCATGCCTTGTGATGATCTCCTATTGGTAGTGAGTAGTGATTGCACTCATTTTCATGGCTAAAAAGGTGGAGAAATGATCCCATACTGTTCATGAACATCTACAATTGTGTACTTTTTCAAAAAAGTGGAACCAGAAAACATCATTGTCCGCCAAAGAGGGACCCGCTTCCATCCTGGGAATTATGTTGGCATGGGGAAGGATCACACTCTCTTCTGCATGAAAGAAGGTCACGTGCGATTTGAGCGCAACAAGCTGATTGGCAGGAAATGGGTTCACGTTGATCCTGTGGACGGGCACCTACTCCACCCTGTCTACGCCTGTGGATGGAGGCACATGCTTCTCTTCGGTCTTCACTTGTTTTTCAGTTTCAATGATAGAAACCGGGGGCATCTAGATAATGCTTGATATGTACCATTAGCTGTCACTGAGTTTCTGGCTTCTATGTTCCTTCCATCAGCTAGGAGGAATTTTGTAGTGGGGATGTGTTATCAAATATTTGTATACTTTTGTACTGTGAAGCCACTCCTTACATACTGTGAAGTTTCTTTGGTTTGGAAGGTGGAGATTCTGAAGGATGATTGGATGGAGGTTCTGAACACAGAACTGAAGAGAAGAATCAAGATGGCTGTGGTTCTTAAGGCAGCAGTGGTTCTAGCTTTCATGCTTGCTTGATGTAGCAGTAGTGATGTATACATTGGTAGTAACTTCAATTTTGTTTGGTTCATTTTAACATTAGTCATGTATATATTGGTAATTACTCTAGTTGAATCGGTTAGAAGTGATGTTAATTATCGAGAGATGAGTTTTTATGTAGCTAGAAATGAGATGGTTGTAACATTAATCCCATGTTCTTGATGCTGACTTGATCCGTTGTTGTATTGTGAACTATTGCGCTTAATGTACTTGTGTAATGGAAGCTCATCAGAAAATTCGTTATTGAGCAACTCGTTGTTGAGAATGTGTTCTCTGTACCATACTTATGTTTACTGTTTATGTGTTTTCATGGTGGATTGAAAATGTTTGGCCAAGTGGATAACCGAGTTCACATTCATGATGAATGACAATATGGATATTTGTTGAGTTTATGTCCAAAATTTTAAATACTTTTGGCCAAAAAATTTTAAAAAGAAATAATGTTCAAAATAACAACATACAAAGGAACCACATAAATAAGCTAGTAATATGTACAAAAAAATATACATGTGCCAAAACCATGGGTAGTATAGACATTTTGTATACAATCCTCTCATTCTTGAATCCAAAGACAACCTACCAGACAAAAACTTTCCTCCGATAACTCCAGATTCTCGAGGAGTAGATTCTGGAGAATCGAAATGTAATCCAAAAATAAGAATCTGGAGTTGTACCAAACAGAGCCTAAATCTGTCTCCTTTCAGCACATTACATAGTACCAGAAATTTTAGGTGTTTCAGCTCTTGGGGTAGTCAAAAACTATTCCATTTGCCACACCTTTGGCTCGTCCATGGCCAAAGAATTTTCTAATAATAGCCAGGGAAAAATCGATGACTGTACCAAGCCCCTTCCCAGTAATCAAATTTCCGTCGATCACTACCTTTGATCCGTCAATAACTTGGCAAGTGAGCTGATTGACTATGGCAGGATGAGCTGTCACTGCTTTATCCTGAGTAACACTTTCAATGTCAATTTACTTCCATTTCCAGTAAATATAAGATGCAAGAAGTTTTAGTCCTTAAAAATCACCTGGAGTAAACCTTGCCTCTGCAAGATCACAGGAGAATAACAGATCCCACCATACATCCTGCCTGCTTGCTTTTGTTCCTTCAGTAACTTCTTAAGAATTCTGGACCTGTGCAGACGCTCAGCTCCAGCAGGCCCTCCCTAAACAATTTCAAGAAATACAACAAATCACAGAAAAAAAATACTGAACAAAGAAAAGCGAAACATATTAACTGAACAAGCGAACAAAAGGACACTAGAACATGCAAATGCACACACATCGACAGCTGAAATTATAGCTAGTTTGGCATTGAAGTTCTCGATGCTACACCTTAACAACATAATCAAGCAAAGTGAGAAAAGGAAAATGAAAATAACACTTCATAATTGCAGAACACACATCATTTATCATAGAAACGTACAAACATGACTATGAAAGATGCACATGCTGGGATACCAATACACTTCCATGAAGTTGCACCAAGAGTCCAAGACCATGGTTACAAACATGATACATTTTTGTTCACTAAAACTAAAAGGAATCGCTAAATTATCCAAGATTAATGTACTAGTACAACTGATTGTGGTACCATCGAGGCTATCGATGGCATGTAACACCTGGCTACAATTAGGAAGGCATCAGTAGGTTTAATTCTTCTTTCAAACTTTTCTTGAGCTGGATCCTGTCATATTCTACTAGCTTATTGTATCACAATTTGGTATGCAGGTCAACTCCTATGCAAGGAACAGAAAACTTAGGTTCATCATGACATGTTAGGCATGCACTTCAGAATGGTCTTACTTTTATCAGTAACATGCAAGCGTAATCATAATGATACGAAGGTTGGCAATTTTATCCTCATTCATGAATCAATTAAATGCCAAATATCTTACAGGAACAACAGTGAATTTTTGTGATGGCATTTACAATTATCGAAATAAAATGTGAAATGCAAAACAGCTTACAGGAAGAATGATTAGATCATATTTTGAATCAGAAGAACCCAGAATGCATTTATCAGCAATAATCTTCATTCTCTGAGATCCAACAATATTGGGAGATTTTTCAACTGATGCCAACACCACATTTATGTTTGCCCGTCTTAAAATATCCACCAACATTATGATCTCCATCTCTTCTGAGCCATTTGCAATCGGAATGAGAACCTGATTCAGAAGTCGAATCATCAGACAATCAATGCCATACTATAATAAACCTCCAGCACAATATATATGGGCTCCAATTGCACCTTTTCTAATATTTTCTCCAAGGATGCATATAGCTGGAAGTAATGAGGACTAGATAGATATATGAGTTGTGTTTTTCACATAGTACGATGTCATATGAAGGGGAACAGATAGATAAACTATATAGCATGCTAGGGCACCAAATGGAGCTTTATTTAATCAAGCATGCACCATTAAATAAGCATAAATAACAAACCAAATTAAGTGCAATAATTTACTCTGGTGTAGTCGAATTTTATTTTTCTAAGAAAAATGCTTTACTCATCCATGTTCAACAAAACCTTGTTACGCTCCGTTAATTTCTATCATATAAGCATCATGTCATATTCATTCTGATGTAAAATCCTAGGTAAAGGATGCTCCCAAACATAATATAGCACAGCTCATAGTTTAACATTAACTTACATGAGGGTTGTGATCAGAAGACCACTCAACTTCGTTGATTTCTGTACTTCTTTCAAGATCATCATCAATTTGCACCATCTATGGGGAATATGCAACAATTGCACGGTGATCAGCATGTATTGTAATGCAAAAAATATAGTTGTCTCTTTAAAAGTTATATCTGCAAAACATAATATAAAAACTTCCCAGCAAAGCCAACTCCCAACTGAAAGATAAGTACAATTACCAGAAGAAATTTTAAAAAATCAGAATAATTTGAGTTAGCAGTTACGTTATTAATAAATTTTAACAACACATGAACAGACTAAATTTAGAAGAGAATGAGTCTAATCAGCTAAAAGACAGGATAAAACAACAAAGATATGCAATTTTTTTTACGAACCAAAGTACTGTCCATGTCTTCAGCTGCATGAGGCCCAAACAGTTGCTCGACAAATGATAAAGCAAACTGAAATGCTGTCCCTGGCCCACGACTAGTTGTGAGCTCTCCTGAAACTTGAACATTTGATTCAACAGCTCGGAATGTTGGGAGATCTCCTATGAAGGACGGGTGACAGGTGATCTTGCAACCAAAAAAAATGCAATGTCAATTAAAAAAGACCAAACCTTTATCGACTAAATTTAATCATATAGCAAAATGGCCACCTTTTTTCTCTTGTGGAGACCCCACGGCATGAGAACAACAGCTGGTGCAGCACATATAGCACCATACAATCTTTTCTCCTCAGCCTGTCTAACCGTGATCCTCTGAAGGATGTCATTGTCTCTCAACCGCACTGAGCCAGGCATTCCTCCCTGAACACATCATCCCAAGAATCAAATATGAGATTTTGGATAACGTCAGTATGTAACACACATATAAGACCACAGCATAAACAAACTGACAGAGCGACGAGGTTGACTAATTGCCATCGGCACGAAAAGTGAGCAATATGATGAAACACTTCAAAACGTTGGAGTACTAAAGATGAGTGCTTACAAATATTTGAATGCTATCCCAAAGAGAGACTGGAATGCTCCTAAAAATTTCTGGTGCTAAATCCAGTAAGAAATATTTCTGCTCCACACAAACTAAATGTACTATCTGTGGGACAGTACGAGAAGAGATATGAGTTACCGGGAGAACCACCAGGTCGAACACCTGGTCGACGCAGGCGGCAATCGGCTTGTCTGCGACGATGCGGGAGCCACACGAGGCCTCCACCTCGAGGCCGTCCTCCACGGAGGCCAGCGTCACGTCAGCGCCGGCGCGCCGGAGGACACCTGCCAGGATGACCGCCTCCATCTCCTCCGTGCCCATGGCGATGGGCACGAGAACCTTCACAGTACAGAGCTCAGAAATTCAGGCTCTCGACGCTGTTAAAGATGGAAGTGATGAGCCGAGGCCAGACCTTCTTCTTGGGAGGGGGCGGCGACGAGACGGCCGTTGCGGCGGCGGAGAGCGAGGGGGCGGCCCGCGTCACGGAGCGGAATGGCGGTGGCCGAGGCGAAGTGGGAGCGCAGCGGTTCGGTGGATGCGGCGGCGGTCGAATCGGCATGGCGGGAAGTGAGGTCGGGGAGAGGAGAGAGTGAGACGCAGAGAACATTGGAATTTGGAGATGGCGGACTCCGGCGGGCGGGAGAGGAGCGACGGCTGAGATGGATAAGGTCCCGTTTGGGCGAAGGAAATTTCACCGGTAATGGAACGAACTTTTTTATTATTTAATCTATTTTTAGAAAATATTTTAAAGATAACATTTCTCTAATTTTATTATCAATTCTGATCTCTTTTATCACGCCATAATACGTGGCATAGCAAAAGCACATTACCACGTCACGGATCTCGACGTGACAATCGAGTGTTGTCACGCCACTCCTTTTGACGTGATAGAACTTAGCCAAAAAAAAAGGATATGTGTGGCTCGAAAGGCTATCGTGGCAGATTTGATCACGCGAGCCATTGTAGCGTGACAAAGACAGCTTTAACGTGATCAAAGGGTAAGAAATAAAAATAAAGTTGGAGAGAAGTTATCTTTAAAATACTTTTAAAAAATAGATTAAAAATAAAAAAAGAGCTCAACGGGAATTGGTCCTTTTCTTATCGATAGGACCCATACCTTAATGTCCTTCACAAATCTCAAAGCAAACTCCAGCCCCCAAGAAAAAAATTAAATATATTATTTTGTTTATATATTATAGTTTTTAATATTGAGATGTATTCTTTTCTTATATATTTGCACTAAAACTTCAATCTATATAGGAAAAAATCTACTTTTCAACCTTCAATCATCGCTCCACCATTTTTCAATCTCGAACAATCAAACTGCTTATTTGGGACCTCCAACTATTGAAACTAGAGCAACCGACCCCAACCTATCCAACCTTGGTTTTGAGGTGACGTGGCGCGATTCGCAGATTGGTTTTAACACGAGCAATAGGGTCCACTCGTAAGCCCATACTCCATCGCTTCTTCCTTCTCTTCCTCTTCATCCCTATCCTCCTCTTCTCGCACTATCTTCCCCGGATGCCATCGGGCCAGGTGCCTCCACCCCACCTTGTCACGACCCTACTGGCACACCCGGAGGTCCTCAGACCTCCTAGGAGGTCCAAAAGGACCCCAGACGCCCCGAGAGCTCTCAGACCTCCCGGGAGGTCCAGAAGGACTTCCTGGATGTCCCGAGAGGACATCTCGGTGAGACCTCCAAACCTCCCGAGAGGTCCGATAGAACCACTCGAGGTCCGGGATCCCGACCTCGAGGAGGTCGTTGGACCTCATACCTCCTCAAACTCCACGCGCTACTCGGGAGGTCCGAAGGAACCAACCCGAGGAGGTCGTGAGGCTTGAGGACTAACCGAAGTCCATCAGGATCTAAATCGTCCCCAGGATCATCGACCGCTCACAAAGAAGCAAGTGACAAAGAAACATCCACGTAACTTTATTAACAAAGAAAAGAAGGTTTGATTACAAGGGTTGCTTACAAGCTCCAAAGAATCGAGAGCACACAAACGCAATGGAAAACAAAGACATGGTCCACCCATTACACCACAGTGACGGGCCGGAGAGCGCGCCTAATTGAGTTGATCATCTTCATCATCATAGAGTCTTCATCTGCTCAATTCATGAATCAGCAAGAGCGAGCACAAAGAACCGTGCTCGCAAGTTACACCCATCAATTAATGTAATGACATGCATAGGGATATATCAAGGAAAGCATATTAGGGTTGTTTTGCATAAAGCCAATTTTATTTCAAATACAAGTATTAAGTTTCAAGGCAAAGTTACAATAGTTAGAATTATTTTTTGTGAAATCCATTTTCACGGATAGCATTCATCATTGAAATGGTGAAGGATACCTCTCTGCACATGGCTTCCCGCCCAAACCCAATTTGGTTAAACCACCAAAACCAGTGCCAATATCCCTTTTGAAAACCAAAACCAAGAGCTAACTTTGAGTGACATTGCCAACATGTCCATGACCGTGGACACGGCTATTCGAATAGATTTACACTCTGCAGAGGTTGTACACTTTACCCACATGACATGAATTCTCTAGTTTGCTTGGCATCCGTCGATACCACCTCACACTTCCTTTGGTGAGAGGTCTAGAGCACATGACAAGGCCTTTACAATGCATTGCTCCACCGCAGTCCACCCACATTAAGGTTTCGCAGACTTCTTTGGATACAACCCGCAAGTTATTGGGTGCCCTCTTATGCCAGTGGGACTACAACAATGAACATGACAACCCACCGCCTCCGCAGATCAATCACGAAGGAGCTTTGCAAATTAGTTAGCCAGTCCCACGCCCATACCGAGACATGTGGTTGCACAATTTGGCATAGCCCATTATAGGCTTAGCAAGTGGTGTCTCAAAGACCGGTCCTCAACCGACTTGGGCGACAAACATCAACCATGGGGCATCGGATCACACGACCCCCGTGCATAGACATGCACCAACCAAACAACCAGCTTCGCCCAAGACAAATCCATTTTTCATTTACTTTGCTTTTCAAACCTCCATGGCACACCAATGCCATGGCCATTTGTAAAACTCCATGACACATCAATGTCATGGCCAGAGCCTCCATGGCACACCAATGCCACGGCCCAAATTATTTGATTAAGTGATATTTTTGGTCAAAACTCCCCAAATCAAGATTTTGGTCTAAGCAGTACTAAGCATTCCGTTTTTCAAGAGCTACGGGTCCTCACTATTGCAAGAACCGTGTTTTATCTATGGTGACAATGAGGTTGATTCAACATGGAGAGTGGTCATACCAAGCAAGAGGCATAACTATGAATTGAATGATAGGTATTGAAATAACTTAGTAAAGTAAGCATGCATACAACCTTGAAAAAAATATAAGTAATTTGAAGTATTGGGTGCAACATGATCAAGAGTGTAACTTGCCTTGCTCAAAGTCTCGAGTCAGCTTCTCTCCTCATCAACTCCTGCTCCCCACAATCTTGACAATCTACACGTGAAAACCAAATAACTCAAATAAAGTTCAAACAAGATTCCAAAGGACTCCAAATAAACTTAGATACAAAACCAACAGAGAGGATGGGAGGTCGGGAGGAGGTCCAATGAGCTTGTTGGAGGAGGTCCAGAGAGTCAAAAGAGGAGGTCCATGAACTTGGAGGGAGGTCTAAGGTAGGCTCGGTTGAGATAAAGAGGAGAATGGAGAATAAAGTGAGAAAGGAGGGCTTCCCAAACTATATATAGTGGAAGCCAATGCACATGATTCAGGATAGGGTCATCGTGAGTTGGTAACAGGACAATGAGAGTAGGCAAGGAATGTGACAATCCAGATGACATGAGTATCAAGAAAGGTGGGAGCATTT
Organism: Phyllostachys edulis; assembly: GCA_036346405.1. Classification (NCBI taxonomy): domain Eukaryota; kingdom Viridiplantae; phylum Streptophyta; class Magnoliopsida; order Poales; family Poaceae; genus Phyllostachys; species Phyllostachys edulis. Next base: position 50,687,252 of record CM070560.1, read on the forward strand.
AATGTGATACAACATGCATTAAATGCGGTGGAGACTTCTTGCCCAAGGACACAACAAAGATAAAGAAAATCGGGTGTGATCGCCCGATTAGGCAGCCAAGACCCACAGAGATGGTCCTGCGAAGACAATGAAGAGGTCTTGCAATGAACAAGGGGAGATCCTCACCCACAGGGGAGGTCCTGACGGTTGGATCTCCAAAGGGGGGGGTCCAAACGGCCAAGATCAAATACACCAGAGGAGGTCCGCAAGAGCTAGGAGGAGGTCCTCACCCGCAAGGGAGGTCTAGACGGTTGGATCTCCGAAAGGGAGGTCCAACGGTCAAGATCAATCACAAATGGGGAGGTCTGCAAGGGTAAGAGGAGAACCTCACCCGCAAGGGAGGCCTAGAGCCGTAGGATCAAATCTAGGGGAGGTCTGAACGGTTAGGATTTCCAAGGGGAGGTCCTAACGGTCGGATCTGCCGAAAGGGGAGGTCTGGACGGCCAAGATCTCCAAAGGGAGGTCTTGACTAGCAGATGTACAAGGAGGATGAAAGCATCTAGGCCCCTAAAAATTGTTTTGGTAATTAATGACAATATGTGAATATGGGATTAACATATTTATTGAGTATTTACAAGGTTAAATCCCATCGGTGAACGTGTTGATGTAAAGTGACATGCAAAATGGACTACACGAGGATCTTTTGGCTCAAAGACAAGGTACAAGTAGTCTAGGATCTCTTTTTCCATTTTACCGGTCTAGGAGTTTTGGATGAAAAACCGGATTATAGGATAAACACCGTACTATTAAGAGGGATCATGGCTAGTAGCTTGATAGCATGTTCTTGTGCCATATTGATCAATTTAGGATTATACATGCATTTGAATTTAAAACTTAAAAATCAAATTGAATAGTTCTAAGTGCTTCTGTCAAAAATCGGTAGTACCGCAGTTATACTTGCGGTCGTACCGCTTGGTGCGGTATGACCGAACTTTACTTGGCGGTAGTACCGCATTTTGAAGAGAACAGCCAAATAAGTGTACAAGCGGAACGACCGGGTCCTTGATCGGTCGTACCGCATCGCGGTCATTCCGCATTTTAGTTGGCGGTTCAATAAAACCAGAAGCGTTGCAAATTGCCTCAGAATCTCTCATGGAAATCGGTCGTACCGCTCATGGGCAACGGTCGTACCGTTGTGTGGTCGTTCCGAAATTTGTGAGGCGGTTCAATAAAAACAGAACATGTGCAAATCTGCTCAAAAACTCAATCTGGAAATCGGACATTCCGCACTTAGGGAACGGTCGTACCGGCCTGCGGTCATTCCGATTTTTATATGGCGGTACAATATTTCCAGAACCACTGCAAATCTTCAGCAAATCATGAAACCCTACGAACGGTCGTATCGCCAGAGAAAGCAGACGATCGGGAAAATCGGACGTCTCGCTGCTTTTCGCGGATCGTTCGATTGGGTATTCAATGGCTAGCTTTTTCCTTTTTTAGTATTTGTTCTAGCCGCTGATCGTGCTTTCACCGGAAGTGCAGTCATACCGCAAATTGTACTGCGGTCGTTCCGATTTTGCCTGACAACTTGGATTTCGTCTCCAACGGTCATAATTGTTGGTGGGGGCTATAAATACCCCCTCCCAACTGCTCTTGTCAAGGCTGCTAGTGCCCATTTGATATTCATAGAGCCTTGAGAGCCTTTGCATTCACTCAACACTCAAAAACACTCTTGTGCATTCATTGTGAGCTTGTTGAGATACATTCAAGTGCATTCATTCTCCTAGTTGATCCATGTGCACTTGAGTGCCGTCAAGTGAAGACCTTGGTCTATTACTCTTGGAGTGTTGCCGCACTCTTAGACGGTTGGAGGTGGAGCACGGTGATCTCTTCAAAGAAGATTGTGAAGAGGCCCGGTGCAAGCTTGTGGTGGTTCGGTGTTCACCATCTCCGGAGCGGAGGAAGAACAACCATAGTGATTTGAGGAAAGGCTTAATTCGTGGAGCCGGCTTGAGACGTCAAGCTCCCTTAACGTGGACTAGTGAAGACCGGCAAGTCTTCGATACTACGGGAAAAACATCGTCGTGTCTTTGTGGTTATCTCTGGTATTTACTTTCCGTATTTATATTTCTAGCTTGTTTATTGTGATTAGTTTGCCTAGCTAGAGGTATAACTTGTTTAGACTAAGTTATTAATTGACTAAATTGTTAAAAAGTTTAAAAACCTCATATTCACCCCCCTCTAGTCGGTTATCCTTGATCCTACAAGTGGTATCGAGCTTGGTCTCTCATTGATTTAGACTTAACCGCCTAAGAGAGAAAAAGATGGCTAGTGAGGAATTGCTATAGAAAGGCTCCTTTATTTGATGGCTCAAATTATGCTTATTGGAAAATTAGAATGTCAATTTATTTAAAGGCCATGAGTCCAAGCGTATGGAAAATCGTAAATGAGGGTTACGTCATGCCACTTGATCCCCTACATCCCACGGATCAAGAGACATGTAATGCTCATTTAGATGCCCAAGCTATGAATGCTCTCTTTGGCGCTTTGAACGCGATGAGTTCAATAGCGTGAGCAATTTGGAAACCGCCATGATATTTGGACCACTCTCGAAAATCCATGCGGGTACATCCACGGTCAAAGAAGCCAAATTGCATAGGCTTCGGATCAAATATGAGACATTCATGATGTTGCCTCATGAAAACATCAATGAGATGTATTCACGACTCAACAACATTGTGAATGAGCTCAAAGGCCTTGGGACTAACCTTCTTGATGTTGATGTTGTGCGCAAGATGCTTAGGGCTCTCCCGGACAAATATGAGACGTTGGTGACTCTATTTCTCAACTCACCCGAGCTACCAAGGATGACACCAACGAGGCTCTTGGGCAACCTCATCACAAATGAATTGTTCAAAAAGGACAAGGAAGAGCTCTTGGAGACATCTTCCTCAAAGAAGAAGATCACCGCTTTCAAGGCCAAGGCGGAATCAAGCGATGATGAAGATGAAGAAGGAGATTCCGATGAGGAGTATGCACTCCTTGTGAGAAGGATGAAGAGGGTCATGAAGAGACGCCCCAATAGAAGCTACAACTTCGACAAGTACAAGAAGGGGCAATCCTCAAGTGACAAGAAGCGTTATAGCAACATTCGGTGCTATAATTGTGAAGAGAAGGGGCATATTGCTTCTCATTGCCCCGAAAAGAAGGATGACAAGAACAAGTCATTCAAGAAGGAGGAGTACAATGGCAAGAAGAAGCTCTTCAAGAAGCTTCACAAGGATGGCAAGCATGAAGCCCACATTGGAGAGTGGGATTCAAATGATGAGTCAAGCGACTCCGATTCCGATGAGGAAGAGTCCCCCAAGAAGAAGGGACTAGTCGGCATCGCCATCAAGGAAGCACCATCGCTATTCTCCACTCCTACTTGCCTCATGGCAAAAGGAGATAAGGTAAAATCCATTATTAGTGATGAACCAACTTATGATGAATTATTGGATATGCTTAATGATTTAAATGAATATCTTGGAAAAGAAAAATCAAAATATAAGGTCTTAAACAAAGAATACAATACTCTAAAAGATTCTTATATGGAGCTTAAGGAAGCTCACAACTTGCTTATCCAAGAGTATTCACAAAAGTCTTGTTCTAGTGTAGGAATCACATATAATATTATTGATAAAATGTCTAGTGTAGAAATTGCTAAGACTAGTGCATCTACTTCATGTGATGATCTTCTTGCTATACCATGTTGCTCTAATGTTGATGCTAGTCATACTATTGTTGAGCAAAATGATTCAAAGTTTGTTCATGAGAACAATGAGATAAAAGAACAGGTGACCAAGCTAAGCAAGAGCTTGGAAAGATGCTTCAAGGGCAAAGCCACTCTTAACAAATTTTTGAGTGAGCAAATGTGCTCATTCAATAAGGAAGGTCTTGAGTATGTGCCTAAGAAAGGTAAGAAGCTGGCAAATATGCCCACAGGGTTTGTGAGGCAAAATGGTAGGTATTGTTATAAATGCTGGGAAATAGGACATGTGCAACAAGATTGTCCTAAGGGTAAGACTCCATCCATTGGAATATATGATTCTTGCTATATGCTTAAAAGGTCTAAGGATGATAAAATAATTGCTCGTTTTGTTGGCACTTCAATTCTAGGCGCTAAAAAGAATGCTATTTGGGTGCCTAAATCCTTGGTTACTAACCTCCAAGGACCCAAACAAATTTGGGTACCTAAAAGGACTTGATTTTGTTTTGTAGGTGAATTATAAAACCGGTGGAAAACATTGGGTGCTTGATAGTGGATGCACACAACACATGACCGGTAATAGAAAAATGTTCACCACATTCAAGAATGGCCAAGGAATGGAAAAGATCACGTTTGGAGACAATAGCAAAGGAAAAATATTAGGATTGGGTAAAATTGCTATCTCAAATGACCTTTCCATTTCTAATGTTTTGTTTAGTAGAATCATTAAATTTTAACTTGCTATCTGTTGCTCAAATATGTGATCTTGGACTAATTTGTTTATTCTCTAGTGAAGGTGTGACCATTTCTAATGCAAAAGATAGCTCTTTAGCTTTTAAAGGCTTTAGATTTCGAAATCTTTACTTAGTTGATTTTAGTTCAAGTGAATCTTGTTTAAAAACTTGTTTAATGGCAAAACCTCATTGAGTTGGCTTTGGCATAGAAGGCTAGCTCATGTTGGAATGATTCAACTCAAAAAGCTTTTCAAACATGATTTAGTTGTTGGCTTGAAAGATGTGAAGTTTGAGAAAAATAGAATTTGTAGTGCTTGTCAAGCCAGTAAACAAGTCGTAAATTCTCATCCTTCCAAGAGTATCATGTCAACATCTAGACTATTGGAACTCTTACATATGGACTTGTTTGGGCAACAACCTATAAGAGTATTGGAGGTAATAGCTATTGTTTAGTCATTGTGGATGATTACTCTAGATACATGTGGGTATTCTTCCTATATGACAAAAGTGAAACCTCTTTCAAAAGATTTGCAAAAAGGGCCTAAAATGAATTTAATTTCAAAATAAAGAAAATCCGTAGTGATAATGGTTCCGAGTTCAAGAATACTAAAGTCGAAGACTTTTGTGATGAACTTGGAATAAAGAATGAACTTTCCACAACATACACTCCGGAGCAAAATGGAGTAGTAGAAAGGAAAAATCGTACATTAATTGAAATGGCTAGGACAATGCTTGATGAATATAATACTTCCGATATCTTTTGGGCGGAAGCTATTAATACCGCATGTCATGCCATAAATCGTCTTTATTTGCACCGTCTTTTGAAAAAGACTTTCTATGAGCTTCTTGTAGGAAGAAACCGAACATCTCTTATTTCCGAGTTTTTGGTTGCAAGTGTTATATTTTAAAGAAGGCTGTTCGTCTTTCAAAATTTGATAGTCGTTGTGATGTTGGTTTCTTGCTTGGTTATTCCTCAAATAGCAAAGCTTATCGTGTCTTCAACAAAAACTCTGGTTTGGTTGAAGAAAGACACGATGTGCAATTTGATGAGACTAACGGCTCTCAAGAAGAGCATGAGAACTTAGATGATGTATGTAATGAAGCCTTAAGAAAAGCAATGGAACATATGCAAATAGGCGACGTCAAGCTCGAAGACGCTCCAACATCTTCCACTCAAGTTGAACCACCCACCTCTTCCACAAATCAAGTGCAACTTAGTGAAGAGAACAACAAAGAAGACGATCAACCATCCAACCAACCACCAAGAATTCACAATGCAATTGCAAAGAATCATCCAATAGATCAAATATTGGGTGACGTAAGTAAGGGTGTCCAAACTCGCTCTCGTGTTGCCTCTTTTTGTGAACATTACTCTTTTGTTTCTTCTATTGAGCCAAAGAATGTAGAAGAAGCACTTGAAGATCCGGATTGGGTGAATGCTATGCATGAAAAACTCAACAACTTCACCCGGAATGAAGTTTGGACAATGGTGGAACGACCCGAAGAATACAATGTCATTAGCACAAAATGGGTCTTTAGGAACAAACAAGATGAAAATGGTTTGGTTGTTCGGAACAAGGTAAGGTTGGTCGCTCAAGGGTATTCACAAATTGAAGGTTTGGATTTTGGTGAAACCTTTGCTCCCGTAGTTAGGCTTGAATCAATTCGGATATTACTTGCTTTTGCATCATGCTTTGATATTAAATTATTTCAAATAGATGTCACTACTACAAAACAGGCTATAGTAGACGCCCCATCACAGACGGTTCCTTTGGAACCGTCTGTGTTGGGTCTGTCCGAACCTGCGGGTGGCGTGGGCGGAACTATCACGCACGGTATTTTTAGAACCGCTCGTGATAGTCATCTATCACTGACGGTTTGTTAATAGACCCGCTCGTGATAGTACCGCGACGGTTCTATTCACAAACCGCCTATGATATCGCCTAATCACGCATTTGGTTTTAGTTTAAAACCGTCAGTATACTATCACGCAGCGGTTTTATATAATAACCGCTCGTGATATCGAGCAAATCACGCACGGTTATTATTAAAAACCGTCGTGATAGTACACGATGGTTCAGATTTAGAACCGCTCAGTGATATCGATGATCACTGAGCGGTTCTAATTAAGAACCGCTCGTGATAACCCCGCCGCATATAAATTGAGCCCGACACATCCTCTCGCCAAGACCGCCAGTCCCTTCATCCGCCTTGCCGCTAGCCGCCTCTGCCCATCGCCTCGATTGCTTTGGAGCAACCTCGCCGGCTCCGTGTTAATTAGATCGATCGATCTGCCGCTCGTCTCCTAGGCGCCACTTCCTGCCCTAGCTCCTCCAACTGTGGCTCCTCCCTAATTAAACAGTGGAGTTTAATACTTATTATCCTTTATCCTCTCTATTGATTAATGATTTTCCTTATTTTGCTACTCAGGTACATGGACCCTAATGTTTTGTATTCGTTAATCGAAAACATAGGGTTTAAGTTTCAATTATTACTTCTCACGAAGCTATAAATTCTTAGAAAAAGGCAAAACATCTAGCACTCAATTTGATGGACCCTAATTAATTAGACCTAAACTATAGCAGCCGTTGGATGTTGTTGAACCAAAACTATGATATAAATTCCAGAAAATGAAAAGCAAAACATGTAGCCTTTAATCTGGTGTAATTCCTTTGTGCAACGATAAGACAAAAACGAGTAAGTACGTACAAAGAGGTGAAAGTCACATGTGCAATGATCTATTTTATATTTCCTCCATCACAGTGGTTTATTGTTTCAATTATATCAAAATGGATACCCGCGCAATCGCGCGGACCAACTTGCTAGTTATTAGGATCTTCCTCTTGTCTTTTGTCTCGTATCTAATCAACAATCATGCAGATAATCAATAATTATCCGTTGTGCCAGCTTAGAGAGGAGAAGGTTGGACCCCTGCCCCTAGCGCCTCCAACACCCGCCGCCTCCTCCCCCATTGCGCCACCTTAGAGAGGAGAAGGAAAGGAGAGGAATCGTATTTTCTTCGTGAGCTCCAAGGGTAACGATCTATAACCCTTTATGTTTGCTATAAATTAATCGCTAATCAATTTGACACTAATTTGTTACATGCGTAGTGTAGATGGATCGAAACTGGATGTACGATGTGAACCGTGTGAGTCAAGAGTACATTAATGGCGTGGTTGCTTTTAGAAGAGCCGCTGAGCAGGATATGTTGAAGAAGGGGATAAATTTTATGTACTGTCCATGCATTGATTGCGGTAATCTGAAGATGTTTAACAACGCGGCGCAGATCGAAGCGCACTTGATTCGAAGGGGTTTCAAAAAAGGGTATACATGTTGGACCAGTCACGGTGAAGAGCAGATTATACCAGAAGTTAATAATGACGACATCGCCGAGGAAGTCAACGATTTCCCGGATGTGGACTGTGCTTTTGATGAGGATAGGCGGCACGATGACAATCTGGATCAGATGCTACGCGATGCAGAAGAGAACTACAATGAGAGAGAGTTTTGTAAATTCGAGGGCTTAAGAGAGGACTCGGTGAGACCTTTGTTCCTCGGTTGCAAGCCGAATATACAAGGTTGTCAACCGTGTTTGAACTGCTGAAATTGAAGGCAAGCAATGGTTGGTCCGATAAGAGTTTCACGGCGTTGTTAGGTCTCCTAGCGGACATCCTTCCGGAGGGAAACGTGTTGCCCAAAGACCACCTATCAAGCAAAGAAGGTTATTTGTCCATTGGGAATGGAAGTAGAAAGAATACATGCATGTCCGAACGATTGTATCCTCTATCAGAAAGAGTATGCGACATGCATGTATGTCCTGTGCAAAGCATCCCGATACAAGCGTCGAATCTTGCTAAGGTGAAGCAAGGACCTCCTGCTAAGATGTTGTGGTATCTGCCTGTGATCCCACGTTTAAAGCGTTTATTTGCGAACCCAAAGGAGGTAAGATTGCTGCGTTGGCACTCAGAGGAGCGTAAGAGAGATGGAAAGCTAAGACACCTGCCGATTCGCCAAAGGAGAAACTTCGATCGAGTTTCAAGAGTTCAAATTGGAACCGAGGAACATAAGGTTAGGGTTGAGTACGGATGGAATGAATCCTTTCGGTAACATGAGCAGCCGACATAGCACCTGGCCCGTGAATCTATGTATGTACAACCTTCCTCCTTGGTACGTGTATGAAGCGGAAGTACATTTTGATGTCACTACTTATCCAAGGGCCAAGCAACTTGGGAATGATATTGATGTGTACCTAGCACCATTGCCGGAAGATTTTGTGACCTTGTGGAACGAAGGGTGCAGTATGGGATGCGTACAAACGAGAGAACTTCACTCTATCGCCATGTTGTTCGCGCACCATCAATGATTTTCCGCCCTGGTAACTTTGTCAAGCCAAGACAAAAGGAGCCAAAGCTCATCGCCCGCTTAGATGCTACGGAGAGTGTATGGTCGAACAACTCGTGCAAAATCGTATATATCGTCACCGTAGGTTCCTTCCCGTGAGTCACCCATACCGCAAGATGAAAAAACAATTCAATGGAAATAAGGAGAACGATTCACTCAAGGGCTTTTAGAGGAAAGAGGTATATGATATGGTTAAGGATATCGATGTTGTGCTTGGGAAGGGACGTAAATTAAGAACCCGTGAGAAGAACATCTGGAAGAAGCGGTCAATTTTTTGGGACTTGCCTTATTGGGAGCACTTAGAAGTTCGCCACTGCATCGACGTCATGCACGTAGAGAAGAATGTATGTGATAGCTTGATTGGTCTCTTGCTAAACATTAGTGGCAAAACAAAGGATGGTGTTAACGCACGGCGTGACTTGGTTGATATGAACATAAGGACCGAGTTAGCACCGGAAGAGACCGATACAGGACGAACGTACCTTCCCCCAGCTTGCTACACTCTGTCAAAGGCCGGGAGAAATGAACTGTGCCAGAGCTTGCATGGAGTGAAAGTCCTATCTGGTTACTCCGCTAACATTAAGAACCTTGTTTCTATGCAAGATTTGAAATTAATTGGTATGAAGTCTCATGATTGTCATGTGCTGATGACACAAATGCTTCTGTTGCAATTAGAAGTATCTTGCCAACAAGGTCCAAGTGGCAATCTTGAGGTCAGGTTATTTTTTCAACTCAATTGCTCGAAAGATCATTGATCCCCAAGGACTAGATGCTCTGCAGCCGAGGTGGTGACGACTCTATGTCATCTTGAGATGTATTTCCCTCCGTCATTTTTCGATATCATGGTCCATCTCATTGTTCACCTTGTGAAAGAGATAAAGATATCTTGACCTGTGTTCTTCGTCATATGTACCCGTTCGAGAGGTACATGGGAATTCTCAAGTCCTACGTCTGAAATCGATCTCGACCGAGGGCAAGATCATCGAAGGTTATGCAACCGAAGAGGTCATTGAGTTCTGCGTCGACTACATGGCTCGTGGAACCGATAGGTGTGCCTCTATCTCGCCATGAGGGGAGATGGATGGTATCGGGACCATCGGAAGAAATCAATCACTCCCGATCTGGATACGTCGCTCAAGCCCATTTCACGGTCTTGCAACACATGACCCAAGTGTCCCGTACATCGACGAGCACAAAGACATGGTGCGCCAAATCGAATCCGCATCGGAGGTTTGGATCACGAGAGAGCACAATTGTCGGTTCAGCGAATGGTTAAAGGTGCGAATCATCGGGAGGTCATCAAGTGATGATACGCTACTATGGTTGTACGAGGGCCACAATTTACAATTGTCGCATGGCAAGGATACGACATAAATGGGTACACATTTTATCTGGCACTCGGGATAGGAAGAGCACAGTCTAGAATAGTGGTGTCCGCATAGATGCATTCAGTATCGATGGGATGAGGAGCTCCTACTATGGGCAAATAGAGGAGATATGGGAGCTTGACTACGTGCTTTTCAAGATCCCCTATTTGGTGTCGTTGGGTCCATCTCCCACGGTGAAGGTCGACAAATGCGGTGTCACTACCGTGGACCTCGAGCGTGTCGGATACAAAGACGAACCATTCATCTTGGCTAACCAAGTTGTTCAAGTCTTCTATGTAACCGACCCGGCAAATAAGAAGCGCCACGTAGTTCTTCATGGAAAAGGAGGATTGTCGGAGTTGAGAATGTAGTGGGCGAGGAAGAATACAATCAATTTGACGAGTTGCCTCCTTTCGAAACGACATTAGGCTCGAGGAAGAACCCAAAGAGGAAGCTAGCTATATGCGTGTCGATCATCACGAAGGCCTATATTTTAATTAAGAATTTACTCCAATGTAATTAATTTATTCCATAACATCATGTGTTATGGACTTGTAATCTCTCATATATTTTGATGTCAACGTGAAATTGTCATGTGTTGATGTGTTATGGACTTGTCATATTTGATATTGATGTCAATGTGGGCGTACATTGTAATGTGGAGTATCAAAATTGGTTTCACTTGATTTGGAGTTGAGTTGAATTAGATATGAAATTTTGAAGTCAAATGTGTTATGAACTTGTTATGGACTTGTCATATTTGATATTGATGTCAATGTGGACGTACATTGTAATGTGGAGTATCAAAATTGGTTTCACTTGATTTGGAGTTGAGTTGAATTAGATATGAAATTTTGAAGTCAAATATGTTATGAACTTGTTATGGACTTGTCATATTTGATATTGATGTCAATGTGGACGTACAATGTAATGTGGAGTATCAAAATTGGTTTCACTTGAATTGGAGTTGAGTTGAATTAGATATGAAATTTTGAAGTCAAATATGTTATGAACTTGTTATGGACTTGTCATATTTGATATTGATGTCAATGTGGACGTACATTGTAATGTGGAGTACCAAAATTGGTTTCACTTGAATTGGAGTTGAGTTGAATTATATATGAAATTTTGAAGTCAAATGTGTTATGAACTTGTCATCATACTTGTCACCGTGTTCAATTCATATGGACTTGTCATGATTGTCATCATACTTGGGATCACCAGTTCACTATGTTTTCTCGGGATATCACACATTGTCATCGGTTTTGTCGAGCTATCACGCATTTGTTTTATAATACAACCGTCAGTGATAATATCACGAGCGGTTTCTAACGAAACCGCTCAGTGATATCACTGAGCATTTCTATAATCGAACGATCATGATATTTCCTATCACGAGCGGTTCTCATTAGAAACCGTCTGTGATATACTTTTTATAAGGCAGAAATGCTAGGGTTTTCCTCTCACTTGTCACTTCCTCTCCGCGCCCTTAGGCTCTCGCTCGTTCGCCTCCTCTAGGGTTTAGGGCTCGCCTGCTTCACCGTCGACTTCGACCTCGGCGCCGCCCATCCATTGGCGCCCCGACCTCGGCGCCTTCGACCTCGGTGCCGCCGCCCCCGACCTCGGTGCCCCCGTTCACCTCCCCGGCCGTAAGCCCGGCGTCGCCGCCGACCTCGGTGCCGCCGCCCGACATTGGCGCCTCGACCTCGGCCTTGCCGTCCTCCTCCCCGTGTCGGCCTCCTCCCTCTGCACCGGCCTTCTCCCCGCGCCGTCCTCCTCCCCGTGTCGACCTCCTCCCCCACCTCCCTCCTCCCCGCATCGGCCTCCTCCCCTGCACTGGCCTCCTCCTTGCACCGTGAGTTCTTGTGTGGCATCCTCTCTGTGAGTATTGCTCCTCTGTGGCAGTTCGGTTGATCTTTGCATATATATATTTGTAGTGCTAGTTGCAAATTGATCAGTGGGCTTTGTTGACATGCTCTGTGATGAACTCTGTCTTATACTGAGATTGAATGTGATAGTTAGTTCATACTTGAGCTCTATTGTATTACTTGCTACTGTCAATATGTACTGTTAATTGGTTACTTTCGGTTGAGCTCATAGTTCTGTTGCAAATTGATCAGTGGGCTTTGTTGACATGCTCTGTGATGAACTCTGTCTTATACTGAGATTGAATGTGATAGTTAGTTCATACTTGAGCTCTATTGTATTACTTGCTCTTGTCAATATGATGTCTTCGTTAATTGGTTACTTTCGGTTGAGCTCATAGTTCTATTGCAAATTGATCGATTGTATTGACTAGTTTGTGATTCTTCTAGTAGTCTGTATGAGCTCATTCAACTTTTCATTTGCCATCTTGATCTCTATAGTCAACCTCTGTTTGATGGAAGTTTAATCTATTTTAGATTAATAGTTGAGATCATTTGACGAGTTAAGCAAAGTATTGTTTAGAGCTCATAGTTTGAATTTATATTATCATATTCATTTCATGAAGAGTATAGACAATAGGATTGAGATGGCAAAAACTTGTTCTTTAGCTACTCTCCTTCGAGAGCACATAATATCATCAATCAATATGTTGGAATAGTGTCTATGCCTTTGTTAATCTCTAGACCTTTTATTGGTGAGAGTTTAATCCGCACGGTTCTTATTAAGAACCGTCTGTGATTCCTTTGCATTTCCTTAGAAAGCTGGTGGATTAAGGAGTGTTAAATTCTTTAGGAATTATGCTTTAATGCTAATTAATTTTGTTGGGATTAATTCTGAAATTTTGCTAAAGCGCATTTTTACAACAATCAAAAAAGAAAGTTTTACTTGATTCTATTTTGTTTCTATGTTGGGATTAAACCTTTGCTTAGCATTTCCTTCGTCGATCATTTTACTTGATTCTAGTTCTATGTCTTCATTAAAGGCTAGTCTTACGTACATGAAGCATTAAACCTTTGCTTAGCATTTTCTTCGTCGATCTGACACACTTGAGTGTACCTTTGCTTCATGCCAATCCTCCACGGCATGAAGCGGATGGTACACTCGAAAGGTGTCGGGCTCAATGAAATAGGCTCGAGCAAAGATAGGCTCGAACAAAAGATTTATATCACTAGTTTCTATCTATACAAAGATCACAAGAGAAGTGGTGGATTAAGGAGTGTTAGGAGTGTTAGAATAGAAGCTCGTGGATTAAGGAATGTTAGGAATGTTAGTAGTGCTGTATGAGCTCATTCAACTTTTCATTTGCCATCTTGATCTCTATAGTCAACCTCTGTACTTCTTCCCGAGATTAATTGTTTCATATTTATCTTTGGAATGTTAGTAGTCTGTATGAGCTCATTCAACTTTTCATTTGCCATCTTGATCTCTATAGTCAACCTCTGTACTTCTTCACGAGAGCAAGTAAGCGAGATGGCGGAGGCACCGTCTTCGCCACCGCCACACGACGCCGCAGATGGAAGAGGCACCGACGAGGCCGCCAACACCGAGCCCGCAGATGGAAGAGGCGCCGACGAGGCACGCCACCACCGTCGGCGATAATGACACGGCGAGATGGCGAGAGGACAATCGAAAATGCCTTTGGGCCGACCGTCATCACGGAGGTCGGTGACTTTGGGGTCCCTCTGAGTCCCAAGAGATCGATGGCGAGATTCGGACCGTCTGTGGGATACTTGGAAGGAGCGGGTCCCCATCACCACACCAAGGTGGAAGGACTGACGAAAAGAAGCGAAGGCGTCTTGTGAGCAGAACTTTCGGAGAAGTTCACTATTCGAGCGAGACGTGGCACGCGTGCGACGGACGGCGATGCTCACGATGGATAAATCGTGGAGGACCTTCAAGAGCATTCTTGTCACGGCACGTGAACACGGGTCGACGCCCTTCAAGCGAAGATAGATTCTTGGCGGGAAGCATGGGACACCTTTGTGGCTATGAAAACGACGGCGAATTTAAGGAGCAAAGTCGCGGCGCACAAAGCTCTCCAAACACGAAACACTCACCCGACGGACTCGGCACCACCGGAGTGCGCGGGTAAATCTGAGGAATGGGCGGCGGAGGAGCGAGAACCCATTTCACGATGTCACGCAACCAGCGTTCCCTAAAATTTGGTTAAAAGCGAGGGCAAAAGTCTCGTCTTGGGCAGCATCTCTTTCACAAACCCGCGAGACCGGAAGTGTCCCAGCGTCTGGTAAATATGTCGAACTACCTAGTTAATAAGTCCATAACTTCATAGTGTCTATAATAACATGATGACCTCTTGCGGCGTGACTTGAGTGCCCAAGCTTCCCAAGGCTCCTTCCATGCGAGACGGGGAGAAGGATATACTATCTCGGCCTTAGGAAACAAGGAGCACCGGGTCGCACGCGAGGCCTTGGGGTTAACGTGCCTTGGAGTCATGGATTCGCGGACGACTCATCGCACGTATAGGAGTAGGAAGAGATCCAAGGCGAGCACGACGGCCGGTTGGTACAGATGATTACTAACAAATTTGAAGAAAAGATAGCGAATTGCGAGTCAATGGAGATAATACTCTGAGCAGTGATGCAAGCCGCCCAGATTAATTGGGAGGCGCCTCCTCGGCGTCGGAGTAGCGTCGCGTCGCGCATAATTCTCAACATGACGACGTCCGAGTACCGATAGACGACATCGATCACCGATAGAGCGACATCAAGGTAACGTACATCTATGGAATGCACCAAAGATAGACCTATAGGACGCCTTAGCTAATTGCGTATCATTTTATAGGAGCCGACGCCGTGCAAGCTCCAAGTGAGAATGGATGGGTCCCTTTGTATTGAGGCTGCGCAGGGGATGGTGTATCCATACGAGGAAGAGGCGGTCTGACGGTGCCCGGTGGCGCAGGTTATGCCAAGGTCAGTGGATATGGTACATGTCAATTTCGAGCCATCCGCCAAGATTCGCCCGACGAAGAGATCATAACACTAGGGATGCCGTCCTCTCTTTTATCCGATGGCCCAAGAACAACATCGCCTACGACCCAGCGGTCTGCGATCTGGACACAACCATTCCTCTCCAACGGGACCCTCGATGACTCCACCTCTGTTTCATCTCGGATGGCCACCTCTTGATTCCCGTGGAGAAGACGCCAAGAATAGCAAAAGCGTCTTGACGTGTCGGTTCGAAGTCGTCTCACAAAAAACGCTTGTCGCTAAGGCCAAATCGAAATCAACGAGCGTTAAGGCGCCTCCCAAGTCCGGAAGTCCGCGATACCGGAACTACATCATCGGAAAACCATTGTGCTCCGCCGCATATAATGCATCTTTGGATATGCTTGTCGGGCTTTGCATGCACGGTACTTGGACAAGACCCAAAAGAAGGGTGCGATCTTCGAATCACCGTCGAATCGAGGACAAGCATTTCTTCAACGGGACGAGGTACTTCGTCGTGGGCTTCAACGACCTATATGACCTATTCAACCTCGTTGGCCTCGACGTCTCGCTTCTACGATGTTGGACACTGTAAGTGCGTACAATCAAGTTCTACATTCATGTAATACCGATAAATATCACAACTCATTGCTTATGTATAGATACATGCTGAAAAATGTCCGGGAATGGAAAGAACCGGTGGGTTTCCTCGACCCACATGTGGTATCGTTGCAAACCATCCAAGAAGACTCGTCCTTCGTCGAGAAATACATAACGAGGTCATTGCTTCGTCAAACGAACATGAAGTACATAGTGGTGCCCTACAACCAGGGGTAAGTGTCACTACTTGCTATACAAATTTCATTTGTACTTTATATGCAGCACGAACTTAGGTTTAATGACTATAGCGACATACATGAGTAGGTACCACTGGATCCTTTTAGTTATTATACCCAAGAGGAACCATGTGATATACCTTGATTCCCTAAACCGCAACAAGCACGACTTCAGCATTCTAAGAGGAATACTCGAGAGGTATGCTCATTTCCTCCTTACATAACTCTATTGTAGTCTTCATTCGTTTGAAATGGCCGAGGATAACTTTTTCGAATCATGTAGGTCGTTCATCAATTATGTTGCCAACAAAGGAATATCACGATGGAAAGAGCGCCTAACTAACACACACAGATGGATTTTCGATGCAGCGCTACAACACGATAATCCTATATCATACTTCATAATAACGCGTCTCGAACGACTATACCTATATATGTAATTCTATTTTTGCGGTGCCGCTTGACAAAAAGATGATGAGTTATGTGCAATCTCGTCGCTATCATATGCGACTAATCCTTAGAGCTAGGAAGAAGGATCACGAGGTTTGTCAATCTCGAAATAATTATTTCCTAATTATAAATTTAAATATATATATAGCTTACCACTTTACTCTTGGTAGCGACGGGTCTTGGATTTACAATGTGATTCACTCGTTGTGGAAGAGATCAAGGACATTCGAGGAAGCTCGCACCTTTATCAACACGAAATCATTAGCGACAATGGAGAGTTTCACTCTGTCAGCCAACCGAAAGCATCACCCGTCGACACCTCTCAACGTAAACAATTGTAATCCGGTTGTAACTATAGCGACAATACTTGAACAAATCGATCTTTTGTAATTTATTTTGAGTAATGATCACTTTGAGTTGTCAACAATTGATTATCTCTAATGAATCTGTTTTTGTGCATGCTTGAATCATGCTTGAATCTGCTTTTTGTGCATGCTTGTTTTCAGAGGGCATGGCTAGCAATTCCTAAGGCTAGCGAGAAAAAACAGAATATTGTGGTAAGGGGTATGAGCTATCACGAGCGGTTTTTGTTAAAACCGTCTCATGAAGGAAGTATCACGAGCGGTTATAAAAACAAACCGTCATGATCGCGAATATCACAGAGCGGTTCTCAACAAAAGCCGTTTGTGATATTGACAAATCCTGAGCGGTTTTTGTTTAGAACCGTGCTGTGATATTCTAAATCTGAGCGGTTTTATTTAGAACCGTGCGTGATAATCTAAATCACACACGGTTTTTAGTCCAAACCGCTGCGTGATACTAGCCTTCCTGAGCGGTTTTTAGTAAAACCGCTGTGATATTGCGTATCCTGAGCGGTTTTTCTTATCTGTGATAATAGCCTGTTATCACGCACCAACAAACATAGACGGTTGAAGCGTGCGTGATGACGATTCGAACCGTCGTGATGTAACTTCTGTAGTAGTGTGTTAAAAGTGCATTCCTAAATGGTAAAATATCCAAACTTGTCTTTGTTGAACAATCTCCGGTTTTGAAGATCCAAAGAATCCAAATCATGTCTATAAACTCTCAATGGCGCTCTATGGTCTTAAACAAGCTCCTAGAGCATGGTAGCATAGAGATTTTCTAGTCTCAAAAGGATTCAAAATTGGGAAGATTGATTCAACTTTATTCACTAAAGTCATAGATGATGATTTCTTTGTGTGTTAAATTTATGTTGATGATATCATTTTGGGTCTACTAACCAATATTTTTACGAGGAATTTGGTGATATGATGTCTAGGGAATTTGAAATGTTAATGATTGGAGAATTAAGCTATTTCCTTAGACTTCAAATCAAGCAACTCAAGGATGGAACTTTCATAATTCAAACCAAGTACGTGAAGGATTTACTTAAAAGATTTGGCATGGAAGATTCAAAGCCCATCAAGACTCCCATGGCTACAAATGGTCATCTTGATCTAAATGAGGGAGGTAAACTGGTAAATTTAAAGCTTTATAGATCTATGATTGGTAGCTTGCTTTATCTTACCGCATCTAGACCCGATATCATGTTTAGTGTTTGCATGTGTACACGTTTTCAAGCAACTCCAAAAGAGTGTCATTTAATGGCCGTTAAAAGAATACTAAGATATATAAAACATTCCTCTAGCATTGGCCTTTGGTATCCTAAAGGTGCTAAATTTGATTTAATTGGATATTGGATTCGATTATGCGGGTTGCAAAGTGGATAAAAAAGAACCTCGGTAGTTGTCAATTCTTAGGAAGATCTTTAGTATCATGGTCATCCAAGAAACAAAACTCCGTAGCATTATCCACCGCCGAAGCCGAATATGTTTCCGCGGAAAGTTGTTGTGCTCAATTGATATGGATGAGGCAAATATTGATGGATTATGGAATTAAAATTGATAAAATGCCTCTTTTGTGTGACAATGATAGTGCCGTAAAAATTGCTAATAACCCTGTTCAACACTCAAGAACCAAGCATATAGATATCCGTCACCACTTCTTGAGAGATCATGTGAGCAAGGGAGATATTGAGATTAGCCACATAAGAACCGAGGACCAATTAGCGGATATTTTCACCAAGCCATTGTATGAAGGCCACTTTTGCAAATTGAGGAATGAGTTAAATATCATAGACTGTTCAAATGTTGTTTGAACTCTTGCCTCATGTTATGTGCTTAATTTGATATTATTTGAGTATTTTATGAAAATATTTTCCAAATCTTTATCAAGAATAGCTATGATCATAAAAAAAAATTATGTTCCTATATAGACAATAGTCTATTCTATGCATAATGATTCTTAATGATATTTATTTGAGTGAAAAACTAGGGATCATTTGCAAAATAATCTAAGATTCCTAGGAAATCCGAAAGCCCTAGGATAATCGGAACAACCGGGCGTTATACGGCCCTGCAATGCGATGCGGCGTTATAACAGCGGTATGACCAAAGTCTTGAACGACCGGCGGCTTTTAGTCGATACGACCGCAGACGGTTTGAAAAGGAAAACTTAACTCAAAGAAGTTATTATTCTTTTGCCTTAACCCCGTCATGCACGGGTCATTCGCCCTTCATTTCCTTCGTTCTCTCTCTCTCACCCGAGCGACTCTACTCCTCCCCAATCCACTCAAAATCTCCACAACTTTTGATTTCTTCGTGTTGCTAAACTCTCCAGGGTTCATCTCCTCCAAATCCGAAGGTAAATCCTAAATTGATTTAAGATTTATCTCCTTTGGAACCCTAGGATGTCCATTTTTAGGGTTTATTGAAATGTGATGCTTTTCTGTAGTTCTATTTGGGCAAAATATGTTATTTGGTGTCTTAAGATGGTTGCGCATCAGATCCATGGATTCAATCCATGAAAAATCACCAAATATGCGAATTTCGATAGCCCTAGAACTTGGTCAGGAAAATCGGAACGACCGGTTCTTGGCGCAGATGCGACCGCGATCTTGATCGTCGACCAATGAACGGCGATCGTCCGATTGTCTGAGAAAAACAAATATCAATCCTTTTCAACTAAATTCAATTCCAATCATTCCTTTGAATATCTTGTAACCTTTTATCTATTTCTAAAGATGCCTAGGATGAGGATTGCGACAAGGAAACCTCATGGACCCCCTCGAGGACAGTCGTCTCCTCAATCCTCTATCGCTCCTACTCAATCTCCTCTTAAATCGATTTACGGTCGGCTCGATCACGGCAATCACGTTTACGTTAAATCGGGAAGGTCGTGCAGTAAAGAAAAGGGTCAACATCGAAATCGAGATGAAGCAAGTGAGGACTATGTCTCTGATGATCAGACTCAATCTGAGCCCGACTCTCCAGAAGGTACATTTGATAACTTAGGAGATCCTCCAACATCTCCAATTGATTTACGCCTCTTGTCAGCAGATGATTATGCATCAAAAGGCATGTAAATCGATTTTCTTAAGTCGATACGATGTACATCCCGGTTTTCTGCTTTGTCTTTCGAGAGCAAATGTTTGAGCAGCTATATGGTCCTAACAGGAAATTTGCAGATCATAAATGGATCAAATGGACTCATTTAAATTCCTTGGACAATTACAATAGTATTTATCAGCTCTTTCTTCAAGTAGGTCTTGATGACCTTGTTGCACTGAAACAAAATTATGACGACAAGCTTATCAGACAGTTCTATGCTACAGTGCATGTCTCTCCTGACCTGAATTCTATTAGATGGATATCAGCCTCTAAGTATGTGGAGAGCACCAAGGAAGAGTTTGAGCATGTTCTGGGAGTTCAGTCCGGAACTTGGGATAAAGTCCTTGAGAGGCCCCTTATTGTGTCTGCTTGGTGCGATTATTATGATTCTTCATCAAAAACAAGTTAGGCACAATCAACGGATGAGACCAATTCCTAGCATGATCAGCAGGATCATCAATCATACTTTCTACCCCAAGAGTGGTAATTTTGATGCAATTAGTGGTCACGCTGGAATATCATTGATAATATTATGAGGGCATCAAGTTTGATGTTGTGGATGTGATTCTTGAGGCATAGTCTCCTCTAAGAATGATAGAATTAAAAGAATTTATTATGCTCCATACATCATGGCATGGATCACACACAAAATGGAGTATCGTGGTGGATTGGGAGCTGTTCACAAGTCTTACAGCCACGAGGCGGTCTTCCTCCTGACGTGATAGTCTTTGAGGATGATCTTTGGTGAGGCTACTACTATCTGCTGGTGATGTTCCTTCCGATAGCACTCTTGTCTGATTCTTGAGAATCGTGACTCATTCTTAGTTCTTTGCAAGAAATGAAGGTTGAACAAAATTTGAACTTGAGTGAGACTTGAGGCGGGTTACTTGAGATGGAACAAACTCGTAATGATTTCTTGATGAGACTCATAATGAAATGGGCATTTGCATTGATGGAAGCATGGTGATTTAGAGGGGATTTTGAAGACTCCTCAGCGTTTCTCTCGACGTCCTCCTATTTCTAGGACATCCTCTGCGCCTCCTGTACCTCCTCCAGCTCTAGTTGTAGCACCAGCACCTCAGGATACGGTTTCTGCTCCTATTGCTCCTCGGCTTGATCCAAGAGTTATGACTCGAGATCCAAATTGACTTTAGAGACACCTTCTTGGATCCGGCTCTGTTTGATTTCGGGATCCGACTTTAGCTCCTCAGGCCACCGCTTCTCAGGACTCCGCTCCTCCGGCCCCAGACTCTTAGGATCCTACTCCTGCTCCCGCTCTTGCTCCAGCACAGGACCCAGCTTCACAGGACGTCATCCCTCCTCCTCAGGATCCCATCGTCTAATTTGTTTTTGGTATTTGATGCCAAAGGGGGAGAAATACGAAGACAAAGAAGAAAGAAGTGAAAAGATATAGAAGATGTAGCTTTAGGGGGAGCAAGCGCAAGATTTTGCTACTATACTATGGACTTATATGTGTTAGCTTATATATGTTGGACTTATTATGTAATGTTGAACTTATCTGTGCTTGTAATAGTTTAATTATGAGCTCTTTAACTTGTTGAACTTGTGGATGATGTCATGTTATTACCTTTAATGCAATCTCAATTATCGTCATATCTTACTATTGCATTTCCTCAAGTTCAAATATGCTAAAGAAACTCCTTAAATTTATCAAAATTTCTACAAAATGTTCTATCTTTATATGCACATGTTTAGGGGGAGCTTTCTTTAAATTAGACTTAACAAGAAAATAATTCTCATACATTCATTTGTTCTTATTGCAAGAATTATTTTATTGTTAAGCCATCAATAGAATATACAATTACAAGATATTCAAATCAATCTTTTCACATATTGTTAGTGTTGTCATCAATTACCAAAAGGGGAGATTGAAAGCATCTAGGTCCTAAAATTGTTTTGGTAATTAATGACAATATGTGAATATGGGATTAACATGTTTATTGAGTATTTACAAGGTTAAATCCCATCGGTGAGCGTGTTGATGCAAAATGACATGCAAAATGGACTACGAGGATCTTTTGGCTCAAAGACAAGGTACAAGTAGTTTAGGATCTCTTTTTCTATTTTACTTAGGTCTAGGAGTTTTGGATGAAAAACCGGATTATAGGATAAACACCGTACTATTAAGAGGATCATGGCTAGTAGCTTGATAGCATGTTCTTGTGCCATATGGCTCAATTTAGGATTATGCATGCATTTGAATTTAAAACTTAAAATCAAATTGAAAAGTTCTAAGTGCTTCATCAAAAATCGGTAATCTGCAAGATTATACTTTGCGGTCGTATCGCTTAGTGTTGATATGACCGAACTTTACTTGGCGGTAGTATCCGCATTTTGAAGAACGACCAAATAAGTGTACAAAGCGGAGCGACCAGGGTCCTTGACCAGTCGTCGTGCTTATCGCGATCATTCCGTATTTTAGTTGGCGGTTCAATAAAACCGAAGCATTACAAATTGCCTCGAGAATCTCTCATGGAAATCGGTCAGTACGCTCATGGGCAACGTTAAATGTCGTTGTGTGGTCGTTCAAAATTTGTGGCGGTTCAATAAAAAGCGAACAGTGCAAATCTGCTCAAAAACTCAATCAAAATCGGACGTTCGCACTTAGGGAGCGGTTGTACCGGCTTCTGGTTATTCCGATTTTTATCTGGCGGTACAATATTTCGAAACCACTTGCAAATCTTGACAAATCATGAAACCTTCTGAGCGGTCGTCTGCTTCGTAAAACGCAATCTGACAAGGGAAAATCGGACGTCTGCACGTTTACTATGATGCGTTCATTGGGTATTCAACGGCTAGCTTTTTTCTTTTTAGTATCTGTTCTAGCCGTTGGTATGCTTTCGATCGAGTCTTGATCGTCTGTAAATTGTATTCTGATCGTTCGATTTTGCCTAACAACTTGGATTTCGTCTCCAACGGTCATAATTGTTGGTGGGGCTATAAATACCCCCAAATGCTCTTGTCAAAATTTGCTAGTGCCCATTTGACATTCATAGAGCCTTGAGAGCCTTTGCATTCACTCAACACTCAAAAACACTCTTGTGCATTCATTGTGAGCTTGTTGAGATACATTCAAGTGTATTCATTCTCCTAGTTGATCCATGTGCACTTGAGTGCCGTCAAGTGAAGACCTTGGTCTATTACTCTTGTAGTGTTGCCGCACTCCTAGACGGTTGGAGGTGGAGCACGTGATCTCTTTAAAGAAGATTGTGAAGAGGCCCGGTGCAAGCTTGTGAGTGGTTCGGTGTTCACCATATCCGGAGCGGAGGAAGAACAACCATAGTGATTTGAGGAAAGGCTTAATTAGTGGAGCCGGCTTGAGGCGTTAAGCTCCCTCAACGTGGACTAGTGAAGGCCGGCAAGTCTTGATACCACAGGAAAAACATCGTCGTGTCTTTGTGGTTATCTCTAGTCTTTACTTTCGCATTTATATTTCTAGCTTGTTTATTGTGATTAATTTTCCTAGCTAGAGTTATAACTTGTTTAGACTAAGTTATTAATTGACTAAATTGTTAAATTGTTAAAAGTTTAAAACCTCCTATTCACCCCCTCTAGTCGGTTATCCTTGAACCTCTGAGAGGAGGTGCAGACAGTTAAGATCTCCCGGGGAGGTCTTGACGTCGAATCTTCAAGGAGGAGATGCAGGCAGTTAAGATCTCTAAGGGAGGTCTTGGCGTCGAGATCTTCAAGGAGGAGGATGCGGGCGGTTAAGATCTCCAGGTCTTAGCGGTCCCGAGATTTAGAGATGCAGACGGTTAAGATCTCCAAGGGAGGTCTTAGCGGTCCAGATTTACAAGGGAGATGCGAGCGGTTAAGATCTCCACGAGGAGGTCTTAGCAGTCGAAGGTCAGGACGGTTAAGATCTCCAAGGGAGGTCTTAGGGTCGATCCAGAAGATCTCAAAGGGAGGTCGAGGGAGGTCGAGACCGATTTCGATCGGATCGCCCAGAATGATCTAAGGCTCGGGGAGGGTGGGACATTCGGACCATCAAATGTCTCACGAGATCAAACCGTCCAATACCGTCGGACGACTCACAATCAATCGAGATGCAAATAGGCAAGGAGGAGGTCTGGAGGACGGGGAGGTCCGGAAGGACATGGGGAGGTCCAATAAAGGTAAGGGAGGTCTAGAGGACATGGAGATGTCTGAAGAAGCGGTAGTACCGCATGGTGCGGAGTGGTACTCTTGGGTGATCTTGAAGGAACCTCGAGAGAAGGTTTCAAGGCTACAAGCGGCGAAGGAAAGTCCAAGTAAATCCAAAAGCTTCAGCGAGATTCTAAAGGAGCTCGGATGCACATAAGGGTGGCCTTGAGCTTGGGGAGGTTGCAAGCTAGAAGACCGAGAGGAGGATTGGACCGAGGAGGTCCAAGCGTTTGGGAGGTCTAGACCCAAGGAGGTTTGGACGGGGAGGACAACACAAAGGAGGTCCAAACTTTTGGATCCAAGCGAAGGAGAGGTGCAGGCCATTAGATCCCAGACGAAGGAGGTCTAGACGAAGCGGGTAAAGACAAGCGAGAGAAGGAAAGACCATCAAAACTCCAATAACTCGACAAACCAAGAAAGAACTTTAGTTGTAGTTTGAGTTAGTCAACTTAAATCCATTATGAAATTTCAGGTTAAGCTTTGAATTCTCATCAAAACAAAATGGTTCTTTTTATTTTGAAAATTTCAAAAAGATTCTGAAAATCAGGGTGTCACACACCTCCTCGTGACGTTTCTCCTCAAAGGCAAGATCATGAAGAAGCGCACATCCGATGGACAAGAACCAGGGCATGGTTGTGAAGACCAAGAAATTGGAGTCATCTACCACAAAAACCACCAAGAATACCATGACCAAAGCTACGGCGGGTGCAGCCATTGGCAAGGCCAAGCTCCCGAAACTGGACAAGACAGCCGCTGGGAAGACGAAGGGTACCAATTCCGCCAAGTTTGCGAAGGTTCTAAAGATGAGCGCCACCAAGGCGGTGAAGCTAGCGAAGGCAGCGAAATCTGAGGCTGTCGCCGACAACGCCAAGAAATCGTCCAATTCAATAGTGGATGCTGGTGCCAAGTCGACCAAATTGAGCAAGAACGGGGCAGGTAGTCGCCATTGAGGGGAAAGAGAGAACCAAGGTGAATGCGACCGTCATCGAGGGGGCGATGGGGGTGGAGGAGGACATGGTGTTCGCAGACGAGGCGGAGGGGACGAAGGACCTCATCTCCGAGTTCTAGGGGGTGCCGGTGTGGTGGCAGGAGACACTCATGCTGGACTTGGCGCGACTGTCATACACGTCCATGGCGTACTTGTCTGCTGCCAACATGAGGATTGCCGACGGTGTCGCGGCGATTTTGAACCAATCGATCATGCTTGCTAGAGTTTTGGCTTATTTAGCATGTTTTGAAGAAAATAGCAAAAAATAGAGCGGAATGGAAAACGACACCCTTGTCCATGAAAGCAGCTGCGACAACGGACCTACCACGCACCCAGTCCGCGGGAGGACACGTGGCGACCTCCCAGCCGATAGTAGGTGACCTGACGTGCACTCATATCGCTGCAGGCCACCTGCCGCTAACCCAGCTTGTAGCAGGTGTCGTGCACAGGTGACCTACCTTGGACTGGGTTAGCGGTAGGTGGCCTCGCGCGATCTGGGGTGCACCGCCTGCCGCGACGTTTTTGCGTGGTGCATGTGTTATTTTTGCCATTTCGTTTTTTTTGGACTATTTTTTCTATTCCGCTTCAAAAAAGAGGTTAAATGGGAGAAGAAAAAAACTATGTTAGCTGAGGTTCCCTAAAAATGATTATTTTTTCGAAACAAGAAAAATAATTATTTATCTCCTCTGACTAATGGAATCTAACACGTGGCATCTTTTCCTATGCGTACATGTGCCATAAACACCATGTAAAGCCCTTCCCTTCACGCCAACATGGTACGAAAACTCCATCTATTGCACATGATACCCTTTGAAAAAAATATATTGTAAATTCCTACGTACGCTTGGTTTGAAAACACCCCCTTCCTAACTCTATTTTGTATAGCACATGATCGATGGCGTAGCTAGGATTTGTAGCTATGGTGGTCCATTGTCTAAATTTTTTTGACCGCTATAAATATAACATGTCCATACACAAGTATATAAATTACAAAACACAATTAAGAAAAAAAATGACGCTACGAGAGTTCATAAAATAGATGAGTATAACTTTCTTAACATAGAATTAAAAATTTAAAATATTACGTACCCATAATAGTTGAAGAACAATATGTCACTACTTCTTCTTCTTCTTCTTGTCGAGCTGCGCCTTCTAATAGCCATGAAAGTGTTGATGATTTCTTCTTCACTCGGTTGTAAGAAGATATCCCGCTCAATAAAAGTCAATAGACAATCATCGAGATGGCTATCACCCATCTTATTTCTCAACTTATTCTTGATAAAGGTCATTGCGAAAAATATTCTTTCAACACTTGCGGTAGCCACCGGTAGAAGCAATACCAACTTGATAAGTAAATAGACCCAATGATAAACTTTGTCCTCTTTGTTTCAACAAGTTTTACCGAGAGGTCAACAAGATTGTTTAGGCCTTTGAACAATTCATCATTTCTCATGTCATCAATAAAGGTTTCAAGTTGCAAATCAAGTCTTACCAAATCGAGCTTGAAAAATCATTAGGGTAAAATTCAACAAGTCTATGTACCTTGTTTGCATCAAAAGAAGCAAAGGAATCTGCTTTGGATTCAAAGCGACCATACAAGTAAGTAACTCCATATTTACCTCATCAAGCCGATTATCAAGCTCTTGACTAATTTTATCAATGACTCAATATATACTTCTCTTACGAAGTGATCATCATTTGTTTGGTCTGAGCAAAACGTCTTTGATCTTCCATATGGCACATAATTATGTTCCATTTCAGAACTTGAATGCCATATTTGTTGCAAAATATTGTAACCCTTTGAAGAAATGAAACCCACCCTTGAGACCTCATTTGTTGAATTTTACTCTTTGCCAACCAGGACAAGTGACATTGCATTAAGAATATCTTGGTCTTTTCTTTGCAAACACTCGGACAATTCATTTGTGTGTCCAAGAATGTCAAGCATCAAATGAGCATTGAAAATGAAATCAAATGACTCAAGCACTCCAACCATAGTATGTATTTTGGCCGATCACCCTTCTTTGAAGTATCTCGTCCAAGAGCTATGAGTACATCACGAATTGTGGGATACATAGCAATCAAGTTGACCACAGCTTTATAATGAGAGCCCAAGGTGTCACCAGTCTAAGCGGCCCCATCTCTTGATTTAACCCACTTCCAGATTCTAGTATACGCATTCAAGTGCTTTCATGACATTGTCATATTGGTGATGTCGAAGCATGCCATGACGCTTACAAGAACTACCAACAATATTTAACAAGAGGATACTCGATCAAAAACCACACACAATCATCATTGTCTTTAGCAACAACAACAAGAACCAATTGGAGTTGATGTGCAAAACGATGAACATAATAAGCGAGATGGTGATTCTTTCATGATCAAGGTTTTCAACCCTTTAATCTCTCCTTTCATGTTACTAGCCCCATCATAGCCTTGCCCACAGTTTGAGTTATAGTCAAACCATTACTAACTAGTGAAGATTGAATTGCTTCCTTAAGTGATGAAGAAGTAGTATCATCTACATGAACAATTCAAGAAACCGCTCACATGGCCTTCTGGATTTATCAACATAACGCATAAAGCAAAGGGCAAGTTGTTCTTTATGAGAGACATCACTAGACTCATCGGCTAAAATTGTATAGTGATCATCACCAATTTCATTAATGATTTGATCTCTAGTCTCCATTGCACAACATTGAATAATTTCTTTTTGTATGTGCAGGCTAGTCAATGTGCAATTACGGAGCATTCTTCAAAACAAACTTGTCCACCTCTTCATTATTTCTTGCAAGCCACTTCAAAAGCTCAATGAAGTTCCCTCGTTGCTAGACTCTTCACTTTCATCATGCCCACGGAATGCTAATCCTTCTTTGCAAAAGAAACCTCAAACATCTAAGTGAATAAGTCAACTTTGATCTTGTAGAGACAGCGCTCCTCATTATCCACCTTCACAATTTTACCATCAATTGCTCCATGGGGAGTCATAAATAAATTATATCTTTCTTGAGTGCGTTGTGACCACTCGTTACACCACCCACATGTAAATCAAGTGCATCATTTCTATTCCAATTTTTCGACCACCTTCAACAAATCAGGATGTCTTACTTCTCCCTTTCCAAACAAGTAGCACACAAAACAAAATCTTGCTTCCTTCTTGACACTCGTATTCTATCCAAGGATATTTATAAAACCATATAGGATTGAAGCGCTTTGTCCCTATTTCCAATTTTCCTACTTTCAAATTCATGTGCATAAGGTTGGTATGGGCCTTTAATAATATATGATCATGAAGCGCATCTTGATCATTGACGGATAATTTGCAATAAATCAGTCTTTCTCTGGATCAAGTGGAAGCCTCTTGATATCATAAATTGGTTCCTTTTCAGAGGCGGAGGTGGACTTGGAGGCATTGGAGTTGAAATTACATTCTCTTGATTACTCTTTCTTGATCAAGTCCACCTTCTTGTTCTTGATTTGCTCTTGGAGCAATGCAGACCACACCTTCTTGTTCTTCAATTTGGTCTTCGAGCATGCGAGCCTGAAGGAGATGGAGAAGATGCCTTCTTCTTTGCTTCATATTTACGAAAAGAGAGGCAATATCACCACTCCTCTTCATGTTTCAACAATTAAGAGAATTATATAATGAATCAATATATAATGACAGTATGTACTTGTGAATAAAGGAGTATAGGGATACGGGTAGGGCGGCAAAGAGCTAGTGCGTTATCTAACGCTATTCATTCAGCCAGACTTGGAGGCGAGCGCTAGGATTGATACCTACGGTACCCTTCACGATTGCACGGCACACCACGGAAATACGGAAAGAATACGATTGGAATCGAGCAGACGGCGGCGGTACCGTAAGGACCTTGGCGATTGAGCAGTGGTGACTCTACCTTGTAGCTCAAAGAATGGTGTTTATTTTGATTTGTCCTATGTAACCCTTTGAACAACCTGCATGACTCGACATGGTTAGCACATGGACGAACAGACAGCCACACTAATTGAAAAATAGTGACAAGTTTATTATTTTTTGTCTTCACGCGTAAATATATACATAAGTGTGTTTACTGGATAACACATGGAAACAGTCTTTTTTTTTTCTGCAGCCACATGTAGGCTATAACCTTAAAATATTTTTTGAAAAAACATTTTCTCTAAGTACAGCAGCACATGGAAGTGATATGTAGTGCTCATTTTTTTTTCAGTTTTCTTTACCACTATATATCCAAAAAAAAAAAGATTACCAACATGACATGGAGGAACCATTAAAATTCGACAACACACGGATGTTATCTGTTATAAATGGCTTTTTTATGTTGCTGTTACCTTTTGGAAAAAATGTATTGCAAATTCCTCGTCGCTTGGTTTGAAAACACCCCTTCCTAACTCTAGTTTAAAATCTTTAGTTGAATTCTACAAACTCATGCTCCATTTGGCTCTTGCCAACGATGGTGGACCCATGATTCTTATAATGGGTATTAGGACTTGACTAGATTGTCTAGATATCTGAAATACTGTCGTTGCTATCGTGAGATGTCATCTCCTCTAAAATCTTGATCACGATGATACATATACATACATACATACATACATACATATATATATATACACACACACATATACATACATACATATATATATATACATATATACATATACACACACACACACACACACACACACACACACACACACACACACACACACACATATATATATATATATATATATATATATATATATATATATATACATACATATATACACATATATATACATATATATATATATATACATATATATACATATATATACATATATAGATATATATACATACATATATATACATATATATACATACATATATATACATACATACATACAAACATACATACATATATATATATATATATATATATATATATATATATATATATATATATATATATATATATGTATGTATGTATATATATACATACATACATATATATATCTGAAAAAATAGAAATTAATGATTTCATATGAGGAAATGGACTATATAAGGCAAGCATAATAACATGAATTAAACAACAAATTATAGATATCAATAGCGGTTGAGGAGGTGAAAACTATGAATAGAGCTATTTTTGCTCGGGCTTCTTATTTTCCTAAATTATGTTGTTGTTGCGGGGTGAGCTAAGACTTGCGCTTGGTGCTTGGCCATTATTGTTTTCTCTATTATTTTTTTTACATTTCTGAAAGGTATATGATCATCTTAGCTAAATCTTATTTTCTTCCTCTAATAGTGATGGCGAGAGGTCATATCTTTTTTTAAAAAAAAACCCTTATGTTTGGTCTTGGTTGTTGTTGTTCTCTCACTTTTTTTGTTCGAGGTTATAGCATGAGAGACCATGTGGTCGTGTCTCCATGAGAGTGATGAGTAATTGACAAAGGTTTTAGGTTAGTCGAGTTTGGTTTGTGTGGTGGACCTTGTCGTTCTGGCAGTTCACGCGTTTTGTGAAATCATTAAAATTTGTCGGGAAAATCGAACAGCCGTGTTATGGGCGATGCGACCATGAGGCGGTTATACCGATTAGTAAATAAGCGGTTGAAGAATTCGAGAGAAGTTATTTTTTGAGTTCGGTCTTCATTGAAAATCGGAACGGCCGCGGTATTAGGCGATCTGACCGGTCACGGTTGATCCGTGGTAACATAAGCGGTTGTCTGGAATTGTATTGTGTGTTTGGCCATTTTGGTGATTTGAGTTTTGGGATAGGTCATATCCAAGTGTGTTCATGCATATGTGTTGCATATTGCATGTTTGAGCTAACTTTGGGTCAAGTTGTGAAGAACTTGTTCGGTTTACGTGTTTCTTATGCGTGTGGGCTGCGGGGCGTCGGCGGAGTCGTGGCGAGACACGGTGGATTGGACTAAGCGCGGTGGCGAGGTCGAAGCAGTCGGGATGTGTCGAAGGCAGCGTGGACTCGAGGTGGTTCGGCGTCTTGAGACAAGGCTGAAGCTTCCGGAAGGTCTGAAGAAGCGAATCGGAAGTCGCAAAATTGCACTGGCGAGGCGGGCTCAGTTGGACTTAAGCGGGCGTAGCAGGGGAGGAGACCCGTTAGCCAAGGCTATATAAAGGATTGGAGGGCTGCATGCCCTCTTGAGCACTTGGGTGGAATTAGGGTTTTAGAGTCAAAAGAGGCTTTGTGAGGTTGTTTCTCTTTTGCTCTTTAGTTGTTGAGAGTGGAGGTGTAGGCGAGTAGTGCTCCTGCTTGTCCCATTTGTAGCTCTCAATGTGAGTTCTTGGCTTAGGGAGAGGGAGAGGATGGATTGATGAACTTGTAATCATTCCTCTTGTTCTAATGTCCATGCGTATGGGGATGTATCTCTTTGTATTTAGCTCTTGATTCAATGAATGGAAATCTGAAGTTTTCTTCTATTAGTGCTCTCTGTTCTTCGTTCTCCTTTTTTTTGTGACTTTTGGTGCTTTCTTCAATTCGAGTTTTTTGCTTGGTTCTTCCTCTTGATCTTGCTTCTTTGGGACATGTGAGAACCTATCTAAGGTCATCTAGATCATCATCCACCCACGAGCAAGTCGTTAGATCAAGTTTTGTTTTTGCGGTTTTGAACCCACCTTCGTTCAAATGCAAAAGGATAGGAACCTTGGCATGGATCTCTGAAATCGTTGCTTGGAATAGGTTCCTAATATCTTGAGGAAGGTGTGGTTCAATTTTGGTCAAGTTTGGCGCGTAGATCAAAAGTTTGATCGATTTTCGTTTTGAAACCGAGCTGATTTTACTGCTCGGGACAATCGGAACGACCGGCCGTAACACTACGGTTGTACGCCTTCTTGAACGACCGGCCGTAACACTGACGGTTGTACGCCTTCTGCGGAATGACCGACGTTTACTGCGGTTGTTCGATTTCACTGATTTCTTGAGAACCTCTGATTTTGTTCTTTGAAATGGGGGTGAGAGTGGATTCAACATAAGACTTCCTCTGTGCAATCTTTGATCTTCATAGCTCTCATAGCTATTGGAGTGATTTACAAGTTGAATCCATTCTTTGCGAAAAAGATTAGGTGCTCTATTCACCCCCTCTAGTCGCCTTTAGGTCCTACAATTGGTATCGAGCCGGTTAGCTCTTTTCAATAGATCTTAACGGTCTCAAGAGCGTGGCGATGGACAAGTACTAAACCAAGCCGCTTTGTTTTCGATGGCATCAATTACTCATACGGAAGAGCGAATGGAGACATACATCGAGGCCGGTATGCCATCTGGCGAAAGGTCAAGGTTCGATTATTTGTTCTGCCGATGAGAACATCAATCTTAGGAACATGGTTGATGTTGGCGAATGCAAAACAAGAACATCATCATCGAGTTTGAGTCGTGGTGAGTTTGACGCATATCTCACTGTCGTCGCCTCTCGATATCTGGGTGACCCTCGGCGCATACCATGAGGGCACCACCGGATCAAGGCGGTTCGGCGAGGACGGTTCAACGAGAATACAACAAATTTGAGATGCTTCTTTGGTGAGTCCCTAGATGAGTGCCGCGCGTTTTCACAAGATCTTGAGCAACCTCCGCGGTCGGTCTCACATACCCGACTTCGGACAATGCTCGTCGGATGCTCCACGGCACTTTCGTCTGCGTGTTTGGGAGATGAAAGTGACCACCATCAAAGACACGACAGACCTCTCGACCACGACTCTTGATCTGCTGTACTCGCGCCTCAAGACTCACGAGATTAGCGTTGTCTCTCGTCGGTCGAAGTCCTGATCGATGGCCTTAGTCACCAATCCGTTTCTTCTTAGGGCTTTCTTGATTCTTCTTGCGGTTTCTCCTTGCGCTCTCTGTGACATAGCGATGATCGGTTAGAGCAACTTCGCGATGAGCGACTTGCCCTCCTTGCTCGAAGATTCTCCCACGCTTACAAAGGGAGGAGAGCGAAGAGAGGAGGACCGTGATTTGCTTGAGTGTGGTGGCCCCAACCACATCAAAACAAAGCCCCCAAGGCGGAGAAGGGCAAAACGACTCTGGCGGTTCGGGCAAAACGACTACAAACAAGAACGCAACAAAAGCCTCCAGCTCGGGCCCCAGCAAGAAGAAGTTCGCAACTTTGGCAAAGCCAAGAAGCTCTTCCAGCGTCCTCGCGCCTTGACGACCTCGACCTCGGCGAGGTGGAGGGATGGAAGCGGCGATGACGGGGACGGGTGACCAAGAGCCAAGGATGGCGGCGATGACTTCTCGGCATGTGCTTCATGGCCCTCGGCGAACTTCGTGACAATGGTGTACTCCGACTTCGGACGAGGTAGATCCCACTCTGAACAGCTCAATCATGCTTTTCTTAAGCTAGGAGGTTTTCATGCTAAAGCTAAGGCTAGGTGTCTTGGAGTTAGAGAAGAAATAGATGGTGTCACTAGAGATTATTGCTCTTACATCTGCTCCTTCTAGTGATGATTGTGATACATGCTCCTTTCTTTGGTTGATATGGAGAAGTTAAGGACCTCACATGATAGTGTGTCCTCCAAACTTGATAGTGTTAAGGTGGAGAATGTTAGTCTACTTCTTTGAGTTAGAGTTGAGTAGGATGGTACATTACCCTACTTATTCTTGATGAGACTACTTCTCTCACCTCATGTGAGGTAAGGACATTCTTTGCTAGAGGATCTTATGCCATGCTCCTTGATGCACTGAGTCTTGTGAAAATTGCAATAACGAAGATGAACTTAAAGCAGGCGGATCATAAAATTCTTGAACTACAAGCTTCTTTACTTGAGCCAATTGTTTCATGCTTGAAGCTGTCCTAAGTTAGCTAGCTTGAACTTGAAATTTGTCTCCAAGCAGTTTCAAGATATGATTGATCATGAAAGGAAGTTGGCTCGGTTTGCTTCTAAGGACCTGTTAGCTCACCATGCATTAAGTGTAACAAACTAAAATCGACTTGATTGCTTTGGATGAGAAATGTGTGAAGCTAACTAAGGATCTTCTAGAGAAGCCACATTGTGCTTGCAATATGATTGTGGAGAAGGGAGAAGCCCGAGGTAAGGATGAGGCGGCTTAGCGTTAACCAAGCGGCTAGCGATGGGGCATCCCCTTGAGTCGGTGTGCGTGCACAAGCCATTCTTCCCTCTCTTCTTTGGTTCTTCTTTTGCTACCTTACCTTCTGCATCTCTTCTTCCCCTGCTCTTCTTGCACCTCTCTCTTTTAAGGGAGTGTCGATTACCTTATGAACACTCTCGAGAGATTTGTAGGAGGCAAGAAGAAGCTCAATCTTATTCTAGACCAATCTAAGATTTGCAGATTTAATCGGGGTCTAGGATATGACTTCTTTGAGGACATGAGGAAGCATCCACTGCCGTGCTCGGACCCATAGCACCGGTGTGATCGAGGCGAGCCTAGGACCGAAAAGTCCATTTCAAGTCGGCGGGCTATGTCGAGGGGATTTCAGCGATAAGGTAATTTCACATCTTGCTTCTACCTCTCGGAAGGTGAAGTATCACTGCACCTTCATCGAAGGATGGACACACAATCGATCGATGCTTGGTAGCGCCAAGATCGTAGCGTAGAGACCATGTTGAGTCTCTTAGGCGCATTGAAGTCGGCCCCGGACCTTGAGTGCACCTAAGACCAACCACGAGGTCTAGGCTTGTTTCTTCGATGGGTTTGTGCGACATCGAGGACTTGGCTTTTCAGAGTTTTACGGTTTTCGTCCTCATCTTGCTTTCGATCGTGACTTAGCCGATCTGAGGGTAGATCTCGTTTTCCCCATCGAGATAGCTACATGGCGTGTTCGACATGTTGCGGGTGCTCAGACTCGCTCCTTCGTGCGATCGGACCCGATAACGACCGAATCTACTCTTAGACTTTACGCTTTGAGTGGCGAGGCGTGGGGTAGATAGAGTCGATCGTGCTTGACTACTTCATCGCTTTCGGCGTGTTATTCGATATTAGGTGCCAAAATCATTGTTGATTTATCGATCTTGAGACTTTACTCTCTGTTTGACTTCGGGTTAGCGGGTAGGGAAGGAGAAGGTTTGGCTTGTAGACTCGGTTGTTCTCGTCATATATTAGGAGACTCCGTTGGTTCTCTTCCCTAGCCAGCGCTCGGTGATGAGGCGATCACCTTCGGAGGCGCTTCGTCTGCAGGCGCGTCATCGCCAAAATCTTGTCGTATTAATGCTTCTTTTATTCTTAAGGATGTTGCCTTGGTTAGTAAGGCTGCGGTACAATTTGCTTTCGTTTCTCGACTTCTGATGGCGGTTTCGAGGTGAGCTTCAAAAGCAACGCAAAATTCTTGATTCTTGGGTAATGCGGTTTTGGGGATTTCTCGTTATGGGAGGATCTTTAGTCTTGAGTTCTCTGAGTCTTCGGCGATCCTCTCGGTGTTTAGTTATACGAGTCCTGCGATCTCTCTTACGGCATAGGAGACTTGGTCATATTGGATTTGACCATT
Source organism: Phyllostachys edulis (assembly GCA_036346405.1). Taxonomy (NCBI): domain Eukaryota; kingdom Viridiplantae; phylum Streptophyta; class Magnoliopsida; order Poales; family Poaceae; genus Phyllostachys; species Phyllostachys edulis. Next base: position 50,722,703 of record CM070560.1, read on the forward strand.
TGACCGAGTTAGCGACCATGATCTCATTAAGTAGTGCGCGAAACTCAAGATGGTCAAAGATCTTGTTTGCACTCCATCTTGAGCACGGCAAGATGGTTGCCGCTTCTCATCCTCCGGTCCACGATTACTATGACCGATGCACGAGACAATTGCTCCACATGGACCGAGATTGGACCCGCTCGAGTCTTGATCGGCGGGGAGGAAGTGGTATGTTCTTGTTGTGGTCGATGACTTCTCGAGGTACTCTTGGGTGTTTTCTTAGCCTCGAAGGGCGAGACATTTACACATTTCCGAGGTCTTTTAGTAGGTTTGTCTGTTGAGCTCCGGGTGCCTTCTGAAGCGTCCATGATGACAATGTACGGAGTTCAAGAATTCCTACTTTGAGAGTTTCTGCGGTGAGGCAGTGTAGAGCACCGGTTCTCTTCTCCATCGTCCCTCGGCAAAATGGCGTTGTGGAGAGGAAGAACCGTACCTTAGTCGAGATGGCGGGCGATGCTTGATGAGTACTCTACAGGAAGTTTTGAAATGAAGCCATTGCATTGCGTGCCATGTTTGAATCGAGTTTTTCTTGGGCACTCTTGCACCACACTTCTTATGAAATGAGATCTGGCGAAAGCCAGCGTCTCTCATTTTCGTGTGTTTGGTTGCAAGTGCTTTATCTTGAAGTCAGGAACCTAGACAAGTTAGAGTCACGTTCTGTGGCGGTATCTTTCTAGGCTACTCGACTTCTTGGCGGGCTTATAAGTGCAGGCTGCGAGTCTAGCAAAATGGTAGAGACACTGAGGTGACTTTTGATGAGGCGGTCAGGGACTAGGCGGATATCTCGAGTTCTTTAGAAGCGGTCGAGACCATCTTTGTGGATGATGAGGGCGATGGAGATGACGGTTGTCTACGATCATCCTCATCCACTCCTTGAGTCTGCGTCTTCCACCGCACCTCGAGGTGATCGACCTGCCTTCGCTTCCTCTGGAGCTAGTGGCTCTGTTCCTACCTCGTCGGCTCATGAGGTAGAGGCCACTTCTTCATCTCTCCAGGACCTCCTAGACACTTCCGGAAAGTTCATCCTTGAGGCGAGATCATTGGAGATCTTTTGGCGTGTTACAGCTCAAAATCGCTTATCTCAATTGTCTCCATTACGCCTTCGTTGCCTCTTTTGAGCCCAAAGATGTTTCTCATGCTTTATCGATGAGTCATGGGTCAATGCCATGCATGAGGAGCTAGAAAATTTGAGAGGAACAAGGTGCAGTGGCTTGTTGAGCCCCACGAGGCCACAATATCATTGGAACCAAGTGGGTGTTCAAGAACAAGCAGAGTGAGGATGGGGTAATCATCAAAACAAAGCGAGATTAGTAGCTCGGGGTTTTCCCGAGTTGAGGTCTAGACTTTGAGAGACCTTTGCCTGTGCTCGACTTGAAGCCATTAGAATCACCTTGCCTTTGCGGCTTCTAAGGGTTTCAAGCTTTACGAATGGACGTGAAGAGTGCCTTCCTCAATGGCCTTATTGAGGAGGAAGTCTCGTCAAACTGACCTCGAGTTTGAGAACCCCAAATACCTAACCATGTCTTCAAGCTTTCCAAAGCTGTATGGACTTAGCGAGGCTCCCGAGCTTGGTATGAGAGGCTTAAGTCCTACTTGATAAGTCATGGTTTTGAGATGGGTAAAGTTGACAAGACTTTGTTCATCCGTAAGCATGCCTTGACCTTCTGCTCGTCGGATCTATGTCGATGACATTATCTTTGGCGGCTCTTCCCATACTCTGGTTTCCCGGTTCTCGGATGTCATGAGCACCGAGTTTGAGATGAAGTATGATGGGTGAGTTGACCTTCTTCCTTGGCTTCCAAATCAAGCGGACTCGGGAGGTACATTTCTTCATCAAGGAAAGTACACTCGTGACCTCTGGCGCTTGACATGAGTGATGGTAAGCTTTGTCGACTCCATGGCTTCTGACCTATCTTGACCCGAGATGAGGATGGCGAGCGAGTTGATCAAAAGGAGTTTCGTAGCATGATTGGCTCCTCTTGTACCTCACGCCTCGAGACCGGACATACATTTTTACGTGTGTTTGTGCGCTCGATTTGAGCTTCTCCTCGCGTATCTCACTTGGGCGGTGAAGCGCATCTTCCGTACCTTGAGCTACCATTGACTATGGTATCTGGTACTCTTCCTCATCTGTCTTTCCTTGAGAGCCTTCTCGGATCACGAACTTATTGGTATGGGATAGATAGGAAGAAACTTCAGCACTTTTGCCAATTTCTTGGCACTTCTCTTGTTTCTGGTCTTCAAGCGATGCAGTGTTACCTGATCCACCGCAGAGGCGAAATGCGTTCTTTGCTGCCGATTCTTTGTAGTCAAGTGCTCTGGATGGCCGACCTGCGGGACTTTGGGTTAGTTATCGGCGGTGTTCCTCTTTTGTGATAACACTTGCGATTAACATTGCCAGAACCGGTCACGACATTCGGACCAAGCACATCGATATCCGCTTCCACTTCCTTAGAGACCATGTAGAAAGGCGATATAGTGCTCGGTTTGTGGAAGTGACCACCGGTTGGTGACATTTTCACCAAGCCTTTGGATTGTTCAAGGTTTTCACTTCTGTGAGAGAGCTTGGGGTGGTTTGTCCTTATGGATTTGTAGTGAGGGAGCTTTGGGTTTCTTGCTTTACTATATTATTTATGCTCTTGCTCCTTACTATTGCATTGCATTTTGGGTGCATTTGGGATTAGTCCTCCTAGCATAGATTAGAGTGCTTCTTTTGTCTAGTTGTTTAGATTTACTGCTCTTATCTTGTGATTCTAGGATCTTGCTTATTAGTGTCTCTTCTCACTAGGTTGAGCTTACTCACTTCTTATAGGTTCTAGCAAGGGTTGGGCCACCCTTGGGTAGGCGAGAACGTGTTTGCTCCTTAGTGTGTTAGCAAGGCGGTTGATAGTCCTAGAGTCATATGGGGTAGATGAGAGTCGATCTGAGCCATAGTATTCTCTATATCTTATCTATGCTTTAAGAATTTTTTGTTTTATGTTTTCTTTGCCGACTTCTCGATTTATTGTTTTGGTTCAAGGGAGTTCATTTGGGAGCTTACGGGCTTAATATTGAGTTAACTCAACTTGAACTAAAAGTTGCATCTAATGTTGAGGGAGCTGGATCTTACGCATTCTAGCATTACGCATTGTAATATAACTACATTGAGCCTTGATTATTATCTGCTATGACATGTTTACAATGCTTTACACCTTGCCATGACTTGTGCTTATTTGCTAGATTTATCATGACTTCATATGTGTAGCCTAGCTTTTGCCATGATAAGTTAATTAAAATTGCTCAACAAACTAAAACTTGTCATGTTAGCTTTTCGAGATTAGTCTTTCTTGAGCTATCCTTTTATGATTCATGCCATGTCAAATAAATTTGGGTAGAGTGATGAATCTATATTGAGCCTTAGAAAGAAATTGTTTTAGTCTCTTGGTGATGCATGAGTTAGTACAACTTGTTAAAAGGCAAAAAGATCTCTTTTGTCTTGAAAAAAAAGCGATCTCACCAATTCTCTCCTATGAGGCGGCTTGCCATTGCACTTGGCATGAACTTAGGGGAGTTTTGGGTGACCTAGACTATCTTCTTAAGCTTCTCGCTTGGAGTAGTCGCATAAGGCTTGAGACCTAGCACATGATAAAACAAAAATCTGTTGGAAACCACCATGAATTTCAAAAGAAAATATGTTTCATGTGTTCAATGTGCCTAAAGCCACAAAAGTATCATGTACTTTAACCAATGTTTCAATCTTGAGCATAGCACTCTATTTGATCTCAATTTAAGCTTCTTAGTTCCGCTTAGCTTATTGACATGGCTGCATCATCCTTGGATATCTCTAGCTAGACTTTGCTCATTGATGACTTGACTTGCTCACATAATGTACCTCATTTTCAGATTGTCATCTATGTGTTCTAGCTAGCTTATACATATCTTGTCATGATCTAGATAGCCTTTTTATTAAGTTATGGCTTGGTGTATTACATTATGGTCATTATGGATAATTCTCATGGCTCTAAATGCTTAGAATAATCAAACTTGACCATTTCATCCATTGACTTGTCATTTTCTCTCTTGAGCATTCTTGATGTGTTTATTGCCAAAAGGGGAGAATAGAAAGAAAAGTCTATTGGGAGCAGTTTAGAGCTTTGGAGAACAATTTGCTCTTTTTGTTGTTGCTCTAATGTTCATACATCGACATGGTCATTGTTTCACTCTTCTTCTTTGGACCATGTTGGTTTCTTCAAACTCAAACTCAACTTTGCTCTTTTAGGAGTTTGTCAATATACTCATCAAGGGGAGATTGAGAGACCATGTGGTCGTGTCTCCATGAGAGTGATGAGTAATTGACAAAGGTTTTAGGTTAGTCGAGTTTGGTTTGTGTGGTCGGACCTTGTCGTTCTTGCGGTTCCGCGCGTTTTGTGAAATCATTACGATTTGTCGGGAAAATCGGAGCGGCCGTGTTATGGTGATACGACCATGAGGCGGTTATCCGATTGGTAAATGGCGGTTGAAGAATTCGGAGAAGTTGTTTTTCGAGTTCGGTCTTCATTGAAAATCGAACGACATGAGTATTGGAGCGATCTGACCGGAGTCGCGGTTGATCCGTTGGTAACATAAGCGGTTATCTGGAATTGTATTGTGTGTTTGGCCATTTTGGTGATTTGAGTTTTGGGATAGGTCATATCCAAGTGTGTTCATGCATATGTGTTGCATATTGCATGTTTGAGCTAACTTTAGGTCAAGTTGTGAAGAACTTGTTCGGTTTCGTGTTTCTTATGCGTGTGGGCTGCGGGGCGTCGGCGAGTCGTGGCGAGACACGGTGGGCTGGACTAAGCGCAGTGTGGCCGAGTCGAAGCAGTCGGGATGTGTCGAAGGCAGCGTGGACTCGAGGTGGTTGCGGCGTCTTGAGACAAGGAGCCTGAAGCTTCCGGAAGGTCTGAAGAGGCGAATCGGAAATTCGCAAAAATTTGCTGGCGGGGCGACTCCGTTGGACTTAAGCGGGCGTGAGCAGGAGGAGACCCGTTAGCCAAGGCTATATAAAGGATTGGAGGGCTGCATGCCCTCTTGAGCACTTAGGTGGAATTAGGGTTTTAGAGTCAAAAGAGGCTTTGTGAGGTTGTTTCTCTTTTGCTCTTTAGTTGTTGAGTGGAGGTGTGGCGAGTAGTGCTCCTGCTTGTCCCATTTGTAGCTCTCAATGTGAGTTCTTGGCTTAGGGAGAGGAGAGGATGGATTGATGAACTTGTAATCATTCCTCTTGTTCTAATGTCCATGCGTATGGGGATGTATCTCTTTGTATTTCGCTCTTGATTCAATGAATGGAAATATGAAGTTTTCTTCTATTAGTGCTCTCTGTTCTTCGTTCTCCTTTTTTTGTGACTTTTGGTGCTTTCTTCAATTCGAGAGTTTTTGCTTGGTTCTTCCTCTTGATCTTGCTTGCTGGGACATGTGAGAACCTATCTAAGGTCATCTAGATCATCATCCACCCACGAGCAAGTCGTTAGATCAAGTTTTGTTTTTGCGGTTTTGAACCCACCTTCGTTCAAATGCAAAGGATAGGAACCTTGGCATGGATCTCTGAAATCGTTGCTTGGAATAGGTTCCTAATATCTTGAGGAAGGTGTGGTTCAATTTTGGTCAAGTTTGGCGCGTAGATCAAAAGTTTGATCGATTTTCGTTTTGAAACCGAGCTGATTTTACTGCTCGGGACAATCGAACGGCCGTGCGTAACACTACGGTTGTGCCGCCTCTCTGAACGACCGGCGTAACACTACGGTTGTCCGCCTTCTTGAACGGCCGTGCCGTTTACTGCGGTTGTTCGATTTCCACGAGTTTCTTGAGAACCTCGATTTTGTTCTTGGTTTGGGGGTGAGGTGGATTCAACATAAGACTTCCTCTGTGCTTAATCTTTGATCTTCATAGCTCTCATAGCTATTGGAGTGATTTACAAGTTGAATCCATTCTTTGCGAAAAAGATTAGGTGCTCTATTCACCCCCTCTAGTCGCCTTTAGGTCCTACATAGCAACTAGACTGCTAAGACTTATTTTATCATCTAATAGTGATCGGTAGAGCCCCTGCCTTCTTTTTTAATTTTTTTGACAGTTGCATGCCTTGTTGATCCTGCTCTCTTTTGCTCTTTTCCATCAACAAGAACCCAATCTAAGAATGTTCCTTCCATAGATTAAAAATTAGCATGTAAACATATGTAACAATGGTCCAACTATCTGTTCATTGCCCAAGGTAAAGATTGTATTTTTGTACAACATCCATTAGAAAGAACCAAGAAAGCAGAGGAAGAGACTAGACTCGAGAAAGAACCGAAACTAGTAGAGACAGGGATAAGAAGTGGAGTGCGCGGAACACACCTAGATCTAGAGAGAGAGAGAGAGAAATTGGATATCTTGCTCCCTTCCGCCACCACGCTCCTCTCGAAACCTTCGCGTTGCTCCTTGGTCTTTGCCATTCTCTTCTTCCCTATTTGTCGCGCTATCACCCACTTGCTGCATCGCATCTCTGTTTGCCGGTGTAGGTCTTGTTGCTTAGCATGCTATCCTACTTGTTGCCTCCGCCTTTTCTTTTGTCGCATCGTAGTCTTGAGTAATCCTTGACCGTCGCTTCAGAGTAATAGCTCAGCGCTCTGCTCGTTAAATCACTTGGAGGTGAACCCCCACCCACCCACCCACACACGAACTGACCACAAGACAAGAGAGAATAAAGGTTAGAGTTTGGTGAAATTTGAAGTAGGAATGAAAATATGCCTAATGTGTTCGTGGACTCTGGCGTGAGGTGTAGAATGCAATTTGAATTCATTTGCGAGACATAAATATATAGTTTTGACATAACTAATAATATATACATTTAATATACTTATTATATATTAGATTTTTTTAAAAAATAGATATTAATTTGAAAGGAACCTTAAGGGTCTCTGGGTGGGAAGTCATGACAAAAGAAGAAGGAAGGCCAAAAAGGGCACCCATGTTATCTCGATCTCTGCGATTATCCGGTAGGTCTGGCGCTTTCTAGAAGACGTCCACCCGGCCCTCATGCACCTCACATACTCTAAAACATCGACCTCTAGGCCCCACAGCCATCTACCAAAAGCCCAGCTTGCAAGTCACACAATGGCATCGGCTCCCTTTGAGGTCAAGCCCTCGTGGTCTTGTTCTTGCTCTGTCCGGACGCCGCCGGTTAAAAAAAAGCTGCCCAGTCCACCTCGGCACACGCCACGTATCAACCCGCCCCTCCCGGATCCTCTGCGCCACCGTGGCCTCCTCCAAAGTACAAAGCGCGAGTCTCTACGGTCTCCGGGCGCAGAGGATCCGGGCAAGTTGGCCACAGTTGACACCGGCGTGGTGGAGGGACACCTGTCCCCGCCGCACTGTCCTCTCCGCCCCCGCCGCGCGCACCCAGGCGAGCGAGAGAGACGTCACGCGAAACGGGCAAGGCAAAGGCGAAGCAAAGCCAACTCCACCACCAGCCGCAACGTAGCGGCAAGTAGGACAGGAGTGAGTTGAGTCGAGTCACTTGCCTTCCAATTTGGTCACCTTACGCATCGATTGCCCCCGCGCACGCGCCCATCGCTTTGCCATCTTCGCCACCCCGAGCAACCTATATAGCGCCGCGCAGAAATTCTTCTCCTCTCTCGGTGATTCCTCTCCGCTGCGGTGGGAAGGGGAGGCGGAGTTGGGGATGGATCTGAAGGACGGCGGGGTGTCGGAGAGGAGGGGGGCGGCGCCGCTGGCGAGGCAGGGGTCGATCTACTCGCTGACGTTCGACGAGTTCCAGAGCACGCTCGGGGGATGGGGACCGGCTCGGGAAGGACTTCGGATCCATGAACATGGACGAGCTGCTGCGGAGCATCTGGACGGCGGAGGAGAGCCAGGCCATGGCGTCGGCGTCGGCGTCGGCGGCCCCGGAGGGCGAGCTGCAGCGGCAGGGGTCGCTCACCCTGCCGCGCACGCTCAGCGTCAAGACGGTGGACGAGGTCTGGCGGGACTTCGTGCAGGAGGCGCCGCCGGGGACGGTTGGCGGCGGCGGGGAGGCGCCGCAGCCCAGGTGGCAGCCGACGCTCGGGGAGATGACGCTGGAGGTTCCTGGTCAGGGCCGGGGTCGTCTGGGAGAATCCCGCCGCGGCGGCGGCGGCTGCGGCTGCCGCCGCGCCGCCCGTGGCTCCGCGGCCGATTCAGGCGGCCAACAACAGTTCGATCTTCTTCGGCAACTTTGGGCGCCAATGACGCCACCGGCGCGGGCGCGATGGGGTTCGCGCCGGTGGGGATTGGGGATCCGGCCATGGGCAATAATGGGCCGATGCCCGCCGTGGCAGGGATGGGCGGTGGTGCGGTCACTGTGAGCCCGGTGGATACGGCGGTGGCTCAGCTGGATTCTGTGGACAAGGGAACGCGGACCTGTCGTCGCCGATGGCGCGGTGCCGTACCCTTTGAGGGGTGATTAGGGGAGGAGGAGCGGTGGGAATGTGCAGAAGGTGGTGGAGCGGCGGCAGAGGAGGATGATCAAGAACAGGAGTCTGCAGCTAGATCCGCGCCGGAAGCAGGTCATACCTTTGTCCTGAACTCTTGCATGTGTTGCATATGCAGCTGTTTGCGATCGCAAGTGGCAGCGCTAAGATACTAATATTTACGAATCTGATAAATCGGCATGCGGGCTTGCCCTCGCCATGTTGAGAACAATGGATATTTCACAAGGTATTCATTTGTAAAGGAACTCTTGCCTTGCATGCTTCTTGTGAAGCTTTGACACAGAAAATTGCTCCATTTTCTTGTTTTAGTTATACCTTTTGTAATTTCTAGGCATACACGATGGAGTTGGAAGCTGAAGTTCAGAAACTCAAGGAACAAAACAAGGAGTTGCAGAAGAAACAGGTACCTTTAAGTTAGTGGAACTGAATTCAAGTCATTTCGGAAGAAATGGGACTGTAGTACTTGATTTCCAAAATTGAAAGAAATGGGACTTAATTGAAACATTTGGGAAAGAATCAGGAGCTTGAAAAGTTATATTAGAATATGTGGTAAAAACTTGAACATTAATAACCTTAGAAAACCACTGCAAAACATGTTTGACTGAATTCCATTCTAACAGGCTAACAACAAGCTTTTGTTTCTTTTTCTATTGATACTGTGCTTTGAATATAGTTTTGGGTTGGAGCATCAGACAGTATTTTGGTAATATTGGAAACATGGTGTTACGTGTACCTATAGGTGTATAAGTTCTTAGTGTCCTCCGACAGACAAATACAAATCAACATTTGTCCCTTCTGTTCTATCTACCCAAATACTAAATTGTTTATGAACACATCTAAGCTGCAGCTGTTCACTCGAACTTTGTCCACTTGAATCAAAGGCAACGAAAACAACCCCATTTTCACAATGATGAGTGATTAAGCCAGTTTTATTTTGGTGCCTTGTGTAAATTGTGTTACTGCCCAAGATTTTTGACCAAGTGATAATTTCAGGGTTGGGCTGTAGAGGCCTAAATGTCATGAGAAATTACATGCTTTTCTGCAACTAGTTACATTCCTCATGTTATTGTTTATTCTTGCTAGTACTTTGCATAATGGTTTAAGGACCAACTGTTGCCACTTTTATCATCTTTTTTCAAGAGGAAAAACATTAAGTGGTCCTGTTCACTTGTGGTCTTACGGTTATTATATCCTCTCCAATGGTGGCTATTCCAACTCTGAAAACTGGATCTTCCAAAAAAATGGAGGGAGGTCCTAAAGTTGTCTAATATCTTGTAAAAATTAAAGATCAGTATCATACTTACATATTCAATCATTTGGAGAATTTTTCATGGTAATTTGGAGGGAACCACATCAGTTAGGACTGCACACCTTAATAAGCACAACCTCCATATCAAGAGTATTTGTTTTCAAACCTCTAAATTCAAATTCATGTCCTTTGCATTTTTTTGTAAGCATCTTTGGGTGGATGACCAGTGCTCCCCGAGGTGCTAGCCGCTAGTCGGGCAGCAGACCAACACTTAGCGCCTAATCACCGCTTAGGCGGCCGCCTAGGTGGGATAAATCGGCTAGGCGAGGCTAGGTAGGAGGCTGCGCCTAGCACCTGGCGGGCGCCTAGGCGGTCTAGGTGGGCCCCTAGGGGAACACTATGGATGACATTGGTACACATGCTGTTTGGAGCTTTCTAATCTTTCTTTTTTTAAAATTATGCAGGAGGAAATGCAGAAAAACCAGGTAACTTTTTTTTTGGTCAAACTTCTGCTCTTGATCTTCTCTATCATCTGTCTGATGCATCAAGAAGGCTATGTTGCTGTTTTTAACTACTGCAATATAGAGTTCTCTTACTATTAGTATTAGTTTTTACATTTCCATCAGAGAGGTTGGCATGTTATTTAGTACCTATTATATTACCTTCGAATGCTTGGTTGCTATATCGAACACCAGTTTCACTGTTTTTTACCATTGTATAAAATGGAGGGACGCCCTTATTTCTGCTTGCTTACATTCTGTTTGCTCTGCTAATTTCTCTTCCTTATATTTTCAAATTGTTTGTGTTTTTTAATATTTCTTGCTGTATTTCCAGCATAAAATAATACTCATCAAAGAAAAAAAAAGTACTGATGATGCTGCAAGAGCACTTTTAAGCATCAATCACTTGCATTACAGTTAATTACAAATATTCGATATCTTTATGTGTGATTATGTAGAGAATAGAGATAATACTTATTTGGAAAATGGTGACAAAACCACTTTCTTCTGGATGGTTGGTGTATCTGATTGTTTTGTTTTACTGTTTAAATTTGGTGTAAATTATATTGGCCTCTTTTGTCAATTTATACCAGACATAATTTCTAACATCGGCTGATAATTTAGAGAGGTATAAATTGCACTAGACATACTTTCACCTTGAAAGCTTTTTAAAACTATATATAAAGTTTAGTTTTGTTGGTTGCACTTGAGGTTTGGATGTAAAAGTTTTGTTGGTTGCACTTGAGGTTTGGATGTAAATGGATAATATGACTATAGTCCCTGGTAAAAACAGGAATATTGGAAACGATGCTTAAAATAGATATATGTATTTTTCCTATTAAAATCATTTTCTGTTTAAACTATTGGAGACTGACAAATGTGTGGTATTGATAGTCTATGATGCACGGACACGGATACGTCGACACGACACCGACATGGGGATTCACCATTTCCCCAAAAATGTCGATACGGTGACACGACTATATGTATTTAAATAATAAGAATATACACATATGTATTATTTTTCATTTTTCTACATGCTTGTCAAACTGAAATAATGTAAAGTGTTAAGTAAATTAGGAATATGTACCTCTCAAACATCTAGTTGACTCATGGTGAAGACTGAAGAGTATCACTATTTGAATGACATATTCATTTAGATATAGAATATAAACTTACTTGTGGGTGAAGATCACAGCTTCCCAACTTCTTCTCTACCGGTTGGTCTCCGCTCTATACTGATCACAAATCACAAGAAATTAGAACCAAACAAGCAAACAGAGGAACATAGAAGCTAGCTCCAGGCAAGCAAATCATCGAGCACCTTGCATGCAACGACATGATAAGAGAGCAAAACGACCAAGGGAGCGGACTCACAGTCGAGCCAACCTCTCACAAAACACCTTGCAGCGTCGTTGCGGTGGGGGCGTTATAAGTCGAGGCAGTGGGTGCGCCTGAGGAGGCAGGCGTCTCGAGTCAAGCCAACCTCTCACAAAACCTACTTGCCGCGTCGTTGTGGCTGGGAGGGCGTTGCCAAGTCGAGGCGAGTGGGTGCGTGCGAGGGAGACGGGGCGTCTCCGGTCGTCGGTCCTACCACTGGTCTCCGATCGCGGAGGAGATGGGCGTGAGCGGCACGCTCTTGGTCGTCGGAGAGGGGAGGCGAGGTGGTGGTGGCGTCAGGAACGAGGATTGGGATCGAGCGAGGCTAGGGTTATCGCTAAGCATTGCATGGGCAGTAGGGTTGTGTCGGATCGTGTCCGGTGTCAAAATTTGTATCCAACGCGTGTCGGAAATTTTAAAATTAAAATTCGTTGTTTAATTGATGACACCGCGCGATACGTCGTGTCATGGTGTTCCGAACACGGATCTGACAACAAAGTGAAGAGTCCGTGCTTGAGTGATTATGCTGATCTGTTGCAATTTATTTATCGAGAAAAATTATTGGAAACTAGCTGTGGCCCCACAAGTGGAGCAATCATGATGAGAAAAAGATTTGGCAAGCCGACTGCAAATTCATTAAGCACGACCTTAAAAGAGTGTAAGGGATTGTCGCTCTCTCACAATCCTCTCAAATCTTTGCCCTATACAAGAATCTAGTGCTAAAGAATAACATAACATCTAATCCTCTCGATAAGCCCTCTGTTTTGGATGAGTTCCTCTTGCTTGCTTGGGTTCCTATGATCACCCCTCGTAGGTTTATATAGTCCCCCTAGTCCTCTAAAGTGAAGTAAGAGTCCTAATTCTATTAGAATTTATCTAGCTTTCCTTGTAGCACACCTCTACAAGTCCTAGTAGATTATGATATAAGTCACCATACTCAACACAGATGGTGACGCTAGAGCTAATGACGGTGAGCATGTTTATGGAGGTGCAGCAAGGTATTTATTACGATACTGGTTGCTATGGCCATTGAGAGTTTATGATCATGGTCATGGAGGCGGCAACTCTAGTTGGGGAAGGTGGTGAGGCACCACACGGGATGTCATGAATAAAGTTGCCCTACAGAGTGGGGATTTAAATACATATTTCTGATTATTATTCAACCAAAACAACGTGTAACACACACTATTTAGCTTGGAATCAAAATAAAGAGCAAATTAGCTGACTGAAACAGAGCGGAAGATTTTTTAAAACCTAATGAATGAATCAATGAAACAGGAAAAGGAATTTCGATTCATGTAGTCATCAGGCAACAATACAGTGTTGGAAATGTTACTAGCTGAACCCTGTTATCTTTCGTCCTTGTACCAAATGACAAAAGTATTACATCCATTCTTGGAAATCCCTAATGCTAATGTGATCCTTGTTCCATGCTAAATGGTATTTTTGTCTTTTATATGAATGCAACAGCTCGTTCATAGTGCGGTCTATGTGGAGTTGTGGTGGTGGGATTAGTCCCACATTGGTTGTTTAAAGTGAGTTGTAGTAGCATATAATGCTTGTTGGGGCCAAACGTAGTATCTCTGGGTTAACCTTTTACATGAAATGAGGACGAAAGTGGGGTGCTATGCATGCGTGGGCACATCTTACAGTGGGTTAGACATTGAGCGGATTTTGAGTCCAAGGTGTTACAATGTACTTTGGGACTGTGTAATGCCATGAATGCAGTGGTGAGAGAAAAAAATGGATTATTCTGTAAGCTTTGCAATCATGCTTATTAAGTCGTCGACTAGTAGTCGGTGGAGTAGAGTCGACTGAGCTGGCGACTCGACTTGCGCCGCAAGTCGGGCGACCGGTCGACTAGTCGTTGACTTGCCCATCGACTAGTCGACCAGGCGGCGGCAAGTCGGGCGACTTGGGGGGAGAAAAGTGGGGACCGGTTGTCGAGGCGGTGGGCGAGAGATAGAGGTGAGTGAGGAGGCTGTCGGTGAGGGGAGTGAGTGAGGAGGGCACCGAATGGACTTTGTGAGCTCACGCAAGCCAGATCCACTCCGCCACCCTTTGTTGCCCTCGGGCCCGGTTCCTACATGCCGTGGCCGCCGTCAGAGCTCACAGCGCAGCCTCCCTTCGCCTTTGTCGCGCTCCCTTGCCCTCGCCCTTCCGTCGTGTCGCCTCACGCCGTCGTAGCTCCTCGCCCTTTGTCGGCTTCATCGAACTCCCTTCGCCCATGGGAGGAGGTCGAGCCGCAGACTCTTGCAGCCTCGGCCAGACTCCCGCCGCTCCAGTATGCCCTTCTCTATTTCTCCGTCACCCCACTCTGTTTATTCTATGTGATTCTGCGAAGGAGAGGATGGATCTGCGATTTGGGGTTGGAGGGGAGGAGAGGAGGTTGGAGGTTGGGGTTGGGCTGTGCTCTGCGATTCTGTGAAAGAGAGGAGGGATCTGTGAAGGAGATATGCACATAGAGTGTGATTGAGAGAGTGTTGATCGGGAAAGGGAGATATGCACAGTAGATATCTGCGAAGGAGATATGCATATGTTCTATGCATAATTGCATATTTTATGAACTAAAGATAGCTCTCTGTTCTGCGCATATGTAGGCATTATGGCAGAGCAATCTTCAACTCCAACTCCAACTCCAACTCCAACTCTAAATCCGACAGCGAGCACCGAAGGGTATGATCCGGCTAATGATCCTAAGCGGAAGGCTAAGTCTAATGATCCGATATGGAAGTATGGCTTTTGGCTAGTTATTGGCAACCGAGATTTGGTCTAATGTTCGCTTTGTGACCAAAAGGTATCGGAAGGAATCAAAAGGTTTAAGGGGCATCTTGTGGGTGGGTTCGGAGATATTAAAAAATGTGCCAAGACTACAACAACAATCATGAAAGAGATGCAAGAGACTTTGTGGAAGTATAAGAAGGGCAGACCACTCTTCCTAGATTATGATGAGGAAGGAGAAGATGAAGATGTGAGTGACAACAACCGACAAGGAGTCCCAAGCCTGTTGTGTTAAGCCATGTTGATGGATTGTGATGATTATGCTTTACTTTTGCTATTTGAGACTTGAGAACTTGTTGTCGTGTTACTTAACTATCATGTAGAATGCTATTGTTGTTGACAACTTGATGTTTTAGATGCTTAATTTCCTATTTGCTCATTTATTTGTTGTTATGTACTTATGTTGTATGATTTGTATTGTCCTCTTTAATTCATGGCGCTATATTGCCCTCCCTTGAAGGTATTGTATGAGTTCATCATAGTTTATCTTCATCAATCTTCGTATGCTCATTCTTGTTTTTTAATTTTGCAGCATGAAGGTCTCAAATCATGCTTCAAAGATGGATTCAACAAGTCAAATAAAGGGAGTTTGGACTCAAAACATGTAAGTCATCAATCCTCTCTTTAATTCAAGCTATAGATGTACTTTTCAATCATTGCAATACAAGGTATATGATATATACATGTGTACATACATATCACTGCCATATGAACGATATCTTTCGACTAGTTGGCAAGTCGGTCACTAGGAGTGTTGACTTGCTGACTTAAAAACCATGTTTGCAATTTTCTTTTCTTCCTCATTGCAATATATTATAGCTTACAGCGTATGCTTCTACATCAGTGTTTGTTTTCGCTCACTTAAAAAAAAAAATCCCATGTAACTTGAAAACTTATTTCAGCCAGAAGATTTGGTACATGCAGTAAGTTTCTTATAGGAACAAAGATTTGGAACTGTTACCACACACTAGTTTTCGTTTATCACAAGTAGCAGTACATGGGCTAAATATTCAGTTCTTATTGAAAACTTCTCTTTATTGCATCATGGTTACTACGTTGGCCCAGTTGTTTGGCTACTGGGCCTTGACTTTTTGCGGAATTCTGTTGTGAATAGTAAGTTAAATGGCATCATAGCACATGGCGCTTTCCGCTTGTGTGTGTGCAAGCCTTAGCCATATGTAGCCACTGCAACGGTGGAGTTTTATTCAGTGGAGTTCGTTTTTATGATCCACCAACTGTGCAGTTTGTTTACGTTCTACCCGTTATCAAAATCTCTTCTACATTCTACATGAGTGTACATGCAATTAGTTAGTGTCTTGTTTAGGTAATGATTACTATGTAATTTGCTGCAAACAGGCCCTGGAAGTGATCAACAATCCGTATGGGCGAAAGAAACGCTGCCTACAAAGAACATTGACGGGTCCCTGGTAAAATTTGAGTTGCCAATGACGGAGCTTGACAAGATACACCATATTTAACCTTATGGTACTTGTACATATTGTCAGGATTCGGAAAACTCATCTCTCTGTTGTAAATTGGTGATCAACAGAGTCGAGTGTACTAGTGTTAACTTCCTTGCCCCGTTACTCTGCTTCTTTGATTTACAGTTCTGCAAGTCTTTGGCTTTATTTCTGTTTTACGACCTCTTGCTCTTTTCTTACCCTGATGACTGATGGTCGTAGTACCTGTGGTGGTGTTTCATGGGAAGATAAATGTGTTGTTATTTGGTTTTGGCCACTGATTGCATTGGTCTGAGAAGTTCTGGAGCGTCTTGCAGTTTGCTGATACAAGAAATGGATGTGTATCTGTTGTGGAAGCGGAGACACTGGAGCTCTTTGTTTATAGTTTGGATGAAGTTGTAAGTTTTAGCATTGAAGTCTGAAGCCTTTATCCATGTCATATGAATATATGACCAAACCAAGGGATATCAACTCGAAAAGAAACGAAACGAAAAGAAAAACTAATGAACATAGTCGAGTTCCATGCAAACCAGGAGCTCTCTTCTGTGTAAGAACCGGCATCAGCTTGGGTATTTCGGCTTGCAGGGTCGGACTGTTTGTTTGCCAGTTATCATTTGATACAAGTACTTCGAGCCTTCGGTCCTGATTTAGTCATGTTGGCTGAAGTTCTTGTTCCTTACTTGGTTGGACTCGGTCCTATGCAACTATGCTATTGTGCGTGCCTTCCTTCAGAGAAGCCACCAAGCATATCTGCGACTGCGTACGCACTGCACATTACCATTTCAGCTATGACACCTGTGATGTTTGATGTTTCTGCCTTTGCATCAATAATAATGGAGAAATCCATCTTTGTTTGGATGTGAAATTTCCAGCTGTGTGTAGAAGGAGAGGGATCCTCTGCATTAGTGCTCTCAACGCAGAGATGCTACAATGCAGTCTTGTCGGATAAAAAAGCGAAGGTCGAGATCAATCGCTTCTGATGTTTCTTCTCAAGATAAAATCATTGAGGTGTTTACTCCACCGCTCTTGTAGTGTTTGCTATAGTACTACGACAGAGCACCATTCACAAACGCGGAATATTGTTCACCCAATGTCCTCCGCATTTATCTGGATCCATGTGTGCAATCGATCAGCGTACCTAACCACATTAAAAGCGTGTAACCATGCATATCCAGCTCCTTATTGTGTGTCGAAATGGAGCTCTCCTCACGATTCACGGCGATTTTCTCCCACTTGTGCCTAGACAGATGTCCCCGAGTTTTACTTCACGCAGCGTTGCTTTCGCGTGTTGGGTTATCGCTAGCTGACGCCTCCTCCCTTCCTCTTCGTCCGCTCCCTCCCCGTCACCGCTCCTCCTCGCCGCTCGCACCGCCCCCTCCTCCTCGTCGCCCTTGCCACCGCTGCCGCACCAGACTCGCTCCTATCTTGCTCTTTTCCTCCCTCTCCCACGCCGCCGCTCTACCAGCCGGTCCTACTCGCATCCTCCTTGTCTCCTCCCCCGCCGCCCCCGCTGCAGCCGCTCCCTCTTGCCTGGTGGCCTGTGGTTCCAGGTAGGGATGGTATTGGCTGGTCCATTGGCTGCAGGTTTTCTTGGGCGTTTTTTTTGGGGGGGGGGGGGTGGAGGAATGGGAGTTTTTAGGGGGTTTTGTGGGGAGATTTGGGACCAAAGACGAGATTGGAGGCTGCCACGAGTTCGATTCGGGGGCGGTCGCGAGAATTCTT
Source organism: Phyllostachys edulis (assembly GCA_036346405.1). NCBI lineage: Eukaryota > Viridiplantae > Streptophyta > Magnoliopsida > Poales > Poaceae > Phyllostachys > Phyllostachys edulis. The sequence goes on from CM070560.1 coordinate 50,740,299, forward strand.
TGCTTTGCTTGTTCGTCTTTGTATGCGTTTCTTGGTTCTTGAGGTGGTGGTTTCTTGATTCGTTTCTTTTGATGTGGGCATTTCCTCTCCTCTTTGAAGGTTGCTGGTGCTTTTAGAAAAGATCCATTTTCTTGTTACGATTTTTGGTAGCCGCTCTCACGTTTTCATAATTATTTTGTTAATCTTGGCAAGAACATTATCTAGGACATGGTTTCTACAAATTTTCCTTTTAAAGGTTCTTGTTTTAATCATATGGAAGGCTTAAATCTACTTAAGTCATTGCTATTCTCTGAGTAAATCTGTTGCGGATGGCCGTCGCCTGCTCATGAAGAATCGATCTCATGCATCTCTATCCCTTCCTTTTCTTTGGTAACCAGTCCTCCCATCTGTTTCGCCCTTCTTTCACATGTAATTAGTTAGAATATATCCAAAATAATGGTTTATGTCTAGATGTTTGTGAATAGTTTGCTGCAACTTGAGATTCTGGAACATGGCTGGATGAATATGTCTTGATGATATGATAAATTTGCCGAAATAGGAGTTTGTTCCTTGGGTTCTTCATAAAGTAATAGATTGGTCATGTAGTTGCGCTCTAATACATTTATGCTTGTTTTAGGCATATTTGATACACTTCTTTTCATTTTGTTTTGTTTTAGGTTGACAACCAACCCCCACATGATCCTTTCCATTTGTTTTTGTGGTAGTCTTCAGTGGGATTGATAACCATTTGTTCTTTGCAGTTGTGTTAGCCTTGGAACATGGAAATTTTGAATAGTTATAGTTATAAGCTCAGTAAACTCTTTCGCCCATAAGCCATAATGTGTGAGTTCTTTATGTTAGTTTGTAAAAGGCATGTATTTTGCTAGCGAACTTTGATTAATTGCCCTTAGCATATGTGTGATTGAATGAGCTCAGCTAATTTGCTTAAATGCAACAAAAATGGCTTCAGGTGCGATCAAGCAGCCTTTACAACATTTTTTTTTGTAATAATGGTCAATGCTGTAAAGAGCATGATTTAGTACATGAGATTTTGTCATGGTGTTCAATGATGTAAACAGTTTGATGCAGCAGTTTGAAAAACTAAAGATTTGTGTTTTGAAGAGGAACCCAATTACCATATACACAAATTCATTTTTTCTTTCGGTTTTCCCGTGAAATAATGTGTTACCTTCATTGACTGAATTTGCCAAAGTTAGTTGTCTGTCTTGTGGCTATTACGTAATGTCAATTTTCTTGATATAACTTCCCTTCTTTAACGATATGCTTTGTAATCACTTAGTCTTAGTTTTGCGTTCTGGTGTCATATAACCTGCAGTTTTATTTTACTACTTTTGGATATGCTAACTGCTTGAATGCATCCTTTTGGAGTCATAACAGTAAAGACATTAGAATTAGTAAAAATCACATAATGTATAATATTCCACAACACAACGCATCAACATAATCGGCCTTTAATTATACGTACCGGCATATTTTTTTGCAAAAGGCGCGCAAATTCTTTGTAACACAAAGACTAATTATAAGCATAATCGATATTTCTAAAGAACTTAGGTTACTTTCGTTGATTTCAAGCATGTGGAAACACCATTAAATATACTCTTTTGTTGGCCAACAAGTTTGACATTCTTTTGTTGGATCAAAAGAATTCGATTTGCATGTAACCCTTCATATTTTTGGTCTTATGTTTGTTATCTTTTATTTACCTGTTTAGCCCTCCTAATCTTGCGCTTTTTTGATCACGTTTTGCGGATACGGTTTTATTGTGAATATAATAGCATCTGATTGTTTTTAATTTTTTTGTGTGTCGTGGAACAGCTGACAGTAGAAGCTGTTATGGTTAATGCAAGGATTCAGAAGACTGTTAGAGCAACACGAGCAAATGTGGGCTACTTGGTCCTCCAACCGACTTCAAGGCTTCAACTATGACCATGAGCATCATTGCACAGGACCGCAGGCCCTTGTTGAGATTGGTAAGGGCTGGCATCCTTTCTGTTCAACACTGCAATCTGCAGAGAACCCGATCATCATTGCTGGAGCTGGGTTATTTGAACAGGAAGACCAAGATGCTATGTTGTCAACTATTGAGACGGTAGCCAAGAAGTTCAATGTGACAAGAGCGATGGAATGACCTTAATGTCCTATTGCTCCATCTTTGCCTGACTCTTGATCTTAGCCTTGTTGCTAATCCTATCGTGAGCATCAAGTCCGCAAAGTTTACAGATTTGATGGGAGCCGATGATATAACCGCACATGCTTCAAGATAATGCATTTGTTGTTTACCGGGGCACCATGATGACAAGGGTGTGTATAGATTTTTTTTAAAATAATCTATTTTTATTAAATTACGAAATAATATTGCCTTATTTTTTTGTCGAAATAATCATCGATCGCCGCACTGCTTGGACGACTTACTCCTAGTCGCCCAACCATTGGGCGACTGAGGCTAGTCGCCCAACCACAGAGTGCCAAGCGTTAGAGTCGCCTGGTAGTTGAGCGGCTTCACTAAGTCACCTAGTGGTTGAGCGACTAAGTATAAGTCGCCCAACCACGGGGCGATTTGAAGTATTAAATTTGCTATTTAATAAATCCGGTTGTAATAATTATGTGGGAATAAATATTACATTTTGTAGGTATTACATTTAGGAAATCCTGCAGTAGGATGTTTTTTTTTGGGAAATAAAAGGGTGGTGACAAGGTCGGTTGGTCCATTTGTGATTTTCGTAGAATCTGAAGGGTACGAAATCTGTGAAACTCGCAATAATATTTTATAATCGTCGTATGTTGTTCTAGTGCGCAAAATTTCTGAAGAATTTTGTGAGGATGATAGAGGTAGCAATGATTCGTAAATGCGAAGGTAAGTGATATTGCGATGCACCAGAACTTCATACCGATGAACTTTGGAGAAATGGTGCAGCGATAACAATCGACATTTGATCCGGCAAGGGTTACATGGCAAGCTAACGAACCAAAGATAGTACATGAATGCCTTTAGGGAATTAGAAATACATGGGACACATAGACGAAGATGGTCGAACTACTGCGTGGATCGGGGCCATTTGCCCTTCCTTGTGAGCTCGGCGTTATACTCCTCGTCGACCGCCTTGGCCTCGGCCGCCAATTCCCTCTTTTTCTCGTGCTCCCTCTCGCGAGCCTCGCACTCCTTGTGCCTGCACACCTCTAGATAGGCCTGCGTCTCCCGCCGAATACGCTGGTTGTGCTCTTCGGTACGGCGCTCCTCCTCCCTCCGCTCGCGGTCCCTGTTGGTATCCCACTCCTCGCAATCGAGAGTCCATTGGTCGTGTGGGTGGATATCTAGGTCGATCCACTTGCGATAGTCACATAGCGGATCCGGGGACTGCGGGTGGACGGGGGATGTTGTTAGTGTGGATTTTGAAAGAGAAATGGTAGGGGAACATAATGCTACATGTCCTTACCGGCTGTTGATAGCATCTCGTGTCTCAACGGCGGTTGGGATAGTCGTTGGAGTAGTTTGCGCAACCCCAGTAACGCATGCCCAGGCTTAGCCGGTGCTTGGATTTGAAGAACTTGTATATGTCCCTGCACCAACAAAGGGGCGACGTCTCCTCCTCGGGCGGGTGTTGCGGCGAACGCTCGGTTGGGATGTTGCGGTAGGGGTTGCTGCTACAGGGGGCGGTGTCATTGCGAGGAGGTGGCCTCCTGGCACGCTCCCTTTGTTCCTCCTGGGCTGCATACTCTCTTTGCATTTTGCGAACCTCCTCCCAGTGCTTGTCCATCTGAGCGAGATTGTGTTGAATTCAGGATGCAAGAGAACCCGGCGTGGAAGGGGTAGTACTTATAAGCCGACCCGGCGCTACGTACGCGATTGAATTGTAATTGAGTTGAAAGAAATTCACGTCCGCGAGGCAGCGTCCCTGAGGAGACTCATTGGGTCACGTCATCCTGAAAAGCTGACTCGTCAGGTCACATCGTCCTTAAAAGCTGACTCGTCGGGTCACGTTGTCATGAAAGGCTGTCTCGTCGGGTCATGTCGTCCTAAAAGACTGCCTCGTCGGGTCACGTCGTTTTGAAAGGTTGACTCGTCGGGTCACGTCATCCTGAAAAGCTGACTCGTCGGGTCACGTCATCCTAAAAAGCTATCTCGTCGGGTCACGTCCTACTTTGCAGAGAGTGGTCACGTCCTTCTTTGCAAAGAGTGGTCTCTGTAGGGATACGGGTAGGCTACGATAGCAACAAATCAAAAATTCTACCATGTAAACCAAAAAGCCAAGCAAGTAGATGATCACAGATCGTTACCACCGACGCCAGCGAGTAAGCGGAAGAAGAGTTGGGCGACTGTTTCAACGTAGATCGCGTTGATGTAGTGGTCGTAGTCGATCGTCGAGCGTCGAGCACGTCGATGCAGTGGTCGTAGTCGATCATCTAGCGTCCTCGCGAGTCAATCGTCTCCTCCAGCAACCTCTATAGCTCCTTATAAAGATCGCGGATCATCCTCAAGCGCAACAGCAACCGCAGTAGCGCCTCTATGGTACCCATACGTCTAGGGAAGGAACAACCGTACGTCGGTGTGCTAGCACCAAGTTACACGCCAGAGCTCTCAGGAAGATGGCGGCTAGGGTTTCGGTAGAGCAATTCATGCCAACTCGTCTCTCTTACCATAGCCTCAAGCATCTCCTTATATAGTGCTCGTGATGGATCCTATCCGAACATGTTTGATGAATCAGATCCGTCTTGGTTTGTTCCAACCTGTTAAGTATGTGACCCATTAGGTTTATGCGTGTCGGTTGTGACTTAGAAACCCTTTCCGACCACGAGTCGTTAGCGGTTCCTAGCAGAACATAGCGATTCCCAAATACACACAAATTATATCGGACGAACCTTAATACAATATGATCTACGACCAGGTTCTCATCACTTACGACCAGGTTCTATCTCTACACGACCAGTTCGTAATTGGTTACGACCAGTTCGTAACTCCTTACGACTAGGTTACAACCACTTTATGATTACGTTCGACCAGTCTACGTCCAGCTCGTATCTCCATATGACCAGTCCGTAACTGATCGAACTAAGTAACCTACTCGTGTATTCTCCCTTTGCCTCACGATATCTGGTTGAACTCCAGATGAGATGTTGTGTCATCCATGGACTGTTCAATACTTTCTCGATCGAGTGTCGGATAACTTCACATGGTCGAACACTTCGACCGCTAGTGGCATGGCCATGCACTTACTTTATCCGACGACAACGAGGGGCCCAGAGACATCTCTCCTATTATGTTAGGAGGGGCAAATCCCATATCCGACCAGTCACATTCTTTCGCATGTTTCAGAGCATACCCGAAAGCTACCTTTATAACTACCCGATTCTGAGTAGCGATTGCCAACCCTAAGAGTGCTATTACACATGTAGGAAACCATCTTGATATCGAGGTCTAAGGATTATACATCATCATTGCTTGAGACCAACTAACGACACATAGAATCATAACAATCTCAATAGTGTCTCAAGGTGGGTCTTATCCAACACCATGTTCTCTAACATGTGTCCATATTATTGGTTTGATATCTACATATCTATGACCTGTGAAACATAGTCATCAACCAATACATATGCTAGTCTATTCATATGTGTTCTCATATGTTTCCGGCGGGAGCGTTTAAGAATAATCATCGCAGAAATATAGAGTTTCACAATCAAGTCACATACTTGATAATAAACATTAACGATATTATTCTAGGAACAAGATAACATATTATCCAATATTATGAACATAATGAAATATAATAATTTCTATGATTGCCTCTAGGGTATATTTCCAACGGTCTCCTACTTGCACTAGAGTCTATCATGTAGGTATCTAATACCGATAGCTCTTGTGTGCGCCTCATGCTTTGGTCGTGTGAGAGGCTTTGTCAACGGATTAGCAACATTTAAATCCGTATGAACTTTGCATATCTTAACATCTCCTCTATCCACCAATTGGCGAATAAGATGATAACGCTTTGAGTATATGCTTGGACTTGATGGGATCTAGGCTCCTTAGCTCGCAATGGCTCCATTATTGTCACAATAGAGATCGGCGAGGATCTAATAATCCTCATTTTATCTTTCATCTATAATTTTCATTATGGGTAAATATGATGTCATATGGACCCAGTATACCCTTAATGTTATAAGGGAGGAGCCTACTAGGTGGTCGTAAGTTCTTCTCGACCACCCCCATAATCGTAGGTATTGCTACGACTACCTCATGGTCATAAGTTCTTCTCGACCACCCCATAATCGTAAGTATTGCTACGACTACCTCATGGTCGTAAGTTCTTCTACGACCGGTCACCTCGACCACCTTATGATTAATTAAACCTCTGAGACAAGTGGGTCCGATTGATTAAGAATTCAAATAGCCAATATCTTTGTTACTCTGCGAAGTAATAGCATGTAATGCTCCATTATCTCTGATATATAGCTGTTAGGTAACGTGAAGGAGTTAATACGCCGGTGATTATTGCCAACATGCGCCCGTTACAGAATGTGATGAGGCGCCGCTCCACCTGGAGAAACTGCCACTCCTTCACGTACTATATAAGGCGGCAATCAGAGAAGGAAAGGGGCGATCGAATCAGGCCATCAGGAAGACAAGCACTATCATCTGTAATAGTCTTAGTTTTTCCCCTGGTTGTTCAGAATACACTCAATACCATACACACACAGGAGTAGGGTTATTATTCTCCCCGGAGAAGGCCTGAACCTGTATAAAAATCCCCGTGTCAATCTCTCTGCGTGATTTCATTCTAGGAGACCCCCCGAATCAAACAATCTTTACGTAAGTTCGGTTCTAAAACACCGACAAGATCCATTGGGCTCAAGGCACTCGGAACCACACCCAACTCTTTCGTAGCTTTAGAAGCCGCAATGTACTCGGTCTCTGTCGTAGAATCTACAAGCTGTTTCTTGCTTGGAACTTTTCGGTTCAATTGCTCTTCCATTCAAAATGAATACAAAACCAGATTAAGCGAACGATAATCATCTTTGTTGGTTTGGAAGTTTGCATCGGTGTAACCATTTACAACGAGCTCTTTATCACCGCCATAAACTAGGAACGCATCCTTAGTCCTTCTCAAGTACTTAAGAATGTTTTTCACAATTGTCGATGACCTTCATCGGGATCGACTTTGGTATCTACTGTAACACTTAGAGCATATGATATATCGGTCGAGTACATATCATGGCATACATGATAGATCCAATATCTGAAGCATATGGAATACCATTCATTCGGTCTCGCTCATCAGTTGTCGAAGGACACTGACTCTTGCTAAGACTTATGCCATGTGACATAGGCAAGAACCCTTTCTTGGCATCCTTCATGTTGAACCGAATCAACATCTTGTCAATATAAGTACTTTGACTTAATCTAATTAGCCTTCTTTATCTATCTCTATAGATCTTTATCCCTAAGATATATGCTACCTCTCCTAAGTCCTTCATAGAAAAACTATTTTTCAATGATGCCTTAACGATTCGGCATAGGAATGTTATTACCAATCAATAATATGTCATTCACATATAAGATTAGAATAACAAGCGTGCTCCCACTAACCTTTATGTAAACACAAGGTTCTTCTTTGTTCTTGACGAAACCAAACCTTTTGATCTCCTCATCAAAACGTATATTCCAACTCCGAGATGCTTGCTTCAACCCATAAATGAAATTTTGAAGTTTGAATACTATACTAGCATTCTTTAGATCAACAAAACCTTCAAGTTGTGTCATGTACACATCCTCATCTATGTTTCCATTAAGGAAAGCCGTTTTGACATCCATTTGCCATATCTCATAGTCGAAATATGCAGCAATAGCTAGAATGATCTGTATAGATTTAAGCATCACTACTGATGAGAAAGTCTCATCGTAGTTAGCCCCTTGAACTTGTCGAAACCCTTTTGCGACTAGTCGAGTTTTATGAATGTGAACATTTCCATCCATGTCAATCTTTTTCTTATAGATCCATTTGCACTCAATGATTTTAACACCATCAAGTGGATCGACTAGGTTCCAAACACGATTGTCACTCATGGAGTCTATCTCGGATTTCATAGCTCTAAGCCATTTCTCAGATTCTGAGCCCATCATCGTTTCCTCATAAGTCTTAGGCTCATTATTATTCAATAATAATCGTCATGCCCATACCTTATAGGCAATTGACGTGGCCTTTTAGATCTCGTGGGGTGATGCCTCATCTCTGAGTTCAAATTTTTTTGTTCATCCTGTAGAGGTTCAATAGGAGCTGAAACACTTTCAGACGTTTCCCGAATTTCTTCGAATTGCACATTTCTCCCACCGACTCCTTTTGAAAGAAACTATTTCTCCAAAAATACACCATTTCGGGCTACAAAAACTTTGCCTTCTTCTTGGTTGTAGAAATAATATCATTTGGTTTCCCTAAGATATCCTATAAAGAAGCATTTATCTTACTTGGGTGTGAGTTTATGAGACGTCAAACGTTTAACATAGACATCACATCCCCAAATCTTTAGAAAAGACAAACTAGGATTCTTCCCAGTCCATATCTCATATGGTGTCTTATCTACTGATTTAGATGATACCCTATTTAAAGTGAAAGTGGCAGTTTCTAGAGCGTAACCCCAAAAAGACAATGGCAGATCCGATTGGCTCATCATCGACCTAACCATGTCTAACAAGATTCGATTACGCTGCTCGGACACCTCATTCCATTGTGGAGTGCCCGGTGGTGTAAGCTGTGGAACAATTTCACATTGCTTCAAATGATCACCAAATTCATGGCTCAAAAATTCACCTTCATGATCAGATCGTAAAGATTTGATTGTCTTGCTGAGTTGATTCTGTACCTCACTCTGGAACTTCTTGAACTTTTCAAATGATTCTGACTTGTGCCTCATTAAATAGATATATCCATATCTACTATAGTCATCGGTGGAAGTAATGAACTATTGAAAACCACCTCTAGCTGTCGTGCTCATTGGTCCACACACATCAGTATGTATGAATGCTAACAAGTCAGACGCCCTCTCATTCTGACCAGTGAAAGGTGTCTTGGTCATCTTTCCGAGTAGGCAAGATTCGCACGTTTCAAATGATTCCAAATCAAATGAGTTTAGAATTCCATCATCATGGAGCTTCTTCATGCGTTTCTCACTTATGTGACCCAAACGACAATGCCAAATAAAAGTGGAATTCATATCATTAGGCCGAAGCCTCTTTGCATTAATATTATAGATGGGTGCATCATCAAGATTTAAAATAAACAACCCATTCGAAATAAGAGCATAGCCAAGATCCGACGGCCCTTCCCCCCTTCAACAGGTCTAGATCCGGAATCCAAGTCCTCTGTGCAATATCCAACGTGGCGAAGTTGCCCACAACCTTGAAACCCCTTAGCTCGCCGCACCACGCTTGCTGCACCATCTCCTTCATGAAGTACTCTGATATGAAGTTCAATGGGTCCATGTGCAGTAAGATTCATTCACATGGTCTCCAAGGCATATCTCGTGGGTAACAAGAGACCGAGCCGTTCCAAATCAGGCTCTATCTCGAAGGACCACGTCGAATCGGTGATCCGTATTGCCCATTATGAAGACCGTGTGTGACTGAGCCTTCTCGGTCTTGGCCTGCATGTACAATGTAATCTTCGAGCAGTACAATGTATGTGGGTTGGCTGCATGAAGTGCCTCATTTGCATGCCTTTCCCTGAAATATCCGATTGTACTGTGCAGAACGCTTTCCACGATTGTACCGTTGTCGAACCCGGGAACGAAGGATCCTGAATCCTCTGTGTTCATACATTAGTCCAGGATTTCTAGTGTACACAGTAAAAAATGATATCACAAACATATCACACATTCTATTAATAACAATAATAATTCAGAGTTTAATACAAATGGGGCCTAAGACCAAATAAATAAATAACACAACGGAAGCAAAAGCATTAGTAGTAGGCCACACGATTCACCACAGGCAATCGTTTGGGGCGTAACCTAAGCGTCGGTGTCCTCACCGTCCTGATAGAAGTCTTCTCCTGAATAAAGATATTCAGCAAGAGTGAGCACAACTACCGTGCTCGCAAGTTACACCCAATATTGAATTATGATGCATGCATAAGGTAAACAAATGAGATTGGCAGGGTTTATTTGCATAAAACAACATTTTCAGTTTAAATACTCATTAATTTCCAAGGCCATTTTTATACTATATCTAAAATCAGATTTTAAAATGACAGTTGAATAGTGGATAACCTCCATGATTGTATGGTGAATGATACCCTCCTATCACATGGCTAACCACCCAATTTTACCACAAGGATTAACCATCCTAAAATCATCTGTTGAAATCATTTTAAAAACCAAAAACAAAGTCTAACTTAAAGTGGCTTTGCTAGAATGTCCATGACTGTGGACGCGGCTATTCGAATAGTTTTCTACTCTACAAAGTTTGTACAGCTTTACTCACACGAGATAATTTGCTCTTTATATCGACCAATACACGCTTCCGAAGGCGTGTGACTAAGAAATTATCACAAGGCCGTTACAATGTTCTACCTTAAGGTATTTATGCCCACTAAGGTTTCGCTTCCATTAGACTAACCGTCCTCCGGGAGCCCCCTCTTGCGCCAGGTGGGACTACTGTTTGACAGACACCCACACAAACAACATGTCACAAATAACAATGAGGTATCACAAATTATTAAGCCAGGTCCTGCCCAGACAAGACATGTGGTGGTACGGTAAGGCATAGCAAGATGCGGCTCAAAGACCGGTCCTTAACTGACTTGGACGTCTTCCAAATTAAACCCTAGGCCTTAACCCTAACCGGACTAAGCCCGTGCATAAAACTGCACCCACCATTCATCCATTTCGCCCAAGTCTAAACCCATTTTGAGTTTATTTTAAGTAAAACCAACTTTATAAATTTTCTATGGTAAAACAATACCATAGAATCAAATTTAAACCAAGTTTGAAATGATTTGGCTAAATCCTCCCAAAATCACAATTATGGTCTAAGCATTGGCTAAGCATATGATTATTCTCAATATTATTTTATCTAATGGTGACAAGGAAATGATGATCAATATCTAAATTGGCTGTATAAAAGGAATTGGAATAACTAAGTATTTAAACATGGAATTTAAATAATTGAATAAAAGTATGCATGCAATAATATAAAACTGAATTAAATAACTTTAAAATATTGGGAGTAATATGGTCAATGGTATAACTTGCCTTTGTTGAAGTCTTGGTACTCTAAATCCTCTAAAGGATAGAACTCTCCGGAGTCGTCGAAGTCTATACCTGCGAAAATACGACAAATTCAATTGAAATTCAAATAAATTCAACAAAGACAAATCAAACTAACTCAAAATCAAATAATTTTAGTTTAGTTATCTAGATATTAATTTTATACAAATTTAGAAATTTGAAACACCCAAATCAGAGTTTGGATGCAAAAGATATGGGTTTTGGAAGTTTTAACCCTAAATCTGAATTTAAATGATTTTTTCGAATTATTTTTCTAAAGGAAACTCAAATTACTGCGCAAGGATGATGTCAGCCCGCAGGGTTTTGGAATAAAACAAAACTCTGACATGCGGGACCCATGTGTCATAGACACGGTCCACATGAACTAAGCCTATAGGGTTTTGGCTCTAGAGGGCTAGGTTGACGGGGCGCCACGTTGGATCCATGTCGGATCCAACGCTGAGGTGGCGTCGCGGTGGTGCGCACGTGGCAGCGCCATGGTGGCAAAAGGCGGCGAGGCTCTCGGCCCTAGGGTCACTGGAGTTGGGCTACACGGCGGCGACCGGCAAGGTGCGCAAAAGAGAGAGGGAGGTGCGGCGATCATGATGCGCTCACCCAGGTGACGAGAGGAGGACAGAGGCGGGCGGCAGCGAGGTGGAAGCGGCAGCGTGGTGCGGGCGAAGGTGTAGTAGCAGCTCCGAGGGTCCTCTGGCGAAGCGAGTGGGTGCACTAGCTTCGCGGCGATGTGACGATGACACTGGTGTGGACGCCGGGGGCGGAGCGGCTCCGGTGGCGGCGCAATTGAAGGTTGAAGCTCTCCTGGCCGGCGGCGAAGAAGCTTTGAATTGGGGCGCTAGAGAGGAGGAGGACGACAATGGGTGGCGGCGTTGAGTTGTAAGGAGGATTGCGCACCCGGGGTATCCTTTTATAGGGGCCGAGGGGCATTAGGGCGGCGAGGAGATCGTGGAGGTCGTGTGCCGCAGTTGCGGGATCGTAGGCTAATCGACGCGGAGAAAGGGGAAGAGGGTGGGGGTTGCGGTGGAGGTGGGCGCGGGTCATGCGCATGCACGCGCGAGAAGCGGGGCAGTTGGGGATGGATGTTGGTGAAGCTCGCGTGCGCGCAACAATGGCGGCGGCGCTTGTCCGCGCGGAGACGAAGGCGAGGAGGAAGAAACAGGCGGGCCCACATGGCAGTGAAAGAAAAGGAAGGAAAGAGAGCAGGCGTAGCGGTGGTTGTTTGATTTAGATCGAACGGTCCACAATGAGTGGGCCGTTCGGACCGTCCAGAGTTTACAAAGAATCTTGGCTGTCCATTTTAGATCGGACGGCTCACGCGCGTTGGGCCGTTCGGACCATCCGAAGGTTACAATGAATCCTGGCCGTTGATTGAAGATCCAACGGTTGACATTGGTTGGTGTGTTATAACGCGCGGGTGCGCGAGTGGAGAGAGAGGCTGGCAAGTGGGACCGGGGAGAGAGGAGAGAGAGAGAGAGAGAGAGTGGCTGGCTCGACTAAAAAAGGAATGGAATTGGACCAAGACAAGAAAGGTTTGACCCAAAAACGAGATGGGGTTTTAAATTGATTTAACCACTAAATTTGTAGGACCGGAAAGGCGACTAGAGGGGGTGAATAGGAGCACGAACACTTTTTCACCTTAATTGAATTCAATACTAATTCACTCCAATAGCTATGGAAGCTATGAAGATCAAGGTACAAGCACAATTGGAAGTCTTGTATTGAATCAATTAAAACCCCGAATAAAACACCCAAAATAACCAAAAACCCAAATCTCAAAGTGTTGGGCGGTCGACCTCTCAAAATGGCGGTCGACTCCTTTGCCTAGCGATCGATCGCTGATTTTGGCGGTCGACCACTTTCGACGATGAACAGGAAAATTAGCACAATCACCTGAAAACCAAAACGAAAATCGGTCTAACTTTTGATCCGTAAGGCCAAACTCCACGAAATTTGAAACACACATTCCTAAGGATATTAGGAACCTATTCCAAGTGGAGATTGAGTAGATCCACGGCAATGGAAATGACCAAGCTGGCTCCAGAATAGCATAAGGAAGTGAGATAAGGCAAAAGAAAGCACAAAAGCTTCAATTTCCAAAGAATAGCCAAAAATCTCACTTAGGTCCATATGAAAGAACAATTGTTCTATTTGACCTTTGATCATTGTGAGTCTTCAAGAAATTGCAATTCAAATTCAGAAAAGAGCAATAAGACCAAAAGAATGCAATTGAGATGCTCCCACTCACTATGATCACCAATTTTTCAAGAAAATCCATTTTCTCCCTATGACACTCAAAAATCTCTAAAACAACATTTTCACCAATCTTTCTCCCCCTTTGACAATGGATTCATCAAGATGCATGGAAGAAGATAGAGCATGAATGTAATGGAATGGCTGCAATTTTGTAATTTTTCATTTTTTCAGTTTTTTGTTTTGTTTTTGTTTTGTTTTTAACTTTGAGCAAAAAGAGCCATGAAGATTATCCATGAAGACTGTACAAGTATTACACCAAGCCATATTATGTGAATGAGCTATGTTCAATAATGGCAAAGCATATACAGCAAAGCTAAAGCCAAAATAGCAATAATCTGAGATTAAATGAATTGAAGGCATGACAAGGTGCTCAAGATCATAATTTAACTATAGGTATCCAAAATGAGTCGAGCCATGTCTATAAGCAAAATGGAGACCGTAAACTAGAAATTGAGTCAATTTTGAGCATTTTGAGTTCAGTTTTGAATCAAATGGTTCAAGCACTTAGAATTTAGCACTTTGAGCACTTTGCTGAAAATGATTGGTTTTATCTTAGTAAAGCAAGTCTGGACTAGGAGCCATCCACAACTACCTCCTAAGCTTCAACCAATTGCCAATTTGTTTTCTTAGCATTGTGCTAGATCTCAAGCCTCACTACGACCATCCCAAGCAACAAAAGCTTAAGAGAGTGGTCTAGGTCATCCAAAACTCCCCCTGAGTTCATGCCTAGTGCAATGGCAAGGCTGTCTCATGAGAAAGAATTGGTGAGATCAGTTTTTCGCACGTAAAAGCTCATTTTTCATTTGCTTGACTTAAGAATTATCATAGCTCAGTTTAAAACTCGAGAATAAGTTCAAGACTCAATTAAGCCTATATGACATGGCATGAATCATAAGAGGATCACTAAAGCAAAACTAGTCACAAGATCCAACAAGTCATGTTTTGATTCAATTTTCTCACAGATAATAAAGCTAGCATGGCAAAAGCTAGGCTATACATAAAAGCCATAAAAGAAGTCTAGCAAACTAGCACAAGACATGGCAGGTATAAAGCATGAAATCAAGTCATACAAGGATAATAATCAAAGCTCCACAAGGTTATATTACAATGCAAGTTGTTGAATTGTAAAATGCATTATGATACAAATGAATGCAAAAGAGCAAACTCCCCTCAAAACAGGCCAAGAGGACTAACAACCCCAACTCTCCCGCAAAGAAGCAAAACGAGAAGAATCAAGAGCTTTAGTGAAAATATCCGCAACTTCGCCGCTTCGGACTCTACAAAGTGAAGCACAACATCACCCTTCTCAACATGGTCTCTAAGGAAATGATATCTAACATCAATGTGCTTAGTCCTAGAATGTTGCACTCGGTTTTTGGCAATGTTAATGGCGAAGTGTTGTCACGTAAAAGAGGAACACTACCCAAAGACAACCCATAGTCCCGCAGAGTAGATAAGATCCAGAGAACCCGAGAGCAACCATCGGTCATAGCCTACATACTCGCCTCTAAGAAAGGATCGTGCAATGTAAGACTGCTTCCTAGATGACCAAGAGATAAGAGATGTGCCTAAGAAATGACAAGTGCCGAAGTATTCTTCCTATCTACTCTACACCCCGCAAAATCAAGATCGTAAAAAGCGAATGGAGAGAGCAAGAAGAAGAATACCAAAGTCCAAAGTCAAGAGTGTCTGAAGGTACTGAATATGCGACGACCGCTTGACGATGAGAAGCTCGAGGAAGCTCGAATCGAAGCGCATGCAGACACAAAGAAATCAGTATGTCCGGCCTCGACACATGGGATAGAGGAGGGAGCCAATCATGTCATGTACTCCTCCGTCCATCGCTCTCCATCCTCGCGGTGGTCCAACATGGTGGTCGTGGCAATGGGAGTAGACATTGGCCTACTACTTCCCATGTCGGTTACCAAGAAGGTCCTTTGTATACTTACTTTGATGAATGAAGGTGCCTTCTTTCGCTTGCTTGACTTGAAGACCAAGGAAGAAGGTCAATTCACCCATCATGCTCATCTCGAACTCCCCGCTCATAGAATCAAAACTGACACCAAAGCATGAGAGGAACCACCGAATATAATGTCATCCACATAAATCAACCAACAAAAAGTCACCGCCATGCTCGAGAGTGAACAAGGTTTTATCAACCATTCCCATTTTGAAATCATTTTTGAGCAAGAAACTCTTAAGCCTATCATACCAAGCTCTAGGGCTTGCTTCAATCCATACAAGGCTTTGGAGAGTTTAAAACATGGTTTGGGAACTTGGGATTTTCAAAACCAGTGGTTGCTTGACAAAGACCTCTTCTTCTATGAAACCATTCAGAAAGCACTTTTGACATCCATTTGAAATAGCTTGAAGCCCTTGGATGCCGCAAATGCTAGCAAAATGCTAATGGCTTCTAATCTAGCTACAGAGCAAAGGTCTCCTCAAAGTCTAAGCCTCTACCGGAATACCCTTGTGCTACAAGTCTAGCCTTATTAAGTAACTACCAACCCATCTTCACTTTGCTTATTTTTGAAAACCCATTTTGTTCCAATTACATTATGATTAGGTGGAGGTTCAACTAAGGTCCGACTTTGTTTCTTTCAAAATTTTCAAGTTCTTCATGCATGGCATTGACCCAAGAGGCATCGAAAAGAGCATGAGTGACATCTCGGGGTTCAAAAGAAGCAACAAAAGCGTATGTGCATGAGAATCGAGAGATGAACTCGAGCGAGTGACTCGCTCATGTAGATCCCCAATAATCGCTTTCGGTGGATGTTGTGGTTGAATGCGAAGAGGAGCACCCGTGAAATGGCCTCTACCTCACGGGCTATGGAGGTAGGATCGAGCCACTCGATCGTCGGAAAAGGTAGGAAGAGGCTGCTCATCCAAGTCGTGTAGTAGAAGCAGCTCTCCAACCATGTCACAAGGGACTTGAGGATGGATTGGGTCCTCATCCTCGAGTCATCATCAACGAAGATGCTCTCGTAAACCTCGGTACCTACATCATCGGGTCTAGTACCAGACTAGCCTCATCAAAAGTGACTTCGCAAGTCTCAACAACTTTGTTAGTGTCAAAATTAAATACACGATAGCCACGAGAATGAGCAGATATCCAAGAAATATGCCATCGTAACATCTAGATTCAAATTTATCAAGGTTGCCATGTTTAAGAATGAAGCACTTGCAACCAAAAATCTTGAAATGAGAAACTTTGGGCTTATGACCAAATCTGAGCTCATAAGAAGTCTTACCAATAACAGATCTCAAGAAAACCCTATTGAAATATAGCAAGCAAGAGAGATCGCCTCATTAAAAAACCTCCTAGGTGTGGAATGCTCATCTAGCATGGTCCTCGCCATCTCTACAAGGGTCCTATTCTTTCTCTCTACAACACCATTCTCATTGGGAACTCTAGGTGAAGAAAACGGTGCTCAATACCCTATCGAGCAAAAGGTGGCAAAGGAAGAATTCTTGAATTCTGTCCCATTGTCACTCCTAATGGCTCTCAAAGCTCCAGAAGCTCAACAAAGAAGTCTAAGGACCAACTCTCTAAAGAAACCAAATGCCTCGCCCTTAGAAACCGTAAAATAAACCCAAGAATACCGGAGTAATCATCCACAATCACAAGCACATACCATTTCCCACCTACCGATCAACTCTAGAAGGACCAACAAGGTGTCTAAGTGCAAAAGTCGACCAGTCCATCACCATCACTAAGGTAAGAGGTGGATGAGAAGCGTAAACCATCTTACCATGTCTCTGAGGTGAGCACACAAGGTCTCTAATGACCTTCACCTAGGCAAACCTCTAATCAAATCCTTGCATCGACTCTAGTCAAGTGGTCGGCCTATGTGACCAAGCCTCACGATGCCACAACACTAAATCATGGGAGTCGGTTACAAGACACCTAGGGCTAGAAGCGTAAGAGACACGAAATCAAGACAAAAGATCCTCTCAAACCTAGAGATCTCAAAGACAAGCTCACCAGAGGAATCTATAACCCTCACTCACCACTCTTAAATCTCACCTCTAGACCCTCATCAAAATGAGAAAGCGTAGCGATTATACCTCACCACTTACCAAAGCGACGCCCTTGAGCATGAACTTGTTGTTGACGCCAAGACTGCGTGCCCTTGGTCATCACGGTCCCAGAGAAGCATCCCCAAATGTGATCAATTCATTGCCGGATGCACGTGAGGAGGAGAACCATCTAGAATCCCCAGGTCATGTGTCGAGAGCACCCGAGTCAACAAGCCATATGTCCTCCTTCCTCGCACGACGGACCTACAAGGCACGAAGCAGAAACATCCGTGCCTCAAGATCAAGTTAGTGATAAAAGACTTGGGAATCCAAAGATCGAGTCACACGATGCTTAGGCAAAACAAGAGAAGCAAAGAAGAAATGGTTAGGAGCAAAATCATAAGAACGCACACGAGAACCACCTAGACCTCTCCGAATCGACCTACCAAAAGGTCGGTACTCCCCTGCCTAGATGCTACCCATGGTCTCTCCTCACGAAATCCTAAACCGTAACAGCGCCTAGAACCACCAAAGGAGTCAAAGAAGTCATCTACTAACCTAGGCCTATGTCTAGCAGAAAGACAGTCGCCTAGCTCTAGAGACAACAAAGAGGTGAAGGAACTCCTCTAATGGTTCTCAAGGTACTCATCCTCTCCTTCCTCTCAATCTTGGCTCTACTGAAGCGTAACTCAACAATGTGGCCATTCTTCTTGCAGAAGGTGCAATGGTACTTGACCTTTGAGGGTCTCGACCGATGAAGTAGAAGCACCTATCTTGCTAGAAGTGGTTTGGGCAAAACCAAAGCAGATTTAAAGACTATCTTGGATGGATTAGGGGTTCTACCTCAAACAGCCACTCTCAACAACTCTAACAACCTTAGGTGGATGGTTCTTGGTATGCTCTAGGAATCAAATCCTAGGCCTCTATTATTCACACTCACCTTAGATTTGTCTAGAATCATGTTGAGGTTCTTCTTCCCACCAATAAATCTCTCAAGTGTCTCTTTAAGGTAGTCATTTTGTTTGGCTAGTTCATAACAAGAAGCACACTTATTTGACTTGCTAGCCCTATCGATTTTTCCTTATAATGAACTACCTCACTTTCAAAGCCTCACAAGACACACAATAGTTATCCCTAATCTTATCCAACCGCTTCTTTGAACTTAACTCTAAAAGCTTCTTGTATCTTATCTACATTATGCCCAAGTTCAATACAAAGAGTACAAGAATCGAATCAACAATTTTCTTTGAAGCAACTATGGACATGGATTGTTCAATTTTAGCCTTTTCTTCTAGTGTCTTGTTTAAAGCATCATTCTCAAGTGTGAGTTTAACACAGTTTTCACATGAAGCGCTTTTAGAGTACGTAATCATTTCCGACATCTCCTTCATTTTAATCTTATTTTTCTCACAATGAGAGCAGTGTGACTAGCATCAAATTTACTCAGCTTCTTTTGTAGCACTATCCAATTTTAGTTCAAGCAAAGCACAATTTGAACAAGGCAAAGGGATAGCATCAACAAGAGTCACATCTAAAGCAATGGCATTCATGCAAGGTGACTAGACTTGAGAGTTTCTAGTTCATCCGAGCATCTTTCAATTGATTTGTAACAGAGGAATGAGCAAGTCTTAGAGTTACCAATTCATCATACATTCCGAACAAGCATCACAAACATCTTCAGGACTAATCGATTTGAGTGTAGCAACTTCTAGTTTCAAGTTATCAATCATGATGTCCCGATTCTTAAGCATTCTAGCTTGCTTATCTAATTTTCGCTCGAAATGACCAAAGCACGCTTTCATCCGAGCAGTGAGGGACATACCTCATCGGGATCGCTGAAAAGGTCGCCGCTGTTGGAGGAGTCGACGCCATGGCTGCCGCTAGCCATGAAGCACATGCCGTGAAGTCCTCGGCCTTCTTCTTGCCATGAGAGTCATCGCCGCCGCCCTCCGCCTCGAGTCCACATCGCTCATGTTAACACTCTCAAGAGCGGCAAGGACTTGGCCGATTTAACTTGCGATAGTTTGGCTTCTTGCCTTTCTTGTCTTTGGCTTGATGACGCCTCCGAGAGTCCTTCTCCTCCTTGCCCTTCACTTGGGGCACTTGGAGCGAATGTGGTTAGGCTCACCACACTCAAACAAGTGACAGGCTACCTCTCCTCCTGTTCCTCACTTTGTTGTAAACTCTCGAGAATTTGGTGGATAGGAGGGCTAAATCATCTTCGTAGCTTCTAACCGCTCATCGCTCAAAGAATGTAAAGTCGACAAAGAAAACCAGATGAGCCAAAATCAAAGGAATCACCGAGCTACCCTTCGATGGGTCGACCACCAAAGCCATCGACTCTGTCTTGGGGAGACGCGAGATAAAGTCAATCTCATGCGTCTTCAACCTCGAGTAAAGCTTATCCATGGTAAGCTCACTCATGACAGTGTTGTCATTGATGGATGTGATCTTCATCCCCTGCACCTTCACATCAAGAGCACCTGAAAAGTGGCGTGCATTCTCGACTCAAGTGAAAACAAGATCAACAAATACAAGATCATGGAGAATCTTGGAGAACCTCCCCCACGCCTCATCTAAAGACTCACCGTGTCTTTGCTCGATCTTTGAGTATTCTTTCTTGAGCTGGTTCTGCCTCACTTCCTTGATCGCAATGAGCCCTCGTGGTAGTCACAGAGAGTTCTCCAGATCTCGTGAGCAGACCTCAAATGAGCCACACGCCAAACTCAGATCGACTAAGACCTTGGATCAAGAAATTGCGAGCTTTGTGTTAGCCTCAATGTCCGAGGATCACATCGTCATCGGCCAAGCACGACATATGGATTTTTGACCTTAAGCCAAATAGCGCCCTTGAGCCTCGATGTAGGCTTGCATGCGAGCCTTCCAAGAAGCAAAATCAACTCCATCGAAAAATATGAGGTTTGAGTGAATACTTGTCGATCGCCATGGCTTCAAAGACCGCTAAGATCTATGAGAAGAACTAACCTGCTCGATACCAATTGTAGGACCGAAAGGCGACTAGAGGGGGGTGAATAGAGCACTAACACTTTTTCACCTTAATTGAATTCAATACTAATTCACTCCAATAGCTATGGAAGCTATGAAGATCAAGGTACAAGCACAAGGAAGTCTTGTATTGAATCCAATTAAAACCCGACGCAAAACACCCAAAATAACCAAAACCCAAATCTCAAAGTGTTGGGCGGTCGACCTCTCAAAATGGCGGTTCGACTCCTTTGTTTAGCGGTCGATCATTGATTTTGGCGGTCGACCGCCTGACGATGAACAGGAAAATCAGCACAATCACCAAAAACCCAAACGAAAATCGGTCTAACTTTTGATCCGTAAGGCCAAACTCCACGAAATTTGAAACACACCTTCCTAAGGATATTAGGAACCTATTCCAAGTGGAGATTGAGTAGATCCACGACAAAGTTTTGACCTTTTTCAGTTTTACCAAGGAGCGTTCAAAACCGGCAAAAACCAAAACATGATCCAAATCTTGCTCGTGGGGGATTGATGATTTAGATGATCTTAGATGTATTCCCACACATCATAGCAAGGTAAAAGAGGGCACGAAACAAACCAAAAACCACAGAATCAAGGAAGCATCCAAAATCATCAAAAGAGAAGGGAAAGCACATGAAGACACATCTTTGAACAAACACCCATAGATTGATTCACGATTTGATGTCGGTTACAGCCCACTCCATCCATGGAGGACAAAACTCAATCCATGAGCACACAACTCAACACATCTCCCTAGAACCCTAAGCCTCTTCTTTTTCCTAAGCCCTAAGACAAACTAGGGTTTATCATGAAGTGCTTCAAGTGGTTGCCTAACAGCCCCTCTCTATTTATAGGAGGCCTAGAGCTTCTAGAAGACTTAACCCTAATGGTCTCCGTTAAGGCCCAATACAAACGGGTTACACACACACGCATCTCAAAGCGCCGTTTTCACTTTTCTTGACCTAATCCACTTCTTGACGCACCGCCTTGCGCCGCTGGTTGGCATTAGGTCACCAAGGCGTATTTGGTGAAATTACAAAATACCCCTTCTCGATCTTTTCCAAGACCGAGTCCAAACTGCTGAAACACATCCATGCTTCCCACGTAGGTTGATCCAGCTGCTCTCATCGTGTCGGCAAGTCTCTCCCATCCGGTTCCCACCGACCACCTTGGCACTTGCACCGACCCTCGCACCGCTTGATCCAACCAACAGACCGAATCGCCTGCTCGGCCACTTTCATCCATTCTCGCACCATGCTTGAGTCACTTGACCTCACCCGCATCCATGATCGTTCGACCTCGGCTCTCCAAGCTTAGTCCCGATCCTCCTCGCCGCTGACCGTCGTTGACCTCCAAGCCACCTACACAAAGAATAAACAAGCAAACACGAATCCGGAACAAGTTCTTCACAACTTGACCCACGTTAGCCAAAACATGCAATATGCAACACATATGCAATATCAAACAAGGATATGACCTATTCCAAAATCAATTCACAACTAATATCATCATTCACAGACAAAACCGGCCAGATCGCCATTCTCGCCGGCCCGACCGCCTGGACCGAACCAAAATCAATTGAAGATAAGGCCGGTTCGATCGCCGATTTGCTTGATCGACCGCCACACGACCGGCCCGACCACCACACGTAAACCGGTCGACCGCCGAGACCCGACAGATTCAAGAACTTTGACGAAAACGATTGAAACTTCAAACCAAAAGCAACATTGCCAATTGTTTCATCATCCTAAGATCATGGGCATATCCCCATGATATCCACAAAATTAATTCAGTTAATTCATTTAATCTTTAGAAAATAGCAAATAAAATCCAAAAATTCTAGAAAAATTCACAAAAATTCCTAGAGTTGTTTTGGACTTAGATAAAATATTTCCAACTATTATTTGGTAATATATTTTGTAATTAAATTTATTTTGGCTTTAAACAATTAAGGAAAAGCCATTAAAATTTCAGAAAAACCACAAAATTAAATAAGTTTTAATTTTCAACTAAATTTGAAATTTTGGGCTGTTACAACCGTAATGCACTTTCAATCTTGTGGGCTCCGACAATGCTAGAGGGAATGCATAGACAACCATGTCATGGTAACTACGAAATACACTACGTAAACACATAATACAAGTACATAAAGCACAACGAAGACCCCCTACTGGCCACCCGCTACGCCACCCGCAGCACCTCCTCTGTCGTCACCATATCCCAAACCTGGTCCGTGCCCACCAATACGCCCCCACTTGGGCTTCTGAAGTGCGTGGTACCTGGGCCAGGGCTCAGACAGGAAAAGGCGCTCAGGAGCGCTGCTGATTCATGCTCCCAAGGGGGTCGACACCACCTGTGTGTGTGATCACTAGGGGCCCGCTAAGCTGTGACCCCAAAAAAACCTCGACGGGTGCAGGCTCAGTTGATCCCCTGATCTCCCCGGGTGCATCCGCGAAGAAGGCGTCCACGTCCTCGTGCGGGGAGAGCTCAGCGGCAGGCTGGAGCAGAAAACCTGCAGGACAAATAATGTTAATCTCTATAATATATCGACGATCACAAACCTGAAGAGAGGAAATGTACCTTGGTCGGGGGCCATGCGCGAGAAAGGGTCAAACCCGCCATACTATCTAGACATGTCAGGGAAGAAAAGATACCGCCATGGTGCTCTCTGGTAGGTGTCTTGGAACGACGATGGTGGCGGTGGCTGTGGCAGTGTGTACCCACGTGCCTACCCGGACCCTCCAGCCTGCCAAGGCGCAGGAGCAGGTGGGGCACGTGGACGTGCCCCTCCTGTGCCTCCTGACTGGGCTATAGGATGTGACAGCCTCAGCGTATGCACCGACGAGGCCACCTCCTGGACCGTCCTGCACGACGTTAGGGTCACACAACACCTCGCCACACTGCAAGCTCGACAGACAAACTGCACTAGCTCGTCACGCACGTCACCTCTGCACCAATGCCGAGCCTGTCCAGGATCGACTAGGAGTCCCTGGCAATCCCGACGTTGATGTCCGTCTGCAAGGAGTACATGAAAGCGTCAAACCTATAATTGAGGTAACCGTACTCAGACATTTTAAAACATGATAATACGTACCGCGAGGTGCATGTTCTGTGCGAAGTGTACAGGGTATGTGTCGGTCGATGTTGGTATGCAAGCGGGGGGAGGGTCGATGACATGCACCACTGCGCGTGTCTCGTAGGCATACCAAATAAGGTACTGCCGTGACGACGGGTCGAGGGGCGCCCTCTCGCGTAGTCTCGTGGACGTTAAGCCCATCGCGCCACCCACGGCTCCATCTTCACCGCCATCGCGTCACGTGCTACCCTCCTACTATGCTCGCAAAACGCACTCACCGTGATTAGAAGTCGCCGTAATAGAATCGGCAAAAACATATACGGACATGTGTTGTGTGTAACTCATGTGTGGGTCGAAGTTAGGCACCCGCGTCCGACGGGATCGGAACAACTTTGGAGGCTAAATCGAGCATCACCAGCACCGCATAGTCTCGATTTAACACGCCGAAGACGAAGCTTCTTACGTCGCCAAGACGCTTTGGCCACGCCAAAGACAGGAGGACAAATCGGGGCACGACCCCGCCTCGATCGGACTACGCTCCCAACGATATCGTCGGTGGTGAGGCGGTCCAACTACTCCTCAAAGTGCTCAGACACACGTGACTCAGACGCGTGTGCATATTGTGCATGTGAGCGAGTAATGGTTACAAAGGATGACCAGTAATATAGCTAAAGTAAAGATATAGGAAGTACGTACCCATCTACAGCACCAAAGAGACCCTACGGTCGGCCGGTTCACCGTGTCCCCATGGTACATGTCCTCGCCAGACAGATCGAGTCTACTAGCATAGGTCGTCCGAGAGAGAAGCACTCAAACGACCACGGTGCAGCAGAGGGGGGTAGCTCAGGAGGATAGATACCGCCGCTCCCACAAAGACGATCGCACATGCCGCTGATGCGTTGGCAAGTACAAACCTGATCCTCACCGATCTTTAGCTCCACGCCATCGGCGATGGCCTCTCACTTACTTACGAGGCGGCGCCGACGGAGTCACCGTGGTCGCCGTAAATAGTACCACCAAGAGCCACAACAGTACGCCGAGGTGTCGCGACACCTAGTTGTCGGTGGGCTCGGGACCATCCGCTCGACCTACGCACATACAAATAATTAGTAAGCCTGTCATATGGCTAGGATAGTGCATCGCTAAACATGAAAAATAGGTAGCACACGTACCTAGAACTGCGAAAGCCACCGCAGGGGCGGGCCATGCCGATGTCGCTCTGAGAAGTCATAGTACGGTGGCGCGGCCTCCGCCGCAAGAACCCCCTGAAACCTGCCCAGCAGGGCGTCGCACTAGTTGACAGGCGCATCCGGTGGGAATGCAGGGGCTCTTGCAATAGCCAAGCCGAGCAGCATCGCGATATCCTATAGAGTAGGGGCCATCTCCCCGAATGGGAGGTGGAAGGTGTGTGTCTCGGTCCACCAGGGCTGTGAGGAGCGACCGATCGAACGAGAACCGTCGTGACCGCTCCGGACCGGCCTGGACCTCCTCGTCGTCCTTGACCGGACCGCTGTCCTCTTCGGTAGCCTCCACCATCCGCGCGAGAGGTATAAGGCCGACACGGCTCAGCCTGCAAAGCACGAAGAAGTAACTACATAGCGGGCATATGATACAAAAAAGTGGCACAACTTGCAGACAAACCCGTTTACCCAAAGATGGGTCCGATCTCTAAGTTCGTCGGGGTGTCCGTGTAACGAACCACCCTAAAGTCACCAGCTGTTCCCTGCCAACTGAAGCGACACACGACGCTCATAAGATTACTGCGTCGACCAACCGGTCCAACAGACCGAAATGCCAGTCCGAACCACTAGGGTCGTGAGCCATACCTGCAAATCAAGAAATTAAAAGCATTAATGTTAATTGAGCATTTAAATTATATTTCAATGGCAAATAAATCATATTTAGTATGTTCTTAGTGGCACCTAAATACTTTGCTCGAATACAGTGGTAATACATATACAATATCATGAAACCTAAGTGGTAAACACACAATTTTTCATACAAAAGGCTATATTACGTTAACACCAGTACTGACTGCTATGGATTACGAACTATTTAAAACATTATCGTTTCTATGCATATTTATAATGGGTGAAGCTTTTAGGAAAAAAAAATTCAAAATTTCACATGTTTGGGAATTCTACGGGTTTAGAACCATGTATTTGTAATCTCTGTCTTAGTATATTATAATTCCTTAATCCAACCAAAACTATAAAGTAAATGTTATCAATTCTTTATTATGCAAATAAATACATGTATTTAACATTCTATAAACTAGCATTTGCGAATGCACGAGTTATCGACATGTTTATATAATAGAAAAGTAACATGTTATCATTCATCAAGCCTGGACGCAATTAGCGCAGCATGCGGAATAGTACAACTAAATTAATTTTCACCAACTAATTTTTCCTCTATACGAACTTCTAAACTAATTGTATTAATCATACTATCTCCAAACTAAGATTTTTTTAAATTAACCTAATATTATTTCATTTGCTAACAATATGTCAATACACATGATGTTGCTTGCTAACCTATCATGGTTTCAAAAATACACTCATATAAAATAATATTACAAACTCACCGTCGTAGTCGCCGATATGAAGAAACTTTTTTTCCTCCTCTCCTCTTTTTCCCTCTCCTCTTCTCTCTTTTTTTTTTCTTGGTCTCGTCTCTCTCTCAAATGGCGACTGTTCACGGGCAGCTGCACGCATGCGAAATATAACCACCCCAAGTCGCCCAACGGTTCGACGACTAGGGTCTAGCGTCAGAGCAACATGTGTCCTAGTCGCTCCACCGTACGGCGACTAGAACCGAAGTCGCCCATCCGCTCGGCGACTAGGAGGCGAAGGATCGAGTCGCTTCACTATTAAGCGAGTTAGACATATAGTACAGACACCGTTGGGCGACTAGACCAAGTCGCCCAACCGCATAAATGATCGATGATTATTTCTGACAAAAAAAATTAAGTAGTATTATTTTTGTAATTTCGAATAAAAATAGATTATTTTAAAAAAATCGTGTGTATAGGGCCAATGTTATTATGCCATCTTCAGCAAACAATAGATTAGATTGATGTATATCTGTACAATTCACAAAAACCTCTGCACTGAAAACACGCTGGAATCAACGGCGCGATGTAGCGTGTGTTTTCATCCTAGTTATCGTTACGGCACTGGACAAGCCCGCAGATTTGGGATCATCACAATCAGAAGAGATAAGAACAAAATACATGCATCCATCAGATTAACTGCATTGGCTTCCGGGCAGAGTATCGAAGCCAGAAAATGACACCGCTAGAATGCAGATCCAATGCACTTAACTAAAAGCATCTACGATAGTTTATTTTTTTAGGTTGTTACTAAAAAAAAGATAAAATACTTAATCTAATAAAAAGAAACAAGTCTTTTAATGAATTGTTTCTTGAGCTTGTGTTTAAGACTTTAATTACTACAAGAGTGTATGATTCTTGATGATCAATAATGAAGTACAACTTTGTGGCCTACATGTTTTTAGCTCATTTACTATACCAATAATGAAGTCGGGCTGTACAAATGATTTGGTGGATATTTTGCTTTAAGACAGTAGAACCTACAAAATACGTTTTTAGGTAACAAGTAAGTCTCCAATAGAGTCTTTGGTTGTATCTTGTGTCTTGGTATTAATAATTTGCTAGTTTCTTCATCTAGAAACAACCTTACATTCTCTCCTTCATATCACTTAAATGCTGATGTGATAACTCTTTAGTAATAGCTGACATTGACTGTTGTAGATGCTTGACGCACAGACAAGCTATAGATCGCAAGCTTTCAATAGCAAAACACTAGGCGCTGCCGTCCAACTTGGCGAGAAAATGACAAGTTAATTCGCCTCACATAACTTCAGAACGCCGTCCTCGCTAGGCGCCCGATGCTACATGCCATTAAACACGAAAGGCAGACAGAACGTTCTACCACACCGAGAACGGCACTCCGTTTTCGGTGCCGGGCAATGGCCAACTGACCATCCGGTACGAAATGAGCTCTTTCTCTGCGCACTCTTGTGCTCCAGTACACTGTCCTGCCTCTCCGGCTCTTGCCTGATATGATTCACCCTCAGGATCAATGGCTTAGATAAGGACTCACCGGAAAAGGCGTGAAAATTGTTGAAAAACTATAGGTTTAGCCCACCAGCTGGTCTATATATGAGCGTCCCATCCTAAACTCTAGCATGGTTTCTAGTCTATAAATAGGTGTACTAGTAATTATAAAATGCTGATCGCTTGAAGAGCAATAAAGAAGTTCTTTATATCTCTGTGTTCAATCTATTATTCTGTTTTTGGATTTTTGCATTGTTTGATGTGATTTTATATTTGTCTATGAGGTGATCGTTCGGACTGGACTCGCCAACAACGGTTCCTCAACACGTTATCAGCACGATCGATTTCGGCCTACTTCTAGGCCTACTCTACTTGGATCGAAAGGTCGTAACACGACGCTTGTAGATCGAATCGCATTTTCTAGATCGCTTTCAATTATGCAAATTTGGCTTTATAGAGTTTTTTTTTCTACTTGCAAATCCTTCGATCCACCGCTAGCCGACTTGAAGTCGCCGCCAAGCTAATTGGTGGGTTACATGAAAGAGTAGATTGCATCAGATTAAACATCGGATGAACAAGACTCGGATGAACATTAAGCACAAAAAACGGGCGCTAGCCCGTGCGGCGTCACGGCTCGCAGCGGTGTCTCTACTGCCCGCGCCGCTTTGCCGAAGCCGCTTTGTGCATCGCTTAAAGCCGCAAGACAAGATCGCCGCATGCGCGCCCACCATCGCCGCATCGTCGCTCCGCGCCGCCCGAAGTGAAGAAAGAGGACGGGGGGGGGTGGGTGGGTAGTGCTGGCGCCGCACGCACATGGCCATGCACCGCCGCCCTCACACCGCATTTGCGCGGGCACCACCGCGCCGTGCTTGAAGCCGTCGGACCGACTGCCCTGCATGGACGCAACGCCGTACCATGGCCGCACCTCGCTGGCCTCCCGCATGGCCGCGCCGCCGCGCGCCATGCTTCGAGCCCGCAGCCGCATCTTGCCGCTGCCACGTGAGCGCCGCCGAGCCAACACCATCGTGTCGCACCTCGCAGCCACCGCCCGCACACCGCTAGCCGATTCCATACCGCCCTCCCACGCCAGAGCCCGCAAGACCGCCGCCACTCCCGCGATGCCGCCGGATCTGCTGGCCACTGCGACGCCGCTTCGGCCGCCCCAAGACAGCTCGCGATCACGCGGCGACGCCTCAAGATAGCCGCCGCCCCGCTTCGCCGGTGACGGCCCGAATGGCTACTACCACTGTCCCGCACGACCATGGCACCGGCCGCCAGACCACGCCGACTCATACCAAGACGCGATCGAGCCGCCGTGAGCCGATCCACTCAAGGGCCACGCACCGCCGCCACTAGTGCACAGGGGCAAGGGGGAACCCTAGCACCCCCCGCCCTCGTTCTTGACCCGGCCGGGCTGGGCCCTGATGGGCCGAAAAGGAAAAGGCCAATCCGAAAGAAATTCGGGAAAAATAAAAAGGGAGGAGAATCGAAAAGAATAAGGAAATTTTGCAAAAAGTCCCTCGGATTTTTCTGAAATTACGCAAAATTTTCTCAGAACAAAAAATTTGCAAATAAACCCTCGACGTTCTAAAAAATTACGAGGAAAGATTTTGTTAAAGAAATTCTTGCAGAAAATTGAAAAATTGCGCAGAAAATTTTCTCAGAACTAAAAATTCGCGGTTTAACCCCTGGAAATTGTAAAATTCACCAAAAAATCATTTTCTAGCAGAAAAGGTCCTCGAGAATTCAAACTTTGAATCATTTTGAGCATTTGAAACATGTTTATCTTTGTTATTATTATTTCTATGCAATTTAGTTATTGTATTTACTATTTTGATTGTCTGTGATTGTTTATATTACTTTTAATCACTGAAAATAGCAGTGAATCATGAGAAATGCAAAGAAAAATATGGGATCACGAACCGGGAGTTCGAAGAATAATATGAGAATTTTGCAACCATTTTATGCAAATTACTAGTAGTAATCTTATGAACTCTGTGAATAAATATGTACATGACTGGCATCACGAATCGTGAAGTTCGAAGAGCTGGCCCGGTTTGGTCAGAATTTGTACTAGTCTTCAATTATGTAGTAAGGTAATCACGGATGAATAGAAGATTGAGAAGACTCTCTCTACCTTTCACCCGAATGCGGTGCAATCCACACGCAACTATCGTTAAGACGGATACAAGGAGTATACCAAATTGATTGATATCACGCAAATTACGGAAGCTCAAGATGATGTTCTAAGGAAGAAGTACATCTCATAGCCGCCTAGTAGCAATGTTGGCCATGAAGCCAATGCTAGTAGCTACAAGGTAAGGAAGCCTCTCACGAAGGAGACGGGCAAGAAGGGTAAGGTCGTGGGTTGTAGCACATTATTGATGCTTTCTAGTCTAAGAAAAAGGGCAAAGGACAGCATGAGGCACACCTCGCCATTGTAGGCACAGAGGATCCACACCTATTAGTTGCACTTATGGATGTGGACAGCCCAATAGCAGCCCCCATCACCCCTCCTTTGGACATCGCAGTGGCCGCAACCGTAGTTACACTTAGATCTTTTTACAGTCACTTGCAGTTTGTGATTGAAGCAGAACATTGAATTATTTTTTGAATGATGGCTGTAAGCTCTAGAAGAGCAAAGCATTAAATTCTTATGATGAGTCCTGCAAGGCTTATTTTCCTGTATTTATAATAGCAAGTTATGTTCTGATATCTGAAGTATTTTATTTATATGTTGCTTGCTTCTTGCTGCATATTAATAAAGTACCTTATATTAGAATGCGTGTGACGTCCTATGGAGGAAGTGTGCTTAACGGATAGCGGCACAACGAATACTATCTTGAGAGAGACAAAATTCTTTCGGTCGATCAGCAAGAATGCTGGTAGTCTTAAGAAAATCGCAGGCAGCGATACTAGTATAATAGGCTCAGGAAGGGCCACAATTATACTTTCGATAGGCATAACTTTAGTCATTGAAGAAGCCTTGTTGTACCTAGAATCGACTAGAACTCTCAAGGACATTCGCGCTAACGGTTTCCACGTAGAGACTAAAGAAGAGTATGGTAAGGAATACATGCTCATTAAAAAGTGTGATGAAAGTGGAAAAGAGTATTAGAACTACTTCCTTCATATGAAACTGGGCTATACTACACTAATATTAAAGCACCTGCAGCCTATACTGCTCTAAAAACCGTATTTAGAAGTTTTGAACTTTTCTATCTCTAGCATGATAGATTAGGCCACCCAGGTCTTAGGATGATGAGAAATATAATTAACAATTCACAAGGATATCATATCGATGTAAAGAATTTCCTGAATCAGGAAGATTTTGTGTACCCCGCATGTGCCACTAGGAAATTAATTACTAGACCTTCTGCTCTGAAAGTGAAGGATGAAGTCCCCGCATTCCTGGAACTAGGGGTGAAAACAGATCGGATAGTTTCTGACCGATCTGGACGAAAACGGATTCGGATTGTCTCAGATCAAAATTTTCTCAGATAATTCTCTGATCGGAAACGAATACAGTTTTTTTTTGTCGGAAACGGATATGGATACGGTAGCTCTATTATCCGTCGAATACAGATACAAATACGAATTATCTAGATAGTACAAAGGCCGGATATCCGGATTTCAACCCAAAAGAGAAAATAAGATTTCAATTGATTTCTGAATTTCAGAATATACAACAAATCATACAACCTTTTAGAAAATAGCAAATAGAGTTCAAAAATTCTAAAAACCACATAAATTCCTTGAATTAATTTGAACTTAATAAAATTAATTCCAACATAAACTTAGTTTTATTTTTGCACATAAATTATTTTTAATTTCAAAAAATAGGAAAAACCTTTTAAAATCCGTAAAATTCAAAAATTAATTACAATTTTCCTTTTCACTTTAAATCCAATAAAATCCCAGAAAACTCAATAAATTTTATTTTTGACATTAAAAACTAGGAAATTAAATAATTGACTTTATTTTATTTTTTCTTTTTAACCAAGAAAGTCTTTTAAATATCGTAAAATCCAATAAAATAATAACTTTATTAATTTTATTTTTGGTAACATACTTTGGGATGTTACAGTCGTTTGTGTATAGATTAACCATCGAACCTAATCGATGTTAGTGTGAACTAAGTTTTATGTATGTGATGAACTAAGTGTGTATGCGTGATGACTTGTGACTTTGTGAGTTATAACTTATCAGCTAAATATTGTAAACTACTTATCAGCTAAATATGATAAACTAAGTGTTATGTTTGTGATGAACTAGTTAATGCAGCTTGCTAGTGCCAATGTTATATGTGGTTGCTGAAAATATGAACAATTCATGAATGTTTGCATCAAATTAATAAAATAGTTATATGTTTTCGTTAATTTCTGACATACAATTTAAGGGGTTTTCATGTTTCGAAAAATATCCACGACCGTATTCATTTCGATTCGTATTCGCTCCGTATTCTTATTCGATATTATTCGTATCTGGGGTATTCATATTCGTATTCGGAAAGAAAAAATAAAACAAATATGGCCGAGCTATTATCCGTTCGTATTCGATCCATTTTCACCCCTACCCGAAACGTACTCAGGGAGACATTTGCAGTCCTATACAGCCCTTGTCAGGGCTATTTAGGTATTTTATGGTGCTCATCGATGCTTCCTCGAAATGGTTGTATGTATGTTTATTGTCTACGAGAAACCACGCTCGCAAAACTAATCTCGAGATAATTAATATTAAGAATAATTTCACGATCATCATGTGAAGTTCACCGAATAGACAACACCGAGAATTTACTTTGAAGGCATTTGATGATTATTGCATGGCAATGGGAATTAACGTTGAGCATTCCGTACCGCATGTCCGCACCCATAATAGACTAGCAGACTTTGAAGAATTGTAATTTATCAACTACATGTTGGAGACACACAGTCTTGCTCGCACAACTCTTATCAATTTTAGACCGTTGGAAAATAACATCCATTCACCTATGCAACTAGCGCAAGGGTTAGCACTAAAAATTTCTCATCTTCACAGATTTGGGTGCAAGGTTTATATATCCTATACCCCCACCACAGCTTACAGAGAACCTTTAGAAAAGGCATACCGGATTTGAACATCCCCATGAAGGGAGACATCAACATGGATGTGTGTGCACACATCGGAGCTGAAAAACTAAAGGGACTTGCCCCCGCAATTAGAAGCAGCGGTGAGCAAGTAGAAACTTTAGAAGAATCACCCCATGAAGAAATAGCTATAAATTATATGACCACGGGAGAATCTATGAATAGAACAATAGCCAATGTCAATATTTATTTTGCAAAGAAAATTGCTACAATCATCGATCTTGATCCAAAGCCCGCAGATTTCATTAATGTAAGAAAAGACCAGATTGGGAAGATTGGAAGAAGGCAATAGAAGCAGAATTATTATCTCTGAATAAAAGAGAGGTGTTTGGGCCTGTAAGCCGCACGCCTCCCCATGTGCACCCCGTAGAGCATAAGTGCATATTTGTTTGAAAGAGAAATAAAAACAATGAAGTTGTAAGATATAAAACAAGGCTCATTGCACAAGGTTTCACTTAACGACTAGGAGTCGATTATGAAGAAACTTATTCCCCGGTCATGGGCGGAACTACCTTTAGATATTTAATCTCAATGGCAGTAAATTTGAATTTAGAAATGAAGTTGATGGATGTGGTAACTGCATACCTTTATGGAAACTTAGATTCAGACATTTATATGAAGGTACCTGAAGGTATCCCTGTCTCGAACTAATACAGAGCAAATAGAAATCTGTACAACGTGCAACTTAGAAAGTCACTGTACGGACTTAAGCAATCAGGCAGGATGTGGTATAATTGCTTGAAGCGACTTTCTATGCAAGAAAGGCTATACGAATAATGAAAATTATATCTGTGTAATTATACGACGATCCTAGGATGAATTTTGTATAATCTCGGTGTATGAAGATGATCTGAATATCATCTCAACCTGGAAGAAATTAAGGAAGCAAACTCTTACCGAGTCGGAGATCGAAATGAAAGATTTGGGTAAAACCAAATATTTCCTAGGCTTGCGACTTTAGCATACCCTCAAGGGATATTAGTACATCACCAACCTACACTCGTAAGGTGTTAGAAAGGTTCGGCTTTGAAAAGGCATACCCTTTGAAAGTGCCAATGATCGAGAGATCTTTGCAGCAAGACAAGGATCCGTACAGACCTAGAGAAGAGGGGGGGAGTCTTGGGACCAGAAACCTAGATGGCACTTGATTGTCTTCAAGCGAGCACTACGATTTGTTACTCTTGGCGCTTGCTGGCACCTAGACGGCTTGGAGAAGAAGTTGTGCGGTGATCACTTCAAAGAAGTTCGTGAAGTGACCCGGCAAAGGATTGTGAAGTGGTTACGTGCTTACCATCTCTGGAGTGGAGGAAGAGCAACGATAGTGATCGGGGATCAATGCTTAATTCGTGGAGCCGGCTTGACTTGTTCAAGCTTCCTCAACATGGACTAGTGAAGACCGACAAGTCTTCGATACCATGGAAAAAACTTCATTGTCTCTATTGCTATTTATTCTTGTCTTTACTCTTCCGCATTTACATTTCTAACAATTCACTTGAGTAAAATTGCCTAGCTAGAATTGTATCTTGTTTTGACATAAGTGCTTAATTGTCTTAAATAGTTTAGTAGTTCAATTGTTCTGGGAAGCTTTGTTAAGGCATTCTCGTTTAATATAGTTAATTAGTTGAAAATTTTAAAACCTCCTATTCACCCCCATCTAGTCGGTTATCCTTAATCCTACAAGTGGTATCAGAACTTAGTCTCTCTAATTTTAGAATTAACCGTCTAGGAGAGAAAGGATGGCTAATGAGGGAATGTCAATAGGCAAGACACCTTTATTTGATGGATCAAATTATGCTTATTGGAAAAATTAGAATGTCCATTTATTTAAAGGCCATGAGCCTAAGCATATGGAGAACTGTGAGTGAGGGTTTCGTTATGGCACTTGATCCTACACACCCCACGGATCTTGAGGAACAAAACTCCCACCTCAATGCTCAAGCGATGAATGCTCTATTTGGAGTTTTAAACGCGGATGGATTCAATCGAGTGAGCAATCTTGAAATCGCTCATGAGATATGGACTACGCTCTCGAAAATTAATGAGGGCACATCCACGGTTAAAGAAGCCAAATTGCATAGGCTTCGAATCAAATATGAGACATTTACAATGTTGCATCATGAAAACATCACCGGGATGTATTCTAGACTCAACAACATTGTAAATGAACTCAAAGGTCTTGGTACTAATTTACCTGATATTGATATTGTGCACAAGATGCTTAGGGCTCTACCGGACAAATACGAGACGTTGGTGATGCTATTTCTCAACTCTCCCAAGTTGTCAAGAATGACGCCAACCGGACTCTTGGGCAACCTCATAACAAATAAGTTGTATAAGAAAGACAAGGAGGAGCTTTTGGAGTCATCAGCCTCAAAGAAAAAAGACTACCGCTTTCAAGGCAAAAATGGAATCAAGTGATGAAGAGGATGAAGAAGAAGACTCCAAAGAAGAGTTTGCTCTCCTTGTGAGGAGAATGAAGAAATTCATGAGTAGACGCCCATATCGAAGCTTTAATTTTGATAAGAACAAGAAAAGACAATCCTCAAGTGACAACAAGCGCTATAGCAATATTAATTGCTATAAGTGCAATGAGAAGGGGGCACATTGCCTCTAATTGCCCCAATAACATGGATGACAAGGGCAAATCATCAAAGAAGAAGGAATACAATGGTAAGAGGAAACTTTTTAAAAAGCTTCACAAAGATGGCAAAAATGAAGCTCATAGTGGAGAATGGGATTCCGATAAAGTGTATTCAGATTCTGACTCCGATTCCAATGATGAAGGGTCCTCCAAGAAAAGTGGACTTGTCAGCATCGCCATCAAGGAAGCGTTGTCACTATTCTTCACTCCTACTTGCCTCATGGCAAAAGGAGATAAGGTAAAATCTATAAATGATAATGGACCTTTATATGATGAATTAATGGATAGGCTTGAAGAATTAAATGAATATCTTGGAAAAGAGAGGTCAAAATTTAAAGTCTTAAAGAAAGAGTATATCTCTAAAAGACTCTTATGAGGGGCTAAAGGAGGCTCATGACTCTCTTCTTCTAAAATATATTGAAAAATCTTATTCAGTATGTTGGAATTGCTTGCAATTTAATGAATGAGCTGCCTAGAGTAGAAGTTGCTTCAAATACTATATCTATGTCTAGCTCTTCTACATCACGTGATGACTTGTTATCTATGCTATGTTATTCTATAAATGATTCAATTACTAATATGACTAATACATGTGATTCATTGTTCGTTGTTGAAAAATCATGAATTAAAAGAGCAAGTCACCAAGCTAAGTAAGAGCTTAGAAAGATGCTTCAAGGGTAAAGCAACCCTTGATAATCTTTTTGAGTGAGCAAAGATGCTCATTCAATAAGGAAGGACTTAGGTTCATTCCCAAGAAAGGTAAAAAGCCGTTTACAAGCCCACAAGATTTGTAAAAGAAAATGACAAATATTGCAATAAATGTCGTAATATAGGATATTTGTCAAATGCATACTCTAATGCTAGTAGTAAGTCTTATGACATTTACGATTCTCGCTACATGCTTAGAAAGTCTAAAGATGGCAAAGTAGTAGCAAAATTTATTAGCACTTCAATTTTAGGTGCAAAAAGAATGCCATTTGGGTGCTCAAAACCTTGGTCACTAACCTCCAAGGACCCAAACAAATTTGGGTACCTAAAAGAACTTAATTCTTGTTTTGTAGGTGAACTACAAGACTAGTGGAAAACATTGGATGTTTGATAGTGGTTGCACTCAACATATGACTGACGGTAGAAAAATGTTCACCACATTTGAGAATGGAAAAGGAATTGACAAGATCACATTTGGTGATAATAGCAAAGGAAAGGTAATAGGATTAGGTAAAATTGCTATCTCAAATAATATTTCCATTTCTAATATATCTTTAGTTGAATCTCTAAATTTCAATTTTTTATCCGTTGCTCAAATATGTGATCATGGTTTAACTTGTTCATTCTCTCAAAATGGTGTTTCCATTTGAAATTAAAAAGAAATTTCTTTAGCTTTCGAAGGATTTAGATTTGGAAATCTTTACTTTGTTGATTTTTCTTCAAATGATTCATGCTTGAAAACTTGCCTAATTGCAAAAACCTCTTTAGGTTGGCTTTGACATAGAAGGTTTGGTTATGTTGGTATGATTCAACTTAAAAAGTTTTTTAAATATGATTTAGTTGTTGGCTTGAAAGATGTGAAGTTTGAGAAAAATAGACTTTGTAGTGCTTGTCAAGCCGGTAAACAAGTCGCAAATTCTCATCCTTCCAAAAGTATCATGTCAACTTCTAGGCCATTCGAACTCTTACATATGGATTTGTTTGGGCCAACAACCTATAAAAGTATTGGGGAAAATACTATTGTTTAGTCATTGTGGATGATTACTCTAGATATATATGAGTATTCTTCCTAGATGACAAAGCCAAAACCTCCGGTATTTTCAAAAGTTTTGCAAAAAGGGCTCAAAATGAATTTGATTTCAAAATTAAGAAAATCCGTAGTGATAATGGTTCCGAGTTCAAAAACACTAAAGTTGAAGATTTTTGTGATGAACTTGAATAAATCATGAACTTTCCACAATCTATACTCTGGAGCAAAATGGAGTTGTAGAAAGGAAAAATTGGACATTAATTGAAATGGCGAGACAATGCTTGATGAATATAATACTTCGATAGTTTTTGGTAGGAAGCAATTATTACCGCTTGTTATGCCATAAATAGTTTTTATTTACATCGTCTTTTGAAAAAGACTTCTTATGAACTTCTTGTTTGAAGAAAACCGAACATCTCCTATTTTCGTGTGTTTGGTTGTAAATGTTATATTTTGAAAAATATTGTTCGTCTTTCAAAATTTGCAAGTCGATGTGATGTTAGTTTCTTGCTTGGATATTCTTCAAATAGTAAAGCGTATCGTGTCTTCAATCAAAACTCCGGTTTAGTTGAAGAAAAACATGATGTTCAATTTGATAAAACTAACGACTCTCAAGAAGAGCAAGAGAATTTGGATGATGTAGGAAATGAAGCTTTAAGACAAGCTATGAAAAATATACAAATCGGAGATATCAAGTCAAAAGAAGATCCAAATACTCCATCATCTTCCATTCAAGTTGAACCTCCTACCTCTTCTACAACAAGTCAAATTCAAATTGAAGAAGAGGACAACAAGGAAGATGATCAACCTTTCAACCTACCACCCAGAATTCATAATGCAATTGTAAAAGATCATCCAATAGATCAAATATTGGGTGATGTAAGTAAGGGTGTTCAAACTCAATCTCGTGTTGCTTCCTTTTGTGAATATTACTCTTTTGTCTCTTCTATTGAGCCAAAACATGTAGAAGAAGCACTCGATGATCCGGATTGGGTGAATGCAATGCATGAAGAACTCAATAACTTCATCTGAAATGAAGCTTGGACAATGGTGGATGGCCCAAGGAACACAACGTAATTGGTATAAAATGAGTCTTTAGGAACAAGCAAGATGAAAGTGGAATGGTTGTGAGAAACAAAGCAAGATTGGTCGCTCAAGGATTCTCTCAAGTTGAAGGTTTGGATTTCGTGAAACTTTTGCTCCATGACTAGACTTGAATCAATTAGGATATTACTTGCTTTTGCATCATGCTTTGATATTAAATTATTTCAAATGGATGTTAAAAGTGCATTTCTAAATGGAAAAATATCCGAACCTATATTTGTTGAGCAACCACCGGTTTTGTAGATCCTAAGAATCCTAATCATGTCTATAAACTCTCCAAGGCGCTCTATGGTCTTAAACAAGCTCCTAGAGCATGGTATGAACGCCTTAGAGATTTTCTAGTTTCAAAAGGATTCAAAATTAGGAAAATTGATTCAACCTTGTTTACTAAACTTTTTGATGCTGATTTTTTTGTATGTGAAATTTATGTTGATGATATCATTTTTGGGTCTACTAATCAAGATTTTTACAAAGAGTTTGGTGATATGATGTCTAGGGAATTTGTAATGTCCATGATCGAAGAACTTAGCTATTTCATTGGACTTCAAATCAAGCAACTCAAAGATGGAACTTTTGTGAGCCAAACAAAGTATGCAAAAGATTTGATCAAGAAGTTTGACATGAAAGATGCAAAACCCATCAAGACTCTCATGTCAACCAATGGTCATCTCGACCTTAATGAGGGAGGTAAACCGGTAGATTTAAAGCTTTATAGATCCATGATAGGTAGTTTGCTTTATCTTACCGCATCTTGGCTCGATATAATGTTTAGTGTTTGCATGTGTGCATGATTTCAAGCAACACCAAAAGAGTGCCATTTGGTGGCCGTGAAAAGAATTTTTAGATATTTAAAGCATTCCTCTAGCATTGGCTTATGGTATCTCAAAGGTGCAAAATTTGATTTAATTGGATATTCAGATTTCGATTATGCGGGTTGCAAAGTGGATAGAAAAAGCACATCAGGTTGTTGTCAATTCTTAGGGAGATCTTTAATATCATGGTCATCCAAGAAACAAAATTTCGTACCACTATCCACCGCTGAAGCCGAATATGTTTTCGCGGGTAGTTGTTGTGCTCAATTGCTATGGATGAGGCAAACATTGATGGATTATGAAATTAAATTTGATAATATGCCTCTTTTGTGTTACAATGATAGTGCCGTGAAGATTACAAATAACCCGGTCCAACACTTAAGAACCAAGCATATAGATATCCGACACCATTTCTTGAGAGATCATGTGAGCAAATGAGATATCAAAATTAGCCACATAAGGACCGATGACCAATTAGCCGATATCTTCACCAAACCTTTAGATGAGAGCCGCTTTTGCAAGTTGAGGAATGAGTTAAATGTCATAGACCATTCTAATGTTGCTTGAAACTCATGCCTCATGTCCTTATGCTCTCATTTGGTTCTCTTAACGTATTTATGAAAATAATTTGAGAATCTATCTAAAACTCTCTATTTTCATAAAAGCTATATTAATTGAAGTTTCTATTATCAATTTCATGCATAATGATCCCAGAAATATTTATTTGAGTGTTTGAATCAAGGATCATTTGTATTTTATATTCAGGTTCAACTTTATCAAGCAAAACAGTATCTTGCGGTTTCTTGTTTCCAGTACTACATGACTTCGATATCTTGCTCCTCAATGGCGAGATACCACATATATTCAAGCGGTTCCAAGGCGATTCTGGCTGAAGCTTTATCCTTTTGGCCCCCTCTCTCTTGTGGTGCAATCGCCTCCTTTCGGTCTCAGGAACCGCAGAGCCCTTCTCACTCTCTCCTCTCTTCACTTCTCCACAAAACCTCCGCTCAAATTCATCGGATTTGTGGATTTTGTTGAAACTTTTGATTGGGATTGACTCTATAAGTCATATCCCCTCCAATACCTAAGGTATTTGCTCAAATCTCATCTTTTTTTCTCATCTACCTCATTTTCTAGGGTTTTGGTAAAATGTGGATGGAATAGTCCATTTCTTTTGGGTATTTTGGTACAAACTAGTGTTTGATGACTTATTATGTCTATCTCATGGATCCATTCATGTCAAACATTAGTTAGAACCAAGATTCAAAGGATTTCCCTAAGAACATCTGTAGGTGCGGTAATACCGCCCGTGACAATCGATATTAACAATTTCCGGTAATACCGGATGTATACAGTGGTACTACCGCTCCAGCAGAGAAAAATTGATTAAATCATACTATTTTGCTTCAATCTTATCCTTTTGTGTCCTAATTTCTTTGTCTTACCTTAGCAACTATGTCAAGGTTGAAAACTGCTCTTCGCAAGGGTGCTACCCCTAATGGAGATCCAGAAGACAGATATGATCCTCCAACCTCCTGTGAACCATCTCAACCAAGAGTAGCCACTCGAAAGGCGGCTTCGCATAAATCAACATCAGTAACTTCCTCTGCTTCTCCGAGGGAGGTTAGCAATCCAGAGACAGTCGCTCTTCTACGAGCCATGAAAGCGAAAGACCAAGGTCAATCATCAAAGCAATCTCAAGTGGTTGAGGATGAAGAAGAAGAAGAATCAAGTGACAATGATGAAGAGGATTAGGAGTATACTGAGGAAGAAGGAAGTGATGAGGCTAAGGCAGAGGCAGAAGAACCTGATGTTGGTCTCACACAGATTTCAAGCGACGATTATGCAATTCTTTGTCATGTAAATCAATTTGAAAAACCAGCTAACTCAATGGACTCAAGGTTCCATACCAGATTCTAGCAGCAAGTTTATGCTCAACTCTATAGCCATCATCGTCAATTTGCTGATAATAGATATATAGATTGGGCACATTTGGAGAAAATTGACTGTTTTGCTGGAGCCTACCGTTTTTTTCAAAGAGCCGGTCTGAAAGAGATAATGGGACTAAAGTGTGACTACAATGAAGAAGTGATCCGATAGTTTTATGCTACTGTCTTTGTATCCCCAGACGTTGATCTTTTAATATGGATGACAGGGACTCAGCATATGCAAGCTACAAAAACTGAGTTTGAGCGAGCTCTGAGGACATACTTAGGAACTCAAGAGAAGATCTATGACAGAGGAGCACTCAGAATTCAGGCTTGGCGTCTGTTCTATGATAAAACTGTAAACTTTGTTCTTGGAAAAATTGGAGGACTAAGACCGTAACCAAGTTTGATCAACTGGATCATCAATCACACTTTCTTTCCTAAAAGTGGCAACTTCGATGCAATTTGAGGACATGCTTGGAACATCATAGAGAATATCATGAATGGAAGGAAGTTCGATGTTGTTGATATCATCATCAGAGAAATTGGAGCTTCCAAGAATGGTAGG
Source organism: Phyllostachys edulis (assembly GCA_036346405.1). Classification (NCBI taxonomy): domain Eukaryota; kingdom Viridiplantae; phylum Streptophyta; class Magnoliopsida; order Poales; family Poaceae; genus Phyllostachys; species Phyllostachys edulis. The sequence continues at coordinate 50,781,929 of CM070560.1, forward strand.
ATCAAAATAATCTATTTTACTCCTTATATTATGGCTCTTATCATGAAAAAGATCTAGTTCAGAGATGGACATCCAGGAATTCATAAGGCATATAAGCCAAGGGATGGGGTCCAATTCCTCCAGCAATTCTCCCACAGGTGCAAGAAAATGCTCTAGCTGAAGATCCAGTCACTCTCTATCAAATTTATTCAGTTATTTTGGAGATTCGAAATACTCAGCAAGAATTTTAATCTGAGACCAACAATGGGCTGGCTGCATTGACAAGAAGTGTGAGTGCTTTTGAGCAAGCCTTATCTACTCCAACTCGTTATGGATGTCGTTGCCTCAACACACCTTCTCAAGATCCTCTTCAAGCTTCAACCTCTCATGCTCCACCACCTCCTTAAGATCCAAATTGTATGATTTCTTTTGGTTCTTGATGCCAAAGGGGGAGAAGTTAGGATGAGAAAAGAATTGAAAGATTAGGGGGGAGCAAGCAAGAAAGCAAGAAGTTTGGGCTGCTACTATCTATATTATATAATCTATGTTGAACTTGTTTCGTTTAAATACTTGGAACTTGTGTGCTTGTAATAGCCTAGTTTAAAATTGTTGCATCATGACTCTTATATTATGCTATGCAACATGTTGGTTATCATCCTGGTTTAATCTTCTTTTTAAGTGTTCAAGCGTATATCTTCTTATTATCTTTCGCTTGAATGTTTACAAGTTCCTCGTAGTTAATAAATAAAGGAAACTCCGCTAAAATTTCTAACAAAACACAAATGTGCATGAAAATCACCTCTTGAATATATATGCACATCTTTAGGGGGAGTTTTGTTTATTTATTGATAGACTTTGAATGCAATTAACTCTTCTTCTCCTTGAACTCATTTCAAGAATTAATTGCAAATCAAATGTCAAAACTAGAATATACAACTTGGTGTATATTCAAAATATTTCAAATCATTCATATTATTTGGGTTGTCATCAATTACCAAAAAGGGGGAGATTGAAAGCATCTAGGCCCCTAAAAATGGTTTTGGTAATTAATGTCAATATTGTATTAAGGGACTAATATGTGTGCTAAGATGTTTTAAGGATTAGTCCCAAAGGATGAATGATGACATGGTAATGGCAGTGTAAAGGCGATAAAGATCGACTTGGCTCAAGCAAAGGTATCACATAATCTAAGGATCCTTTTATAGTATTTTACTGGTCTCGGTGTTTGGAGAAAAGACCGGTTGCATAGGCTAGATGCCGTATTATAAAGAGGGATCATAGCTAGTAGCTTGAGGATCTAATTCTTGTGTCATTTTGATCAACTAGGAGTCATGCATTGCATTTGTTTCTGCTTCTAGAAAACTGTTTAGAAAAATCGGTAAGATTGCAAGTATTGAGCGGTATTATTGCAAGTCAGTAATACCGAAATATTCATGGCGGTATGTATTTTCCAGAGAGCATGTTTTGGGTGATTTTCTTGAAACCCCAAATTCGATATGACCACAGTGTATGAGCGGTATTACCGCAAGTCGGTAATACCGAAATAAGTGGCGATATGTTTTTTTACAGAGAACATGTTTTTAGGAGCTTTTCTTGAAATCTTGAAAATGGTATGACCATAAGTGAGAAGTGGTATTACCGCAGGTCGGTGGTCCGAACGTGTGGTCCGATCGGGTGGACCAATCGGAAGAACTGGTCGGGTCGGACCAAGTGGTCAGGTAAAATCAGTATGACCGCACTTCTTGAGCAGTATTACCGATGTGTGGTAATACCGAGTTTTACACGGCGGTACGTTATTTCCAGAGAGGGTGTTTCTTCTGTGATTTCTAAGTCTCTGGAAATCGGTAATACCGATATAGCCGAGCAGTATTACCGCTGTGCGGTAATATTGATTTATAGTTGGCGGTAATACCGCACCTTTATCCGTAACGGCTAGTTCAGAGCATTAAATGCCACTATTCCGATCGTTGAGCAGAAATCGGTAGTACCGGATATTCAACTGTGATGCTACCACAAATCCTGATTTTTCAGAAAGTGGTTGTATCGGCTAGAATTGTTGGTGAGGGGGTATAAACACCCCCACCTACCTTCTTGCAGCAACTTTTGAGATCATTAAGCATTGTGCTCATGCATTGAAGTCTCTTGAGCCCATATACACTCTCTACCACTCATTTGCTTTAAATTCTCATCTTGAGGTAGTTGAGAGCATTCAAGTGCATTGCATCATTAGTTGATCACTTTGGCACTTGATTGTCTTCAAGCGAGCACTACGATTTGTTACTCTTGGTGCTTGCCGGCACCTAGACGACTTGGAGAAGAAGTTGTGCGATGATCACTTCAAAGAAGTTTGTGAAGTGACCCGGCAAAGGATTGTGAAGTGGTTGCATGCTCACCATCTCCGGAGTGGAGGAACAACAACGATAGTGATCGAGGATCAAGGCTTAATTCGTGGAGCCGGCTTGACTTATTCAAGCTTCCTCAACATGGACTAGTGAAAACCGGCAAGTCTTCGATACCACGGAAAAAACTTCATTGTCTCCATTGCGGTTTATTCTTGTTTTTACTCTTCCGCATTTACATTTCTAGCAATTCACTTGAGTAAAATTGCCTAGCTAGAATTGTATCTTGTTTTGACATAAGTGCTTAATTGTCTTAAATAGTTTAGTAGTTCAATTGTTCTGGGAAGCTTTGTTAAGGCATTCTCATTTAATATTGTTAATTAGTTGAAAAGTTTTAAAACCTCCTATTCACCCCCTCTAGTCGGTTATCCTTGATCCTACAGTAGACCCATTTGTGTGTGGGCTTAACGGGTGCCCGTTAGGGTTTTCTCTCTAAACCTAGCCTCCACTATAAAAGGGGATGTCCAGATGTGGAGTTCTCAAGTCCTTCTAAGAGAAAAACCATAATTTATGATTTGGGGTCTTTGGAGTAGTAGAGGCTAGGGTTCGTGAGAGATGGATTGATTGAGTGCTCAAATATTGAGCCTTTGTCCGTGATGGAGCGATTGTAAACCAACATCCTTCTCAAATCAATCCAAGCAAGATTTTCTTAAGATGAGTCTCTTCTTATTCTTGCTCCTTATTTGATGACTTTTGGGATTTTGCTGTTCCTTTGGTTTATTTCTGTGATCTTGCTTGCTGGGACATGTGGGAATACATCTAGGCTTATTTTGATCTTCTTTTAATCACGAGCAAGTTTTTAGATCAAAGATTCAATCTCCTCGGTTCTTATGCCCTTTTGCCCTCATTTAAGAAATTGGTGGAACCTTGACCTCAATCTTCCCGATCGTTGATTGGAATATGTTTCTAACCTTCCTAATGAGCTATGCTTGAAATTTGAGGATTTGGATCATCGGATCAAAAGTTGAGTCGATTTGTGATCTTGAAATCGTGTTGATTTCACTGTTCATCAATGTGAGAGGTCAGACCGATTGGCCATCGGTCAGACCGCCAATCACCAGAGGTCTGACCGGCCGTGAGCCCTCACTCTGGGATTTTGGTGATTTTGAAATTTGTGTCTCAGGGTTTGTGTCGGGTTCAACGTAAGACTTCCGCTGTGCTTGTATCTCCGATCTTCATAGCTTTCATACCTACTGGAGTGAGAAATAAATTGAATATCGTCAGAGTCGGAAAAAGAGCCGTGCTCCTATTCAACCCCTGTATTGCCTGTTCTAGTCCAACAGATACTTTTCCACGGTGATCGATTGAGAGCGACGATTTGTCATCGGGAGTGTAATGGCTACACAGCTGCAGCTGATCTAGGTTTCTCTGATGTAGTACCCTGTCACGTTGCCCGGGCTGTTTCTTGATATACTTCTTGGCCCAAACTACATATCCCTGTCAGGTACTGCTACCCTACAACTGGGGCTGGACAAAAAGCTCGTTAAATTTTTGAGCCGAGTCAAGCCTCTCTTCTGGCTCGTAAATATTTCAAGCCGAGCCCGAGCTGCTCGTTTGGCTCGTGAGCTGCTTCTTGTCAGCAGTCCATCTCCATCCATCATATATTCGCATCCAGGCATCGAGCCATAGTCCATAGACCATCCTCTTCCTCGGTCTCCCAAATCCCCAATCCAGAGTTCCAGACGCGCCCAGGCCTAGCTGCTTCTCCACCACCGGCCACCGTCCTGTCATCCGCCGCCACATCCTCCACTGCCGCCCTGTCTTGCTTCGGTTGCCCCATCCTCCGCCTCCTCCCAGTCCTGCTTCGACCGACGTCCTCCGCCACCGCCCCTTTCTCCTTCCCCATCCTCTATTCCTCTTCCTTGGTCGCCCAAATCCCCAATCCAGATGCGCCCAGGCCCAGCTGCTTCTCCACCACTGCCCCGTCCTCCGCCGCCCCATCCTCCGCCGCCGCCCTGTCCTGCTTCGGCTACCCCATCCTCCGTCGCTCAAGTGCACATCAACACCTCCTTCGAGGCGCTAGTGACACGCCTGGGTCCGTTGCTTGGAGACGCCGGTGGCCCTCCGTGTGATGCTCCTCTTCTCGGTGAACTTCTGGCGGCGCGTGAAGCCGAGCTCCCCAGGGGCTACTACGACAATAGATTCGTGCTCGGGTGCACTTGAGTTGTGGCCAGGCGGCTAGTGGCGTCGGCCTGGCAAGAGGGGTGAGGGCGAGGTCAGGGACAGGAGGAGGGAGAGGTTCTTGGCCTTGGGGACGAGAGAGAGGGAGAAGCGGAGCGGCGGGAGGGAGGCGGAGCGGTGTGGAGCTCACTCGGGACGCGAAGGGGAGAGGGGAGGAGGATGAGGGGAGGAATCCTCCACAGCGTGGGAGGTGCGGGCGGTGCCGGATGGTAGCCACGGCGCCATGGCCATATTTTTCTTGCATAGAGGCCTTGGACTGGACTTGGTGGGAACTGGGTTGCAATGGGATTAGTTGGTTTCTACTTTCTAGTGTGTTACCTCAGCTTGGTTGGTTTTGGCTCGAACGAGCTCGCGAGCCGACTCGAGCTTCAATTAGAGCCGAGTCGAGCCTGGGTTTCAGCTCGTTTTCCAAACGAGCCGCCTGGTAGTCCGAGCTTGGGTGAGCTTAACATGAGCCGGTTTGGCTCGACTCATTTCCAGCCCTACCTACAATTCTTTTTGGATATGAGATTTAAATATGGCACCCCTTATCTTGCTTAGGTAAGCACCAGTCGGTCTCATGGGTCATGGCCATGGCCGGCAACTACTAGTAGTACTTAGTAATAGGAGCCGTGGCATTTCCCTCAGGAACAGGGACCCGTTCCAATTAATTCATGTACAATCGCTGTCCATGTAGGGCCGCCTTGCCGGGCCTAGGAGGAGCCCATTCAGAATACGCCCCAATGGCGGCACCACCGTCGTGTTCCCTACGCATCGGGCCACGGCGAGCCCACACCATCTTTGCTCGGTTGCGCGCACACAACACAGTCCATGTCATGGAAAAATTGAGAAACAATTCTTCCCTCAGTCTCCATCTCTCATCTTCCAAGAACCAGAGACATGGGAACAGAGTGATGCTGATCGCCTGATTAGGAGAGATCTGTGCCGGATTTGGTCTGGATCGGATCACTCTAGCTGGATTGTAACCAGGACCAGAACTTTTGTTGAAGAACAGGGACTGATTTTCGGACGAGTGCGACCGGACTGGATTTTATTTTGGACCAATTCAGCAGCATTCTTGTTTATTCTTAAAAAACAGCTTTTTTGTTCAGAGTTTTCTAGCAGAAACGAAATACCACGGAGAAGTTCAGGTTCTGTGTGTAAAGTGGTTACTAAAAGGAACAATATTGCTTGGTTCAGCAAGAGCTTTTTTGTCTTTTGAAAATAGTCCAAGAGCCTCCTTTCGCTTGGTTTTACATTGCCACCTAGAGTATACTTACAAGATTGGCAGCTCATTCCCAACCCAGACAAATGCACATCTCGAGGAGGCCCACGGCCATGACCCATCATATTCATATCCAACCTAGCCATATAGTAGCTCAACTTATGACAGCTAGTATATGGCCATCTAACAACAGTACAAAGATCTTGCATTGGAGCCTACTACGATCACCTCAACATGTTCTGTGGCATGCCGGCCGTATGATCACTGATTAGCTAGTTCAGTAAGCTTACCAGACAGTAGACAACTGCACTAGACACACAGTAAACTCCTCGACAAGTACTCATTGCCGTCCAGTGCCAGTGAATAATGAAACATCAACTAGATCGAGTAGCTAGCTTGTAGCTAGTACGTTACATTCTGTGATGGCGGCCAGCGGCTAGGCTGCTTTTCTTGATCTCAAGGTATGCACCTCGATCTCGCTCGCTCCAGCGTCTTGTCCAATAATAATTGCACTAGCTACTGTGTTAGCAGGCGCCGTGTTGGCTTGTTTTGGGCATACCAAAAGTTAGCGATTGATTGCCGGCAAGTCGCTAGCTTAGATCGATCGACCTTTGACCACTTTGTTGATTTCTCCAATCACAGCAATTCATGAGCTAATTAAGAATCCTATACTAACAAATACTAAGAGTAACTAATTAAGGGCTGTTTGGATGATGTCATCTCCTGTCACAGTTTTTTTTTTTGCTAAGGTGTGACTTGCCACACTTTTTGTAGCTCTCAATTTGGTGGCCACAGGTTAGGCATATTTTAGCAAAGCACTGTGTCTATAACAAATATGGTGTGATGCTAGATAATTGCGGTACGCCACAGTTGTGGTAGCAAACAAACAGTTGCCATGAGTGGCTAACTCAAGTGTGACAAAATGTGGCACCAACCAAACACCTCCTAAATGTCTATGTGGCAATCATACTATTCGCACGTACACGTACATACCTATCTACAACAAGCTAACTCTGTCCCTGTTGCTGATGTATGAGCAAGAAGAACAAGAGAGAAGGCACTCGGGAGAAAGACGCCTCCAGGCTTGCGAAAACGGGAAAGCGGGAAAGGCTAGGAACTTTCTGAATTTGGCAAGAAATCCAAATTAAATCAAACTTCAAACAAGTTTTAATATATATTTTTTTGAAATTTTTGGGTCTTCTCAGAGCTCAAGTTTAAATCCACTAAAATTGGATCATGTTGATGTTTTAATATCGAACTTATAAAATTAATGTTGGGGTCTCCTTGATCGAGACTATTCAAGATGGGACACATGGATTTTAAGATAGATCCAAATTTTCTCCTGAGAGAATAACAACCATACTATTGTATTCTTGTATTGATCGTGTTACAACAAGAAAGAAGTCACCGAAAACTAAGGCTAATGACTCATGTCTTGTCCTGTTGTTCTCTCGTTCTCCCTCTGTCCATCGGCATTATCCTTTATAGTGTTTGATGGGGTGGCAATTGTCCCGTGCCAGGAGGCACCTCAGCGGTTGATGAAATGTGCACGTTTGAGAGCAGTTATTGTAAGTGAAACAAACCCTCCATGTTCGCCTTATAGTTATGCCGGAGACAAAGGCTAATACGTGCAATTATATTGGAGGATAACAACACATATTTAATTATTGTGTGAATAAACCCAATGCATAGTGTCTCTAGTCGATTAGGTCCATACACCTGTGGGCTTTTATCGACCATATGATGGCCATGATTGACTTAGTCGTAGTAAAGCTTATGACTATAAGATAATCGCAGTAAAACTTACGATCATAATATAGTCGTAGAAGATCTTACGACCATATGATGATCGTAGAATGACTTACGATCGATTATATGGGTTGGTCGTAGAATAGCTTACGACCATTAATTAATTATAATTTTTCTTTATATCATTAATGATAAAGGGTATCTTTGAAGGTTGTATAAAGACATTATTATCTATAATAATTATTATAAAAAATAACTTAATTAGTTGAAGATTATTCACGAGATCAATTAGACAAAGCAAGTTTTTGCTTAGTGGACCTCTCACTGGCGGCTGGGTCCGTGCCCCCGACGTGGCGGCATGTGGGACAGGACAGGCGCACGTGAAGGCGGCATCCATGGCAGTGTCTCGAGGCCGCAACGGTCGAGTCCACGTGCGATGGGTGACGCCCCTGTACTAAGTCCCGACCCGGTATACATACAGCCGGCACGTTTGCTCCCGTATTCCGCAGTCCCACGTGTCATTGTCGAGGCGTGAACCGTGTGTGTGACTTGGATGAGGCTTGGTGGTGGGGCCACCGTTTGCTGTACCGGTCAGTCTCTAACACGGGCGGAGAGGGGAGGGGTCCGAGGAGGGTGGTACGGCGGCGGCCGTTGAGGGGGAGGCGTCACGTCTGCGCGTCGGCAGCCCGGGCGGCCGGCTGCGCCTGTGCGCCGCACCGTCGATTTTGTGTGGGCGGCAGCAGCAGATCCGGGAAAAGGAAATCAAATTTCGGCGCTGGATCACGCCGGCCGACTCCAATCATTAGCGCCGAACATCGATGCGAAGAAATGTCAAATGTGGCAGCACAAGGGAGCACACTCTGCTCGGGCGGCACGCCAACTGTGTACGAGCCAGTCTGGCATGTAAAAGGCATAGTTTCCTTGGCCTGACCTAATCCCTCCATCTGCCCAACTAATCCCCTCCCCCTCAAGGCCTCCCCATCCCTAACTCCCCTCTTGAGTCCTGAATCCCACTCCCCAACCCCTTTAGACGCCTCTCCCCCCCTTCCCATGCGCCACCGGCCATCACCCTCTCTTCACTCCTGCTACCTCCCTCCCTCTCTCTCTCCACACACTGCTGGCTGCCGCCATCCCTCTAACCGCCTCCCTCCTTCCAGTCGCCCTCCCTCCAGCCACCTCCTCTCCTTCCTCCACACTCCACCCACCACCACCTCTTCGTCGTTGTCCCTCGTGGCCGAGGTGGGTGGAGTTCTTCGCCAGCGTCCGGGGGAGGATATAACATCCTAAAAATTCCAAAATGCAAAAAAAAGGGATTTTTAAAACTTTTAGCATGTTATCTGTTCGGGAGTTATTTGATTAGTGTTTTCTTTTGCAAACATAAGTAATAAAAACAAAAACCCTAAACACGGAAACCCTAAAAACATAAATAGTAAAAGCAAAAGAATAAAGTAAAAGTAAGATTTACTTAAAAGTATTGCCTTTGAAATGTTACATGAAAAACCCTAAGGTCGAAAGCATAAAATTCGAAACCCAATCCTCGAAATATTCAATCACCACATTTCCTATTTCTTTTGTCTTTTCCCAATTTTTCCCATCTTTTTCTTTCCTTCCACTGTTCTCTTGGCTGGACCACCTCCTGACTCTGGTGCGGCTCGACCAACTCCCACACGCCTCCTTTCTTCTCTCCCCCTCTTCTTCTCTTTCTTCTCCAGAGCACGCGCCTGCCACGCCCATCACCGCCCCATGGCAAGCGCCTCCTACCAACGCCGTCTCGCCAATGTCACATGTGCGCCCGCGCTTGCCACGTTGCTACAGCTCTGGTGTCCCGCTTGCAACTCGCGCGCCACTAGCCGCCCAACCCTGTCGCATCCGCTGCCGCCTCATTTCATTGCTGCGCCCATGCCATCGCAACCGGGAGCAACGACGCCACCCCATTGTGTCCTCTGCCTCCCCTCGCCTATTTAAGGATTGTTGAAAGCCCTATTGCCTCCCCTGCCATTTCCCACATTCCCCCTTCTCCTACCAAGCACCAGCGCGAGTAAAGCTCGAGCTCTGGTTTTAGGTCGCCGTGCCCCCACATCGCCGCCGATGCTCCGATGATCCCTAAGCTTCGCCAACCGTGTCACGGCGTGTTCTAGTCCACGAGGAACATTTCCCTTCCACCAATTTGGGGATTCCGCCACAAGGGCACCGTGCGCTCTTGTCTTCCCTACCTCCAGCTACAAATCACCGCCCGCATTGCCCCTTCTCCACCAGTGAGCCCCAACTCGATTCCCTTCGCCCTCCTTCTCCGCAATGCCGCCGCCGCGTGAAATCACTGCGTCACCGCCGGGCTGCCTCGGTCTCCGTCCGTCCTCACGACCAGCCCTGGTGAGCTCCCCTTGTTCTCTCGGTGCTCATGCGCGTGCTACCCTCCTTCCCCTCCCACTTCGGCGCGGCCGCCCTGTCTTCCCTTCCATAGTCGGTCGCCTCTTGCCGTCACTTGGTCGCCCCTGATAAGTCCCGGCCGCACCGCCACCGCCCCTGAGATCACCTTAGTCGGCCGGTTCCATTTTTGCCATCCGTGGTCGTCGCCAATGACCCCCTCGTTGGCGTCAAGCTCTACTCGAGCCGCCTCCGGTCCTCCTCTATTTTTCCTCTATTGTCTCCCTTTCTGTGGGTAAGCATATGGCATGTGGGTCCCGCCCCATCTAGCTCTCTGGGGCTCCCTCTCTCTGTTGGAATATATGACATTAGGGGCCCACCTTGAATAGTTAGCTGTTTAGAAATTGCTAGCAGACTACGTAGCTAATAGATGTTCATGTAGCAAATAATAGACTAGTTCCATAGTGATTAGTTTAGTATGATTAGTGCTTAAGTAAATAATAGTTGAGACAACAGTAGGTTGCATCTATAACTAGAAATGGCATTGAGTTAACTGGGGATTAACTTGTGGTTAAAAGCTATTTGGAAATGGCCAGTAGGTGGTTGTCCATATAAGTTGCAAGGACAGGTTTAATTAGGAATTTACAGTAGATTGTTATCATCTAGTAAACAAAGGCAAGGTTTAAATTAAGAACTGTATCCAAGTAATTCAGCTAACTTAAGAATAGGACTAAGAAGTCATAGAAATATAAACACTCAGTACTATGTAATCAACAGGCCATTACTAAAATAACAACGAGTCCTGATTTACTAGTCAATGAGTCAAGGTACAAAGATGTCAATAAGTAATACCCAATGGTTAATGACCAATAGATTATAACCATTAGAACCTAGGTTAAGAGCATTAACCTTGTCACTGTTTCAACTAGCGATAGCGGTCAACTCAAGTAGTTGGAGCCTAAAATGGTATAGACATGTTTAGGCATAACCATTATACTAGGTAGTTCTAATACAACTATGACCCCACTCGAGTAGATGATTGACCGAGGTAGTAGCATCGTAGGCTGACCATAGGTAATTAGCAGGTCACTAGGAGATGGTCCTAGTGTCACCTAGAACAAGGGTTAATTAGTTGGAACACCAACTAGATTATAGTAGTGTTGGGCATTAATAGAGCCATAGTCCCTTTTAAATAGAAATTGATGCATTTAAAATAGCAGTAGATCACACAGAAGGTCTAGGCTAACAACTTAGTTAAAAGATAAACCTATGATAATTACTAGGCCATGACACATAGGGTATAGACAGTGGTTGAGTTCTAGTAGCATGACAATTGTATCTCATACACAACTAGGTTTTACCGGGAACCAAGATCTAAAATATAAACTTCATAATATACAAGATTCCTATAGCCACGAAGATTAGCAGTAGCCATGTCACAACTTCATGCTAGTGAATCAAAGTTGAAGCTGATAAGATAAAACACTGAACTAAAAGTAGGTGGATGGAAACATACCGGGCTTACCTAGGACACGAGTAAATATCTACTTAACTGAAGGTAGTCTTTAGCAGGTGCTAAAGCTAAGGATTAACCTAGTGTGGCAGGATTACTTTAGTAAATTCCAAACCATACAAGTAGTAAGACTAAGTATAGATCACCTCGTAGATGAACTCAAACCCGTAGACACCCTTGATCTAGTTGTTAGGCTGATGTCTAGCCAATACTTGGAAGTTCTAGCTAAGGCTCATGGAACTTTCTTGATAAATATCAATAGATAAGATAAACTATTAAATAAGCTAGGTCCCATAATGTCGGTGAGACGTATGTCTACCCAGAGCGAATCATCGCACCTACACGTAAGTCTCACCTGATTGTCATGGAACTTCCTCGGTAAATAGGAAATAATAAACTAAAGAAATCATTAGAGCAACTAGACGCTGTGTATGGATAGCAGTAATATGTGTCCAGAAGGATGATAGTAATCCAACAACCAAATGACATCGTGTGGACTCCAGCTAACGTCCATCGTTATCCGTTCCCAGTAGCAGAACCCTTCATGATCTGAAAGTGGATCAGAGAGTTCGACCTAACTGGGTAATCTCACCCATCTAGGTAACTGATGCGGAATATTCCTTTGAATATTCTCTCCCTCCCGTTGAAGTCCTAACTCCTTGCACTAGTGGACTTCTCGAGAGCTCGATTCCTCTCACCCTCACTCCGGATCCATGTTTGCCTAACCCTAAGTCGGACTATCAACCCAAAACCCCACCATTATACCAAAAGGATAGAGTTTGGATTTATCTACTTTGGTTTGAAATATTTCTTTTATCAACTTCCTTGGATATACTTCGTCTCCAGTATTTCCTTCATCAACTTCCTTTGAAGATACTTCATCTGAAGTATTTCCTTCATCAACTTCTTTAGATATACTTCGTCTGCAATATTTCCTTCGTCAACTCCCTTTGAAGATACCTCATCTGAAGTATTTCCTTCATCGACTTCTTTTAAAATACTTCGTCTGCGGTATTTCTGTCATCAACTTCCTTTGGATATATACTTCGTCTGAAGTATTTCCTTCATCAACTCCACTAAGTATGATTAGTTTCATATGGAGTACCTCCGTCTTTCAAGATATCGTTAAATGTGTTTACTTTCATTCGAAGTATTTCCCTTTGTTTGAATGTATTTGGATTTATTGAATTTCATTTGAATGCTTTCAGACGTTCTTTGGTTCAATTGTATTCTGCGTAGTTAGACTCTGAAGCCATGAAGGAACAGCGGTCCCAACAAAAATGAGGCCAAAACCAAGATTATCAGAACAGTGAGCAGAATGATTATCAGAATATTGAGCAAGACGATTATCAGAATATTGAGCAAGGCGATTATCAGAATATTGAGCAAGGAGAGTCAATACTTTGATCATTTTGCACCTACTTTTGAAATGCATTTATATTGTTTTAAATTATGAAATTGCATTGCTATGTTTTATATCTGTATGTTACGTTAGTTGGTAGTAAAAACCTTAATGATAACTGAATATATCATTCCAACCCTTGAACTTGGACGTTATCTTTGTCACCTTAGATTAATGGGATATGGGTTAGCCACTAATTACCTATTTAAAGGTCATACTTAGCCTTGCTTAGATATATTGTCATGCGGACAATAAATTGCCCGACATTATTCAACAACTTGAAAATGAATTTGGGCAGTCAAGGCAGGAGACTAGTTGGTATATTAGATTAAAGGTAATTTTAAAACAAAATAGAAAAACTGAAAATAGATTTCGACTTGGGTAGCTAAAAAGAGTGGCTGGTGTCGGGTGCACGACGGTGGGGATATGTGGAAATACAGCTCAAGTTAAGAAAGGACTGAGTTCTTGTGATGACCTCCCGTGTAAAAATAATGCAACCATAAGTCTATAATGGGTACGACCTAGCTAACTAATTTTCTCCCCTCGGCACGGCTTTGCTATTGGTGGGAATGTGGTGTGGGTAAAGAGGGAGGAAGCCACGAGAACTGCACGGCGCAAATGGGAGACCTTCCGTGGGCGAGGCCCAAGGAGGTGATACCTAGCGGTGTGGGGTTGCGTTGAGGTGGGGCATTGTAAAGTCCTTGTGGCAATCAACTTAGTCGCACACCTATGGAAGTATGTTAAACAGACATTATAAGCTGACTGTCTCTTGTAGGTAAAGTGTACGAACTCTGCAGAGTAAGAAAACTATCTGGATAGCCGTACTCATGGTCAAGAGCGGTGCTGGGAACTTTCTTGAACAAGCTTTCATTTTTATAAAACAATTTGTGGGTGGAATGAAAAGCTAGGCTAAAACCCAGAGATTTAAGATGGCTTGGTTGAGAACCAGTGAGAAGTACGGGAATGCGACCCGAGAAATGAATATGAGTATTGAGTGAATGGAGCCACTCAATGGTATAGGAGATGGGATCTCCACTATTACTTTACAACAAAACTCTGTTTATCAAAACATGTATTAGTAAAATGCTAAGTCTCAGGATTTGTTAGCAATTAATCTATTTCAATAAATGGCTTTGTGCAAATAAAAGAACCAAGAACCTCCTTTGATTAGCCTTGCATTTATAATAATTGCATTATGTGTTGGCTCGCGAGTACAGTTGTGTACTCATGCTCGCTATTTATATTCTTTTAGTCAGTAAACATAAAAGAAGGCTACATGGACAATTATGAGTATGAGTCAAGACTGAAGATCAAGAGGGACAAGAACTAGGTCGTGGGTCCCAGTCGATTTCCTGTGGGTATATCGTGAGGGTTTCACGTGGTGTACTTTTATTCTGCTTCCACTGCTGATTCTTTAAAGGTATATTTGTCCTGATCGGCCATTCTGAAAGACAAACGCTGTAAGGTATATTTACGCTTTGCTTATAATTATGCAATAGCTTTACATTTTTACGATATGTGTTAATATCCAATTATGTGACTGTGAGCACTAGCTACTAATCTAGGGACTGGTGCTGTGAACACAGATGATTCCAAATTATAAATTTGGGGTTTGACAGAGGAGGCCATGGCTAGGGGGAGCGGGCATGGATGGCAGAGATGGCGCACGAGGGTCTTCGTCTTCCTGGGTGGCGATGGCCATCGTCTTCCCAGGCGACGTGGTCCTCGTCCTCGGCCTCGTCATCGTCAAGATTGTTGGCTCGCTCAAGACCGAGCCTGGGCCGACACGTCACGACGGCGGCCTATCGTGCCCTGGGCCTCACCAGAGGTGTGTCGTGCTGGCACAGCACAGTGAGGTGCTCGTGCCCAACTGGCACGACCCGATGTGGCCCAAAGCCTGTCATGCCCTTGCCATGCTGGCACGACACGGCCTGATTCCCAGCTCTATCGCTAACAAATTTGTCCTTCAATTGCAGTTGCACGTACCATTGGGTTTTGTCCATTTAGCAGTACCAGTTACTACTACTACTTACTATGTAGAATTCATTTCATAAGGAAACATTGGTACATGTGTGGGTAGTGTCGTAGATACGCGTCTAGACAACATATATGTAGGCACTCCCAACTGGCTACGTCGATATCTGGAAATGCATAAGTGAAGCATGGATCTCCCTTCAATTGTATTTCTGAAGTGCGAAATGAAGTACAAGTGCCCCCCTCCCATGTTACAATGATGTTCTATTTATAGGATGGAAGGGGGGAGAAGGTGAAGTTACATAAACTACCTTAATTCTAAGGCAACCTTAGGGGTAGCTTCGTCCTTTCCAGTCAGGTGGTGCCACCTATGTCGGCCCACCGGTTGATGTTACATTTGCCAACTATGTAGAGGGGCTTGACTACGAAACCGAGGTCACATTTCGTGTCATTGTTACGCGTAATCACCATGTTTCGCTGCTTGCCTGTCGGGACCCCGAGTATGCAACCTTGAGACCCTCTGTGTATTCTGAACTAGTCCCAGATCAGTAGCTAGCTCACACAGTTGCAACATTGATGTAATCATATCCATACAACAAACTATAGATGAAGCAGACAAATTAATATTAATAGTAGCAAAAAGACCTTATGGTCAAGTCTTACAGAGTTGCCATGCAGGGCTTAACAGCAAAAGACAAACTTGCAGTGGTGAACAAAACATCTTGTGGTGGCCATCTGATGTGTCCACAGGCAATCGAGTGGAGGATGTGACCTAGTTCGCAAAGTCTTCATATAGTAATCTTCCTTGTAGAACTCAGTGTTCCCTAGTTCTTCTCCGGCGTCTAATCAACAGAGGGCATAAAGCCGTGAGTACTTTAACGTACTCAGCAAGTCGTAGGGAAATGTATGCAACTAGTATTCATGCAAGGCTTGACAAGGATAGCTTTATGGCTATTTTGCAGAAAGCAGTATTGACAGTAAATACAATAAGTAGATTGAAAGCACAATTTAAAATATTAATACATAAGTAATTGAGTTTCTTTAAATCAACTAGTGAACCATTCCAACATTTTTATAAAGTCCACCCCTCGTGTGAAATCACCAGACATTGTCCATAACCGGGGACATCGCTATTCAAATAGTTTTACACTCTGTAGAGGTTGTACAACTTGACCCACAAGACACGAATTCTCTAGTTGATTTGGCATATATCTATGCCGCCGCTCACTACGTTAGGTAAGCGGTCTAGAGCACGTGACAAGGCCTTTACAAAGTTCTGTTTTGACTCGGTTCTGCTCGCTAAGGATTCGTCGTCCTGGCCCCCTCTTGCGCCATAATCAACCAAAACAGAACCAAATCAAAATATTGCTAATTAGTTGGTCAGGTCCACCCCATCCTGGACATATGGTTGTACAGTATGACCCAGATCAATGGTGCACAAAGTTATGTCCTTAGTCACTACTCAGGCGAGGCAACCACATCCCAAAATCATCCCATTTACTGCACGATCACTCGCCCGAGTATAAATCATTTTGGGTTCAACTCGGCCAAATGGCTATCCTAGCCATGGCACAACATCTTTTAATAATAGTGGCTGTGCCACAATTCCATAGTTCGTTAAGTCAAGTTCATTCATAAGAATACATGATCAAGGATTCCATCGTATAACTAAAGCATTGGCTAAGCACAAATGATACCCAAGTTGGTAGTACATTTATGTCCAACTAATAATTAACCATCCTAAGGTGTTCAATGTATCATTCAAGGTTACATGTTGTTCTCAAATTATCAAGGAGGCATAATGACAATTTGGTAATTAACTAATCTCGAAACCATTTTTATACATGTAGCCATGCATCTTTATATCAAACAATATACTTTTGTAAATTGGGTTCAACATGAACAAAGGTCTACGACTTGCTTTCGTTGAAGAGTTGAGATGCTTCGGTCGTCGGGTTCACGAAGTCTTCCGAAATGCCGGAATCTATACGTGTGAACAAAGACAAATAAATAAAATAATACCAAATAAATACCAAATAAGTACTAACAACAAGATAATGAATTTATATGAATTTAGAAATTTGAATCACTGGAATCGGAGTTCGAACGAGGAAGTTATGGCCTCCGGAAGTGGGAAAAACACATGAAATGATGAAATGGAGATTTTTCCGATTTTCTGATTTATTTTTGCAAAGGAAAAATCAATTAATTGCGTCGGATGACGTCAGCAGAGGAAATTTTGGCCGAATTAAAATAAAAGAAATGATATTGACATGTGGGGCCCACTATCAAAGGGAGGGTGCATGTGGACTGGGTTCACAGAGCTTTTGGAATGGTGGGAGGTTTGGAGTGCCATGTGGGCGGCCGATGTGGACTGCCACATGGGGCTGAGGCGCTGAGGTGGCACTGATGTGGCGCCACCTAGGCAGACAAGTAGGCCCCGAAGTGGTGGCGCACGGGAGCCGAGGGCTTGCCGGCGAACGGTGGGGCGACGACCGGCAGTGAGGCCACCTGCGGCTAGAGGGGGTCGAGAGGAGCACGGTGCTCACGGTCGCAATGGCGGGGCTCCACGGGAAGGCCGGTGGTGAGGTGTAAAGGCGGTGGTGGTGGCGGTGGCGACATCGGTTGAAGGTGGCGGCGGAGCTCCGGAGGGCTTCCGGGGAAGGTGAGGCAACCACGGGCTAGGCGGCGGCCGTGCGAACTTGGCGGAGGAGACGAGGGCGGCGGAGGTGGCCTAGTGGTGGCGCTAGAGGCGGCGGCGCAAATGGCGGCTGGTGGCGGACAATCGTGAAATCACAGCGAGCCGGGGCGAGAGGAAGAGGGAGATAGGGGGGAATGCAAGAGGAGAGGGAGGCGCGTCCGATGCTCACATTTATAGGGCTCAGGGAGGCCCGGAGGGTGGAGAACACGCGCGGAGCGGTGGCAGCTTTCGCGGGAGCTTGCGTTCTTCGGGTTTCCACGCGAAGAAGAGGGGAAATGACGGGAGGAGCGAGGTCGGCGCAAAACGGGGCATTCAAGGCTCGCGTCTGCTTTGAGAATTGACGAAGGAAGTGGGGGATTTGATGGAGGTTGACGCGGCCATTCATGGCGGTCCGAAGGAGGGCGTTGTGCACGGACCGGTGGGGAAGAGAGGCGCGGGGAAGAAGGCGCACGGTATGGGCCAGCGTGGGCCCCGCGAAGGGGAAAAAGGAGGTGGGCCGAAGGGAACATTTAGCCCAAGAGCTGGGAACGAGATTTAAAATACATTTTTGATTTGAATAAATGCTAGAAAATCAAAAGCATTTTTAGAAAATAGTTACAATAGTCAAAAAATTATAGGAAAATTCAGAGAAGTCCCTTGAATTAATTGGAACCTAATAAAAATACTGTTAACTTTACTTTGGCTTTTACTTTTGCAAATAAAATAGTTTTAGCTTAGGGACAAAAGGAAAAATAATTTCTAAATTCCAAAAAAATCCAAGAAAAGGCTTAAAATAAAAATTTTGACTTTTAAATCCAATAAAATCTAGAAAACTCAAATAAACCAACTTTTGAATTAATTGAAGTTTGATTAATTCATATTAAATTGTTTTTGATTTCTAAATTTCAAGTTAAGCTTTAGCAAATCAATAAAACCAAATGGTTACTTTTAAAATTTGAAAATTTTAAAAAACTCAGGAAATTTGGGATGTTACATTGCCTTTCGTTGATGTTGGTTGAACTGATGTGGACGTCGACTTGGGGATCGTGGGGACCCTCCCCCGACAGGCAGTGGTGGACCTAGGATTTTCAGGATGGGTGTTCGAAGTTACAAAAATATTGATCAATATAGAACATAAAGATCCTGTCGGACCCGGGAGTAACACCCCCAAATCCTCTATGTATTTCTGAACTAGTCCAATAATTAGTTGCTAGTTCACACTATAAACAAATATGGTAACATCTATAAATCGCACAACTTTATTAATAATCAATAGAGTTTATTATAAGAAATTCTTACAAGCCAACAATAAACAAACATAGCGAAAGATGAAGAAGACGTAATAGAGTCCAACTGATCTGCCACATGAAATCAACTAGGGTAGCGGTCTAGTCATCGCAATCCACACTAATAGCGAAGTCCTTCTCCTCTGAAATTTATTTGCATTAAGCAAGGGTGAGCACAACTTCCATGCTCGCAAGTTACACCCAATAACAGATTATAATGCATGCAAGGATATATCAAAGGAAGACTTATTAGTTGAATTTGCATAAAACAATATTTTCTTTAAATATTTGTACTAAGTTCCAAAGCGGTTATTCTATAACTAAAATTCATTTTATAAATTCTCAAGTTTTATAGTAGGATAACTTCCATATGAAATATGGTGATAGATATCTTCCTATCACATGGCTAACCGCCCAATTTTCCAATTGGATAAACTATCCAAAATCATTTGTCAAAATCTTTTGGAATCAAAATCAAAATCTAACTTTGAGTGGCTTTGCTCAGCATGTTCATGACCATGGACACGGCTATTCGAATAGTTTTATACTCTGCAAAGGTTGTACAACTTTACCCACAAGAGATAATCAACTTGTAATGTTTGCTCACACACTTCCGAAGGTGTGCGACTAAGAGATTATCACAAGGCCTTTATAATGTGCCATCCCCACGTAGTTATGCCTTGTTAAGATTTCGCTTCCATTGGGTTAACCACTCACTAGATTTAAGCCCCCTCTTGCGCCATGTGGGAATACATAAAAGTAGGTCATTCTAACACCCACGTAACCAGGCACAACCACGGTGAAATGTTACAAATTAGTTAGCCAAGTCCCGCCTATTCAGAACATGTGGTAGTACGATGGGGCTTAGCAAGATGAGGCTAGAAGACCGGTCCTTAACTGACTTGGGCAACTTCTAATAAAACCTTGGCCCTCAATCCATTCTCGGATTGAGCCCGTGCATAAACCTACACCCACCATCCATTCATTTTGCCTAAGTACAAACCAGCTTTTCCTTTTTTCTTTTCAAAATCATTTGCAAAATCTTCCATGACAAACCAATGCCGTAGAGTTTTAAACAATAGTTGATTATTTGGCTAAAATTCTCTAAACTAAACATTTTTGGTCTAAGCATGTCTCTGCATAATATTTTCAAATGGTCCTAGTTCATACTATCGTATAAACTAGGTTTTATCTAGGGTGACAATATATTCGATTCAAATATCAACATTGGCCATACAAAGGATTTAAGCATATCTATTAATTTAAAATAGGAATTTAAATAACTGAATATAAAAAGGCATGCAGTAATAATTTAAAACAAAATAAGTAATTTGAAATAATAGGGTCAAACATGATCAAAGATGTAACTTGCCTTGCTCAATTAGTTTTTGTTCTCAAACGGTGTCGAAATCTGACTCTCCGAAGTCGTAAAAATCTATACGCGAAAATAAGCTAAATTCAAACAAAATACAAATAAAATTCAAATGAACTCAAAATTAAGAAATTTTGGTTTAGTTGGCTAGATCTTGATTTTAGATGAATTTAAAATTTTGAATCGTTGGAATCGGAGCTCATATGAAGGAGAACGAGCTCCTAGAAGTTCAAACCCTAAAGAGAAAAAAATACTAAAAAATTGATTTATGGAATTAGCCGATTTATTTTACTATAGGAAATTCACTTTGTGACATAGGCTGACGTTAGTGACAGATAAATCAATTTTTGGTTGAATTATTTTTCTAAAGAAAATGAAATTAGGCCACTGACGTGTGGGCCTGGGTCTATGGACCGGGTCCCCGAAATGAACCTTGGTCCACGGTGGACCATGGCATGGGCCAGCGTGGCTTTTGTCAGGGCCCCGGATATGAAACTCCGAGACTCTCTGTGTATTCAGAACTAGTCCCGTGATTAGTAGCTAGCTCACACAGTCGCAACATCGATGAAATCATATCCATACGACTAGATAGCTAATGAAGCACACAAATTAATATTACTTCAAATTAATATTACTTAGTCGCAAAGGACCTAATGGTTAAGTCTTACAGAGTTTGCCATGTAGGGCTAAAGATAATAGAGTAAACTTGCAATGGAAAAAAAAATACTCTCATGGTAGCCATCTGATGTGCCCACAAGCAATCGAGAGGAGAACACATCTTAGTTCGCATAGTCTTCAAGGTATTCATCAATTGTCTCTGCATTCCCTGGTTCTTCCTCTGTGACTGTTCAACAATGGTGCAAAGCCGTGAGTACTTTAAAGTACTCAGCAAGTCATAGGAAAATGTATGAAAATAGTATTCATGCAAGGCTTGTGTGACTGTTCAACAATGGCGCAAAGCCGTGAGTACTTTAAAGTACTCAGCAAGTCGTAGGAAAATGTATGAAAATAGTATTCATGCAAGGCTTGACTAGGATAGCTTTATGGCTATTTTGTAAAAAGCAGTATTGACAGTAAATATAATAATTAGATTGAAAAGCATAATTTAAAAGATTAATACATAAGTAAATAAGTTTCTTTGAAACAACTAGTGAACACCCCGTTCACTTTCCAACCAACAAGCAGTGAATACCCGTTCGCTTCTCAACCATTCCAACCAAACCATTCCAATATTTTTGAGAAAATCTACCCCTCGTATGTAATCACCAAGTATTGTCTATAACCGGGTACACGGTTATTCGAATAGTTTTATACTCTGCAGAGGTTGTACAACTTTACCTACATGACACGACTTATCTAGTTTGTTTGGCATCCATCGATACCACTGCTCACTACCTTAGGTAACAGTCTAGAGCATGTGACAAGGCTTTTACAAAGTTCTATTTTGACTCGATTTTGCCCGCTAAGGTTTCGCCATTCTGGACCCCCTCTTGCGCCTTGTGAATCCATCCGTAAACTTGGAGATCACACCACCATGACAGAACCAAACCAAAATATTACTAATTAATTGGCCAGGTCTATCCCAGTCTAGACATGTGGTCGTACGGTAAGATCCAGATCAATGACTTACAAGATTAAGTCCTTAGAGACTTCTCAGGCGAGGCAACCACATCCCAAAATTCTCCCCCTTTACCGCACAATCATTCGCCTGAGTACGAAATTATTTTTGGTTCAACCCAACCAAATGGCAACCCTTGCCATGGCACAACAAATTTTATCAACAGTGGCTCCGCCACAATTCCATAATTCATTAAGTCAAGTTCATTCATTCTTCGAGTATGTGATCATGAATCCCATCATGACTAAGCATGACTAAGCATAATACGACCCATGTTAGTAGTACAATAATGTCCAAATAATAATTAACCATCCTATGGTGTCCAATGATTTATGTCATTTAAGGGTACATGTCAATAGCAATTATACAAGGAGGCATAATGACAATTAGGCATTTAACTATTCCCGAAAGTATTTATTATAAACTTAGCAATGCATGTTGATATAAAACAATATAATTTTATAAAATGGGTTCAATATGATCAAAGGTCTATGACTTACCTCCGTTGAAGGCTTGAGATGCTTCGGCAGACGGTTCCAGGAATTCTCCGGGAACGCCTTAATCTACATGCATGAAAAGAACCAAATAAATACAACAAACTCAAATAAAATCCAAAAATTACAAAATTAGTAGCGATAGAAAGATATCGAATTTAGAAATAAGAATCGACGAAATCGGATTTCGTATGAAGGAGAATGAATATCCGTAAGTTTGCCTTCATATGAAATATAAAATATCATCAAACATGAATAGTACAAGCTTGGGCAAAAATGATGGTGCAACCGAGGGAAAGGGAGGGGCGGTTGGCGAACTAGCAAAATGGAATTCCGGGAGTGAGACAGACCCAATGGTGGTGATCGTGTCGCCGGTGGTGGTTCGGTACGGCGGCGGTGCGCAAAAGGCGCATGAGGGAATAGTGGTGCCGACGAGCTGGGGTGCTTTGGGGGAAAGGAAGGGAGTACCACTACTACAAAATGCTATCTTGGGCCTTTGATCACGAGGCGGTTCATCAAATATGCGTATAAACACAATCTCTGACCGTTTTTGTTTACCGACCGTCTGTGTTATTTTCCGCGCAAAAAACCGTCTGTGAAGAGGTCATATCATAGGCGGTTAATATTTAAAATTGTCTGTGAAGTATCACAGACGGTTTTGACTAAAAACCGTCTGTGATATTACCCAATATCGTAGACAGTTTTTTTGTCAGAACCATCTGTGATACTTCACAGATGGTTTTAAACATTAACCGTCTGTGATATTACTACATATCACAGACAGTTTTTGTTGAAAACCGTCCGTGATAATTAACTCATCACAGACGGTGCAGTCTACATATATAGCTCCCCAACAGAGTCTTCTTGATCTCCATCTTTGGCGCTACGTACGGTAACCGTGCGAGATCTCCAAGCCCGGTGAGTCCATCGTCACTCCATGCCCAGTTTGAGTATCGCCTCACCTCACTGAGCCCGCTCGTGTGGTCCATTTTAGCTATTGTCGCCGAGGAGCTTGCCGCCATCGCCTTTGTTCATCGATCGATGACCAGCCGCCTTGGACCTTCCCCGACTTCATTGACACCTTCCTCGTGATCGAGGTGAGCTACTGGAGTATAAGCATCCTTTAATTTGAGTAGTTTCAGGCGTTTACGCCTGAATAGCTAGTGAAGTCCATGGCGCCGCCACGGGACATCACCGTCGGTTCGCCTCAGGAGACCTTAGGGCCCCGAGCCACGACTATTAGCAATGCGATGTCACCCTAAGCCCAATTTGAGCTTCAAATCCTACTGTTTTTAATCATTTAGTTAATAAACTAATGAGTCTATGACATGTGGGACCGAAATAGATTTTATAAATTAAATCATGAAATAAAAAATGAGTCACTCACAAGTAGGGCCCACATGTAAGTTAATAAAATCCGAAAAAATATAAAAATGAAAAAAGCCACCTTTAGTTCAGAGAAAAATACGCTTTCTCTATTGAAAAGCATAATTAAGCCTTAGAAAATACGCTTTCAAAGTAACCCTTTTATTTATTTCTAGGGTTTTCAATACGAACCGTGTGATGGACCGAAGCTGGATGTACGCTGAGAATCGTGTGAGTGAAGAGTACATTAATGGCGTGTGTGCTTTTACAAGAGCTGCCGAGGAGGATATGTTGAATAAGGGGGCGGAATATATGTACTGTCCATGCATTGACTGCAAGAATCTGAAGATGTTTAAGAACCGAGCGCTGATCGAAGCACACTTGATTCAAAGGGGTTTCAAAAGGGTTATACACATTGGACCAGTCACGGGGAAGAGCATATTATACAGGAAGTCAACGATATGCCGCCGGATGATGTCGATTGTGGTTCCGATTCGGATAGGCTGCACGATGACAATCTAGATCAGATGCTTCACGATGCAGAAGGGAACTGTGATGAGAGGGAGTATGTTCAATTCAGGGGCTTGATGGAGGACTCGAAGAAACCTTTGTTCTCGGGCTGCAAGCCGGAATACACAAGGTTGTCATCCGTGCTTGAACTGCTGAAATTGAAGGCAAGCAACGGTTGCTTCGACAAGAGTTTCACGGGGCTGTTAGGTCTCTTAGCGGACATGCTTCCGGAGGGAAACGAGTTGCACAAAACCACCTACAAAGCCAAGAAGGTTCTTTGTCCATTGGGAATGGAAGTAGAAAGAATACATACATGTCTGAACGACTGTATCTTCTACCGTAATGAGTATATAAACATGCATGTATGTCCGGTGTTCAACGCATCCCGATACAAGCGTAAGAATCAATCAGATGACGACGAGAAAATCAAGGTGAAGAAAGGACCTCCTGCTAAGGTGGCGTGGTATCTTCCTGTAATTCCCCGTTCGAAGCGGTTTTTGTGAACCCAAAGAATGCAAAACTGCTGCATTGGCACTCAGAGGAGTGTAAGAATGATGGAAAGCTAAGACACTTTGCTGATTCCGCCCAGTGGAGAAACATCGATAGGAGGTTTGTAGACTTTGGTGCGGAACCGAGGAATATAAGGTTTGGATTAAGCATGATGGAATGAATCCTTTTGGTAACATGAGCAACCGACATAGCACTTGGCCCGTGGCGCTCAGTATCTACAACCTTCCTCCTTGGTTGTGTATGAAGCGTATATATTTTGTTGTCGATACTTATCGAAGGGCGAAGCAACACAGGAATGATATTGATGTGTACCTAGCACCATTGATGGAAGATCTAAAAATACCGTGGATTGAAGGGCATGTATGGGATGCGTACAAACAAGAGAACTTCACTTTACGTTCCTTGTTGTTCGCACCATAAATGATTATCCTACCCTTGCTAATTGTCGGGCGAGTACAAAGGGCCAAAGTCTCAGTACTCACCGCTTAGATGATACCGAGAGTATGTGGTCAATCA
Organism: Phyllostachys edulis; assembly: GCA_036346405.1. Taxonomy (NCBI): domain Eukaryota; kingdom Viridiplantae; phylum Streptophyta; class Magnoliopsida; order Poales; family Poaceae; genus Phyllostachys; species Phyllostachys edulis. Next base: position 50,807,045 of record CM070560.1, read on the forward strand.
CTCAAGAAAAACCGTGTACATCGTCATTGTAGGTTCCTTCGGAGGGCTCACCCATACCGCAGGATGAAGAAACAATTCGACGGAGAGAAGGAGGACAGTTCAACTCCAAGGCATTTAAGCAAAAAAGAGGTCTATGATATGGTTAAGGATTTAGATGTTGTGCTCGGAAAGGGACGTAAATCGAGGACCCGTAAGAAGAACATGTAGAAGAAGATATCAATATTTTGGGACTTACCTTATTGGGAGCATCTAGAAGTTCGCCACTGCATCGACGTCATGCACGTAGAGAAGAATGTATGTGACAGCTTGATTGGTCTCCTACTGAACATTCGTGACAAAACAAAGGATGGTGTCAACGCACGGCTTGACTTGGTTGATATGGACACGAGACCTGAGTTAACACCAACAAAGACTGATAAAGGACGAACATACCTTCCCTCTGCTTGTTACACTCTGTCGAAGGCCGAAAAAACTGAACAGTGCTGGTGCTTGCTTGGTGTGAAAGTTCCATCCGATTACTCCGCCAACATGAAGAAACTTGTTTCGATGGAACATTTGAAGTTAATTGGCATGAAGTCTCATGATTGTCATGTGCTGATGACACAAATGCTCCCTATTGTAATTAGAAGTATTTTGCCGATCAAGATCTGAGAGACAATCATGAGGCTGTGTTATTTCTTTAACACAATTGCTCAGAAGGTCACCGATCCCGAAGGACTAGATGCTCTGCAGGACGAGGTGGCGACGACTCTATGTGATCTTGAGATGTATTTCCCTCCGTCGTTTTTTGATATCATGGTCCATCTCATTGTTCACATTGTAAGGGAGATAAAGATATGCGAGCCTGTGTTCCTACGTAGCATGTACCCGTTCGAGAGGTTCATGGGAACTCTCAAGTCCTATGTACGGAATCGATCTCGGCCGGAGGGTAGCATCGTCGAAGGTTATGCAACCGAAGAGGTCATTGAGTTTTGTGTCAATTACATGGCTCAGGTCGAACCGATAGGTGTGCCTCGATCTCGCCATGAGGGGAGGTTAGAGGGTATCGGGACCATCAGAAGGAAAGCAATCACTCCAGATATGGATGCGTATGCTCAAGCCCATTTCACGGTCTTGCAACACATGATTGAAGTGTCCCCGTATATCGACCAGCACAAGGACGTGCTTCGGCAATAGAATCCGGAGCGGTCGGATGTTTGGATCATGAGACAACACAACAGACGGTTCAACCAATGGTTGAAGGAGCGACTCGCTAGGAGCTCGTCAAGTGATATGATGACATGGTTGGCAAAAGGGCCAATATTTACAGTTGTGACATAGCGAGGATACGACATAAATGGGTACACATTCTATACACAGGCTCAGGATATAAAAAGCACTAACCAGAACAGCGGTGTCCGCATAAATGCATTCAGTACCGATGGGTTGACGAGCTCCTTCTATGGGCAAATAGAGGAGACACGGGAGCTCGACTACGTGCTTTTCAAGATGCCTCTATTTCGGTGCCGTTGGGTCCATCTCCCATAGGTGAAGGTCGACAAGTACGGCGTCACTACCGTGGACCTCGAACGTGTCGAATACAAAGACGAACCATTCGTACTGGCTAACCAAGTTATTCAAGTCTTCTATGTAACTGACCCGGCAAATAAGAAGCGCCACGTAGTTCTTCATGGAAAAAGGAGGTTTGTCGAAGTTGAGAATGTAGTGGACGAGGAAGAATACAATCAATTTGACGAGTTGCCTCCTTTCGGAAATGGCATAAGGGTCGAGGAAGAAGAACATGATGAAACTAGCTACATACATGTCGATCATCATGAAGGGATAATTTTTAAAGATTAATTCAACAATGTGTGTATATGTACGTTCTGATGAATGGTTAATTTTAGTTCATTTGAGTTAATTGATTTGTACTGCGAAATGGATGTGATTGTTTCTGAAATGAATGTGAATTGGATGTATATACATGTACTTGTTGTGTTTTCTGCTTGTTTCAGAGGGCATGACTAGCATTTCCTGAGGCTAGCCGATAAACAGAATTAGATTAACCAATACAAAATAATATCACAAACGGTTCTTTGGTAAAAACCGTCCGTGATACAATATATCATAGACGGTTGTTGATTGGAACCGTATGTGATACAATATATCACAGACGGTTGTTTATTGGAACCGTGTGTGATACATCACATATCACAGACGGTTATTTATTGGAACCGTCTGTGATACATCACATATCACAGACGGTTATTTATTGGAACCGTCCGTGATACATCACATATCACAGAGGGTTCTACTTTAGAACCATCTGTGATATAATGTATCACAGATGGTTCTACTTTAGAACTGCCTGTGATGTCAATCCCTATTTATATTCGGACTCTAGGGTTTGCCCGCGCCCCCCAATCAAACGATTAAGTTTCTCAACTCCTCGCTCCCTCCTCCCCCGAGCCCGTCGCCACCTCCTCCTCGAGCCCGGCTCGACTCCTCCCCCGAGCCCGTCGACGCCATCCTCGACGCTGCCTCCTCATCAAGCCCGACGTGCCTCCTCCCTCGAGCCTGCCGCGCCTCCTCCCCTCCCCTGAGCTCGGCGCGCCTCCCCTTCGACACCACCCTGCTACTCCGGTACTGTTCCCTGCTCGTCCTTCTCATCGACGCCCAATGGTAACCAATGCCGAGTTGCCGACCCTGACGCCTCTTTCCCTCACTCTTTCTATCAATAATCTGTCATGCTGTCATGGTCCTCATTGACTCATGATAATTGTACTTGTTTTAGGAATTTGTATTTGTTCTAGTTAGTTATTCATATGGTATTTGTTTTGATACTGCTATTGGAATATATTGCAATGTGGTGTGGTGGGCTTGAGATGAATGCCCTGTGATGATAATAGTCTTGTACTGAAATTGTTTTGATAATCGAGTTTGAACTTGAGCTCTAATTGGAATGCTTACTCTACATCTGATAGCAATATCAAAATGTTAAATCTTAGCTTTATGCTAATTTCATTTGTTTACATGATGTTTGTGTTGAACATATTATTCCTTTTAAATGACTTGGAGGATTTATATGTTTATGTCAATTATTATTAATTGGTGTGTATACCCATACACATAGAGATCGAATCTTATGATAATATGTTCATGCGTGTCAGAACTTCTATTTCTTGTGAAGATGTCTTCCGTTCATTCTTAGTCATCGCCACCTCATGTGTCCGATGATGCACCATCATCTAGAATATCCAACCGCGGTAGAAGACGAGGAATATCGAAAAGGCCCGCGAGCCGATTTACCATCACGGAGGTCGATCAGTCTGGGACCCCTATCAATCCTCACCGAGCAGCGTCTGCATTCCAGAGAACGGTCGGAATAGTTGCACGGGAACGGGTCAACATCACCTATGATTCGTGGAAGGAGTTGACCAAAACTCAGAAAGATGAGCTGCTGACGGATATTCTCAAATCGTTCGAGATCCCGGAGCAACACCAGGACTTCGTGCGACGACACGCGTTGCTACAGGCGTGCAAAGCGTGGAAGAACTTCATGAGCACACTTGTCAAGAACTACGTAGAGAAGGATCTGAGGCCCTTCCACAAGTATCCGTTCTTGGAAGAGTCCTGGGCCGAGTTTGTGGCGAAGAAGACAACAGATGAATTTAGGAGTGAAAGTCACGGCGCACATGGCCCTCGAGCAAAAACAAGCACCCCACGCACTCAAAGACCACTGGGTATGCGGATAAAATCCGATATGGAGGATCAGGACCGATTAATAAGCCGCTCAATGTCTCCCGCTATTTCCCGAGATCGATGATGTGCGCTACCAAACCGTTATTTGCGAGGTTACGTACCGCATCTCTGAAGTCTCCTTTCCAAACCCCGCAGAGACCAGAAGTGTCCCAAATACTAGTAAGATATCGAACTACCTAGTTTGTAATTACTCCATAACTTCATAGGAAGTGAAATGACATGTCGGGCTATTGCAGATAACACTGAGTGCACAATCTTCCCAAGGCTCATTCCAGGCAGACAGGGAGAGAGATATACTCTCCGTGGCCCTAGGAAACAATGAGTATCCGGGTCACACGAGAGGCGCTGGTGTTTATGTTACATGGGCAGATTGGTTCCAAGCGGACTCCGGATCGTACCAGAGTAGGAAAAGAGCCAAAGCCGAGCGCGATGCAAAGCTACGAGAGGAGATTCGTGAATCCCTCAAAGATGAGATTCGTGAATCCCTCAGAGATGAGATCGATGATCACGTCAGAGCTGCGACGCAACAGCAACTGGAGAGCTTTGAGGAAAAGCTTAGGGAATTGCAAATCCCAAATCAGTTGCAAGCCCCTGCCCCTACTGTGCTAGCCAGCCCCCCAAACTTCCGAGTAGCTGCGTGTCCAATCCTAACCCTACCCCAATAGGCGACAACAGATTTCCTGTGGTTGACATTCAGGTAATAATTATTATCTCTGGAATGCTCGATCCATTGATAGGCCTGTTGGAGTAGCTAATTTTGTATCGTTATGTAGGTGGCTTTAAAGTGCAAGCTCCAAGTGAGATATGCCTCTGTTGCCCTAGATGCTGCTTGGGGCTAGGTGTATCCATCCGGTGTCGGGGCTTTGGTGCACGGTGTAAATCTAACGCCAGGTTTCGCAAAAGTGAATATGGATGGTGTTTGTGCCAATTTCAGGGCCGTCCCGCTGCATATTCTCCCAAACGACGAGGTCAAGACTCTAGAGCAAGCCATTGGAACATTCATCCAGTGGCCCAAGGGGGACATCTGCCTGGAGCTACCTACTCCGGTGTCAACTTCACGGGAATGTCCTGCAATGGTATCAAGTCCACGGGAGCTGACTGCATCGAAGCTACCTGCACCGACGCGGCAAGGGCCCAGTGCATTAGATGCATCTACACCTCGTGCTCAGTGGACTCTTGTGAAGTCGACCTCTACAAAGCGAGGCAGTAAGGGCAAATCGAAGACGGTCGACTCCTATTCTGATATCCCCTTCTTGCCGTTGGCCCAGAAATTCGTGCTAGGCAAGCCGTTGGTCGAGAGGTTAGACAGCCCTGCCCTAGGACCGGCTTGCACGACATTGCATACATGGTACATGGAACAGGCCAACAAGACGGATGAACAACGATGCTCGGGTGTCACCGTCAAGTTCAAGAAGGTTTATTTTAACCACGAGCTTCAAGACCGTGTCTTCACGGTGACCTTCGAGGACTTGTTCTGTCTCTTCAACCTCGACCAGCTCGACGTCTCACTCATGCGATGCTGGACACTGTAAGTGTGTACAATCACGGTCAATGTTCGTGTAATACCGATAAATGTTATATATAACTCATTGCTTTTGTATATAGATACATGATGTCTAAAGCCGAAAGAAGGAATTCACCGGTAGGTTTCCTTGACCCACACGTGGTCTCTGAGCAAACCATCAAGGCGAATGCAACATTCGTTGAGGATTACGTTATAGCTTTTTTTGCTGGCTCACCGCAACAAGGAATACATATTTTTGCCCTACAACCAGGAGTAAGTGTTGCACTACTAGCTATACTTGTTGATTTGTACTTTATAAGCAACACGAACTTAGGTTTAATGACCATGGTGACATACCTATGTAGGTTCCACTGGATTCTAATTGTAATTATACCAAATGGAGCTTGGTAATATACCTAGATTCCCTACAGAGGACGCCTCACAACTTCATAGTTATCCGGCATTTAATCAACATGTAAACACATTTTCTCCATAGAAACTCTATTGTAGTCTTTCCTTTCTTTGCAATGGCTAAGGCTAACTTCTTGGAGTCACGTAGGGCGTTCGGCGTGTACTATGCTAAAGGAGGGAAAAACAAGGGAAGGACGCTGTCACACGATCTAAAATTCCCGGTACTCACTAGCTAGTACACATTAATCCTATATAACACTTCGTAGTAATGCCCCTCGAACTAACCAATTCTATTTTTGCAGTGCCACCAGCAGCCGTCGAGCCGCAACATCTGTGGATACTATGTTTGCCACAACATGGAACTACTCATTGGTTCCGCGATCACCAATGATCCTCAGGTTTGTCAATCTTGCAACAATTATTTCATATTACTTACCAATTTATATAAGCACGAATTTAATCTTCCTAGCGACAGGTTGCGACCATCACCGAAACTGCGTTGGAACAGAGCGAGCTCATAAAAGTTCAATCACACCTTGCGTCATTCCTGAACAGTCAAGTCATAAATCCAGATGGGAGTTTCCACAGTGTATATTGAACTTGATTGGGATAAGATTGAACTTAATGGTACATGTGTGTAAATGTACATTAATGGTTAATTTTAGTTAATTGATTTGTGAATTGGATGTGCTTGTTTATAAAATGAATGCGAATTTGATGTGCTTGCTTCTGAAATGAATGCGAATTGGATGTGCTTGTTTCAAAGGGCATGGCTAGCATTTCCTGAGGCTAGCCAATAAACAGAATTAGATTTAGCAATGCAAAAGAATATCACAGACGGTTTGTAGATGAAACCGTCTGTGATAGTCGACTATCGCAGACGGTTTTCTGTTAATAACTGTCTGTGATATTATGTATTACAGACGGTTCGAAAACCGTCTGTGATGACCTCATGTCATTACTGACCCATAAACTCAGACGGCTCACGAAACCGTCTGTGATGACATTTTTGAACCGTCTGTGAAGGCCTTTTCTGTAGTAGTGTACGTTGTAGAACGTCGCAAGGCGAGCTCAACGGAATGGATGATGTCGCTGGGGAATCAACAACGACGGCGGAGCGTGATGAAAAAGGAGGTTCAGTTGGCGACTGTAAAAGCTCGATTGCGGAGAAATGAAAGCAAGAGAGTGAGGCGAATTTGGGGAGATGGAAGAGGAAGCCGAGGGGCACGCCGCGACGCGGTCGGCTCGGGAAATGAGTGACCGAGGAGGGAGAATGGAGGAGAGGGAGGAGTGTTGGAGATAATCTTGAACATGTATCTAGTTGTGTCATGCATGCAAGAAGTAATTGGATGAATGGCTTGCTCTTGAAACGATGAACACCACTGCATAACATGCATAGCTCGGTTCTTTATTCTTGGTGGAGATTTGAAAGAGAGAAGGAGTGTGAGATGAACATGTACAAAGGTTGGGAGATGACTAGAAGTGGGGTTTGTGCATGCAGCACTACAACGTTCGTGTGTTGAGCTCATGAGAAAAGAAGGAATAGCTAGAAGTTGGAGTGGGTGACTCTCGGCTGTGATAGGAGGGAGACAAAGAAAAGAATGGTAGGGGAGATGGGGTTCGGCTGGACTGGAAGCAGAAATGGAGAGCTCACTAATGCTGCTTCGGTTGGAGAAATAGTGGAGCTCGGTTGGGACTTGGGAGGGGAGAAGAAGAGAGAGGGGAGGAAGGAGAAAGGGAGAGGAGGAGGTGCTGCTGGTCAGGTTTTAGGAGAAAGAAGGAGGGAGCTTGTTGTTTTTGGAGAAGAAGAAAGAGAGAGCACAACTGCTGGTGGAGCTTCAACAGTGGGGAGCTTGGGAAGAAGCTCACAGCTGCTGGTGGAGCTTCAGTTTGGGGGAATAAAAAGAAGGAGGGAGGGAGAGGAGCTGATGTCGGTTTAGATAGAAGGAGAGGGGAAAGAGGGAGCAAGGGGGAGTTGACTTGCTGCCAAAGTGAGGAAAAGGGAGGCAGACGTCTTGAACAAGAAGAAGAAGAAGTATGGGGCAAAAGAAAGTCTGGGGCATGGGGTAGCGGTAGCATGGTGGAGGCAGAGGCATGGGCTAGGGCAGCCGGGGTCAAAGGGGCAAGGCATGGAGGTGGCAGGGTGATGGGGAGGAGTATGGGGGAAAGAACGAGATTCCAGGAGCATGGCACTTCAATCCTTTGGTGAAGAAGATGACCAGCAAAAGGGAGGAGAGAGAAAGGAAAATGAAAAGGGATTAAAGAAAAAAATCCGAAAAATAAATAAATCCAAAATTCCAAGAAAATTTTATAAAATACTATAGAACTTGAATAGCTCAGATAAAATAGTTTTGTATTTTTTGAAGTTTATTTTAACCAATTATAATATTTTTCCTTCTAACTTCAATTTAAGCTTTAAATTAAACCGATAAAATCCAAACGATTATTTTTATTTTTAAAGCTTCAAAATAGACCTCCAATTTAAATTAAATAATCTAAATGAAATTTTACAACAAATAAAATAATTTTTGGGAAGACAGAAAAGAATAAAAATGGACCGGGTTGTAAGAAACAACACCAACTTGAATAAAATCCAAGAAACCAGAAAATCTGCTAAACTTATTTTGAATTTAATTAATGTTTGATTTAATCATTTAAAATGTTTTATTTTTTGAAGTTTCAATTTAAGCTTTACTTAATTCAATAAAATGCGAATGGTTCATTTTATAACTAAAGCTTTAAAAAGACTATGCAAAATAGGCAAGCTGAAAAGAAATAAAAAAACTCCACGGAAAAACAACCGGGTCTTGAAAAAAGAAATTCTAAGATAAAACCAGAAAATCAAATAAGACAATTTTTATTTAATTGAAGTTTGATTTACTCACATTAAATTGTTTTAAATTTATGAAAATTCAAATTAAGCTTTAATAACTTGGAAAAAATTCAAATGGTTATTTTTTCTTTTGAAAAATTTTAAAACAGGCTAAAATTTGGGATGTTATAGCTTTGCCACGTCATCTGCCACGTGGGTTTGACACATAGGCATGGCGCTCAGGTGGCGGTGGTGGTGGCGACCACGTGGCATGCCATGTCGATATGCCAACGATGGTGGCGCATGGACCAAAGGTCGTCGGCAATTGGCGGCGTGGCAGTGGCCGATGAGGTGTGCGTTAGAGAGACGAAGTGAAGGGGAGTTGAGGGTGCTCACTCGGGTGGCCGGAGGCGACCGACGGTGAGGAAAGAGCGGCGGCGCGCACGGGCTCGTGGTGGCAATGGAGTTCCGGTGGTGCTCCGGTGGTGCGGAGGAAAGCCTCATGTAGACCGTGCGACGGCAGTGCTAACAGCAGTGAAGGCGGAGACGGGGCGGCGTTGACGGCGTCGAGAATGATGAAGAAAGAGCACGCGGTCGAGAAACTTCAAATGCGAAATACGATGATTCTAAGAGGGGAAAGGAGAGGTGAATGACGGAGATAGGATGAGGGAGGAAGAGGGCTTCCAGGGCTCCTATTTATAGGGCTAGAGGAGAACGGGAAAGGGAGATCGGCTCGGCGGGGATTATGGTGGCCATGACGAAATCTCGGTGAGAACGCGCGTGAAGGAGAGGGAATTTGGGAAAAATGGGCGCGGCGTGATGTGTGGGAGTTAATGCGCGCCGTTGCGCAAGGAAGGGAGGCAGAAATTATGGCAATGGGGGAGCTTGGCCTTGCGCTAATGGCGGTGGTGTTTGAAGTCCGAACAGAGAAGAAGGAAAGGATGGGGAAGAAAGGGGCGTGACGCTGATCGGTGGGCCCGCCGTGTCAGTAGGGTGGGGAGAGAGGAGAGAAGGTGAGGTGTGGTGCGGGCTAAACAGGCCGACAGAAAAAAAAAAGAAATTGGGTCGGGGTTTTGGGTTTCTGCCCAGAATGAATTAGGAATTTGGATTGGTTTATTAATTTCAGAAATTGAGTTAATTCAATTTTGCTTTTAGAAAATAGTGAATAGAGTTAAAAAAATTCTAGAAAATTCACGAAAATTCCTTGAATTCTTTTGAACTTATTAAAATTATTTCCAACTTAAAGTTGGTTTTTAATTTTGCACATAAATTATTTTGAATTTTTAGAAAATAGGAAAAACCTTTTAAAATCCGTAAAAAAATTTAGATTTTTTTTAGAAAATTAATTAAATTTTCTTTTTAACTTTAAATCAATAAAACCGAGAAAAACTCAATAAATTTTATTTTTGACTTTTAAAATTTAAGAAATTCAAGAAAAGCAATAAAAACTCTTTTAAATTTCAGAAAATCCAATAAAATAATAACTTTATTAATTTTATTTTTGGTAACAGAACTTTGGGATGTTACAGATCCACAATATCTACAATTCAATTTGACGAACTTCTTCTCTATTTTTTGAAGCTCTAATATCTACAATTCGCATACATACAAGATTGAAGATTCAGGACCACAATTCACTTTAATTCATTCACAGCCTGTTGTCCACAGCCGCACAGGGATTTGCCAAATTGGGAATTAGGAATTTGGGATTACCTAGCTCAATGGCTCTGGCACTCATAGTCGTCTGGCAGTATAGCTGCCTCCTCTGCTTGGCTTCCTGGATTCCTCAAGCTGAAATGATAACCAGGTAAGATTTTATTCACTCTTTTGAACTAGCACACATAAAAGGAGAAAGTTGTAGCAATATTAAAACAGAAAAGGAAGATAATACTAGGGCTAGCTAAATATTATGATTTCTGATCCAATCCAAAACAGTGAAACACTAGTATCTTGGTATATACTTGGCCATATTTCTAGCCTAATTTTGGCTCTTGTTTGCTTCCGAGCTTCTTATCTTTAATTCTTGATGCATCTCTTATCTCTACTTCCCTAGCTAATTCGATTTTTTAGGCAGCAGCATGCTCACCAGACACCTCCAGGTTGCGGCCGCTGGCTAGAGCTGAGAGCCCAGACGGGGAGTCGGCCTCAGGGGTTGGTGGGTCGCCGATTGCCCGATCGCTCGGAGCCTCGGAGGTGCGTGGTCAGAGCAGGCTGGCGAGGAAGACGCCGCCGCCACGCAGCGCCCCTCTACCTCGGAGGTCCTCGACTTCGCCTTGTTGGTCCTCCCCTTCTCCGGTTCTCCCCAAACCTCAGCCCTCGCGAGTCCGCGTCCACGACGGCGCGACACCGCGACCCCACCGACCCGTACGGCCGCAAGCCCGTACCCGCCGCCGGCCGCCACGCACTCAGGATGAGGATGGAGATTGAGATTGGAGAATGGAGAATTGGAGATGGACTCCTCACTAGTCACTGCTGCGGTGCCGCCTGCTACGGTTGCAGAGATTAGGCATTTAGGTTGCCCCGTTGGAGAGTTTTGACGAAACATGCTTTAGCCGCTTGGGCCTTGGGAGTTGGCCGTTGGGCGGCTGCGCGTGCGTTTGTCGATCCTCAGACGCGAGCCACTGTGGGTTGTGCTCGGATGCGAGGCGCGACCGCGAGCGGCGAGCGTGGTGCCCTGGTGCGAGGCTACGAGGGGCGACTGAGGACGCTACATGCTGATTCAACTCTGCTGGTATATACTAATATACATGTATTATATCCTATATATACTGGTTTTTTTTTTAAAAAAATAGATGTATATATGTAGAACCGCTCCTGCTGACAGGTACAATTGTTACGTAAGGAGCGGGACAGGTACAATTGTTACGTACTTACGTAACGTGCTCCTCGCAACAAAGAGTAACAGCTGGGTGATATTTTTTTACTCATCCAAATGCACCTTAATCCCTTCTAAAGCACAACTTGTACGCTCATCTTGTCCGTTCCTGCCTGTAACTGCGTGTTGGATTCCATGCTAATCGTCCACCAAACGCAATGAGAGGCAGCGGACAACTTATCGGGATTACCGCACGGCGCCAGAGCCGAACGTGCACAATGATCGCAACGAGGAGTTACGTCGCTCGGGACTCTGGAGGACCAGCAAAGGTTCGAATCGGACGCCTCCTGCCATGGCCGATTCAAAACTCAAAAGCTCTCCGTTTTTAACTTTTTTTAATGGCCACTAGGCGTGTTAGAATTTTTTTTATTAAATAGTTCGAATCGGACGCCTCCTGCCATGGCCGATTCAAAACTCAAAAGCTCTCCGTTTTTAACTTTTTTTAATGGCCACTAGGCGTGTTAGAATATTTTTTTTTATTAAATAACTTTTTTTAAAATTTTATTTTAAAGTTGACCTCCGGTGCACTTTATTTCCAAATCTGATCCCTTGATCACGCCACCACCCATGGCGTGATAAAACAACGCTATCACGCTAGAGCAAACTCTTGTCACGCTATGGGTGATGGTCTGACAGTGTTGTTTGGTCACGCCATGATCAGTGACGTGACTAAAAATGTTATTTTGTGGACTTATCCTGTGGTGTGACAGCGTTATTTTGTCATGTCTTGGGTGGTAGCGTAACCAAAGGGGTCAGATTTGGAAATAAAGTGCGCTGGGGGTTAACTTTAAAATAAAATTTTTAAAAAGGTTAATTAATAAAAAAAAAGTTCAGATACGGATGCTTGGATTATAACTGAAGTTTCCCCTCGGATTCGAACACGGCAAGCGTGGGCATGGATGGATGGATGGATGGAGAGGGACCCTCTCGTGCAACGAGGAAGAGAAGACACAGGAGGCAGTGGCTACGCCTTGAGATTAGCGAAAGGGCAGCGCTAATTTACGTCTTTCAATAGATTCACGGTGCGCAAGCTGCAAAGCACGCCGCCCCAAGTTGGAATGGTTCGACACGGTGTAGCTTCGGATAGCACGTGCATTCCGGAGTTTTTGGACTTAAATGACACCATTTGCACGAGAAATAGCAAATTTAGACTTTTTTTGGAGATCAAAGCAAAAAATAGCACTATGATCTCGTCGGCAGACGATATGTGTCATCGTCCGAACCACGGGTGATCGGACCCCCTCGTCCCCTCTCCTAGAGAGGGGATTTCCCTCGTACTGCTAATTAATTACAATTAAATTTAGTCATAATCAATTTAATCGTAATTAATTAGCAGTATGAGAGAAGTCTCCTCGCTTGGCGCGTGGACGAAGGAAGTCCCCTCCCCAGGAGCACGGACGAGGGAAATTCCCTTTCCAAGAGAGGAGACGATGACACATGTCGGAAGTCCCCTCTTCAAAAGAGGGGACAAGGACATATATCGAAAGTCCCTTCTCCCGGAGAGGGGATGAGGGGGTCCGAGCACCCGTGGCGTGGACGAGTACACATGTCGCCTGCCGACGAGTCCGCGGTGCCATTTTTTGCTTTGATTTTTGGATAGAGCTATATTTACTATTTCGCATGCAAATAGTGTTATTTAAGCTAAAAACTCTGCATTCCGTCTAGGGGTGAAAACGAGCCGAGCCGAGTCGGCTCGAGCCAATCTCGTTTGGGCTCGAGTGAACAGTAGGTTCAGCTGGCTCGTTTTGGAAACGAGCCACAAGGGAGGTTTAGCTCGGCTCACGCTAAAGCTCGAGTGGGCTTGAACGGGCTCGTGAGCCAAGCGATGGCGATGAAGGAAGTTGGTGTTGCAGGCTTGTAGGATCATCTAGGCGTCGCCGAACCCGCGCCCGCGCCGGCCTCATGGTCATGGAGCGTCGCCGAAGTGGTCGACGGCGTAGCCCACGATCTGCTCCTCAAGCGCGACGACGTCGAGCATTCGGTGCATCGCAAACAGCACCTTGTCGAGCGCGCTGATGGCCAGTCACGGCGACTGGACCAGGTAGAGGCGCCTTAGGAGGACGCGAGCAGTGAGCTCAGCCAGCGGCACGGTAGGCGACGGACTCCGGTGGCTGACGTAGCTCTAGCTCGTCTCCAAGGTCTGCTTGGAGCTTGAGGCCCACCTCGGCGTCGACAACCGCGTCCTCGCCGAGTTCGTCGTCAACCTCGGCCACGCCTCTGCCTCTGTCGCCGACTTTGGTGCCAAGCTCTAGACAAGGAGGCGGAGAGGACTTGGGATCCCGGGCTGTACCAGGTGTGCCGCGGGAGGGTTACCCTCACCCGGGTGGTGGACGTCGGGTCCGTGTGCTTCATCTACCTTGACAGCGCTTGCGGCCGCCAGGGGCTCGTCCACGTCTCCCAGATGCCCGGCTGTGGTCCTACCGATGTGGCGCGATGGGGAGGATGGGAGCACGGAGGAGGGACCTACCGATGCAGCTCGACGAGAGACACGAGGAGGGACCTCCTGCGGTCTTGCCGAACTACTGATGCAGCGCGGTGGGAGGATGGCAACGCAGAGGGGAAAGGATTTGGGGGAAGAAGGTAAAAGGATTTGGGGGAAGAAGCCAAGAAGGTAAAAGGATTTGGGGGAAGCGCTAGAAGCCAAGAAGGACTCGGGAGGAATGGGGACTTGGGCGACAGAGGGAGGCAATGAGCCAAGCGAGCCGCTCGCGAGTGGCTCAAGCTCGACCCGAAAAAATTACAAGCCAGGATCTAGGCTTGAACATTCGCGAACCCGAGCCGAGTCGAGCTGAGCTTGATTCGAGCCGAGCTGGCTAGCGAGCCTCGAGCTATTTTTTTAGCCCTAATTCCGTCCTAGGATTCTAGGGTTGGAAATCTCAAGAGCAGCTGTAGTTTATAGATCCAACCCATCTTCCTCTTTAATTCTTCTGAATCAATAAAGCTTCGATCAACTTATTACGTTATTTGTCGATTTGCTTGAATATTGTCTGACATGTCTACATTACCAAGTGTGCATCCTCTACAGGGACACGGTGTAGTCGACACGAAAACCTTTTGGCGATAACACCTTGTACGTTGGATTCACACCTGGCTGTAGGTTGTCTAGCCTGCACTAAGGGACAAGGCCAGATAGCGTTTAGTGCGTGTTCTAATTAAGTGGCTTTGATGCGTAGGACTTCTCCCCTAGCACTCCAAATCTCCTTCAAAATGGCGACAAGTCTAGTGCGCATGTCCTATTTGGTGGATATATGCATATAGCCTATCTGGGCCCTCCATTCTGAAACCCACGGCTGAGATCGAGGCAACCAAAACCCATCTCCCACTTCATGACACATTTGCGAAACACCTCCTAGGTCCGAACAACTTTCTTGCACGAAGCCCCCCTCCCCAGCGTCCCCTCTTTCCTACCATCTGCTCGACCTGTGCGTGGCTAGGGTTAGGAATCCCTAGCCGCCCCTATGCTGCGCCCAACACCCAGAGCCCATCCCAGCACAGCGTCGGCGCCCTGTGCCGAGTCCCCTCCCCAGCGTCACGTCACCCTCTACGCCGAGTCCCCTCCCTAGCACCGCCCGCCCCTTCTTGTTGAGCGATTGCTCGGCCCCTACATCTCGCCCCTATGCCGTGTGCACCTCGCCCGAGCACACCCCTTCTTCTTGTCTTGCCGCCCTCGCCTCTCCGCGCCGCGCCAAGCCCCTAAGCTCCTCCCCTGTTGTGCATCCCCTAATCGGTGCCGCGCCCCTGAGGTGCGTGTATCTAAATCTAATGCCTTACTTACACTTCGATTATCCTTCCTAATTCTACGGTCTTATGAATTGCGTATTGACAGTTAACAGTTCATGGAGAAGAAGAAAGCGCCGCCGACCGAGTCGTCAACGTCGGGGCCTAGTGGGGGGCTCCTGCTTGTGCCATACCCAAAATGCGACGCGAAGATGATTTGGGCAGTGTCTGGGAGCTCGAAGAATCAGGGAAAAGAGTACTACAAATGCCCTAACAACAATTGTGTAAGAAAATTTCCAAAAACTTGTGGTTACATTTCTTTGCCCGCTGGTTGAAATTCAAAATTCAAAAAATTGATGATTATGCCACCTAAGATTGTTTGAATTCACAGTATGCTGCATATCATGTGCTATAGCAGAATTGTTAGCCAATTATTTTTGTAGTTCTTTTAGTAAGCAGTACATTACTTAATTTTGTAAAGGATTCCCTAATTTGTCTTTTGTTGGTCCCTAATAGAGCAGAGCAGCATGTGTCTTTTGTTGGTCCCTAATGCATATCAACAAACAATAAGAATAGTGCAGAGCAGCATGTGTCTTTTGTTGGTCCCTAATAGTCTTTTGTTGGCCCATACGTCTCTATAAGATCAATGATTTTATCATATTCCTGTAGAACAGTGTCATGTATATAACATTTAGAAGATAGAATGTGCAAAAGTTGCAGTGACAAAATTGGTGCTTCGTTTTTGTGCAGAAATATTCCAGCAGTTGTGACACTTTCATGTGGGAAGATCAATACGAGATCCATCTGGCTGGGTTGTATTTCATGGAATAGGACCAAAAAGATGAATGACATGTGAAGTTCAGCAATGCACAACGAACAAATGCAATGGTTTGCCATGTTGACCACCATGTATTGACACATTTAGTTGAAATGAACAATCGTTAGACCAGATTAACAAGTCAATGCTGAAATCGATGGCTACGGATGAGAAGTTTAAAATGGCTCTTGTTGCTTTTTAAATTTTATTTCTGGGAATTTTCATTGCGAAGATTGGCAATTGAAGGTGTTTGTGAATTGTAATGTGTCATGTAGTCGTGAACTGTAATGTGTATGATTTCAATTCTAGTTGTGCCCTTGAATTCTGTTTGTAGTGTATGACTTTTGGTGACATGGATGAGCAATTGCTTTGTTACTGTAGCATGCCACTTCTATTGCTTTCACTTTTTAGTTTGTAAATATTTAGTTGCTTGTCAGAGTGATATGTGAATTTTTTGGTAGCTCTGTTCAAGCTTCAGACATAAAGATCAAATGTCAGCTACTCATATTAGGTAGCCTGAACTAGTGTTCAAATCTCAAAGAGGACAATATCCAGATTAGTTTATCAGAAAGTGATTACGCTGGATAAGATATATGTTTTCTTGTTTCCATTGTCATTATTGACTTACTGTGTGACACCACAGTCCAACTCATCATCATGGAAAATGCATACCCTGTATTCGAATTGCAAAGAGTTGTGGACACTTTTCGGTAAGCAAGAACAAAACAACCTGATTTTAGGTTCTGGGAAAAACAAGCTGAAATCAACAAACTGCAACTTAGACAATTTGCCCAACTAGAATAGTCATTTCCACGGCCAAATTCACCTTGTTCTTTTGTCTTGTATAGAATGAGAATCAATCCCAAAAGGAAGAAGCTTATATTTCTACTTAATACAAGAATGTGAAAGTGTTCTGGGACAGGAACGAGACATACCAATTATCCAAAACAACTTTACCCAAACTCCATACATCTGACCAAACAAGTAAGAAATTATAATATTTTCCAGTTACATTGAGGGAAAATGGGGCTATAGGACTACAACCAGAATTGACAACATGCAATTGTTTAATAAGCTCTCCACATCATTCTTAGCTGCAGTTGTATCCTAAAGTCCAATATTGAAACCTTTATGCAGGAGCAAGTACTTGATAGACCACTATGTGTCACCTAAGAACTTGCATCTAGACCAACCTTTTCCCCGCCAAGAACAATTTAAACCAAAACTTGTTTAGCGAAAGGACATGTGGAAAACCAAAATGGCAGGCTGAAAACCAAGACTTGTATAGTATCATTAGAATGGCATATATGGTCTCAGTGCAAATGCACCTCTAGCATGCTCCTTGGAATTAAGCTCGCCTAGAATGTGCATGTAAGACATAAAGATTAATAATATCATGAACCAATAAAACATGACATAGAGATATGATTGCATGGTTCTTGCATACATCAAGATAATTTATAGAACAAAATTACACTCTAAATAGTCTGCAAATAACATTAATTGAGTACAAAGAGTAGGCAACAATTGCCTTCTTCAAGACCGCATCTTCATCAGTTATTATAAGCCTACGTGTAACACCTTCCATACATCTTAATAAAGTACAGAATAACCATTGGAATGTTTCAATCATCTGATTGAGCAGTAGTGCATCCCCCAAATAGAACACATTCCCCATGGTTATTCACTCCCATGAATGGTGCAAATATCATGTCATATTTGTTTGTATTATATGTTGTATCGAATGAGAGCAACTCCTTAAAATGAACATAATTCTTCCTGCAGGTTGCGTCCGCCCAAAACACATGCACCAACCTATCCTTGTTGTCAATGACATAGTCAAAATAAAATGCAGCATTGTTCTCATTTTTTCTAGCTAGATTATCAACGAACATTTGAGCATCTGATGACTTTATACTATCTCAAAGTACGGTGATAATTTTGCAAGTCCCTCCCTATGCATCCTACTTTCTGAAATCCACGCTCACTAACATGAAGATATCTAAATTCCCTAGATGTCCCAATGCTAGCTTGATGGCATGCGAACAGTGCAGTCTTAGCCTTCTCATTTACTTGTCTATTAAAACGTATCAAGTGCTGCTTACTAGGTGAGACAAATTATGGTTATGCACTTTCACAAATGTCTCTAATCTAAACTTATTGTCCTTAGTCGGTTTGATACCAAACATGGCATCACACCCACACCTACTCAGTTTAGACTCATATGTCCTCTTCTTTTTGACATCCAAATTGTCCTTACCTTTTTCTTCCTTCTAGCCACGTCTGCCACGGTAGTACAGCCTCTATTGCAAAACATCATTGGTAAGCGTCCGCTGTCCAATATGAATGGATAAGCCGGCAACATGCGCCCATGCTTTGTAAAACTCGAGGCCTGCACCATTATCTTCAAAAATCATCCCCACGACAGGCTTCAAGTTCTCATTGACTACTGGTGTGGACTACGAACCCTGCAGCGCTAAGGATGATTTAGTCCGAGAACGACCTTAATAATTGAAATTAACAAATTATAGTGTGTGCACACTCACACAGAATGGAATGCTGCTAGCCTTCTTCGGGGTTTTACACAGACAGCTCACAACGAGAGAGTGCGCATCGGCCATTTTGGGACTTGGCAAAGCTAGCGGCCGCACGAAGTTACTCACATCTTCCATTGATTCCATAGGGCTGCCCATCAAAAATGAAGAGAATAAACCATCGATACATCAAACAAGACTCAAACTACATTGTCATCAGGAATTACCTCAACCGGATCGAGCAGGGGGAGTGGGGCGCCGCAGGGGGGCGCAGTGCAGGGTGCTGGCGCAGGGGAGACCCAGAGCAGGGGGCGGGCGCGGCGAAAGAGGACCGGCACGAGTAGGGGGACGAGCGTGATAGAAGAGGACTGGCGCCAGCAGGAGGGCGGCGACATGATGAGAGAGGGAGGCGGTGTGGCGCGGGAGGGCGTCGGCGCGACATGCGAGGGAGGCGACGTAGTGCAGGAGGGTGGGAATGGAATGCCCAAACCCTAGCACGTGTGGGGGGCTTGAGGATGAGCGCACGGGGTTCTTTTGGCAAACTACTGTGAAGTGGGAGGTTGCCTCGATCTCAACCGTGAGTTTCATAATAGAAGGTCCATATAGACTATATGCACATGTCCACCAAATAGGACATGTGCACTAGATATCGTGTTCAGAATGGTGTACAAGTGTAACTATCTGTACTCCGTACAATGAACAAAATACTCGTCTATCCTGACTCACTCCAGCTAACACTACGTCGTACCGGCATTTCACACGGATTACTTCCAAGGCAGCTCTGCTGCATTCTGCGTAACTGCACCCAACAAAAGCCGGTCCACCGTCCTCCAAAGGCTCATGCAGCGCTGAGCTGGGAGGTGAACCAAATCACACCTGCCTCCGGGCTGTGGCGCTGCCGTGCCAGCCGTTTACGCTGCACCCTCCGTGGCCTGCCACTGCTGCCACGAAGGCAGCAGAAGCGCTTGTTTCAAATTATTGGCATGTGCGCGGCCGGGCACGTGGCTCCGCACGTCGTCACAAGCTCTCCAAAAAGCACCGTGGTGCGACGTCGCAGTAATTGTTAATCAATAGAATTCGTTTGCAGAATATACCAATTCAATCACACAATCGAGATAAGTAGAGGAGAAATTAATATTTTTATTTTTTAACTATATCTAGATGATTAAAGTTACAATCAATAGTCTGTTCATAGATCTATAAAGTATGATTGTACCGCTATAGATATATGAGGTATGATTGTACCGCTATAGAGTAAAATATAAGTAGCTTTAGTTTTGTCGTTTAGAGGATTAATTGTCAATATCACCAATGTATATCGTACCTTCATGGTATCAGAGAAAATCACTATTCCACTAACTTCTGGTGGAAGATGCACTTTATAAGTGCATATGTGGTGCACTTATGGTATTTAGGTTCCTTGTTACATTTTTTCGGGTCTTGATGAGTCATTGTCCACTTCTATAAATCATATGATCATTGGTGTGACTAAGATGTCGACTGTTAAGATAATTTCCCTTCAGGGAGATGCTCTTTCTATAGATAAGGACTATTGTGTATGGGTTTTATATATATTGTGATTTTGTTTCCTTTCTTACTAGGAATTTTGAGTCCTTCAATGATCTTGTCCAGGATTATAAGAACCCATTTACTACATATATTATTTATTCATTCATGCCATCTGCTAGAGTTATTATGCAACAAAACATTATTTTATTCATAATGAGAGAGTAATGGTCTCTACGAGGACCTTTGAACCATAACTTTCACCACATCATTATATTCATAATGACCCATCAAATCTGAACTAGCTAGTTTGAAGACTTTTATTTATCAATTATGGTTCAGCCTTAAATGCTTCCTTTATGTAATCCGATATGAATGCTTTAAGTGCTCGATCATGAACTTTGATTTCGGATCCGTGTTCTTGTAAGAAAATTTTTAGAAATTGTAGAGGCAAAGTGGTTGTCAACGACATTTCTCCCATATCCTTGGTTGTTCCGCATTCCCAGCATTGTAATATGCGCGCATCAAGTTGTTGGGGTTTTCATCTTCATGATGAGCCTCTTCGTGAGGTATTTCACCTTCAAGATGAGTTCTCTTCAAGAGTGTTTAAGGAGTGATTAATAATTGTTTTGACTAGTTTCGTTAGATCTTAGACCCGCAGACGTCCCCATATATTTTCAATCAATGACCAATAAGTCAATTTCGCATAAGTGGATATACTATTCAACCCGGGGTATTCCACTCTTAACAACATATTTACTACAAGTAAACACTATGGAAACTCATTCATAATTAGAAAGTATCTGACAGACTCCCCGCTTCTAGCGTATAGGAGCATCAACTAAGTCTTAAGTTTAGCTTGGCTAGTGCGTGTATCTCAGTAATAAATATCTTTTCCTCCTGGAAAATATCACGACATTCGAGCTTTTGGGCATTTCCCCCTAATACTGAGATTCAATCTTTAATAATAGCATACTGCAAAATTCCCCTATCATAGGCACATGATTGATTGAATTTCAGATCCAACATATTCTCCAACAACTGGTGGTGGTCCAATGGTGCATACTACTTTGGCGATGTTATGTGGGAAATGTTTGGTTCTTCCAACACACAATAATTTCAATTAGGTGTTTGATAATTATATGAAGTAAGCAAGACATATATTTATGCGGTGGCAAGAAAAACAGCATAACCCTACAACTGGTGGGTTATTAATATGCGACAAGGAACCCGAACAAGGATCCGAGGGTTGACAGAGTTGTTCTATAGTCTAGCTTTTAATATTATTGCCCAAGGTTTGACCCAATTACTCACACCATATTTTAAACTAATTTGGACCATTAAACTTCAAGTTTATAATTACACAACATATTTTCTAAGTAGTATATTCTAACAGCATAATATAAATCTACAGGATGCTCTTCAAGGACATAAATATATAATGTTAGAACATAAAACATTGACCGTAGATTAATTTGTACAAAATACTATATTTTCTGCGGGAACATAATTCTATTTCAATCACCTAAATGTAATAATTATTCGACGGGAATATTTATTGTTCAACAAGAACACCATATTTGATTAAGGGTGATAAATTGTATGCCTGATTTTAATTTATAATGCGAGAATAAACATGGCCAAATTTAGACCATTCAGGATCAACAAAATCCAATAGGTCATTATATTTTATTTCTAGAGTTATATTCGCTTCAAGCAAGTGGCATGGCTTCTGGTGGTGATGCAGTTGTGGACCACATTTACCAATATGCATGTTTCATTTCCAATGAGTACAGCACACTCGGTGCGTAGCCAACATGGCATACATGCGACTGCGTCAAGCAACCGTCGATTTCTCATGTGCATTTTTGCATGCCTATGGCTAACATATTGCTGAAGGCACAAATCAATTGCCCTTCATGGACTGCAATGATTGTTGTTGCTAACATCATGGATATCAGCAATGACATAAATACCATTATCTATATCAACTAGATAAGGATAATAATCATGCAATTTACTTTTATTATCTCTCAAAATAAAATAGATTAATTTTTACTTCTAGCTTTGACCTAAGATATGCCACTACGCCTAACATGACACTTATTTTGAACTTTTTTTTTCTAAGCCTCTTAGGTTCCAATATCCCACGTATGCCCAATTTTATGCCCCTTTTCATGCCAACTATAAAAATCTTGAGTGATAGCGTGTGCATCAGACATTTGGTTGAAATCAACTCAGAGTTTTAGCAAATATTTGCAATTATACTTGAACAGGACTACAATTTTATTGGCGTGAATCCAAGTTATACTTCGTAACATTCTACTTACAAAGTTCTTCAATTAAGAAATCAGTGTGGTAGATGATAGTGGTATATAGATTCTAAGTCTTAGGGTGTAAGTTATTCTGTAGGTATTTAAGGATTATGGTATTTTCTAGCTAAATTAATCCGTTAGAGAACAACATATGACTAGTTTTGTTCTGGTGCCACCAGGAAAAGTTGTTTCCCTTTTGCCACCAGGGCATTTGTGCACTACAAGCTAGTGAATTGAGGCTTATTAGATATCAAGAGCACATGTCCAATATTTTGTTAGCAAGGCATGACAGAGTATTGTTATTTTCAATTTTCAGGTATATGGTTTACAGATTTTATTCCATGTAAGATTAATTTTTTTACAACAAGTAAGATATGCTACTAGCAATATATTATATTAATCAGATTTAATCGACTATTCAATGGCGGTTATGGCTTTAATAGAATAACTTAGACCATTATTTTATTTATGGCATCTACGAAATAACAATGTAATGCATAACTTTTAAGCCTAAAGCTAAAGATAAGAGATGCTTATCATGAGCAGGTTACCAAGCTCGACAGGAGCTGTATCTATACTACTAATACGACTCATACAAGAAAGCGACATCTTAACAAAGCTTAGGGATAACTAGGAGATTCCTACATGTCTCTATAGAACATACTATGGGCTTATCGTTGCCTTTGATCGCACCTTTTTATCAATCAAACCAACATTTAGTAACTTCTGATTACATAACCTTAGTCGATAGATAACACGGTGCAGGGTAGAGTTACACTCATTTACGGACTTCTAGTCCTAGGTAAGTGTGCCTGCAGGAGCACAATCTACTATTACAGGCATTCTTTTAGAGAAACCCATAGAGCAAACGGATCACTCTTAGTCATGTACTCATTCTTAAGGGCATAGTAGAGGTGGTATCTCATAAACTACAAAGCTTTTGCCTTTTCAGTGGCAGCAGGTTCAGGTGTGCTAGTGGGAGGCTCAGCAATGGTATGACATAGAGATAAACCCAGGTGATGTAGTTGCTGTCATCTAGGACAACCAAATTTTCACTTAGTGATGTCTAACAAATCCTACACAATTCATGCAATTTTCTATATGTTTATGGCTGGTAAATAATTTTAAATACATGAAACGAGTGCAAAATAGTAAATATTATTAATTTTATCTATTCAGTACACCAATTTATAAATTTATCATAATTTCCTTAGTATTTTTGGGATTTTTTGATAATTTTTTAGGACTTGAAGCAATTTTCAGAGTTATCAAACTCATTAGTTAAATTATCAAAACACACAATACTAGGAAAAATAAACATAAAAATATTATGTTTCCAAGGTGTACTAGGTCCAAGGTTTCAAAAAAAATATGGAAACTCATATACCTTATAAATTCAATTTCTAGGATTTAGTAAAATATTCAGAATTTTACTAGCCAGAATTACCAAAAAACTCCAGGGTTTAAATTGCAATTTGCCCCTAAGCCACATGGATTTATAGAAAATATCCAAAACTTTAGGGGTTTGTTTTGCAGATAAGTATTACCACAATATCTATCTCGAATTATTTAGTTCTTCGGGGACTAAACTGCAAAAATGCCGATGGGCTACTATCGACGACCGAGTCGCTGATCTTACAAAATAAATAGATGAAAATGACTAAGAGTTCTTAGACTATAATGAGATTGCTCTTTATTGCAATGAACTGGATCTTTATAGGGGGTGCCTTGAGTAAGGCGCTAGACTAGCTCTAATTATATTTTGTGTATTGCTTGAATCTAACTGTCTTGTTGCAGATGCCTTGGACTTGATCCAATCTATTATGTTGTCCTCCGGTTGTCTTCTCCTTTAAATAACTGGTGAAGTGGTGGCAGGTATCATTAGAAGAGGCGCCCTTTGGAAGTGTCACGTCGGATCGGAGAAAATGTGGTAGTTAGTAAGATATCAACTAACGAGCATTTGATGTCAGTGGAGACAATAACCATATGGTGGTTATTGTCAGTGACATAGAGCTAGAAGCGTCGTGTGGTTTGGAACAAATATGGCATGTGTTTCATTTGTCACACGGCAAGGAATATACGTGGAATCGAATCCAAGTGCCAGTTCATTGCTTCTACGAGCAGTCACCTGGTCGGGGATTAGGTACATGACCTCGTCTGACCAGGGTATCCACAATGTAACATCTGGAATCCTCACGACTACGGGGGTCGTTAGTCTTAGGGGTTACGACCACGAAGGACGTGCGACCTTTAATTAAATAAAGTAATATCAGGAGATTTAATCCTTGACAACTACAAACTCAGCCTTCATGCAATATTATTAACGGGCCGCACGACCAGTGGGTCTCTCCCGCGTGTGCAGCCAGTAGGCCATATGCTATTTGTCCCATTGAGGTCGGGCGAGCTAGGGATTAAGGGTCTGTTTGGTTCAATGCCAACCTGAGCCAAACCAAAATTTTGGTAATGCCTTGAAAATTTAGATAGCGTTTGGTTCGGTTCCAACATTTGGTATCGCCCACAAAATTTTGGTAACGCCAAATTTTTTCTTCACCTTTTCCTGGCTAGATTCAGACGACCAAAATGAGAACCGAAGTTTTGGATTGGCAGCCAAGCTGCACTCGACACGTGTTAGATGGTGATTGCATGTGGATAGTGCATTAATAGCTTGCTTAGTTTGATTAATTAGTTTCAAATGACCATAGTTACTAAACCGAGTATCCGATTTGTGATCCGTTTGAACCGTTATGTTCCTTATCATTTATTCAACAAAACAAGACCCATGTTGGCATATTTTGGTATATATATATATATATATATATATATATATATATATATATATATATATATATATATATATATATATATATATATATATGGACCCACTTGTCATACTTACAATTTTAGCATGGTCAGAATCCAAATACATCAATTTTGGTATTGCAAGTGAATTGGTATGATTCACTCATCGATTCCGCTCTTTCTTTGAGTGCCTCGAGCCTTTGGGCAAAGGCCTTTGCACTCGGCAAAAGCTTTGCCGAGTCACGACACTCAACAAAGGGCACTTTCGGAAAAAAATTTATCGAAAGCGACCTTTGCCGAGTGCCTTTGTCGAGCACTTTCGGTAAAGGCTTTGCCGAAAGTGCCGAGTCAAGACTTGGCAAAGAAAAGGCACAACGTGGCCGGCCCGTTGATGGCAGCTTTCCGAGTGCCAACCCGCGACAAGACTCTAAGAAAGATTTTTAATTTTTTTGAAAATTTCTTTGCCGAGAGTCGGATGGCTGGCACTCGGCAAAGTTTTTACAATTTTTTTTGAAAATTCTTTGCCGAGTGCCGCTGGGCTTGGCACTCGGCAAAGTTTTTAATTTTTTTTGAAAATTCATTGCCGAGTGCCCCAAGATGCACTCGGCAAAGTTTTAATTTTTTTTTAAAAAAAATTTTTGTCGAGTGCCATGGTCATGGCACTCGGCAAAGCCGAAAACCGGGTTTCAGCGCCATATTCCCAGCTTTGCCGAGTGCCATGACCGTGGCACTCGACAAAGGGTCCTTTCTTAGAGTGTTGCACTCGGCAAAGTGACCCAAAACTGCGTTTTTTATTTATTTATTACATTCCATCACGACAAACAAATCCATCCAAACATATATCACATCCATCACATATATATCTCATCCATCACATATTTATCACATCCATCACATATATCACATATATAACAATAAGTGCTCAAGTCCATCCAAACAAATCCACAAGTTCATCACAGTCGACAAGTGCATCACAAGTATATCACAAGTCCATCACCAAGTGAACAACAAATGAAAATACAACTACCATTCATCTCGAAGGTGGCCACTGCGACTGTGGTGAAGGAAAAGCTCCATCATTCGGAGGCGCATGAGGTGGATTATTCGAACCCGCCGATTGAGGCTGCACAAAGGAGAAGAGATTGCATGTGAGACAAGATTACATTAGATACCTAATCTAGGAAGGTAGAGGTCATACAAGCAAAGCACAAGCGAAAGCAAAAAACTTTCA
The DNA here is from genome assembly GCA_036346405.1 of Phyllostachys edulis. Taxonomy (NCBI): domain Eukaryota; kingdom Viridiplantae; phylum Streptophyta; class Magnoliopsida; order Poales; family Poaceae; genus Phyllostachys; species Phyllostachys edulis. The sequence continues at coordinate 50,833,307 of CM070560.1, forward strand.
TACTCACAGGAGTAGCTGCAGCTGCAGGACGCGGAGGCGGAGGTGGAGCCAACAGCCCAGCTGGCACAGCGAAGCCCGTATGTTGCCCAAGACCTTGTAGGAACTCCGTAATGTCCGGACCTCTGCGTCTGGGCTGCGCTCGGCTGCCGGGCCTCCACTGGCCGACATCCTCTGGCCGCTCGGCCTCCGGCTCCGACGTTGCCTCATTTCTTGTTCCAAAGGCCTGCAATATTTCACCCAATGTTTCAAGAATGCAAAGCTAATAAAGGTGTGTAAAGATCAATGTACGACGAGTAAAACAGAATAACCTCGAAAAGGCCGACCGGTGTTGTCAATGATGCTGCCGTGGGCGTATGGTCGGCTCTCGCTCGTGCTCGTGCTCGGATCTGGAGAGAGATGGAGTAGAGGCCGTGTCGATGAGGCCGCCGCCAAGCCGTAACCGCCCATGCTTCTTGCCTTGTCCCACCCTCATGACGATCTCTCCATCAAAGTCACGGTGCTCGGATCATGGTCCGCCCATGGACCGACCTTGCCGCCGACGACGTACTCACCGATGCGTGTGGACGCTTTCGTTCGTGTACGCTGGGCGGGTCCTCCAGTTGAAGGAGACGTCGGACGTCGCCTTGCCCTTTGTGGGCCATACACCATGCCCGAAGTCCGAGCAAGGTGGCCACTATGTGACGCCGATCGCGAGAAAGACAAAGAAGATAATTAGAAATCGTGCGTAATTGAGCGTCACAATAGATAAATGAATTCGTGTACCCATGCTTGTTTGTATGCGGAGAGGTGCGGCGCTTTGATGGTGTGCCGACCTTGCATCATCAAACGACGGTCCCGCATCATTGTGCATCCGAGATACTCCTCCGTGAACCACTTGTCCACGATCATCGCCCGAAGACTCGATACGATTGGCACCACCAGGAATCATCTACACGCCATCAAGTATTTGACATATAAGAAGATCAAATTAAACGTATTTAATCTCAAAACGAATCAATATTAATGTTCTTCATCTACCTCAAGGTACTGGTCCCGGGTCAGCGTCATGTTTCTTGCGTCTTTCTTGGTGACCTTCTCTCCAAGCTTCGACCCGTGGTAGGTTACGATGGCCTGGATGCGCACCTCGTGATGCATGTCGGTGATGAGTTTTTTACAGGCTTTGGTAGCCACCTGGTCCGCCCTGGCCTCAAATCCCTCATCGCATCTGAAATAAGTCTGCATACAAACGCGATGTATCCATTCATTATTTCAAGAAAAGTCCAATGAATGCGATGTATTGAGCAATGTTGTGCGAGGGAGACTTACCCAAAACTCCGCCTTCACCCGCGCCGCCTTGTTGGGGTACTCCGCATTGGGGCGGCGGCGAGTGGTCAAACGAGTAGGCCGCTCCGTCTTCCGGCAGACGTGACAATGCCGGGGTAGTGTTGCTGCAGAAGACCCGAGAATGCCATTGGCGGGCGGCGCTACCACCGATGTAACCACCCAGCCTGCACAAGTGATTAAGAAAAATTATTAGTTTCTCTTTTTTCAACATATCATATGAGTAGTGGTGACAACATCTAAAATTACTTACTTTTGCCCTTGAGGCGAATCATCAAGCGTCGGTGAGGATGCGGAACCTGAGGGAGGCTCGCGGGACCTCGCAAGTAGACACTCGAAGAGGAAGAGGAGGAAGCGGAACCCGTGCCTACCGCCTCGTCGTCGTCCTCGTGCGCCCCCTCCTCCTCGCCCGTCTGCCGAACCATCTCCTCGTCCAACTCGTCCACGGGCGCCACCTCCTCCTCCAGCACCTCCTCACGCGGCGTGGGAGGAGACGGCCCCCTCCTGTGGCCGGCGGTCCTCCTCCTCCTCCTGTCCGACCCCTCCGCCTCCTCCTTCGAACAAGCATGTATCTGCTCATACGGCATCTTAAGTGCACGAAGGAGGTTCTGTGACACGTACATTGCGAGCCTCATCTGCTTTCTCACGATGTTTGTCATCAAAGCGGGTCCATGCTTCACCATCGGATGGATGTACCATCTTGTCAGGATTGTACCATTTGCCATTTTTGTGCCATGTCATATGTTTCGCAGATTCCTCGGTCATGTATAGCCGTTGGATCCTCGGTAGGAACGGAAGGTACCGTAGGATTTTCACGGGATCGAAGTCGCCTCTTCGGCCATCACGAGTCTACCTCCAGTACACGGAGGATTTACACTTTGGACGAAGCTTTGCATCCTTGTGTTCTTTCCTAAATAGGACGCACCCTTCAACAAGCATGTATCTGCTCATACGGCATCTTAAGTGCACGAAGGAGTTTCGCGTGACTTCGTACATGCTCTTTGGCGAATGTGGCCCTCCCAAGCGGGGTGCCAATCACGGCCAACATCTTATCGAAGCCTTCTCGACTCAGTTTAACTCGAACTTCAACCCCATTAAGCGCCCAATGGCATCCAGTTGAGACACCGCTGACCGATCGTGAAGGGGTTTCGTGTCGAGTCCATCATGTCGAGAACGCTTTGTCTGTTGCCTCCATCTCCTCCTTCTCACGCCCTCATCGAATCGCCCTGGTGAAAGTCATCTAACATGTTCGCTACCCCAAGATCGGCATCATAAGCCTCGACGCGTGGTCTCACCACCTCCTCTCTCATACGATGGGCTTCACCATGGTGGACCCACCGTGTAGTCCGCCAGAATCCATTTTTCAAAAGATGTTTACCCATGTCCACCTTGTTTACCATTCTCCTGTTTCCACATTTGCTGCAGGGACACAAAACTAGACAATGTCCTTTAGCAGCCTTGTCAAATGCACGGTTCAAGAAAGCATCGGTCTTGTTCATCCATTCCGTGGTGTAATCACTCTGACTTCTCCAGCCCGTGTACATCCAATGACGGTCATCCATCCTCTAACATATGTATCAGCGAGTAATGTAACCATCAATTGCATCTACGGGAGACGCCTAACTGGGTTACGTGATCTACGACCATGATACGAAAAGAGGGTTATACCTAGGGTGGCGGTGGAGTCGAGCTAAGCGGGCCGTGGCGGGTCGGTGCGATGGCGGGCGACGCAGGCAGCAGAGACAAGACGGCGCCGAACTCCGACTCGGCCGACGGGCTCTTCTCTGCAAAAATGGAACAAAATATCGTCATTTAAAAAATTCTACAGAACCTCCTCGCACGGTGAGGTTTCCAAAACTCAAAAAAACAACAGACGATGGCCGACAACCACATATACAACCACAACCACAACTACACCGCCACAACCACCACGCCACCTCCTCCACAAGCACATATATCAAGGAAACCATATAGTTTAATTATGAAGCCATGTACTACTACTACCTCTACCACTACTTCTACTACTACCGCTTCTACCTCCACCACCACCACCTCCTCCACCACCACCACCTCCACCTCCACCACCACCACCACCTCTACCTCCACCACCACCACCACCACCACCACTCCACCACCACCAACCGCCACGACCACCACCACCACCACCGCCACCACCTCTACCTCCACCTCCACCACCACCACCACCACCACCACTCCACCACCACAACCGCCACGACCACCACCACCACCACCTCCACCACCACCACCACTCCACCACCGCCAACCACCACCACCATCGCACAAAGAAGAACCTAGGAGGGAAGGAAGGCCATACCCACGTCGCCGGTGTTGGGGGGACTGTCGCGAGACAGTCACGCATGTGGGCATGGCGCCTGTGTGAGGGCGACGGCAGTGTCAAGGCCGGGCGGCCTCCTCCTCCTCCTCCTCCTCCCGTGGCCTTGGCGGGGCGGCCTCCTCCTCCTCCTCCTCCATGGCTGGCTGGCGGGGGGCCTCCTCCTCCTCCTCCTCCTGGCGGCATGGGGCCTCCTCCTCCGGCATGCAAGGGCGTATGGCCAGGGCGTGGCAGCTGCGTAAAGGCATACATGGCGAAGCGAGCGTGTGTGGCGTGGGGCGGCGGCAGGGCGCGCATGGGCGGCATGTGGCATGCATGGGCGGCGCATGGCGCGCATGGGCGATGCGCATGGCAGCAGCGGGCGGCGCGTAAAAGCGTGTGTGCGATGGCGCAATTCTAAGTCATAATGAGAAGGTTTGCCAAGTGCCCGCGATCCGCACTCGCAAACAATTTTAAATTTTTTTATTTTTAAATTTCTTTGCCGAAGTCGGATCAGAGGCACTCGGCAAAAAGAGCCAAGTTCGCCGAGTGCCCGTCGACACTTTCAAGACTCTAAAACGCTAATTTTTTAAAAAGCTTTGTCGAGTGCTCCTCGGCACGACACTCGCAAATAGGAAATTTTTAAAAATAACAAAACCCCTTTGCCGAAAGTGCCGATGTGGCACTCTAAGCAAAGACACCTTTGTCGAAAGTGCCGTGGCTCGCAGACTTAAGAACGACATTTTTTTATTTAATCAGTACGCATTTATAGAATTTCAGCACGCATTTCGCATTTATGCTGCTAAACCAGACATCTCCACATGTGATACTTATATCCCGTATAGAGATGTCCTGTTTGAAAGCATCGACGTGACAACGCAACGTAAACCTTCTCAAATTTTTATCACAGCCTCCACATATGATATCATGACATCTCCACAAGTTTCATAATTTTCAGACTTTGTTTGCTTTTTATAGAATTTAAAACACTTCGCCAAAAGTTCACTACCATGTTTCACAACAAGATGTCCAAATTTCGGTCCGCTCTCGATACGGCCTCACACTACACTCAATAACATGACTATCATTTTTGAATCATTAAATTCTATTATTCGATGCACGGCAGCTCAAATTTGCATTTTCCAAATAATTATAGTAAATGAAATAAATTAACTAAATATAACAAAAGCCACAAAATGTACCAAATTCTAACATAGAGTACCGCATCAGAGGAGGGCTGCACAAAAATTTGAGGCCAAAAAAAAAATTTGCCGAGTGTTGTGGCCTCGCACTCTAAAAAGATTTATTGTGCCGAAAGTGCCAACGGCCGGCCGCAAAATTTGACGCCAAGGGAGCCGCACCTCGAGCCGCTTTTGCCGAAAGTGCCCTCCTTTGCCGAGTGCACCGCACTCGCAAAGCGCAATGCTATCGAGTGTTATCATTTGTCGAGTGCATGGCACTCGGCAAATATGAATTTGCCGAAAGTGCAGTTCTTTGCGAGCGCAAAAGCACTAGGCAAAATAGCTCTTTGCCGAGTGCCCGATATTTGGCACTCGGTAAAGAGTTTTGCACTCGGCAAAGACGCTGAATCCGGTAGTGATTACGATTCAAACACCATTTTTACCAGGTTTTGATATTGCTAAAATTTTGATACGACTACCCGAGGTCGTAAACCAAACAGGCCTAAAAACTTGACGCCCGGGTGCCCGGTCAAAGCAGTAGCGAACGGAACGCCCGAGAGCGCATGCAGCATGCATTACGTGCGACGTGCGCGGGGGCGGTTGCGCAGCTAGCGGCGGATTCAGGCGAGATGGTGAGGCGCGACAGCGAGCGCCCATTCGGCGGCGCGCTCTGCGGTGTTGCAGGCGGTGTGACAGGGCATCGCGAGCGCGTGTCCAGCGGCGGTGCAGTGGTAGCGGAAGTGAGGCGCGCGGTTCGGCGCCAATGTACGACAGGGGGCGCTTCCGTAGGCTTGGCGCGTGCAGCGGCTGTGTTCTCGTGTGTGGCTAGGCGGCATGTGCGTCATGCGCTGCATTGGCACGCACGGCAGCGGGGCGTCACGAGCGGCCACGATGCATTGGGGAGCACGCACGGCGGGTGCGCATCCGCAAGCTCCGGCGACGGCGTTGCGACTCAAACTGAGCGAGGTCCTCGGCGTCAAGGACGTTCTTCGGGGCCTCGCCTTGCCACTGCGAAGGACACGGTGATGGCGGGGGGTGGGCAATGCTTGTCGCGGAGAACGGTCGCCATGGCCGACGATGCTAAAGGTCAGGTGCGCATGAACAGGTGCCCGATCCTCAAAAACATACCAATGAATGGTAATCCAATCTTAATCCTAATTAGCAAGTAATGGATCTGGGGTCTAGCAATTAATCTACTGGATTAATCTAAGGCAACATTGTAGATTGGAAACTAGATTATGCATCCTAGATATATGAAGAGGCTTTGTACTAGTTTTGCTAGCTAGGCAGTGAATAGATCGATCAATTGTAATTAGTTACGATCAACTCACTGGTGGGTGGTGGCTCTACCGAGTCATTCGGCGAGTGGCTTGTAGAGGAGTTGCCGTACTCATGACTGTCATTTGCATCAGCTCGTCGCGCTCCAGATCCGATTGTCCCGATCGAGACATCGCCTCACATTGCATGGTCATATTGAAGGTAATGCACAGGATCATGCAAGTGAAATCACAAAGCAATATGTGATTAGAACCGAGAAAACGAATCAATCTACATGCCAACATATAGAGCGATGTACCCAATTTGACGTTGAATAGCAAAGGTGCTGATAACGTGTTAAACAGTATATTTTGTCGGTAGAATATGCCAATGCAACCACACAATCGAGAGACAGAATATAGAAAAGAACACAATATCTTTATTGATATGTCCCTTGTAAAAGGAAGATCCTCGTATTACTAAAGTTTAATCTTGAAAGAAAGGGCTCCCAACCAGCGTGGACACGTCGTCAAAAAAAAAATTCTCCGCTCGATCTCGCCATGGTCGCTCCGCCCGTCGATCGCGCCCAGCGCCAGAGGCATCGCAGCTTCACATACACGCTGCCGCCACCGCTCGCACCGCAAGCTTCATCCGTTCCTTTCTTCGTGTCTCGCTCTCGCCGCCTCCTGTCGCTTATCTTGAAAGCGGCGACGCTCCGCCAACTACTCCGCGCGCAAAGACCGCCTCGACCACCTCGATGCCTCCCGCCGCCGCTCCGTCTCCGCACCTGCAGCCTCCTGCCCTCCCTCGGCGCCCCACCGCCCAGATTTCTCGACGTCGCTGCCACTGCTCCCCAGCCTTGCCGCTGCCTCAACCCCACCACCTCGACGCCTGGCCTGCTCTCCTGGCCAGAAGGCGCCTCCTCCCTCCCTCGGCGCCTCCCCACCGCCTCCCAGATTCCCTCTCCCTCCTCTGTCAAGACCATCGCTCGCTTCCTCTTCCAACCCCGTCTGTCCTTGCACAGCAACACCGCCTCGGCTCAGCTCCGTCCAGCGCCCTTGGCACGACTCTGCCCTCCCTCTTCCTCTCCCGCTCCGCCCGCATGCCGCCGCTCTCCCCTAGTCGCTAGCCGCTTCCACCACCGCCGCAGATCCTCCTTCCTCTCTCTGTTCTCCGCCTCCTCCCTCTTCCTCCTCTATCTCCCTCCGCCTCCTCGGCCTCCCTACCCATTCTCTTCTTCGCTTCCCCACTCCTCCATTCATCCCCCTTGGTGCTTTGCTATGGCGACATCGCCTCAAGGCCACACACCCGCCTGGCTCGGCCCCGGCGCCGCCACTACTAGCCTGCGCTACCACCCGTGCCCACGACCCATGCTCCTCCCTCAGCCCCATTCTGTGCCACACCCGTGGGTGCCTCCTGCCACCGGCTTGGCCCGTCCCTGCTACCACCGGCTCGCCCCGCCTCCTGCGACTTATGATATGATTGTCGGTCTTGATCAGCAAATTAAAGAGATCAAAGAGGTTGGTAAACAACTTAATGCACATTACATTTTTTTTGGGTATTGTTAGCTCTCTGTCTTAGCAATTCGATTTTCCGCTGATTGAGCTTCCGATTAGTCATCCTGCCCTGTCTGAGAGTTTTGAAATTGCATGACCGAAGGTTAGAATTGGCTTACCAGTTTGCATTTTGTTTTACATCAGTTGAGTCATTTTTCAGTGGATCATATTTACCCTTCCTTTTTTCAGGGTGTCCTCCTTTATGGCCCTCCAGGTACAGGTAAAAAAAAAATACTTGCTCGTGTTGCTCGTGCAGTTCCTCATTACACCGATTGCACCTTCATTATGATTTCAGGTTCCGAGTTGGTTCAGAGGTATATCGAATAGGGTTTCCGAATGGTTCGTTAAATCTTCATGCTAGCTAGGTAAACATTCTTTTTATATGTTGCATCAATTATAATCGCTTTTCTTCAGATTCTCAAATCCTTCGTGGAAAGGATTCTTGCGATTTTATATAGTTCGAGAGTCTAATGTATTTTGTTTTAATTTCGACAAGGATTATGCACCATCCGCTATATTTATGGATGACATAGACTCCATTGGGTCTGCTACAACGGAGTAAGGAACTTGCAATGGTGATAGTGAGGTTCAGTGCACAATGCTTGAGCTTCTTAACTAACTTTGTGGTTTTGAAGCATCAAACAAATTTACATTTCTTATGTCGCATTTAATAGAATAGATATATTGATCAAACTCTCCTGCGGCTGCCCGCCACAAGGATAGGAAAATTAGATTCCCAAATCCTAATGAAGATGTAGGCGGCAAGACTCACCATAGTAGTGTTAATTTTTACAACATATCAATGTCGTCTCGCTCAATCGTAACAGTGTTACTTTTTCATTACATACCTATTTTCCCCCTTTTCAAGACCTCTTTGATATCTTTAAGATTCACTCAAGAAAAATGAACTTGATATGCACCATTAATCTGGAAAAGCTTGCTAAGAAGATGAACGGAGCATCAAGAGCAGAGATAAAGGTTTGTATAGGTGCCACTTATAAGTCAATATTTCAATTTCTAAAATGTTTATCTTGGTAGGTCAAAAAAAACCTTAATTGCACAATACATAGTAAACTCATGCAACCATCTTTTATAAGCAGCAGTACTAAAAAAAGTTGCACATAGCATAGATGTAGTAGCTGTCCATCTTTAGCCCTTTGGGTCATTATTATTTTTAATGCATTTTGTAAATATTGTAGTCCAATTTGTCGCATCCTAGGCATCAGTAGCTCAACTATAGTGCGTTGAAATCTAAGCGATCCTACTACCTAATTAATATGTACACTTTTATACCTTGGTCCTTCCGCTTTGTATAATGCCCTATTCATGCTTTCCTTTTTAGTTACTCATTTACATATGCCTTCCATTTGGAGCATAAGCGCACTCAATTAGGTTCATCCAAGAAGATGGAAAATCATATTACTTACTCTGAAATTCTGAGCAACATCCCAAAATACAACCCACGTACTTAGTTTCGCTATTTCACCAATTGACTTGAAGGAGAAAATTATTTTGTACTACATCTCCTTGGTTCTCTGGCAATACAGATTTCAGACTGCCTAGAATCTATATGGATTGAGATTATTATGGTCTGTGCAATCATAGAAAAAAAGACTTTTACACTTGAAACAAGGTAAAGGTTCGATGCTACAACGAATCATCCTTCACTTATGGCATGAAAAAAGCAGATCCTATGAGTCCATAGTTCTTGCTTTCTTAATTTCTTTCTGATGTAGTTACTATTGTAGAATACATTAGTAGAGCTCCTACATTAATTTATTTCCCTCATTCGGATAGCCAATCAAACTACACTACAAAAGTGTGACTATAGACCAATCTGTTGTGTAGAGCCTGCTCACCAAATGAATAGATAAAGGCAAAAAATGTATGCGTTCTTACAAGCACAGTGCTTCACAGCTACAACGGTTTCTGAATTGTATGCATTCTTACATTAGCAAATGCATATTCAGTTTATTATTTTTGGATTGGTATGCTGATTCTGGTATAAATACTGTCTATTGTGATGAATGATATAATCTGTCAACTGTAATGCTATGCAGATTAATTATTATCAATGAATTGCAAGATTGGTTATGTTCTTATTATGTATATAATCTGTCAATTGCAATGCTGTGCAGATTGATTATTATCAATGAATTTCAAGATTGGTTATGTTCTGATTATGTTCTCTACTGTGCATATTGATTATGTTCAATGATCATATTATTCTTGCATCTTCAGTTCATCTCTGTTCAGAGCTAATAAGAGGTTATTGATATGCTCTTTCTGGTATCATCAGAGAAAATTTGTGAAATACTTCAGATTAGCCTTTGCTATTACTGGTATAATCAAGATGTGGTTAGAGAAATTAAAGTTTTTGGCATAAGGTTAAATGAAGGATTAAGCTTATTGCGTCATTATAAATTATAAGATGCGTCTATGAGATTACAAATTCATATATTTCAGTTAAATCATGTTTCCATCTGGTTCAATCTGACTCTGTTATTTCAGCGCTTCAGATGCTTTTTGTTTATGTGCTCTGATTATGCATCTTCAGTTTATTGGTTTTGGATCAAATGATAGTTCTGGGATGAATATTGTGTTTGTGATCTTGATGAAACTCTGTAGTTACTGTTTTTTTTCTTCTGAACTAAAGCTTAATTGTTCTCTGATGTGCAAACTACAATAATCAATCAAATACAATGTTGTGAAAATTGCTTATTGTGTAAAGCATGTACATTTGTCACTTATGTACCGTGCTTATTACTTATATCTGATTATTGTGTCCTACCAACCTACATATCTCCTTGCTGCTCTACCGTTGTCCGTCTCCTATTAATTTCATCAGGATTCATCCGTGTTTCCATCCGCAGCCAGACCCTTTGGACAACCTTTTTAGGTATGTATTCTTCTTGGCGCTCTCTTACATATCTATTTATGTCTATCTGTTATGTATGTTCTATTACTGCCGTTCTATGTTTACACTGTTTGATCTATCTTTATGTATGTTCTATTACTGCCGTTCTATGTTTACACTGTTTGATCTATCTTTCTTGGTTGTAAAAATGCGCTGTCAAGCACGTGCAATAAACTATATGTAAAATATATACATGTTCTTTTATATCGCTGCTTCTATTAACTTACCCTTAGGTCTCAGTTACTCCTCATTGTTGTCTACTACACTCATTAAGGTAATTACCAAACATTTCACAAAACGTTTCAGATTATACATAGTGTTTCATAAGTTTCACTCTTCATTTCCTACATTTTTATACTTGAACAAATTTAACTACATAGATCTTCGTCACTGCCTACCCACACTGGAACATAACCACCCGCAAAGAAAACTCGCTCGGCTACCAAAAAAATTACGGAGTGATGTCCTCACTCTACTTACCACCATAGCCTTAGGTATACTTCTAATCCATCACAAAAAAAAAGAAAAAAATTATTCTAACTAGTTGTTACTTTATACAAGCTTTACATACAGCTTTTGAAGACACCGCAACAATTGCTACTTCCCAAGAATAGATTATACTTAACAACCTGTGCTTTTGTCCAACCGTTTTAACAACACTCTATCAGTATTGTACATTTCAGCACGCTTTAGAGCTGTGTTACTACTCCTGCAGAACCTATTTTTGTAAACACTTTTAACTCACCTAGAACCAAGACTGTCTTCAGTTTATATGTACATATGCTTTCGCTACTTGCTTCCACTGTTTTGTAAGCATACTACTTCCATTCTCTCCTTTGTAATCATTTACAGCCCACTTAAATCCATCACTGAATGCAGTTTATATATACATATCCTTTCATCAATCTCTTGCTCTTCGTGATGATAAAGGAAATAATAACCGCATGTAACTATGATACAAAATACATAGCTATCTAATTTAACTCTGTTTAGACTCTATTAGATTATCTGCCAATCCATTACCGCTCGCGTATTCGGCGTGGGTGAACTTCTAGTTTATAGTAAAAAAGACTGGGTTTCTTAACCATAACAACGCCGCGCGCAGGGCCGCACGTTGGCGTGGCCGAGGGAGCCGGGGCGACGGGCTGGCCTCCGTGTCGCTTTCCCGCGAGTCGTACTGGTTCGGCGATCGGATCTGGCGTTGCCTATGTATATGCTTGTCCTCGGCGGGGCCCGGGTGTCTGAGTTGAGATTAGTTTACTTTGATAGGTCGTTTGGTGTTCCGTTAGCTAGGGAACGGACTTGTCAACATCTAACATATGAGTACTAGTACCACTTTCCAGCGATTTAGCGTGGCATTGGGACCGGATCGAAAATTTGATGCAGGGGTCGTTCGTTCTGGTACACCTAACGGTCTTTTCTGCCTAAAAAAAGGTTTGTTCTTGAGCAAGCGGAATGAACGAACAGTGATTGCTCACTTGGGTGATAAATGTAACAGAGAATGGCTAAGTTCCAGGCATCTAATTTCTCCCTCGCACCAGGCGATTTTGTTACCATCAAAGCTACTTGAGGTTTGCACTCTTACCAACTCGGCGGTGGCGTCCTCTCCAGCGAAGTTCAGGGGGTTAGAGTTGGCACCCGGCCGTGGGTGTGGTGACCGGTAGTGAATAGTAGTAGGGGATGGCAACGACACGAGTAGCGAGTTAGAGTTGGTGTGGGGCAGCGGATCTAGCGTTGGCGAGTTCCCAAAGATGGGGAGGCGGCGGCGTTAGCAGTCGCTACGGGAGGCGCTGGCACTAGCGAGGGAGCATGACACAGGGTGGAGTAGTGGTGGCAGGGAAGCTAGGTAATGGTATTTCTAATAGTGTATTTATTGTCGTCTCTTAGTTATGTCATGTCAATAAAATTCTACGTGGAGGAGGGGGAGGAGAGAGAGAACATGTCGTCTCTTCCTAAAGAGACTGTTGTGCACGTGAAATAAGATAAGATACATTAATCTACTCTAGTTGGCATGTAGGCCCGTTTCAAGGGAAAATTATAAAATATAAATGTTGGAGAGTGTGCTAGAGACTATGTATTGGAAATGTTATCTCTAAAGATGATGTGGTATATATTAGAGATAAGGTTATCTCTAACTATTGGAGATGCCCTAAGGACAAGAGATGAGGCATATTTATTAGGGCCGCATGAATTTCAAAGCAATTTGAAGGTTAAAAATGTACCTAATTTTTAGGGAGAAAACCAATATCTAATACCCAGGTGGACCTATATAAATATAGCCCAATTCTAATGGCACATCAAACAATATGTTAAAAAAAGGGTCTAAAACTGTTAAAAGTTACAGCGGCATATTCAACCAACAAAAATAAAAATTAATGCAATCCAAATTGCATGTCTAATCTGATTGCTTGACCTGTCATGAAGTATAGAGCATACTTGTCGACGATCGAGTCACCGATCTTACGAAAAGCATATTCAACCAACAAAAATAAAAATTAATGCAATCCAAATTGCATGTCTAATCTGATTGCTTGACCTGTCATGAAGTATAGAGCATACTTGTCGACGATCGAGTCACCGATCTTACGAAATAACAGAGAAAAATGATAAAGAATTCTTGGAACAGAATATGTTTGCTCTTTATTGCTATGAACTGGATCCTTTACAGGGAGTGTCCTTGACAAGGCAGTGGACTAATCCTAATTACATTGAGCGTAATACTTGCTATGCTATTTGAATCAGACTTGAAACATGAATTTAATGCCAATTGTGATGCTTCAATCTGATGTCTTTGTTCCTCCGTGTTCCTTTTTTAAATAATCATCGAAGGGGTGATAGTTACTCCTGGAGAATACGTCTATTGGAAGCGACATGTCCAGTCGGAGGGTCAGTTGCAGTTAGCGAAATAGTAACTGATCGTCAGTTAGTGTCTATGAGACATTAAACCGTATAGTGGTTGTTGTCAGTGTCTTGGGATCATGAAACGTCGCGTGGTATGGAGCAAATACGACATGCGTTCTATTCATCACACGGTAAAGAATATATTTGGAGTTAGATCTAGATGCCAGTTCATTGTTTCTACGAGCAATCATCTGGTCGGGGACTAGGTACAAGACTTCATCCGACTATGGTTCCTATTATGTAACCTTTGGAATTCTTACGTCCACAGGGGTTGTTAGCCTTAGGGGTTATGACCACGAAGACATATGGTCTTTTAGTTATGTATTAAAGTAATACATCATTTAATCCTCGTCAATACTTTGTTTCTTTTTATAAGGCTTATTTTGGCTAGATTCGGAGATTAAGGAGATCGTAAAACCAAGAGAAAGACAAGAGGGAATGGCCATGCTAACTACGGTATAAATACTTTGGAAATGTAAGAGAGGATGGTTTATGTGCGAGTTACTTATAAATACAGAAGAGAAAATGTGTGATAAATAATGGTAGACAAAGAAAAACATCGATAAATCCGCATCACGCCTTATATCAAATCTACAAAACTATACGCCTTGTATTTTGAAAAGGACGAAGTACTACTCTATTAATCAGGAGAAACCGTCCATGAAGCGAAATACTACTGTACATACCAAGGTGGAATTGACATTTGCTACATAGACATTTGATGTGGTCCAGGAATGACGAGACTAATTTGCTCGTCTCATCCGGCATCAAATTAATAAGTACAGTTAATCCGACGTACTTCGTTAACAAATGAAATATAGAAGCGTCCGCGTCAGCATTACTATTTCATCTACACTATAATTAAGTTCATCATACGTGGTTGTGGTCCAGGAATATAGGCAGCCACTATTTTGTTAAGCCTATGCTCCCCTGCCGAGCAAATGAGCCAAACTCCGACATACTTTACAACCAAAAATTATGTTTCTCGACAGAAATCCATGCGTGAAGTCTCCCAAGAAACTTGATCCATCGGTGCAAGGACCACCAAAGTGTATTGCTGTGGAATTTGATGTAAACAACGCAAATGTCAGCTGCCATGTCTCAAACTGCAAGCTGTTATGTCTGAACTTGTAATGCTTGATCCGCGTCCGTTACAGCCATGCATGGGTTTATCGTTTGCGGCATTCGTTTCTTGATGTAGTGCCAACAATCCACAGCCAACCTCTACGTGCAACAGTTTTTTTATTAGTGAAATGCTTGGATACCACAGGACATGCATGCTTCACAAGTCCGATTTGTCTACGGGAAGGTACCTGCAAGTTTTTGTTAATACTATCATGGATGCTTGATACTACTATCAACTAACAAGATGCTTCCGCACATCCTTAGGAGTACACCGTACTATGCTATCCTGCGGTGGACAGGTCACTGTGGATGGATGGTTTAGTATTGATTTTTATGGACGAATACTATGATTTTTATTGAGTTAAACTACACAGAAAAAGACATAGTGATTTTATACAAGTTCAGATCTTCTTCTGAGAGTATAATAACCCTACTGCTGTGTTGCTGTATTGACTATGATTTACAACATAGAAGAAATCACTAGAACAAGGGCTTAATGACTTTTGTCTTTGTTGTCGTTGTTCCTCTTTTTTTCTCTTCCCTCCTCTATCCACCGACTTTACGGGTTATACTGTACTCGCCTAACACATCTAATAAATCTAAGGATCTATCAAGAGCGGAAGAAAAGGGTAAGGGATGGAGGAGGCCGGATCCGGTAGGGATGCCAAAGCCGGAGAGATCCGTGTTCCGTTCTCGAAGGTTCATCGCGTTGTCAGCGCTGCGATAGGATCAAGATTTTGGAAGTTGCAAGAAGATGATTCTTCCGATGAGGAGGATATTATCTTGGCAGAAGTGGAGGGTGAAGCGAAGGCTGGCTGCGTCTCGAAATCTCATCAAGGTAATGGTTCGTCTATATCTTCTAGTGTTCGTAAATCTTTGCAGGATGGAGGACAGGAGGACTTTGGGGAGCCATCTTTGCAGATTGCAAATGATTTAGTTTTTGGTGATGCCATTGCCGCCGGTTATTCGCCTTGAGCTTCGTGCGGTGGGGATTGTACCGAGCCAAGGTAAGAAGGAAAGGGGGAAGAAGACCTGGATAGGGCCTTTGCCGCCCGCCTGGATCGCCTCCATTGACATGGGAGATGCCATCGATCGAGCTCGCCGTGGTATGTAGGTCGGTAGAAGGGATGCCGGGAGGGTGAGGTGGAGCCATTGGTGGAGTCGGAGTTTTTATTTGGAGCGTCTTGATTGGCGGGTTATCGCCAAAATTGGTGGCGCTCAAATTTCAAATGCCGTGAAGGACGTGCGGTTCGGTTGGCGATCGATGCATCTCGGTGATCTTTGCATTAGTGGGCGAGCCCATTAACAAAGATTGGGATGGTGGATAACCCAGAAATTCGCAAGAAAGGTCATACTGGCTTGGTAAAGTCCTTGGCGGTTGGGATAGACAAAGACAAGTCCTTTCTCTGGCGGTACGTGAAGCCTCGCAAGTTCATTGTCTGCGTCCAGTCTTGGGAGGATCTCGGGAAATCGACGGCATGGTGGTAGGGAAGAGCTCGTGGTGGCTCTGACCGTTTCTCGGTCGAGGATGGTGATAGGAACCGAGAAGTTGGGATGGGTATTGCTGCAGGTCGGGAGGTCGACAAGTCAGTAGGAGTTGGAGGTTCTAGAGGGGCGCACGGAGCATAGTCAAGAACACGGATGTGGTGCATTCATTGAAGGGCAAATCAGAGCGGGGGTGCGTGGTTTGGGAGTTGGCCATGGTCGGGCAATGGTTGAGTAGCGATCGAATTCGCTGCGAGGTCGAGAGGGCAACAGATCATGGGAGTTGGAGGAGCTGAGTTGGCGGTCAGTTGAACTTGGCCGCAGGACGCAGCAATGGGGCGGCGTTGGAGGGCAAGTGCATAGCGATGGGGTGCATGGTTTGAGTGTCGGACATATTCGTGGCAATGTCTCGGTTGATGCAGAGGTGGACTCGTCCAGCCTCGGTGGTATCGGTCGATCTGTCTGGCGGGGCTCGAGGTTCCTCCGAGGGCGTGATGATGCTCCGGTCATTGGGATGGCGGCAATGCCTCTCATATTGATCGGCGTCGCTTTAGGGCACCTATCGGTGGACATGGGAGGACGATTGACAACGGCGAAGGCGGGGCGGGCCGAGCAAGAATTTGCGAGGTGTCAATAGGTATGCTTGATATGTCTCGCATGGTGTGCTTCGATGCAAAGGAAAGGGGCACGGAATTGCAAATTGCATAGTCAGTTTATCTTGTGATGTTTGTGAGGGTAATGATCATCTGGCTAATAAGTGTCCTTTGGCGTTGATCCCACGACCTATTGCCAATTTATGTGGCCGGAGCGAGATGGATTGGGGTTTTATCAAATCCCTTGTTCGGGACGAAGAAACTAAAGAAGGAAAGCAACAAGACCGGGTTGGTTCGGATAATTGGTGAACAGATGTCCGATGACATGTTGATTACAGAGTTGAGAAGACTGATTCCTTTGAATTGGCAACCACAGGTGGAGTCTCGGGGGGAAAAGGAGTTTTTGGTTCATTTCCCAAATAAGTGGAAATGCTTCGCATGGTGGCTATTGGAGACATCAATGTGAAGGATCATAAGGTGGTGTTACACTTTGTGGAATGGAACCCCAAACCTACTCCTAAATATTAATTACGAAGGTTTGGGTTCAGGTCTTAGGAGTGCCTTTGGAAATTCGTGATTTTCTAGGCCTTTGTGCAGTAGGTTCGATTATTGGGGTTGCTTTTATGTGGACATGGAAAAATACGTAAGAATGATGTGGTCCGTATGCTTGTAGGGGTGTTGGATGTAGAAGCGATACCTCCTAGTGTGGAGATTGTGGTGGGTGAATCTATTTACGACATTTTTTTCGAGATTGAAGATACTGTGGTAGGTATGGTTGACGAAGTACTAGATTGTGGTGATGATCATGAGGAGGATGGCAACTCAGGCAAGGGCAAAGATGTTGAGATGGAGGACAGGGAGGCCAAGCGACCGAAGAATGATTCGAATAAAAATGCTCATGAGCCTGAAAGTAGTAAGAGTCAGTCGTCGTATGGCGTCAAAGGAAATTCTTTGGGTCTGGTGGCTTCAGATACAATCTGGGTGACGCTAAGGGCATCTAGAAAGGAGGCCGAGATGGAGGCTTATGTTGGGCTGTCCGGCTTGAAAGGCCAAGGTGGGAACTTGGTCGCAGATAAATCTGAACAGGTGGAGGGCACTATTATATCTGAGTTAAACAAGGGGGAGCAGTTGAGTCCTTTATTGGTCCAGGAGGTGGCTTCGGTGGTCGAAGTGGCGGGGTCTGCTACACAGAAAGGGACTGTGGTTGAAACAGAACCGGCATCAGATGGTATGGCGCCAAGGTGCAGGGCTAGAGAAGCTGTGTGTGCTGGGGGAGATTTCATGTCCACTGGAAGGCCAAGGGAAGAATTCTTAGAGGACAGTGGTAAGTTACTAGGTGATGGTTCATCGGGCGAGAGGGCATCGGGTGCTGGGTTGGTAGCCTCTGAGTTGGAACCGACCGGATCTGAGGACAATCAGCTAAGCATTCTGGATGAATCACAGGATGCGGAGTTGGTTCAGTCCGGTGGTCTTAACAAGATGGTATCGCAGGGCATAAAACCGTTTTCACCGGTCAAGAATGCTAAGGGAGATGTGACAGCGGTCTCTGAATTGGAATCGAAGGGCTCTGTTAATGCGCTTTGGTCCACTAGTTCTTTGAATCGGATGTTATCGGTTAGTCGATCGATGGGCGCTAAGGGGAAGTATTTTCTTCACCTGAATGGGGAGTGGGGCGTTTCCAGGGTGTTAGGGACAGACCGGAGGGTGGATGCGGGTCAAGAGATCGTTGAGGCTGTTCCGATTACCGAATCAAATGAAGTACGGAAGCCAGAGGTTGATACGAGTGAGCTTAGACAAAGTGAGCGCCTAAAGAAGCAGAATTCGGGTGATGAAGACATGATGCAAAAGGCTAAAAGGCGTGCGCAATTTCGTAATCTTGAACTTGACCCAAGTAAGTCTGTAAATAATCTTTCCTTTTTGTCTTTTTCTAATGAGCAAATTGTGGATAAAGTTGCTAGCATTGGGATTTCATTAGGGAGTGATGGGGTTGAGATTGCTAGTTCTATTAACAGTATTAAAATTATTGAGTATGGTAGAATGAAAAAGAAAGGAAATTTAGCTATGGAGGAAGTGGAGGCTGAGAATGAGGATTACAACAATTTCTCAGATCTCAATCATTTAATTGGTGATGTAGACACAGTCGCTTTGGAGGATGACATGTCTAATTTCACACTGGTCACTAATAAAAAGCGGTCTTCTGGAAAGAAGAGAGGAAAAAGCCCTCTTCTTAGGGCAATCAAGATAAAATCAAAATGAAAGGTCTTTTTTGGAATAGCAGAGGTCTAGGAGACTTGGCTAAACATCGTTTTATTTGTGAAGTGGTTAAAGAACACCATTTAGATTTTGTGGCCATTCTTGAAACTGTTAAAAAAGAATTCTCTTTGGCTAGCCTTAATCGTCTTTGTGGTGGTCGGGATTTTTTGTGGCATTTTTCTCCGCCTCAAGGACGGTCAGGTGGTATCCTTCTTGGGGTGGATTTATGGTCTTTGACGTTGGGTCAATTGATCTTTGGTGATTTTATGTGAAGTTTCATTTAAAGAATAGAGAGGATGATTTCGGTGGGTTCTAGTAGTCACATTTGCGGTCTTCAAATTTCAATTTAAAGAGAAGTTCCTTAATGAACGGTTAATGCACAGAGAAAGAGACACTCCCATTTTAATTGGGGGTGATTTTAATATCATTAGGAATTCAAGTGAGAAAAATAATGATAATGTTGAATCTGAGATGGCCCTTTTTTGTTTAATCTTTGTGATTAATAATTTGGATTTAAGAGAGGTAGTTTTGTCTCGGTAGACAATTTACTTGGGCCAATTAAGCTAGATAATCCAACTTTTGAGAAGTTGGATAGAGTTTTAATAGTCTGATTGGGAGCAGAAATTTCCTTTGGTCACTTGTGGTGGCTCTTGAAAGGTCCTTATCCGATCTGCACTGCGTTCTTGTTAAGTACAAAAGAGTCTACTGAGAGGTAATCACCTTTGTTTAAATTTGAATTAGGCCGGATGTGTAGGAAGGGGTTTAGGGAGATGGTAACGGAGGTGTGGAATAAGGTTAATAATGGTCAGTCGGCTTTATATAAGCGGCAAAGTAAGGTTAGATTCCTTAGGCGTTATCTTGGGGTTGGGCTAAAAGTACGATTAGGCGTATAAAAGGAAAAGTTAGAACTTAACTTGTTGATTGATAAGCTTGATAAAAAAGTCGAGTCTTTGAGATTGACCAATGATGAATTAAATCTTAAAAAGTCGCTAATGGGAGGTTGGCTCTTTTGCTAAGAAAGAAGAGATTAAATGGTATCAAAGGGCCAAAGCGAAATTTCTCTTGGAGGTGATAGGAATACGCGCTTTTATCATTTGATTGCGAATGGGAAACATAGAAAAAGCGAATTTTTCAGCTCGAGCAAGAGGAAGGAATTATTCGGGGAGATGTACAATTAAAGAAGTATATCACCAATTATTATAAAGTGCTGTTTGGGCCAGCCGAGGTAAATCATTTATCTATGATAGAGGCTTTTACAGTTGATATGGCTCAAGTTTCGGATGAGGAAAATAGTTATCTTACTGAGCCTTTTGCTGAAAAGGAGGTGAAAGAAGCTATTTTTCAAATGGATCATAACAAAGCTGCGGGGCCGGATGGTTTTCCTACAGAGTTCTATCAGGTGTTTTGGGAAGTAATTAAAAATGACTTGATGGCCATGTTTTATGCTTTTCATAGTTGCACGTTATCGATTTTTAGCTTGAATTTTGGGATTATTACACTGCTACCCAAAAAAGCAGATGCTAAGCAAATTCAGCAATATAGACCTATTTGTATGCTTAATGTTTGTTTTAAAATTTTTACTAAAGTAATCACAAATAGGCTTATGAGAGTAGCTCAAAAGGTTATTCTGCCATCCCAGTCGGCGTTCATGCATGGAAGATATATTCTGGATGGTGTAGTTATCCTACATGAAACCATCCATGAACTACATAAGCAGAATTTGGATGGAGTTGTTTTTAAGGTGGATTTTGAGAAAGCGTATGATAAAGTAAAATGGCCATTTTTAATGCAAACTTTGAGGATGAAAGGCTTTTCCCCTAAGTGGTGTTCTTGGGTGGAAAGTTTGATCAAGGGAGGGAGTGTTGGTATTAAGGTCAATGATGATCTTGGTGCTTTTTTCCAAACACATAAGGGTCTTAGACAGGAGATCCCTTGTCTCTGTTCTTTTAATATTGTGGCGATATATCTTGTCAATCTTTATTTCTAGAGCCAAAGCGGTGGATGCATTAGCAGAGTCGTCCCTCACTTGATTGATGATGGGTTGTCAATCTTACAATCTGTGATGACACAATCCTTTTCTTGAATAATGATTTGGAGCAAGCTAAAAATCTTAAGCTTATTTTATGTGTCTTTGAACATTTATCTGGTTTAAAGATTAATTTTCATAAGAGTGAGATTTTCGCTTTTGGTCTTTTAAAGAAGTCGAACCGCAAAGATATCTGTGATTATTTGGTTGTGAAGTGGGGTATTTCGTTTAGATACTTGGGTATTCCCATTCACTCTGAGAAGTTAAGGAATAGTGATTGGAGAGGGTTGAAGAGCGAGTTGAGAAAAAGCTTAGCAGCTTGGAAAGGAAAAATTTGTCTGTTGGGGTCGCTTGGTGCTTATTAACTCGGTGCTAAGCGGTTTACCTATGTTTATGTTTTCTTTTTCGAGGTTCCTAGAGAGGTTCTCAAAAGACTAGATTTTTATCGGTCTAGATTTTTCTGGCAGAGTGACAGCTATAAGCGTAAGTATAGGCTTGCTAAGTGGAGTGTAGTGTGTTCTCCTAAAGAGTGTGGTGGTCTAGGAGTTCAGAACCTAGATACCAAAAATAAAAGCTTGTTAGGCAAGTGGTTGTTTAAGCTGATTAATGAAGAAGGTGGGTGGCAATCTTTACTTACAAAGAAATATTTGGGTGAGAAGAGTCTTTCGCAGGTGGTTAATAAACCTGGGACGTCCCAGTTTTGGTCGGGGCTTATGAAAATTAAAGATCATTTTATTCGCCTGGGTTCTTTCCAGGTTAAAAACGGAAGGCAAGTTAGGTTTTGGGAAGATATTTGGGTGGGAAATTCAACTCTGCAAAGGCAATTTCCAATGCTTTACAATGTGGTTAGGAGGAGGGACGATTTAGTAGCTAATGTTTTGAGTTCGAACCCCCTAAATATTTCTTTTCGAAGACCTCTTGTGGGGAGTAAGTTGCTTGCTTGGAATGAGATGATTTTGAAAATATCTAATGTTCATTTAGGCGTGTAGAGGGATGTTTTCAGATGGCATTTGAATAAATCGGGGCTATTTATGGTTCAGTCTTTCTATGCGGCGCTTATAGGATATGTTCAAACCCCTATTAAGAATTGGTTGTGGATCATTAAGATTCCATTAAAAGTAAAGATTTTCATGTGGTACCTCCAAGAGGGATTATATTAACTAAAGACAACTTTGCTTAAAAGAAATTGGAGAGGAAGCACAAAATGTTGTTTACGTATTAAAGAGGAAACAATTCAAAGATCTTTTTTTGAGTGCCCTTTCTTGAATGGCATGGTGGGTAGTGAAATGTGCGTTTAATTTAGATCCTCCAACTAACATGGCTAACATGTTTGGGAATTGGTTAGATGGAATTCCTAAATTACTAAAGTCACAACTCCTGGTGGGGGTTAGTGCCTTATGTTGGTCTATTTGGTTATGTCGAAATGAGGTTGTTTTTAACAACAAAAAGTTAACTAATCCGTTGCAGGTCATCTTATTGAGTGGATCCTGGCTGAATGCATGGGCCGTGCTGCAGAAAAAAAACCAGAAGGAGACCATGATGGAAGGAAGCCAAAGGCTGGAGTTTGTGGCGAAGCAAATCCTCAATTTTCGTGGGTGGCAGCTTAGTCATAGGATTTGCAATGGATGAGGTTTTCCTAGGTTTTGCAATGCTTGAGTTTGTTTTTCAAGTGTCTTTCATTTGTAAGGCTGCAAGCCGTTTTCTCTCGGATTGTTTGGCATTTAACTTGTTTAAATAAATGGGGCTGTGTGCATATTTGATGCAGAGGCCGGGAGAGAGTTTTCTCTTCCATTATCTAAAAAAAATCCACCGACTTTACTCCTTATATAGCGCGTGAAGGGGTGGCAGTTGTCCCGTACCAAGTGGAGTCTCACCATTTGATAAAATGCGCATGTTCTGTAACGGTTATTGTCAGAGACTAACCCTCCCACGTACATGCAGTTATCCTGGAGAATAACAGCATATATTAACTACTGTGTGTACTAAACACAGCGCATAAATATCCCTAGTCGATTGGGTCCACACGTCTGTAGACTCTGTTGACTATAGGGTGGTCGTAGTTGACCTGGTTGTAGTAAAGCTTATAACCACGAAGTGATCGTAGTAAGACTTACGATCATGAGGTGGTCATAGAAAATCTTACGACCACTAGATAATCGTAGAAGTACTTATAATAATATATGGTGGTCATAAAATAGTTTACGACTACTCGGATAACCTTCTTCCTTATTAATGATAAGGGGTATCCTTACGAATAACATGAAGATATCGCTATCTATAATAACAATTATAGATAAACAATTTAATTAACTGGGAATTATTAGATCCTCGTCATCTAACCCCCCAACTTCAAGTGAAAGTAACTTACTTGGAAAGGAGGTCGTAACATAGTGGTCGAAAGCAGAGTCTTTCCAACTAGTATTTCATTTGATCAGAAATTTACTTTGTCAAGAATGTAATTTTACTTGAGTTAAAAAGATAGAACTGCTTTTCCTGAATAGACAGATTGAAGAATACAAATCGACTCTCACATATCTGTCCATCGGAAGCGGTTCCCAAAGGGGTGGTAACTGTTGAGTTCCCACGATCTTTAACTTAGACCCGCGGTTATAAAAACCTACCAAAGGTGTGACTTATTATTTTTTACTTTCCCAATTTGCTTCAACTGTTCTTGAGCTCTTCTTCTCTCGCCGCCAACCAAGTCTGCAATCCTTCCCCAAATTCTTCCAAATCCAAACCAAACTCACTTAGAAAAAATGGCCGGGACCATTTCCAAGTGAGAGAAATCCAAGATGGATGTGGAGAAGATGACTGGTTTGGTTGTAGCAAAGAAGATTCCAAGGCGTGCTTTGGTGAAGTGGATTAACGCTGAGGATCAGCATTGGCCCTCGGGTGAGACAGACATCATTCCAGTATTCTAGGCGTACTGTGAACGCGGTTTTCGACTGCTCGTTCACCCTTTTCTGATGATCGTACTCCATCATTTTGTGGTGGAATTGGTGAACTTAGTTCCCAGTTCCATCACAATGCTGACTGCGTTTGTTTACCTGTGTGAAGCTTATCTGGGAATTCTTCCAGATTTGAATCTCTTCCTGTATTACTATGGGACGAGCAAACACAGTGGAATCGTAGGCAGCTGCGGTCTGAAGCTCCAAGATGGGAAGTCGAGAGAGTACGTTCATATGTTCACCCGGTCATCGTGGCCAGGGTGGAAGAATAAGTGGTTCTATTGGACCTTGTCCAAAGACGATAGCATTTTCTTCACGGGGAAGCTTGCAGAGAAGAGTTCATCTTGGGACTCGGCTCCAAGCGACCTCGATAGGATCTCCCAATACATCCAAGCCATCAAGGATTTGAGGGGAGAGGGGCTGACTAGATGGCACGTGGTGAGAGACTTCATTACGCGCCGCATTAGTCCCTTGAAGGATCGAGTACATCCGATGTGTAAGTACTCGGGGACTACTGACCTGATCGAGATTATGAAGGAGGTAAAGTAATAATCAACTTAGCTCTTTTTATTAACTTTGAGCATGATTGTTGATTATATCTTCGTAATCATAGATATTTCACAAAAGGAAATTGACACTCGAGTCAAGTTCATTTGTGAGAAGGCTCCTACGACCACGGCAAGAGCTCCTTGAATCCTGGTGGTCATAACCGAAGAAGAAAGGAAAGCACGCCTAAAGGTAATCAAAAGTTGATTTTGTCTTTAGAGTTAAGTAGTCGTAAAATTCAGCCATTTGATAATATTTGTTTTCTGTCTTTTGCAGAAAGTAGGCATGGCAAACCGTCAAGATGACTAAGAGGTCAAATTGTAGGCTGTCAAAGATGAGTCAGAGGAAGACAAAGTTCCTTTGACTAAAAGGCGTTACCTTCTGAAGGCTGTTGATAAGAAGAAGGAAGGAAGTTCGAGTTCCACCCTTCCTTCGACCACCTCCATTAGGTAGTTCTTTGCAGATGTGATCGCTGTAGAGAAAAGGGGCATGGTTAGAGAACTTAAGCATAAAGCCCCCAAGACCAAGGTACCCTTCTATTATGACAACAACACATTTTTAGTTTTTGCTTCTCATGGATTCAACATCGTATCCAGGAAGCCAAGGTATATAAAATTAAAAGCTTAGAAATTGCATTTACCTTTTAATTCCATAGTTTGACATGTCTTCCCTTTTCTTGTTGTTTTAGTCCTGCTTCTCCAGCCCCCGAGGATGCTTCTATTGAGAGGTCCACCGTTGTTTTGTCTACAGCCGTGGGAGTATTGGTTTCTCCTACAGTCATAGAGGCAGCGAAGGTGGTCGAAGATTCGACCACTATCCCTGATGTGGCGATGGAGGAGGTTACTCTTGCCAAGTAAGCCACGACCACTACGGTGGTCATAGAGGAGGAGGCGAAGACGGCGGAAGACCAGGGAACTCTGGCGATCGAGTCGATTGTTGAGGATCTCAATAATCAGACAAGAGACTTGGTCCTATGATCCCCACGAGCAACCGATCAAGTAGGAGTAGGGAGCCTTGACCGCCGTGTCGGGAAGGAGGTCGTGGAGGATGTTCCTCCTGTCCTCAAGGTGTAGCCGCGTCTTCTATCAACAACAAAGAAGAAGATGTAGAAGACTCTTTTGACCTTTTCCCTAATTTTTTGGACCACCGACTGTCGGGTCCTCTTCGTTTAGGTCTCGTGACCAAGTCCCACACCCTAAGGATATTCCAAATAGGGGACATATCTTTTACGACGAGCGTCTTCAAAGAATATAGCGGGACAAAGTTGATGGGTTGCATAAACTGGAAGACTCTGAAACTGTGTATACCCATTTTGCTCAGTCACAAATCGATGTAAGTACTCGATTCCAAATATTTATGTATTTGGGGTTTTCCTTTTTCTTACTGTATTTCTTTGTCTAGAGAGGTCTTGAGCAAGTTGTTACTATTGGTGAATACCACAAGCAACTGGTGTTATTGAGAAAGCAAAAGGCTGAACTCTACGAACAAGTAGTGAAATGGTAAGTTACTGTTATGAGTAGTCTTTTTTGTTTCGATCATTCATTCAGTACTCATGTATGCTTTAATGTCGGGACCCCAGATATGCAACCCCGGGACCCTCTGTGTATTCTGAACAAGTCCCAGATCAGTAGCTAGCTCACATAGTTGTAACATTGATGTAATCATATCCTTACAACAAATTATAGATGAAGCAGACAAATTAATAATGTTTGGGAGCAAAAGGACCTTATGGTCAAGTCTTACAAAGTGGCCACACAGGGCTTAACAACAAAAGGGTACTTGCAGCGGAATAAGATAACTCGTGGTAGAAGCCATCCGACATGCCCATAGGCCATCAAGTAGAGGGCGCATCCTAGTTCGCATAGTCTTCAAAATAATCTTCATCGTAGAACTCTGAGTTCCTTGGTTCCTCTGCGGGGATTGATCAACAAATGGCGTATAGCCGTGAGTACATAAAGTACTCAGCAAGTCGTAGGGAAATGTATGCAAATAATATTCATGCAATGCTTGACAATGATAGCTTTATGACTATTTTGCAGAAAGCAATATTGACGGTAAATACAGTAAGTAGATTGTAAAGCACAATTTAAAAGATTAATACATATGTAAATAAGTTTCTTTTAAAGCAAGTAGTGAACACCCCGTTCACTTCCCAACCATCAACCAAAATCAACTACTCAGATCCAACCAAACCATTCTAATATTTTTGAGAAAATCTACCCCTCGTGTGAAATCACCAGATATTGTCCATAACCAAGGACACGGCTTTTGAATAGTTTTTAACACTCTGCAGAGGTTGTACAACTTGACCCACAAGACACGAAGTCTCTAGTTTGTTTGGCATATATCTATGCCACCGCTCACTACCTGAGGTAAGCAGTCTAGAGTATGTGACAAGGCCTTTACAAAGTTCTGTTTTGACCGGTTCTGCTCGCTAAGGATTCGCCATTCTGGGCCCCCTCTTGTGCCAATTCAACACCCAAAACAGAACCAAATCAAAACATTGCTAATTAGTCGGCCAGATCCACCCCATCCTAGACATGTGGTTGTACGGTATGGCCCAAATCAATGGCGCACAAAGTTAAGTCCTTAGTGCTTGCTCAGACGAGGCTTTCCGCATACCATGTGCCTCGCGCACCTAGGTGCCTCCTGCACCCTATAATGTGCCTCCCGCATTGCCTCGCGCATTCCTCCTTTACTATCCAGCCACTCGCTCGAGCATAAGTCATTTTTGTTCAACCCGGCCAAATGACAACCCTTGCCATGGCACGATAAATTTTAATAACAGTGGCTCCGCCACAATTCCATATATCATTAAGTCATGATTAATCATTCAAGAGCATGTGATCATGGATTCCATCGTATAACTAAAGCATTGGCTAAGCGTACACGATACCCAAGTTGGTAGTACAATAATGTCCAACTAAATAATTAACCATCCTATGGTGTCCAAAGATTTATGTCATTCAAGGGTACATATCATTCACAAATTATCAAGGAGGCATAATGGCAATTAGGTATTTAACTATTCCCGAAACCATTTTTATACAAGTAGCCATGCGTGTTTATATCAAACAATATACTTTTATAAATTGGGTTCAACATGATCAAAGGTCTATGACCTGCCTTCATTGAAGAGTTAAGATCAAGGTAGTCAGAGTCGAGATCCCGAGTCGGATCGATTTGCCTCCGGTAGGATCGAATCGTAGTATCGAATCGTAAAATCGGCGATTCTACGGATTTGTAAAAATACACATATTTAACATCTATACTATAAGTTTGTATGATTGTTATATGGTTTACCACTTGCATGTTCCTTAAAAGTAGCTAGACATACTCCGGGAATAAAAATAGCTTATCATTATCAAGCTCAAGATTGCTCATGCCATAATATAGATATTTGTACTAGCATTACCACCTTGATACAATATTTTGCATGCTCCTTGTTTATTTATAGTTTCATTCTCGAAATTAATATCAACAAATTTTGCTCTAAAACAAAATATCAGCAAAGCACGGCCCCTAAAAAAATTGCCCTAAGTCTCTCGAGTAGGATCGACAATGAGATTTGGATCGACAGGTTGTCGTGGGTTCGTAGAACCGTAAGACTCTAAGAGTAGGATCGCGATCCTACCTACCTTGAGTAGGATCCGATCGGCAGTAAGACTTGGATCAACAGGCTGTCGTGGGTTCGTAGAGTCGTAAGACTTTAAGACTTGGATCGCGATCCTAACTACCTTGGTTAAGATGCTTCGGTCGTCGGGTCCACGAATTCTTCTGAAACGGCGGAATCTATACGTGCGAACAAAGCCAAATAAATAAAACAATTCCAAATAATTATCAAATAAGCACCAACAGAAAGATAATGAATTTAGAAATTTGAATCACTCGAATCGGAGTTCGAATGAAGAAGATATGGCCTCCGGAATTTTGAAAAACATGAAATCAAGAAAAAGGGATTTTCTTGATTTTTGGAATTATTTTCTTGAAGGAAATTTGGATTAATGCAACTGCTGACATCAGCCCTAGGGATAATGTTTTCGGCCGGATTTGTTTTTGAACAGGAAAAGAGAGGGAAATGCCACACGGGAGCCACTGTACTACCACGTAGGCAACTATGCCGACGTGGCCATGACGTGCCACCACGTGGCGTTGCCACGTCGACCCCAGCGGTGGTGTACCCGGCCGGTGGCTTCTCCGACGAGCACGGCGAGGCGGAGAGGGTGACGAGGTGCGCTTGAGGGCTTGGCGGCGGCGCGGCGCTATAGCATCGAGAAGGCGGGACGAAGTGGAGGCGTCAGCGAGGAGAGGTGGCGGCGGAGCTCTGGGGTGGTGCAAAGCTTCAGGAGAGAGAGAGAGAGAGAGGAACGGAGGGAGAAGGTGGGAGAGAAAGGAAGGGGAAAGAAAGAGCTAGGCATGGAGCTTTATAGCACGGAGGAGGCGAGCGCCGGGCGGGGACGAGGGAATCTGGGGCAGCGACGGGATGGCAGCGTCGGCGGGAATCGGAGAAGGAGAGCGGAAAACCGGGGCGGCGAAGGGACGGGTCCGGGTGCGCGGGACGCGGGGTGGCGACGGGAATCCGGGGCTTCAATGCGTGCGTTTCTAGGAGAAGGGGAGGAAAACTCGGGATGTGATGGAGCTTGACGTGGCCATTCATGGCGGTCCGGAGCGGGCGCACTCGAGCGTCCGACGGGAAGAAAAGGGAACGGGGAAGAAGGGAGCGCGGTGGCTGACGAGTGGGGACCCATTGGCAAAGAGAGAGGGGTGGCCAGGAGTGGGCTGGTGCTATTGGGCCTTGCGGCCGAAGGAGGGAGTCGGGCCGGGCAGATTTGGCCCAAAGCCAAAAGGGAATTTTCAAAGCATTTTCGATTTAACAAAATACCAGAAAACTAAAAGCCTTTTAGAAAATAGCTATAATAGTCCAAAAATTCTAGAAAAATAGACAGAAGACCCTTGAATTATTTGAAACTTAATAAAAATATTTTTAGCTTTACTTTAGCTTTAAATTTTGTAAATAAAATAATTTTAGCTTAGGGACAAAAGGAAAAACCATTTTTAAATTCCAGAAAATCCAATAAAAGGCTTAAAATAATAATTTTGACTTTAAATTCAAATAAAATCTAGAAAACTTAAATAAACCAACTTTTGAATTAATTGAAGTTTGATTCATTCCAATTAAACTATTTTTTATTTCTAAATTTCAAGTTAAGGTTTTAGTAATTCAATAAAATCAACTGGTTACAAACCAAAATTTAAAGCTAAAGTAAAGCCTGAGAATTGGGATGTTACAAACCAACACCCCTTAAATAGAATCTCGATCCCGAGATTCGATCTGACTAGAGAATAGGTTCGGGAACTCGGACTTTGCTCACTTTTCCAAGCGACTTTCTCTTTCGAGCAAAAGAAAATCGCACGAGGGTCAGACCGACTAAGAACTTACGAGAACGATTATGTCGAATCGGCTCGGTGGTGACTTGATTCAGTCAACCTCTTGCAGAAGGAAGTGAAGTCCTGGTGGCTTGATTTGGAGTCTGCGTTGTTCCTTGGCCTGCTCCTGGTGTAGTGATTCTGGCTGGTGTAGCTCCCAAGTTGAAGGGAACTGGAGTCATGGCTCGACGTGTCTATGGGCAACTGTGAGCATAATGACCTATCTCTTGGCCTCTCTAATAGGTGACTCCTGGGGCTGGGTTGTTTGCTTCCCTGAGTTTGGTTGTTGTTGCTGAATCCTGAAACAGCTGGGCGAGGTGTCGGTGCGGTAGTCCTGAATGCGGCAGGAGGAGTGAAACGGACGGGATGCTGCACATCCATTCTGAATCCCTGCGGACGGTTTTGATGAGACTCATGCTGCACCATCTTCCAATTATGAGACTCGTACAACTGACGTTGAGCATCTTCTTGCACAATAGCTTTGTTGACCATCTGTTGGAAGTTGGGGTAGTCGACTGACACCAGTTGCACTTTGAGGTTGGGGTCAAGTCCTTCCATAAAACGCTAGATCCTAGTTGGGGTCAAGTGCAGCCGGTCGGCAAGAAGGTCACGGTGGAGATGCAAATCGGATCTCCTTCATTAGAGTAGTTTGTAATAGGGCCTGTAATTGTAAAAACAATTTCTAGCTTATGAATATAAGTCTTCATTTTCCTGCAAATTGTGTCATTGAGTAGTCAGTAACTCATAAGACAAAAATAGTAATGAGAATATAATTTTAAGACTAAGAATTGAAGTTATATTTATAACTTTATCCTAGCCTCTGACTATTTACTTAGTTTAATTAGATAAACTAAGTAAATAGTGGAAAAAGAGTGTGTTTAAAAATTCATTCGACCTTTCTTATCAAACTCGATTTTCTTGTGCTGGTAGCAAAAGTTAAAAACAGTTCGACACTAGGAAGTTCTTTCTAGTAGGCATGACCACGTACAGAAAGGAAAGACTTCAACTAGGTGATGTTACCCTTCTTTGACTAGTGTAAAGAAAACCAAGTGTTTAAAAAGTGATCGAAAAATTATCGAAGCGTTGCTCAATGAAAATTTTATGACAATAAAGATCGGAGAAACCATAAACTTTATTGAAAATACAGGAGGTTACACATAGAACTTGCGTAGCTGATAAATATTCAATGAATTAGAAAGAGCTCTGCCATCTTCCATTGTTAGTCGTACCGAGCCTGGCCGTGTGACTTCGACCACTGTGTGAGGACCATCCCACTTAGGGAAAAGGTTGTTCCGATTAGACTATGGTTGATTCTTTTTCAATACCAAGTCACCTACAGCAAGACTGCAAGGCTGGACCTTACAATCGTAATATTTGCGTAGGGCTTGTTGGTAGACTATTGAACAGATTAAGGCTTGATTCCTCTTTTCTTCGAGTAGGTTTATGTCATCAGCTTGAAGTTGTTCTTGGCCGGAGTTGTTGTAATTTTCGACCCTTGTCGACCGAATCTTTAGCTCAGGTGGAAGCATGGCTTCAGCACCATAAACTAAGGAAAATGGTATTTCGCCTGTAGCATGACTAGCAGTCGTGCGAATTGTCCATAATACTGAGGGTGATTCTTTTACCCAAGCCCCCAAGTGCTTTATAAGCTGGTCGAAAACTCGAGTGTTAAATCCTTGTATAATTTGGCCATTTTCCCTTTTGACTACCACATTGCTTTGTCAATGGGCGACATATGCATAACATAGCTTGGTACACAATTTTGCAATTTTGCGCTTGAAAATTGTGTGCAATTATCTGTAATAATTCAACTTGGAAACCCAAATCGAGTGATCAGATTTTTCATCATAATTTTCTTGGCTGCTTCCGTTGTTATTCCAATCACAGGTTCGGCTTCAATCTATTTCGCGAATGTATCAATAGACACAAAAAGGAACTTGAAATCCCCTAGTGCTTTTGGGAATAGTCCTAGGATATTGAGACCCCAAGTTGCAAAAGGCCAAGAAAGAGGTATAGTTTGTAATACTTGAGCCGGTTGGTGTATTTGCCTGCTCTGAAACTAGCATTGTACACATTTTTAACAAGCTCTTTAGCATCATGGAGGGATGTTGACCAGCAAAAACCTTGTCGAAAAGCTTTTCGGCCAACATTCTGTAAGAACTGTGAGTTCTATAGATGCCTCTGTGTATTTCTTGTAGAGGATTTAATCATTCTTTCTGCGATATGTATCGCATGATAACCCCTTGAGTACCTCGCTTGTAGAGTACTCCTGCGACTAAAGTATACATTTTGGCCTTACGAGATAAACGACCAGCCTCAAGATCGTCGTTGGGTACTATGCCCTTCTGAAGATACTCGTAGATGGGACTCATCAAGGTATCCTCGTATTCTAGGGAGGTTGTCTCAATAGGAGATGTCTCGGATGTTTCGACCAGGGATGGTTTCTGGAGCTGTTCCAAGAAGACTCCTTGTGGTACTTGTTATCGGGAAGAAGCCATTCGAGCTAACTAATCAGCGATGAAACTATCCTTTTGAGAGATATATTGTGCCTCAAAACTAAAAAAATATTTTGATATATTGTGCCTCAAAACTGAAAAAATATTTTTCAAGCTTCTTGACTTCCGATAAGTACTGAGACATGGTCATATTAGAGCATCGGTACTCTTTTCTGACCTGATTCATGACTAGTTGAGAGTCTCCTCTCACGAGTAGTCGTCGAATCCCTTGCGCTTTCGCTACTTGTATGCTAGCTAATAAACCTTCGTATTCAGCCACATTGTTAATAGCAGGAAAGTTTAATTGAATAAATACTTGAAGGTTTATCTTGTAGGCGATACCAAGACCATCTCAGCCCCCGAGCCACTTAACGTAAGTGACCCATCAAAGTACATTATCCACTAGTTGTGGGATTCGTACTGGGGTTCCTGAACAGGTTCAGGATTTGTCCATTCGGCGAAAAGTCTGTCAAGATTTGGGATTTAATGACCGTTCGGGACACGAATAGAGGTCGAACTGCCAAAGTTCAACCGACCATTTTGCCATGTGCCCCGCCACTTCCCTGTTCTGGAGGACCTCTCATAAGGGAAACTCAGACAACACGATTAACTTGTACACTTAGAAATAATGCCTCAGTTTCCTTGAAGACATGACGAGGTCATATAGAAGCTTTTGGACCCGAGGGTAATGCTCCTTAGGCCCATGTAAAACTTCACTAACGTAGTAAACTGGTTGTTGAATGTTTTCACTGCGCTCGCTGCTTGTGGCATAGCAGCTAGATATATTATGAGTGTCGCTTTTGGTTTAAGAGAAACCAGAACAGGAGCACTCGTAAGATACCTCTTGACACCCACGAATGCTTTGTTTGCCTCCTCTGACCACTCAAAACCCTCTTGTTTCCTCAAAAGTTTAAAGAAAGGAAGTATTTTTTTCTCCTAGTCATGCATCCTATGAGTTTCTGTAGTCCTTTCTTTGTGCTCAGAGGGCGCATTTGTTCAATGGCTTTTTTATTTTTAGGGTTTGCTTCGATTCCTCATGCAGAGAAAAGGAATCCAAGCAACTTTCCTGAAGAGACTCGAACACACACTTCTCAGGATTGAGTTTCAAATGGTGTTTTTTTTAGGTTATCGAGTGTTTCTTGCAAGTCAGAAATATGATTAAGGTGCTTGATGCTTTTTACGACCAGATCATCAACATATGTTTCTAAATTTCGGCCTAGTTGAGGAAGGAAGATCTTTTGCATCAAGTGTTGAAAAGAAGCACCAATATTTTTAGACCAAATGGTATTTTGACATAGCAAAATATTCCAAATGGTGTAATAAATGTGGTCTTTTCTTCATCATCTAGGCACATACTTATATTATGATAACCAGAATATTCATCCAAGAAACTTAATATTTCACAACCAACAGTAGAATAAATCAACTGATCAATACAAGGAAGGGGAAATCATCCTTCAGACAAGCTTTGTTAAGATCAATAAAGTCTACGCACATACGCCATTTACCATTAGACTTTCTAACCATTACAAGGTTAGCCAAGTACTCTGGGTGGTCGACTTTTCTTATGAAGCCTGCTTGAAGTAGCTTGTCTAATTCAGATCTGATGACATCTCGTCGACCTGGTGCGAATCTCTGTAATTTTTATTTTACGGGTTTCTTGTCAGGCCATAGAGCTAGCTGTGCTTGATCACCTCCCAAGGGACTCTGGACATGTCGGATGCTTGCCACGCGAAGATATTTGTGTTTGCTTAGAGGAAGGTGATGAAGACGTCTTCCTATGCATGGTCGGAAGTGACCCCGATGCGACTGGTCTTTGAAGGCTCTCCTGTATTTAGTGGAACTTCATTGACTTGGTCGTTCGGCTTTGGTGCAACTTTAGGCTTCGATTGCTTGGTCGAAAGTTGCCCCTTGCTTTACTTGGCCAACCATCTCGAGGGATTTATGGTCACATGTAGGAGCCATCCTTTTTTCACAGCTGACTGTGATTACCCCTTTGGGACCTAACATCTTAAGACATTGATAACCATAATGAGCGGCTACTAGGAATCGTGCCAGAGTTGGCCGACTGAGTATGGCATTGTATATTGTGTTGAAATCGACCATATCTGTAACATCCCAAATGTGTAATTAGGGTTAATCAAGTATAATTATATGTGTAGAAATTAAAACTTTTTCTCACAACTTGAAAACCCTAAAATCTCATGTAATTCTTGTCCAAGAGTTGTGTAATCCAAAACACAAAGCTCTTGTTGACCAAAAGTCAAATTCCTTTTCCAATTATCTTAAATCTTGTGCCAAACAATTGGAAAGTATTTTCCTTGGTCCTAAAACTGTGGTGGGACCCTCTGAAAAATATCACGAGTTGTAAAACTTGTTTGATAATTTTTGGAGGCAAAATGAATCATTGAACCACCTTAATGAATTTCCTGAGAAAAATGCATTGCATAATAACCTCTGGAAATTTTTTGTAAGGTTTATCTTCTTGTCAACAAGCTCCTGTAAAAATTTCATGAATTTTGGAGTTGAAATGCTATCCCAAATAATTCTGCTAAGTCCCATTTGTTGAAAACTAAATTCAAAAGCCTACATTTGTTCCTTGGGCTAGCCATGCTCAAAGTGGTCGGCCAGACCATGTCTGCACCCACAGCAGACCTCCTCTCCACCTTGATCAGTCGCGGACCGTTGGATTTACATCCAACACCACGACCTCCTCCGCGATCAACACCGCAAGACCTCCCACCTTGTTGAGGTCTTGGCCCTTGATTAAGATCCAACCGCCTGACCTCCCTTGTTATCAAACCTCAAAAACCGCCTTCCACCTTGTTGAGGTCTTGGCCCTTGGATTCAAGATCCACGGCCTGACCTCCCCTCCTGATAAGCTAAGCAAACATCCCACCTACATGAGGTCACGGCTTGGATCAAAGATCCACGGTCATGACCTCCCCGTGTCAAACCTTAAAGTCTACATCCCACCTTGATGAGGTCACGGCCATTGGATCAAAAATCCATGGTCACGACCTCCTCCTCTCAATCTAACTAACAGACCTCCCTTTTAAGCTATTGTTGAGGTCGTAGCCGTTGGATTCAGATCCAAAGGCCACGACCTCCTCTGAAAAACATCACGGCATGGTCCTCCCGCCTTGGTGAGATCGTAGCCCTTAGATCTAAATCTAAAGGCCATGACCTCCCTTGTGCGTCGCGCAAGCTCAGGACCTCCACCTCTTCTGATCGTAGCCCTTAGATCTAAATCTAAAGGTCCTGACCTCCCTTGCCTGTTGCGCATCATATCAGACCTCCCCGGTCATTGTGTGCCCTTGGATTTAAATCCAAAGGCCATGGCCTCCCCTCATGTCTTTTTGATCGCGTGCGGTTAAGTCCTCACTGGAGGTCCGCACCGTTGGATGGAGATCCAACGCTTTGGACCTCTGTCCCCTTTCCTCACGTCGTTTTGCGATTAAGAAATCGGAGGGCCACGACCTCCCATCCTTGATCGTGTGGTGGGACCTGCTCCCATCCTTTGGCGTAATGGTTCAAAAATGACATCGGAGGCAGGACCTCTCCGTGTCTTATCCAACGGTCATAAGGACCTCCTGTTCTTCTCCTACCTTGGTCACGCATGCGTGCTCTGGCGGTGGAGTTATCATGCCGCCACTGTGTACCTTTAACTCTCTGTGACCGCATTTAATGCAGGTCGACTTTCCGCTCTTCAGTCAAGACAGGCTGTCACCCGTCAACTTTACATCTTGTCCAATGTCCTGGACCGTGCCATGGGCTAAGCTCACCATGAGCTTAGCCCGGTGGTCCATGACCTCTGTGCCCAAGTATAAAGCCCCATTGGGTTCCTCCCTGTAGCTTCTTTGGCACTCTTTCAAGTTCTAGCTTGCATCTTTGGTGCCTTCTAAGCTTTGCTCTTCCATCGACCTCCATTCTTGGCCGCCATTCTTGGAGCTTGGAGCTCCTCGGTGGACAAGGGTCCTGAGTTTTCCTCCTTTTCTCTGAGCTCCATTTGTACCATCCTCTCGGGACCAAGACCTAACTCGCTTTGGTTTGGGCATTTACTGAGGTGGACAAAGAGGAGCTTGGAGCGAGCTGGCCGTGGAGCAACCCCATCTTCTCCAACTCAGGCCATCACCATCCTCAACCTCCCGGCATCTTAGGACCTCCGGTACTCCCCTGTTAGTCCCTTAGTTCTTTGCACACGCTGAATGTCGCGGAGCTTCCTTTTTGCATTTTGTCTTTTGGCCGTCTGGTCATCTCTGTCCTCTCCGGCTGCGGCGATTAAAGTCATCGTCGCCGTCGAGAGTGAGCTCATGGTGTCGCAACACTATTGCGCACAGGGATGTCTTTGGTTGTCGCCATGGCGAGGTCCGCATTAAGGCAATAACCACTTCTTTGAGCTCGAGATCTTGTCGGACAAGAATCTGCGGCGCTATTGCCGTTTTTCGGACAAAGATCCGCCGAGTTAATGCACTAATCATGTGCTCAAATCATTGAAATCATGGGCATGTCTTAGCTGCATTTAATCCTCCGTGTTGCGCATTTAAGACCTCCAGCGGGACCTCCTTGATGTCGGTAGCGCATTTAACCTCTTGTCCGTGCGCGTGCGGGCGCAAGCACGTGGTTGTGAGCTCAGGGGCGTCTAGACCTCCTCCAAGAAATCTGGGCGTCCAAGACCTCCCTTGCGAAATCGTGGCCGTCCGGACCTCCTGGAGGTGCAGTGATGTTAGATCTATCGCTTAGGACCTCCTCGAGGTCATCTCACCGCTTGAGGACCTCCCTTTAGATCTGGTCGTTCAGGACCTCCTTTACGTGTTGTGGTCCGTTGGATCTCCCATCTCTGGCCACGACCTCCCCCTCACCTCGCGCATGTGAGTTGCTAAGAGGTCCGGGACCTCTGGACTTCACGCGTGGCGTGTGTGATGTTCTCTGGGAGGTCTTGAGCCGTTGGATCTGAGATCCTGTGGCTCACGTCCTCCCATACCCTTGTGAGTTTTAGAAATTCGGTGAAGTCTTAGTTATAGACCAAATAAGGTATAGACTTTAGAATTTCATATCTTTCTCATTTTAAATCCATTTGAGGTCATTCAAAGTATGTTGGCTCTGTCTTGGACTTGAATTTAATCCAAAAATGATTGTAAGTTGAGTTCAACTCCAGAGCACAGTTTGCCATTAGATTTTAAAACCAACTTTAAAATATACACTTAAATCAATGCTTAACTTGTAAAATACAAAACTAATGCTCTGAGGGTTATTTGTGAGTAAACCCAATTTTGTTAGCTTCCTCTAATAATGAACTCACTGTGAGAATTAGTTCTGAGCATGTTGCTGTTATAGAAATGAGGACTTGTGCATTATAATTTTGTTCAAGTTCTTGTTTTTGAAAAATTATAGAAAGTGCATAATAGCTCCAAATGAGGTGAACTCAATTGTGTTATTCATCTCATGAGGTGCTGGTTTTACAATAAAAATCTCAGCCTCACCACTTTTCTAGAAAATGTTGCCTCATAATTAAATTAGTGAATAGTGCAGTTTGGTAATTTTTAGGGCTGAGCAGAATTGTTTTGCTCATATCTTTTGCATTGAGAATCCAAATCCATTGGTTCTTGTTGCAAAATTTCCTAAAATCATCCCTTGCTGCTGTAGAAAATTCAGGGTATTTGGAGTTCGTTTGCTGTGCTGTCTTTGTTGCCTTTAAATCGTTCTTATCGTTTCTTTATCGCTTTTCCGTTAGGTTTCGACATTTGTGGTGATCCCGAGAGCGACCCTCTGCCACAATTTGAGCAACAGCAACAAGGCAAGCAGTTTGACCATTTCCCATCATGTCCCATTACTTTAAAGCTTAATACTTTGTTTTACTTCTATGTATGCATGCTACTTTGTGTTAAATGTCGTTAGTAATCCTATAGTCGCATAATCTGTAGGAATTCCGTATCCTCTACTACCAATGAGCCTAGGTTATTCGCTGTGGTTTGAGCTCGTTGGATGAGCTCTTATCACTTAGTAGTTGCGTTTCCTACTCCTTAGACATGCTTAGCTATCGGTAGTATTGGACGATCATCGACTTAGTCGATGATCTTGATCACTCAAAAATGATTATTACTCCTATATGTCCAGCACTTGTGCTTTGATTAATTTGTAAAATCAAAAGCTGAAAATAAAAGATTGATTTAGACTTGGGCATATTGGATGGATGGTGCGGTTTTTGGAATGTGGTGGTATGCAGGTCCCTAAGGACCGAGTACTTGGGTCACTAAGCCAAGCGATTTAGCGTACTAACTACACGAGGGCATATGGAACCCTCTTGACTAAGTACTCTAGGAGGTGTTAATTATGAGCGAGCTCGGTTGGTGTGTTTTCAAAAACAAATGTATATGTATAGTGTGGGAGGGAGCATTAGCTTAGGGAAGGTCGCCTAATGTCTCCTTCTCCCGTGGGTTGTGCAGCTCGTAATTAGCATTCATCCTTTGGAAAGGTCTCGTAGGACTTAGCCGTGCAAAGACACCTTCTAAGTGTGCGTAAAGGAAAGGCGATGCGGCGTGTGGGTACAGTGGTACACCTTGCGAGGATAAAACTATTGAATAGCCTCGTCCTAGGTTATGGACATGCTTGGTAAGGTCGTTCAAGACTAGACTACAACCTTTAATTAAAAACTTGACATGGTTGGTATGAGCGAGGAGTTCATGCTATTGTTGTGGTGACTTGGGTTAGTCACTTCGTGATTGTTCTTGTTGTTGTTATTATGTTATTTATCTCGTTGTTATTTCAACAATTAAAAATGCTTTGTCAAATTGCTTTCAATCTACTATGTTATTGCAAATGAAACTTGCTTTATGCTAAAATGAGTCCAAAGCCTCATCCACTTAAATCAAGCTTGCATGTAGCTAAATTATAGTTCTGTTATCTTACGTCGGTCTTGCGAGTACAATAAACAAGTTATTGTACTCATTTGCTTTGCTTAACAACTTTGTTGCAGAGGAGGTAGAGCCCAAAGGGCTTTACTTTTCTTGTTGTCTTGGTGGTTGGGAGAGCGACTAGCTTGGCGGTCCTCGATTGCCTTGTGGGCTAAAGGCACACTGGTTGGCTCTTATTTTGGCCATCTTTATGGCACTTTTGCTTCATTGTTATCTTTTGTATTTATTGTTATTTGGCCTAAGGGCCTCTCTTTTGTAATATCTATTCCATATTAATGTTAACTTCGGTTTGTTGCTTATGTACTATGTGTTGTATGGAATTGATGCATTCTTTTGTTGTGAGGTATGTGTACTTGCATTCGGGAAGTATACATCTCTCGAGACCGAGTTTATTTGGTTGATAATACTAGGGTCAATTGGATGACTAAGTATTATGAGCCTAATAAATCGGTGCTCACAAAAGTTGGTATCGAGCCAAGTATGACCGT
Organism: Phyllostachys edulis; assembly: GCA_036346405.1. Classification (NCBI taxonomy): domain Eukaryota; kingdom Viridiplantae; phylum Streptophyta; class Magnoliopsida; order Poales; family Poaceae; genus Phyllostachys; species Phyllostachys edulis. The sequence goes on from CM070560.1 coordinate 50,873,071, forward strand.
AATAACGCAAGCTTGGTCGTCCTTAGGATATTTTGAAAACCTATTTTCAAAGCATCAAATGAGTTTTGAAAGCTTAGGTAAATTCTCGGATTTTATTCCTTACCTATCTTAGCTTTCTCTTCTCATCCCACTCTAATTTGAGTTTTAAAAGTTGTTTTCCTCTCTTCCTTCTACAAAATAGTTGTTATCGATTAACCTTTGGGTTTTTGGGAGAACCAATGAGATTGGCAAATTGAAGTGTGAGCTGCCCACTACAAGGTTTTGAAGTTACGGAGTCGGTGATTCGACAAGGAGCTTGGATGCTAAATCTGGACAGCAAGCATCAAACTTCGGACAGCAGTCTCAAAGGTTTCTAATTAGGATAGATAATGAGAGGTTAATCAACTAAAACTTGTGGGAATAAAAGGGTAAGATGTGATACTAGTTAGCTAAGTATCTAACACTTATTTCGCTGATTTAACATTGCTCTTTAGTAGCATTAGCTCTCACCCTACAATCTGATTTTTGCTCTTCTCGACCAATTACTCGTTCATTCAATACGGGTAGTTGAGTTGAGAAGTTGAGCCTTGCTTTTGGTGTTTCTTGGCTGTTTTAGAGTCTTTTAGAAGCTTTTAAAGTGTAAATAACCGCTGATTTTGGCTTTCGTTTGGGGTGATGTTCCATTCCCTAGTCGATCGCTTTTGCTTTCTTTAAGGCTTTGTTTTCAGGTCTAGTTGCTAACCAAAATTCCTTGTAACAGATGGCGGGCCTTTTCGTAGCGGCCAAGGCGATCACCGGTCCGGACGAGCTTCTTCCTCCTCCGACCATGGCCGAGGTTCTTCTTCAGATCGAGCGCAACCGCCGCGGATGACCGGAGAGTTCTCTTGGGCGTCATCGCGCAACACCACCGCACTTACGGAGCTTGGGATCCGGGCGAGGAATGCCCATCGGCCGCGTGGAGGACTCGCGGAGTTTCTTCGTACTCAGCCCCTACCTTTTCCCGGTCCGAGGACCCGCTCGATCTGAGCGATTGGCCGTTTGGTTTAGCGGAAGCTCAAGATAGCGCAGATGCCGAGAGCACGAGAAGGCGCTGTTCGCATCGCACCACCGGAGGGTGCACCTTGTCATGGTGGGAGAACTTTCTCGCCATGCAGCCCGTGGACCACACCGCCTCTTGGGAGGAGTTTCGTCTTGCCTTCCGACGGGCTCACATCCTGCCGGCTTGATGGAGATCAAGAAGCGGGAGTTTCTTCGCCAAGCAAGGCGTGGCTTAGTCATGGAGTATGTCTCTGAAGTTCAACCATCTAGCTCGTTATGCTCCCCGAGGGCGTGTCCACCGATATGGCTAAGGTGCCAAGTTCAAAGCGTGGCTTGTCCGAGGAGTGAAGGACAAGCTATCCATTGTCGACTTTCTGATTTTCAGACCTTGGTCGACAAGGCCATCGTCATCGAGCATGCGGCTCGAGAGCTTATGGACTCCATAAGCGCAAGTGGGAGGCCCATAAGTCATCCAGGCGCTTCCTCCGTCCCTTGAGGCGATCTCAGGGTACCACTCTCACTCTTGGCGCCCGAGGTCACTCCGCTTTGTTCCTCGTCCTTCGTGGCCGTGTCTCGATCCGTGCACTGCGAAGTCACAGAGCGCCCCTCGCAACCCGGCAGTGGGTCACATGCTTCTCATGCAACCGAAGGGGCATTATGCGAACCAATGCCCTAAGAAGGCGCAGAGCGACCCCTCGTCCTAATGGAGGACGCGGGCCGAGGTGGTGCATCTCGGACCAAGATCGTCCGGCTACCCAAGGCGTGGGTAGTGGTCGCGTCAACGCCATCACTGCGAGAGGAGGCTCAGAGGCACCGACGTCGTGCTAGGTACACTTTCGTTAACTCTCATCCCGCCATCGTTTTGTTTGATTCAGAGCATCCCATTCATTTGTTTCGAGTCTTTTCTTTGCTGTTGGAGAGCTTCTTTTCTCTCCATTGTCGGTCCCTTACTCATTCGCTCTCCGGTTCGGAGTTGAGGGCCGAGGTTGAGTGTAGGATGTCCCTATCAAGATCGGCGTGAGGGTTCTTAGCAAACCTTATCCTTCTCCATTCAGCGAGTCTTGACGTGATTCTTGGCATGGATTGGTTGTCCCAAAGCACATGGGGCAAATCGATTGCGCCAGAAGCTCATCTCTATCTAGTCCCTCCGTGACGGGTTCGCCTTTTCGCAAATTGCTAGATCCGCATCTCTTCGCTTGAAGCGAAGCCGCTCTAGATATTAGCGAAGTCCCCACGGTTTGTGACTTCGTTGATGTCTTTCCGCAGATCTTCCGGGATGCCACCCGCTCGAGACCTCGAGTTTGTCATTGAGTTGGCTCTGGTACCGCCCCTATCTCAAAGAGGCCTTATCGGATGCCACCGAACGAGTTGGTGGAATTGAAGAAGCGATTAAGTGAGCTGCAAGAGAAGGGTTTCATTCGCCTAGCTCATCTCCTTGGGGTTGTCCGCAATCTTCGTAAAGAAGAAGGATGGTACTTTATGCGATAAAGTCGATTACGCCCACTTAATGAAGTGACGGTAAAGAACAAGTATCCATTGCCCGCATTGACGATCTCTTCGATCAATTAACTGGAGCTCGAGTTTTCTCCAAGATTGATTTGAGAGTGGGATATCATCGAGTTCGGATTCGGCCTGAGGATATTCCAAAACGGCGTTCTCTACTCGCTACGGCTTGTACGAGTACACTGTCATGTCGTTCGGCTTAACCAATGCTCCTGCCTTGTTCATGAATCTCATGAATTCGGTATTCATGGAGTATCTGGATAAGTTTGTCGTGGTCTTCATCGATGATATCCTTATCTATTCCAAGAACGATGAGGAACATGCCGAGCATCCGAAGCTTGTGTTAGGCAAGCTACGTGAGCACCAACAGACGCCGTTCACAAGTGTGCGTTACGTTGAAGGAAGTGGCTTTCTTAGGCCATATTCTTTCAGCGGGAGGTGTAGCTGTTGATCCTAGCAAGGTCACCGATGTTCTTTCATGGAGTCCGCCCACTTCGGTCACCGAAGTGCGGAGTTTTCTTGGTTTAGCGGGATATTATCGCCGCTTTATCGAGAACTTCTCCAAGATCGCGAAGCCAATGACGGAGTTGCTCAAGAAGGACAAGAAGTTCTTGTGGTCTGATGCTTGCATGGCAAGTTTCCATATACTCAAGAAGCGCTGACCACCGCTCCGTTCTTGTTCTTCCCGATATCCATCGTAGCCGATATCTTTTGCGATGCTTCTCGTCGAGGCCTCGGTTATGCGTCCTTATGCAAGAAGGCAAGGTAGTGGCCTATGCATCAAGGCAATTGAGACCTCATGAACTCAACTACCCTACTCATGATTTGGAGTTGGCTGTTGTGATTCATGCACTTAAGATTTGGCGACATTACCTAATCGGAATCGTTGTGAAGTGTATTCGGATCACAAAGCCTCAAGTACTTGTTCACCCAACCCGACTGAACCTCGGGCAAAGGAGATGGTTGGAGTTGATCAAGGATTATGATATGGGTATTCACTACCATCCGGGCAAGGCTAATGTTGTTGCCGATGCGCTTAGTCGCAAGCGCATTGTAATGCCTTAGTGCTTAAGGAGCATTCGCCTCTCTTCTCGAGGCATTCCAAATCCTCAACTTGGAGATAGTTGAGCATGGATCTCTCGCCGCCATGGTTGTGCAACCAACCTTGGTGGATCGGATCAAGTCCGCTCGTGATCGGTTTGGGAGTGAGCCACATTAAGGCAAATGTCAAGGCCGAACGACCAAGTGCTTTTACGAGGATGAGCATGGTGTTGTGAGGTTCGGCAACGCCTTGTGGTTCCAAAGGTCATGGAGTTGCGAATTTGATCCTCCGAAGCCCATGATTCGCCTTTATCCATTCATCCGGGGCCACAAAGATGTATCAAGATCTCCGCCAGAGATTTTGGTGGACCGAATGAAGAGGAGATCGCGAAGTTCGTTCTTGAGTGCGACGTGTGTCGTCGTGTCAAGGCCGAGCATCGGCGTCTGTTTGATCGCTTGACCTTTACCAATTCTCGAGTGGAAGTGGGATTCGATCGGAATGGACTTCATCACGGTCTACCCATCGTCCCGAAGAAGAATGATGCCATTTGGGTCGTCATCGATCGATTGACTAAGGTGGCACATTTCCTTCCGTCAAGGCGAACTTGGGTAGGTCTTTTGGCGGAGCTCTACATCGCCTCGCATCGTGAGTTTGCACGGTGTGTCGAAGACGATCGTGTCGGATCGTGGATCCTTTTCACGTCTCGTTTTGGCATAGCTTGCAAGAGGCTATGGGCACTGTTCTTGCTTTCGACGGCATTTCACCCCAAACCGATGGTCGGACCGAGAGGTCAACCAAGTTTTGGAAGACATGCTTCGTGCTTGTGTCCTTTCATATGGGAAGCATTGGGAGAAATGCTTGCCATTCGCCGAAGTTTTCTTATAACAACAAATCGGGCCGGTCTCGGCATGGCACCATTTGAGGCCTTATGCGGAGAAAGTGTAGAACCCGTTGAACTGGTCGAGACCGGTGAGAGACCTCTCTTTGGCGGACTCAATCAATGAGGCCGAGCGCCAAGTCCAAATTATTATTCGTGGCGTTTGCGCGCAGCTCAATCGAGCAAAAGAGCTATGCGGATCGCCGTCGGCGTGAGTTGCGTTTTGAGCCTAATGACTTTGTTTATCTCAAAGTCTCTCCTTTGAAGGGCCATCAACGTTTCGGCGTCAAGGGCAAGTTAGCTCCTCGATATGTCGGTCCCTACCGCGTTATCGAGAAGAAGGGAGCTGTTGCCTATAAGTTGGAGTTGCCAGCTGCACTTGAGGGGGTACATGATGTTTTCCATGTGTCCCGGCTTAAGAAGTGCCTCCGTGTTCCAACCGAGGAAGCTCGTTGGAAACTCTCAATGTCAACCCGATTTGACCTATCGCGAGCACCACTGTTCATGACTCGATGAGTCTGAGCGAAGGACAAGGAATAAGACCATCAAGTTCCTTAAAGTTCGATGGTCAAACCATTCTGAGGATGAGGCTACTTGGGAAAGAGAAGATCGTCTGCGTGCGGACTATCCATCTTTCTTTACCGAGTGAGCCAAATCTCGGGACGAGATTTCTGTAAGGGGGAGAGATTTTGTAACATCCCAAATGTGTAATTAGGGTTAATCAAGTATAATTATATGTGTAGAAATTAAAACTTTTTCTCACAACTTGAAAACCCCTAAAATCTCATGTAATTCTTGTCCAAGAGTTGTGTAATCCAAAAACACAAAGCTCTTGTTGACCAAAAGTCAAATTCCTTTTCCAATTATCTTAAATCTTGTGCCAAACAATTGGAAAGTATTTTCCTTGGTCCTAAAACTGTGGTGGGACCCCTCTGAAAAATATCACGAGTTGTAAAACTTGTTTGATAATTTTTGGAGGCAAAATGAATCATTGAACAACCTTAATGAATTTCCTGAGAAAAATGCATTGCATAATAACCTCTGGAAATTTTATGTAAGGTTAATCTTCTTGTCAACAAGCTCCTGTAAAAATTTCATGAATTTTGGAGTTGAAATGCTATCCCAAATAATTCTGCTAAGTCCCAAATTGTTGAAAACTAAATTCAAAAGCCTACATCTGTTCCTTGGGCTAGCCATGCTCAAAGTCGGGTCGGCCAGGCCATGTCTGCACCCACACAGACCTCCTCTCCACCTTGATCAGGTCGCACTGCTGGATTTACATCCAACACCACGACCTCCTCATGATCAACACCGCAAGACCTCCCACCTTGTTGAGGTCTTGGCCCTTGATTAAGATCCAACCGCCACGACCTCCCCTTGTTATCAAACCTCAAAAAAACCGCCTTCCACCTTGTTGAGGTCTTGGCCCTTGGATTCAAGATCCACGGCCTGACCTCCCTCACCGTTAAGCTAAGCAAACATCCCACCTACATGAGGTCACACTGTTGGATCAAAGATCCACGGTCATGACCTCCTCGTGTCAAACCTTAAAGTCTACATCCCACCTTGATGAGGTCACACCATTGGATCAAAAATCCATGGTCACGACATCCTCCTCTCAATCTAACTAACAGACCTCCCTTTTAGCTATTTGTTGAGGTCGTGGCCGTTGGATTCAGATCCAAAGGCCACGACCTCCTCTCGAAAAACATCACACGGCATGGTCCTCCCGCCTTGGTGAGATCGTAGCCCTTAGATCTAAATCTAAAGGCCATGACCTCCCTTGTGCGTCGCGCAAGCTCGGGACCTCCACCTCTTGATCGTAGCCCTTAGATCTAAATCTAAAGGTCTGACCTCCCTTGCCTGCATTAGCATCATATCGACCTCCCGGTCATTGTGTGCCCTTGGATTTAAATCCAAGGCCATGACCTCCCTCATGTCTTTTTGATCGCGTGCATTAAGTCCTCACTGGAGGTCCTTGACTTGGATGGAGATCCAACGCTTTGGACCTCTGTCCCCTTTCCTCACGTGCGTTTTCGCGATTAAGAAATCGGAGGCCACGACCTCCCCATCCTTGATCGTGTGGTGGGACTGCTCCCGATCCTTTGGCGAACGGTTCAAAAATGACATCGGAGGGCGAGACCTCTCCAGTCTTATCCAGCGGTCATAAGGACCTCCTGTTCTTCTCCTACCTTGGTCACGCATCGTGCTCTGGCCAGTGGAGTTCTGCACGCCAGCCACATGTACCTTTTGACTCTCTGTGACCGCATTTAATCTGGTCGACTTTCCGCTTTTCAGTCGGCCTGCTGCTCACACCTGTCAACTTTACATCTTGTCCAATGTCCTAGACCAGGCCATGGGCTAAGCTCACCATGAGCTTAGCCTGGTCCATGACCTCCTGTGCCCAAGTATAAAGCCCCATTGGGTTCCTCCCGTAGCTTCTTTGGCACTCTTTCAAGTTCTAGCTTGCACTGGTGCCTTCTAAGCTTTGCTCTTCCACTGACCTCCATTCTTGGCCGCCATTGCTGGAGCTTGGAGCTCCTCGGTGGACAAGGGTCCCTGGAGTTTTCCTCCTTTTTCTCTGAGCTCCATTTGTACCATCCCCTCTGGGACCAAGACCTAACTCGCTTTGGTTTGGGCATTTACAGAGGTGGACAAAGAGGAGCTTGGAGCAGGAGCTTTGGCCGTGGAGCAACCCCATCTTCTCCAACTCAGGCCATCACCATCCTCAACCTCCCCGGCATCTTAAGGACCTCCAGGTACTCCCCCTGTTAGTCCCTTAGTTGCTGGCACACGCTTGAATGTCGCGCGGAGCTTCCTTTTTGCATTTTGTCTTTTGGCCGTCTGGGTCATCTCTGTCCTCTCGGCTCATGGCGATTAAAATCGCGTCGCCGTCGAGTGAGCTCATGGTGTCGCAACACTATTGCGCTGCAGGGGATGTCTTTGGTTGTCGCCGCGCGAGTCCGCATTGCGGCAATAACCACTTCTTTGAGCTCGAGATCTTGTCGGACAAGAAGCTGCGGCGTTATTGCCGTTTTTGGACAAAGATCCGCCGAGTTAATGCACTAATCATGTGCTCAAATCATTGAAATCATGGGCATGTCTTAGCTGCATTTAATCCTCCGTGTTGCGCATTTAAGACCTCCGTAGCGGACCTCCTTGATGTCGGTAGCGCATTTAACCTCTTGTCGAACGCGTGCGCGGCGCAAGCGCGTGGTTGTGAGCTCTGGGGCGTCGGACCTCCTCCAAGAAATCTGGCGTCCAAGACCTCCCTTGCGAAATCGTGGCCGTCCTGGACCTCCCGGAGGTGCTGCGATGTTTAGATCTATCGCTTAGGACCTCCTCGAGGTCATCTCACCGTTGAGGACCTCCCTTTAGATCCGTGGTCCGGACCGACCTCCTTTCTGTGTTGTGGTCCGTTGGATCTCCCATCTCTGACGGCCACGACCTCCCCCTCACCTCGCGCATGTGAGTTGCTAAGAGGTCCAGACCTCTGGACTTCACGTCTTGGCGTGTGTGATGTTCTCTGGGAGGTCTTGAGCCGTTGGATCTGAGATCTGTGGCTCACGTCCTCCCATACCCTTGTGAGTTTTAGAAATTCGGTGAAGTCTTAGTTATAGACTGAAATAAGGTATAGACTTTAGAATTTCATATCTTTCTCATTTTAAATCCATTTGAGGTCATTCAAAGTATGTTGGCTCTGTCTTGGACTTGACTTTAATCCAAAAATGATTGTAAGTTGAGTTCAACTCCGAGCACAGTTTGCCATTAGATTTTAAAACCAACTTTAAAATATACACTTAAATCAATGCTTAACTTGTAAAATACAAAACTAATGCTCTGTAGGTTATTTGTGAGTAAACCCAATTTTGTTAGCTTCCTCTAATAATGAACTCACTGTGAGAATTAGTTCTGAGCATGTTGCTGTTATAGAAATGAGGACTTGTGCATTATAATTTTGTTCAAGTTCTTGTTTTTGAAAAATTATAGAAAGTGCATAATAGCTCCAAATGAGGTGAACTCAATTGTGTTATTCATCTCATGAGGTGCTGGTTTTACAATAAAATCTCAGCCTCACCACTTTTCTAGAAAATGTTGCCTCATAATTAAATTAGTGAATAGTGCAGTTTGGTAATTTTTAGGGCTGAGCAGAATTGTTTTGCTCATATCTTTTGCATTGAGAATCCAAATCCATTGGTTCTTGTTGCAAAATTTCCTAAAATCATCCTTGCTGCTGTAGAAAATTCAGGGTATTTGGAGTTCGTTTGCTGTGCTGTCTTTGTTGCCTTTAAATCGTTCTTATCGGTTTCTTTATCGCTTTTCCGTTAGGTTTCGACATTTGTGGTGATCCCGAGAGCGACCCTCTGCCACAATTTGAGCAACAGCAACAAGGCAAGCAGTTTGACCATTTCCCATCATGTCCCATTACTTTAAAGCTTAATACTTTGTTTTACTTCTATGTATGCATGCTACTTTGTGTTAAATGTCGTTAGTAATCCTATAGTCGCATAATCTGTAGGAATTCCTTATCCTCTACTACCAATGAGCCTAGGTTATTCGCTGTGGTTTGAGCTCGTTGGATGAGCTCTTATCACTTAGTAGTTGCGTTTCCTACTCCTTAGACATGCTTAGCTATCGGTAGTATTAGGCGATCATCGACTTAGTCGATGATCTTGATCACTCAAAATGATTATTACTCCTATATGTCCAGCACTTGTGCTTTGATTAATTGTAAAATCAAAAGCTGAAAATAAAAGATTGATTTAGACTTGGGCATATTGGATGGATGGTGCGGTTTTTGGAATGTGGTGGTATGCAGGGTCCCTAAGGACCGAGTACTTGGGTCACTAAGCCAGCGATTTAGCGTACTAACCACACGAGGGGCATATGGAACCCTCTTGACTAAGTACTCTAGGAGGTGTTAATTATGAGCGAGCTCGGTTGGTGTGTTTTCAAAAACAAATGTATATGTATAGTGTGGGAGGGAGCATTGGCTTAGGAAGGTCGCCTAATGTCTCCTTCTCCCGTGGGTTGTGCAGCTCGTAATTAGCATTCATCCTTTGGAAAGGTCTCGTAGGACTTAGCCGTGCAAAGACACCTTGGGAAGTGTGCGTAAAGGAAAGGCGGTCGGCGTGTGGTGCAGTGGTACACCTGCAGGATAAAACTATTGAATAGCCTCGTCCTAGGTTATGGACATGCTTGGTAAGGTCGTTCAAGACTAGACTACAACCTTTAATTAAAACTTGACATGGTTGGTATGAGCGGGAGTTCATGCTATTGTTGTGGTGACTTGGGTTAGTCACTTCGAGATTGTTCTTGTTGTTGTTATTATGTTATTTATCTCGTTGTTATTTCAACAATTAAAAATGCTTTGTCAAATTGCTTTCAATCTACTATGTTATTGCAAATGAAACTTGCTTTATGCTAAAATGAGTCCAAAGCCTCATCCACTTAAATCAAGCTTGCATGTAGCTAAATTATAGTTCTGTTATCTTACACGTCTTGCGAGTACAATAAACAAGTTATTGTACTCATTTGCTTTTGCTTAACAACTTTGTTGCGAGAGGAGGTAGAGCCCAAAGGGCTTTACTTTTCTTGTTGTCGGGGTGGTTGGGAGAGCGACTAGCTTGGCGGTCGGTCGATTGCCTTGTGGGCTAAAGGCACCTTGGTTGGCTCTTATTTTGGCCATCTTTATGGCACTTTTGCTTCATTGTTATCTTTTGTATTTATTGTTATTTGGCCTAAGGGCCTCTCTTTTGTAATATCTATTCCATATTAATGTTAACCACGGTTTGTTGCTTATGTACTATGTGTTGTATGGAATTGATGCATTCTTTTGTTGTGAGGTATGTGTCTTGCATTCAGGAAGTATACATCTCTCGAGACCGAGTTTATTTGGTTGATAATACTAGGGTCAATTGGATGACTAAGTATTATGAGCCTAATAAATCCGGTGCTCACAATATCAAAAGAGATTTTCTTTGTCCTGAAATTGTTTTGTGAACCAAAAATTATAGGAAGAAAAACCTAACCAATGGGTTTGGCCGAAGACCCCGGTATGATACCATGAAATAAGTATCGTACATGCTTGATCTTTATACTGGGAATTTGTTTCTCGTCCAACGCACTCGTACAGAGTATATTCAATGAACTCCCACCATCAACTAACACATGATAGATTCGTCAGTTGTTGATGGTGGGCTCGACCATGATTGGAAAACGACCAGGTCGAGTAGAAGGGAGCGGACATCACCTTTCTCGAAAGAGATGGTGATTTCTAACCACTTTGGCACTTTATTTACAAGAGGAGGGTCGATGGAATTTACCTCACGTATGACAGCTTTGGGCTGTCATTTCGACTCCTATGATGAAGATCCTCCACAGATGTGATCGATGGTATGTTTTGAATCCTAAAATCGACATCTCCTCATCATCATCCGATTGTTTTCAACCACTTGCCTGCCCCACCTCTTCAAGTGTAGGAAGCGGTCCTTTACCGGTGTAATAATCCTCGAGTTTCTGTTGAAGAACTCGGCAATTGCGAATGTCGTGTCCTTCCTTTTTGTGGAAAGAACACCACTTAGGCTTGTCGTTTCTTCCATTCGGGCATTTACCTTTGCTCCAGTCAGAGTATGGTTTAGAGCTTTGAGGCTCCTTGTCGCTCACGACTAAGACCTCATTAGTGCTTTTGACTTGAAGCTTTTGGCATTTAGTCTTGCTCTTGGATTTCCTAGCCTTTTTTATCCCTCTTCTTGCTACCTTTGCCTGCTCCTTGAGCGTCATTATTGTCACGATCAATCGTTCGATTCCACTCAATCGCTTCTTTACAGTTGCATAATAGTCGCCCATTTCAAAGAGCTCGGAGCGGTAGTTAGAGGATTTAGAGTGATATCCTTTATGATCCTTTAATTGCTTTGATTACAGAAGGGTGGAAACTTCCGGAATTGAATTGCGAACCTAACTAAAACTACTGATAAAATGGCGAAAGGTCTTGTGAGAATCATGTCGCATCCTGTGCAAGTCATCCTCCTTTCCTGGGCGGTTGTAAGTGCCCTGTAAGTTGGCTAGTAGTAGGTCACAGAGGTGCTGCCATGAGTAGATCGACTCTTGTGGCCGATTTAAAAGCCACGACACAGCAGACCCTTCGAGCACAATAGGAAGGTAGTTGGCCATGACATGCGCTCTTCCTGCTACTGCTCGAACAGTGATGGTATAGATTTGATGAAATTCAATGGGATTTTGTGACTCATTAAACTTCTCCATGTTCACTGGTCGGAACCATGGCGGCCAGCGAACTGCTCAAAGGTTGGGTGAAATTGTCTGACATCCGGAAATAATATGACAATGTATTCTCTGCGGGAAAGAAGGGTTGACATCACTAGGTGATCATACTCGATGATACCTAGTGGTAAGTGGACCTAACCTATCATAGATCTCTACCCTACCAGGGTAATACTCCTCGTGCTCCATTTGCTGGTGCAGATTTCTCAGAAGAAGTGGTAAACAAACACTTCCCCTAGGAGTTTGTCGATTACCAGTTGTTCGAGGGACTCTTCTCTGACTAGAGTCATGGTTAGGAGATCGACCAGACCTGTTATCTTGTCGTTCTCCATGAGGAGAGTCGTCTGAATGACTAACGTTCGATGGAGTTGTACCGGTATGAATACCAAAACGGTGTCGTCGAGTCCGCTCAAGCCTGACACTCTTGAGCAAAGAGGTCGTAGCTTGGCGCTGGTCCAAGCTCTTGAGTCAGGTTTTCGATCAAGTCATTGATTTGTTGAAGTTCTTGAGCTTCCTCTGACTGGTATTGGATACGCCCAGGTAAAGACCTCTGGGTACAATTCTTCTTCTCCGAATGGTTTCAGGATCATCAACGTCTAAGTCAACCAGAGCATGCCTTAGTGGAGATCCTGTTCATCACCGGAGGTGTTCTCACCATCACCACGAGAGCCCGAAGTGAGTGTGCGATGGGAAGCATCCCCAGCTCTGCCTCTTGGAGAGAGATTAGGATTTGAGGGGTGTACAAAGACCTCCCGAATGCTATTATTTCCACTCACGTCTGAGTCCTCCTGACTCAAGGAGTAGTCGAAAGACAACGCCTCACGACTTGGAGCAATCCGCTCTAGGAAGGGGAATTTTGGGTTATAACCATCTCCAACTGAAGGTGAACCCTGCAGGGGTATGGTCGAATCTGCAGGTGAAGATGGCTCGACAATGCACCTCGTGGGGGTAACCGAAGGGTGATGGTTATTAGGTGTTGGTTGAGTCCTAGAATTATAGATTCTATGACTTGTTGCACTAGATCGAACGGCCTTGGACATGTTTGAACATTTGGAGGGGGAACCCTCGTCGTGCTCTGTACCCTTGCCCTTTGGGAAGTCTGGTTCCTCATCTGGGTGTAATGTTGTGGGGGACAGAGATCCCTCATCAACCTTGTTCGAGGCATGGTCTCCTGTGTCTGGTAAAAGATCCCTGGAAACGGCGTTGCCATCAGACTAAATGATGCTCTGCTCGTACTCGTAGCAGGCATCCTTGTCAAGTTCTGCGTAGTCTCCAAAATCGAATCAATTCTCCTCATTCCACTCTCCTACCTTGAAAGCATCAGAGTTAAAAAAAATGAAGATAATTTGTCGAAAAGGGAAGGAGAAATCGGAAGATCCCCACGGTCGGCGCCAACTGTCAATAGCTTAGTATCGATCTTATGAATGAATATTGGGGACTTTCCTTGAGTTAAACCACACAGAAAAAGACACGTGAATTTTATGCAAGTTCGGCCTTCTCTTGGGATAATAATAACCCTACTCCTATGTTGTTGTATTGACTATGCTTTACAACCCAGAAGAAAACTAGAAATAGGGCTTAATGACTTTTGTCTTTGTTGTCGTTGTTCCTCTTTTTCCGCTTCCCTCCTCTTCCAATCGGCTTTACTCCTTATATAGCGCGTGAAGGGGTGGCAATTGTCCCGTACCAAGCGACGTCCCACCATTTGATAAAATACACACGTTCTATGATGCTTATTGTCAGAGACTAACCCTCCCACATCGCCTTGCAGTTATGTCATATACAGAGGCTTAATACATGCAGTTATCCCAAAGAATAACAACACATATTAACTATTGTGTGTATTAAACACAGCGCATAAGTATCCCTAGTCGGTTGGATCCGCATGTCTGTAGGTTTTGTTGACTATAGGGTGGTCGTAGTTAAGCTTGCAGCCATGAAGTGATCGTAGTAAGGCTTACGATCATGAGGTGGTCGTAGGAAATCTTACGACAACTAGGTTGTCATAAAACACTTACAACCATGTAGGGTGGTCGTAAAATAATTTGCGACCACTCGGATAAGGTTGTTCCTTATTAATAATAAGGGGTATCCTTATGATTAACATAAATATATTGCTATCTATAATAACAATTATAGATAAACAATTTAATTAATTGAGGATTATTAGATCCTCGTCAGTCACCTACATGATTTACCTGTCTTGATTAAGTATTGGTTTGATTTTTTTAAAAGATTTGTCTTATATTTGATTAAGGGTTACCCTATAGGGCTAGAGCTGCATATTTAGGTCTCATTTAAAACTTATAAGTTTCGGTAAACAATTTAATTCCCGAGAAAAAAAGCACCATTTTCCAAACAAGGCCTTGCTTTATAAGCTTACATGCTCAAATTAATTGGAGCCGTTGGGCAGAGAATTTTGTAGGCTTACAAGTAGAAGCCTATAGTTAACTAGTCTGTTGGTAAAACCTAGACCAAAGTAACCTCTTGGGAGACAAAAACTTAAACACAATGAAAAAAGATGGAGACTGCTAAACCACTTATGTGCGGGCCAAAGCGAAATATCAGACGCCACTTCGCACAATCGCATGAGCCGCCTTCAATCCCCCATCAATCCCATTCCATGTGCTCCTATCCTCATACTCTGGAGCCCCGTCTCTACCCCTTCTCCTCCCTCTCTGGTGGCTCGCTAGCACCCGGAGCTAACTATCACTGAAGCCCCGCTCCTCTACTTCCTCATCGCTCACTCCTCTGGATCCACCCCATTCCCGCTTCGAATCTGCTGCACTCCCATCATAGATCTGATGCCTTTTCTGCTCGCCATGGTGTCCACCTCCCACCCACTGTCATTCTCAACAACCTCACATGAGCGGCAACACTAGGATGGTGCATCGATGGAAGGTGGAGCTGTGTTGGTGATAGGTCCGAGGGGATGACCTAGCACTATGCAAGGTCGTGGAGAGGAAGAACCATAGTGGATGAGCAAGGGGATGACGAAGGAGATCATGACCTGCCGGTGTCGAGGCACTAGGCCAGCTTCCTCTTCATTTAAGCTCGTATGCTTGCGTTCACAACCCACATCTTCTCCTCTCGGTTGGTTGTTTCGGCTATTTCTAAATTTGTTACATCACACTTTCTCAATTGTTGCATGAAGTGTTTTATTTTGTTTTGTATTGTATCCTCTTGGAAAGTTGTATTGAGTTGTTTTTCGTTGCAGTGGCTGTGTGATGTGTTGCACATGGTCATCTTTTTTGTTGCAGTAGAGGCTATGATTATCAATTTGTTGCGAACATTTAATTCTATTGTTGCACGATCAATTTCAAAATATTGTCACTATTGTTTTTAAATGTTGCATTGTACTCGTAAGGTCGTAAACTTTTTATTTGGGATTTCTTGTTTTAGCACTTAGCTAAGTCATATACTCATAGCTTCATTTCTTCTTTCAATGAGAAGATGATATCTTTTTTCCATTGCTATTCTGCCTTTTGTTGCATGCGTTGATTATAATTGTTGCACAAGTTGTTCACTGATGTTGCATCAGAGCATACGATGAGAAGTTCGAGTGCTAGTCCACCTCCCAAAGATACTAACAATAATATCTGGCAATTAAGATGTGTCATCCAATTAGCAGTGGATGGTTGGACATATTCTCTTTCTAATAGCCGAAGGACTCGCCGGCCCCTGAGGAGCACCACGTCAGCCTTTTTGCGCAACGGCCCCCGTGTTCTTTGAAATCACGCCGAGGTCCCATTTCACACAAAACTTCCTGTCTCCTCCGCTCGGCTACCCTCGCCTGCCATCCCTCACCTCCTCCCTACCCTCAGTCGTGTCGCCCTCGCGCTCGCTTCCTTCCCCGATGTCGCCGCGGCACCCGCTTCCTCATCCCCGCCTTCCACGCTGCCCACACCGTCCTTCCCATTGGCTGTCTCCTCCCCTTCGCCTGCATTGCCCCCACCACCCTCCTCCTCCCCTTCGCCCACGATGCCCCTCCTCTCCTTGGCCCGCGTCGCTTCCCCTCGCCATGCTATCCCTGTCTCTTCCCCCGCCACCACCGCCTCTTCCCCGCCTTCCATGCTTTCGTCGCCACTCCTGGGTTGCCAGACACCCAAATCCTAGGACACCGTAGGAGTCTCCTTCCCCTTCTTGCTCCTGTCCTCTCACGGAGGAAAGGGGAGAGGACGATGAGATAGGAGATGGGGACGACGAGAATTAGTGCTTATTTTTTAATTGTCTTCGTTTTTCCTCTTGTTTTGTTGCCCATCAGGAATCCGATCCCTATGTCTATTCATTGCTCATTTGATTTTGATTTGTTCTTGCAAGTGGTGGCGGTGGTGGATTTTTCTTGCTCGGTTGTTGATTTGTCTGTTTAGATTCTGCCGCTCAATGTCGAATCATCTCTGCGGTTTCCTGAGGTGGGTTGGATTGGATTTGGGCTCTTATCTTGGGTTCAGCGAGTTTTCTATTCTTGTTTTGTGTGTGTGATTGTGTCTGTTCTTATTTTGTAGGTTGGAACGAGAGCATTAGGCAGGAGATGGAGGTGGAGGGCAAAAAGAATTTAGATGTGAGTAGTTATTTAGTCTGTAAATCGAGATTCCCAAGAATTATTCCCTTTTCTTCAGAGTTGCAATTCCCTTTAGATGGCTTCCAATTGCAACTCTGAGGGAAATGTAGGAATTGATTATAGATTATTGCTAATTTGCATGGTCTTTTTTTTCACATCTTCATGTAAAACCTTTTATTCTGGTTGTATATCATTATGTCTTCTGCAGTCGTGTTCCCCATAGTCCTATGGGTACTTGCTTAGCATAATTGACTAATAATTAGTATATTGTTAGGAGCTGGGACCAATTTGAAACAAATGCAGCTTTGTTTGGAGTAAATAGTACTTTTAGTGAAGACTTTTATACCACAAAGCTTGAGAGAGGTCCTCACATGAGAGAGCTTGAAAAGCAAACTACAAAAATAGCTAGAGAAATAGAGAATATAGTAACATAAGATATTCATCTTGTTGAGGTGAGTTTCTACTCATGGGTTTGTTTGTCCTTTCTTCTCTCATACACTTGTAATTTTAAGATTCATTCTCAGGAAAGAGGCTTAGATTTGGATGAAGATCTGGTACAAGATGAGGAGATAAAATACTCTGCTGTGTGAATAGATGTTGACAATAGCAATTTTAACTTGCAATCAAATGCTCCAAGCACCACATGTGCTTTTAATTCATTTATCAGCACCACAACTGCAGCCTGACCGTATCCAATAGAGGTAATACAATCTTTTATCAACACTTGAACACTAAACAATATATAATATACTATGGTTTGGACATATATTGGACCTCTTGAAAGCCTGATTACCATAGTGCTTTCTATTGTACTTAGACTCAAGGCGGGAATGATGCAATGTATATACAGATCTTGTCACAGAATTTTCTAGTTTCATCGTGGGAACTGATAACTAGTGATAGAATTTTCCAGTTTCAGTTTGCAGTCTACATTTTGTCAAAACTATATGGCTCATTTAGTTTATAGTTTGCTATCAGTTTTAGTTTCACTTTTTGTTTATTTTTTGGAGTAATCAAGTAAGTGCGCCTCTTTAACACAGTCATTAGAAAACTTCGAGCTACTACTTTGTTCACCACAGGAAAGAACCATGAAATCACTAGGAGTGGAACCTTTACTGATCAGTGTTACTTTTCATAGATGACAATGGGCATAAGCTTTGGTAAACCATGTGATTCAATTTTAGTGAGTTACACATGTCTTACATTATATTTACATCCTTGCAAATTATTGTTATCCCTATAGGTTGAAAAGATAATAGTTGAATTACTATATTGGATGTTTATCTCTTTCATCAATGGATCAAGAAGCAAGGAACTTCATGAAGAAAAGCAAGTAGTAGTTAGATTTTATATTTTAGGACTCAAATTTTACTCTTGGTCAAAGCTCTTGTGTTGACAACAAATCAGTTGTTTTTGTAATGTGGAATGATGTTAACAATACCTATATTTATTTTCTTAATGCAATGCAATCTACCTTTTGAACATTGATCATGTTGAGTTGTGATATATATTATGCAAAATGACATGCCTAATTAGCAAATAAGAATTCTTTATAGCAATTATAATTTCTACGTACGTAGCACACAAATGAATCATATTTTTCCTGTATACTAATTTATGTTGCAATATAACAATTATATGTTGCTAACAGGTGTTAGCTATGTTTCGAAAACATGTGTTGTTATAAACAAAAAATTGTGTTGCAACTTTGCAACACCTTTTCTTTTGTATAACAACACCTAATTTGTGTTGCGGTAGACCTACCTTATAGAAACACGACCAACAACATCACTTATCACATGTATTGCTATTCATCATAGCAACACATATTTGTAGATATAGCAGCATATACACGTGTTGCTATAACCTAGTCGTGTTGTAGTGAGTATTCAATGAGTCATACTATCAAGTAGGTGTTTAGCTATTTCCCAAACCATTTATATAGGAAAAAGTCCGGTTTACTCCCCTGAACTACCAGAAAAGTCTGGTTTACCCCTTGAACTACAAAACCGGTTTTTTAACCCCCTGAATTTGTCAAAACGGTCAATACACCCCTTGGGCTGGTTTGGAGCGGTGGTTTTGTACAATCAACACATCTGAGCTCTGTTGATGCTTTAAGATGTGTGCTTGTATCTTATACACATGTGTATGTGGCTTGTATCGTATTGTACAAAACCAGCTCCAAACCAGCCTGGGTGTATTGACCGTTTTGACAAATTCAGGGGTTAAAAACCGTTTTGTAGTTCAGAGGGTAAACCAGACTTTTCTGATAGTTCAGGGGAGTAAACCGGACTTTTTCCTTTATATACAAATAGCCATGCATGTTGATATGAAACAATATAATTTTGCAAACTGGGTTCGACATGGTCAAAGGTTTACAACTTGCCTTCGATGAAGAGCTGGGGTTCTTCGGTAGGGTTTGTCGGATCCAAGAACTCTTCAGAGCTGCTGAAATCTACACGTGCGAAAAGAAGCCAAATAAATACAATGAATTCAAATAAAACCAAAAACTACCAAACTAGAACCAAAAGAAAAGCACAGGAACAAAAGAACTAGAAACGGGCTCTCAGGAGGAGGTCCAACGAGTCGAGAGGATGTCCAACTGAGAGGGGTCGAGAGGTCCTAAGGAGGTCCTGAGGAGGAGGTCCTGAGGTCCAACGAGGGATACGACTACTCAACGTGGTCGTAAAAGGGATACAACTACGCAACGTGGTTGTGAGCGAGATACAACTACGCAATGTGGTTGTGAGAGCAAAAAGGAGAACAGGACACAGAGAAACTCACCAGGTCAGAGAGAGAGAGAGAGAGAGAGGCCAGAGAAGACTGGAGGAGGACGACGAACGGTGCAGGTGCTCCGACGAACTCTTCGGCGGCGTGGTGGTCGAAGGCGGCGCAGCTCCGACGGCTCCTTGGCGGCAAGACGGCAGCGGCTCAGCCGAACTTCTTGGCGAAACTTCAAACACTGAGAAGCTGGGTGAGAGCATGAGAATTGGGTGAGAAAAAGGTGATGAGAGAGGGCTGCTTAGGCTTTTATAGCTGAGGAGGACAGGAAGAGCAGTTGAGAGACTCTGAAGCACATGTGATCGAGGGTAGGTGAAGGAGGAGATAGAAGCAGGTCTGGAAGGAGACAAGAGGGGGAAACGGGTACTGTAGAAAAGACAACATTTAATGCGACACAACAGCATTTAATGCACGCAGTCTTTTGCGTCAACAGTGACGCGATGAGAGGAAGAAGAAGGTGAACAGAGCTAATAGGTGGGGCCAGTTAAAGCTCGTGAGGGTGGTCCAACCAAAGCGGTGGTCATGACCAATAGGAAGGTCGTGACCCAAGGGGTGGTCGTGACCGAAGGGGAGATCGTGACCCAAGGGGAGGTCATGACCCAAGGGGAGGTCGTGACTCGAGGGGTGGTCGTGACAAGTCTCCAGGATCACCCGGAGATCTCACAGGACCACCCAGGAGGTCTGGGCAGAAGGGGAGGTCCAAACGAAAGGGAGGTCTGGACAGAGAGGGAGGTCCAAACGGAGGGAAATCCAAACGAGGGGAAGGTTTGGACTGAGAGGGAGGTCTAAACCAAAAGAGAGGTCTAAACCGAGAGGGAGGTCTAAACCAAAAGGGTGGTCTAAACCGAGAGGGAGGTCTAAACCACAAGGGAAGGTCTAAACCGAGAGGGAGGTCTAAACCAAAAGGGAAGGTCTAAACCGAGAGGGAGGTCTAACCCAAAAGGGAAGGTCTAAACCGAGAGGGAGGTCTAAACCAAAAGGGTGGTCTAAACCGAGAGGGAGGTCTAAACTAGAAGGGAAGGAAGGGAATCTCAAACACCAGGGGACTCTAGTAAACTCTAAAGAAACCGAACTTTGGATTAGTTGAAGTTGGATTAATTCATATTAAATCGCTACAAATTTTCAAAATCTCCAAGTTAAGCTTGAGCAATTCAACAAAACCAAATGGTTATTTTTATTTTCAAAAATCTCAAAAAAGCCCAGAAAATTGGGATGATACATCTAGTTAGTTCTGTCACTCTGTGACATCCAATAGGAGACATTCATAGCAACACTATTGCATAGAAATACTTGTAAGCTATTTCTAAAATCCTAAAGTGTACTGAAACATCATAGTATACTTGTAGAAGGATTTAACATGATGAAGAAATGCCAACTACATTCAATATCTAGGATTTTAGATGTCCACACTAAATAATCATGATCTGCACAATACTAACTAATCTTGAAATGTTGCGAGAATACTTTGTTGCATCTATTTTTATAGCAATGGTGTCGACGATTGAGTCACCGATCTTACGAAATAAATAGAGGAAAATGGCAAAGAGTTATTGGGAGAGAATGGGATTGCTCTTTATTGCTATGCTATGAATTGGATCCTTTGCAGAGGGTGCCCTTGACAAGACAGTGGACTAATCCTAATTACACTGAGCGTAATGCTTGCCATGCTATTGAATCAGACTTGAAACATGAATCTAATGCCGATTGTCCTACTTCAATCTGATTCTCTTGTTCCTTCGTACTCCATCTTTAAATAACCATTGAAGAGATGGCAGTTACTCCTGAAGAAGACGCCTATTGGAAGAGACGGATCCGGTCGGAAGGTCAGTTACAATTAGCGAAACAGTAACTGATCATTGGTTAGTGTCTGTGAGACACAAAACCATACGGTGGTTGTTGTTAGTGTCTTAGGAACATGAAGCATCGCGTGCTATGGACCAAATATGACATGTATTCCATTCATCACACGATAAGGAATATAATTTGAGTTAGATCCTGATGCCAGTTCATTGCTTCCTCGAGCAGTCATCTGGTCGGGGACTGGGTACAAGACCTCATCCGACGAGGGTACCCATTATGTAACCTATGTTATCCTTATGACCACAGGAGTCGTTAGCCTTAGGGGTTACGACTATGAAAACTTATGGTATTTTAGTATGTATTAAAGTAATACATAGAGATTTTAATCCTCGTTAGCTAGCCCTAGAACTTTAAAATGAATTGGTCATGTAAACCCTCTCTCTTGACGAAGTCGTATCAGGCAGACCCTCATTTAATGTTGTGACAGTCGAGGTGGTCTGTATTCACTTTAAAGTTGAGAAACTGCCTTGGGAACTAAAGAGTTTTCTGTCTGTTGGAAAAAAAAGGTTTGTGTCCGTTGAACTTTGGCTAACTCTCGATTGCAGTTAAGGAATTGCGGCTATAAAATCCCCTCAACGTAGGGTTTTATGCCCCCAGATTTTCCTTCAATCCTTTTCATCTTCTTGCGAAGAATCTTCTCCAACCTCCTCTCACTCTTTCGTTGAAAGCTTCCTCTGACCTCCATTCATCCGTTCAAAAATCTCGTCATGTCAGACTCGATCACCAAGTGGTCGGTTTCAGATCTGAGTCGGAAGAGGCTCATGGCGCTGGCGGAGATCAGGATGCTTTCAGACAAGAGCCTGATCAAATGGAGGTCAGCAGCTGGAGAACATTTTCTGAGCCGTGAAGAAGGGGAAATCCTTATTTTCCTCGCCTACATTGAGTGTGGGCTCAGGTTCCCGGCTCAGAAGTTCCTTTCCCGAGTCTTGGAGTACTACGAGGTCGAGTTGGTGAATCTAGCCCCCAACTCCATCGCCAACCTCAGCATCTTCATCTACCTTTGTGAGGCATACCTAGGGATCCGACCAAGTCTGAAGGTCTTCAGGTACTTCTATAGGGTGGCGAGGTCGGGGAGATCGGCAGTCGGACCTGGGGATTGCTGGCTACGACTCCACGATGGGAAGGCCGACGAGTACATCCGTATGTACCCAAAGTCCTCATGGTCGTCATGGAAGAAAAGCTGGTTCTACATGATAGTCACGAAAGAGGACGGCCTCTACTTCGCCGGCAAAGTGGCAAGCGAGAACCTACTGGCGGTCCACCAAGAAGAAAGAAGGACGGGTTTGAAGGGTAGTCGATGCCATCCAAAACCTCAGTGCCAAGGGATTGACTGCTTGGCACGTGGTTTGGGACTTCTCCATGCGCCGAATTAGTCCCTGAAGCTCCGATCACACTCCCTTCTCTGGCACATTGGTCATGATGAAGCGACCAAGGATTCAAGAGGGGGTAAGTTCTGAAAAATCCCGACCAATTTGGCTTATTTAATTGATTATTTTGTAACCTTAGAATCTCTTTATCCTTTTGAAGCGCTTTCTTCTGACGAGGTCAGAGAGCGGATCAAAATGATATGCATTGGGGAGCCTAATATGAAGGCTGCTTTCCCGAATATTCTGGGTGTTGTCTCTCTAGAAGAGAGGATTAGGAGACTTAAGGTAAATATCAAAAAAATCTCATCTTTTATATGCTCTCGATCAGTATATGATTATACTCTAATATGCAGGCGGTCAGCTTGAGGGAAAAAGAGTCTAATGATGGCTCTACTCCGACCGACTCTTGCTCTACGACCACGCAAGATGATGGCCTTCCAGAGGTGAGAAGAGCATTAGTGATGGAGCATATATATCGGAGATGGAAATTTCATCACCTAATCCAATTATATTTATGACTTATGTGGGAGAAAAAGAGAAGCCGCAACAAGAAACTACGGAGGTCATAGACCCCAGAGTGGTCGTTCACGACCTGCCAGTTGCTACCGAAGTAATTGTTCTGGAGACCGACGAGACTACACCCTCCGACCCGATGGTCAGGGATCTTATTCTCAATCAGCTGGTCAGGAATATTTCTTCCAACCTTCAACCGGTGGATGTGAGGGGTCTAACCAGCCCTACCGGTTCGGTACCGGCAAAGTCGGTTGAGAAGAAAGAAAAGGAAGTCAAGCGTGACAGACTTTGCTCCAGTGCGATTCAAGCTTAAGACCAAGAAGACGACCAAGTATGTATATACGAAAGAAAGACTTACGTAAATACTTACCTCTGGTCGTTATAGAGTTTTAATCATCTTTTCTTCTTTCTTTATAGGTCCTCTGGTGTTCCGGTTGCTTTCGACCAGTGCACCCCTTAGGGGCAAGTTCCTGAGGAAAAGGAGGTCGAGACAGCCCCAGAGCATGTTTCAATGCCAGTGCCTACTCAGGAACTCGTGGTGGCTCCAACCCCTCCTTTGGAGGTGGAAGTTCCTGAGGAACCCCAGCAGGTGCTAACGACTGCTGGGAGGTCTTCTTAGACCAGCAATTTTCCTCATCGCCCCCAGATCTTCAATGATGAAGAACTTGATGAGGCCTAGGGAAGAACACCGGGCCGTCAAGCAGAAACAAATCTTGACTCCATTTTCACCGAATACAACAACATGGAGATCCTGGTAAGTATCTGCGACCACTTTAAATGGCATTTCCCTTAAATTTTATCAAAAACTTAAAAGGAGTCTGCTATTTTTTTGCAGCATTTGGTGGAAAACTTCGCTTTGGTCGGAGGTCTGACCCAGCGAATAAAACTCTTGGAGAAGAACTCTGAATTAGAAAGTAAGTACTCTCTTTACATCTTCCCCTCTCCTTCTTTACCATCTGTCTCATTGTCTATTCATTAATTTCTCCCCTTTATCGTATTTGATAGATTCGGAGAAACTTAAAGAAGATGTTATGGCTAAGGAAGCCATAATAGCCAAGCTAAAAGAAGAATGTCAAAACAAGGACCGATCGATTGAATACTTGACGACCAGGCATAAGGAAGTTCTTGAGACTATCGAGAAGAACAGTGAAGGTAACCGGTCAGAAACTTAACCAGTGTACTGTCTTTTCTAATTATATGTATTTAGTCTTTGGTCTACTAATGCAGAGCAAACTCAAACATTGAAGAAAGCATAAAAAAGCTTTTGAGTTTGAGCGTGGCAAGGAGACAGGCTTTGGGCATAATCTTGAAGAGAAGGTCAAGACCCTTAACAAGATGCTCTTTGACATGGGGTCGGGAGCTCAACTGCCTCTCCTAGGAGATCCCACGATGAAGATCAACTTCCTTAGCCAACGACTCGAAGACCTCAGAAGCCTGCCCAAGACTACTCGGGAAAACCATGCACAGACATTAAAGGAAGCTGTCGTCAATTGAGTCAGTTTTGCTTTGGCAAAGCTGAAGGCCTCCGACCCTTCCGTGCGTGTCTAAGTCATTGAGGAAGACTTCAACTGCTCGGGAGATGAAGCAGCCGAGCTTTTTTGAGGAAATGACACCTCTTGGAAACAAGATTGCAGAAGAAATGGAGGTCAGATCTCCGATGCACAGCGACCAGTCTGGTGATCCTAAGGAGTAGGCTATTGTAATATAAGAATTATGAATGTAAAAACTTACCTTTCTTTCATCAATAAAGTCTTTGTTTATCCTTTTGACTTATGATGGACTCATGTAAAACTTACCTTTCTTTCATCAATAAAGTCTTTGTTTATCCTTTTGACTTATGATGGACTCACATATTTCTTCGCCCCCGACTGCTTGTATAGTAGAAGATCTTTACCACAGAAGCAGTGAGCCTAGAAAAAAGAGTAAAAGTCACGACCACTATATAAAGTATGTGCTGATTATGTTTGTAAAAACTGATCGTATTAATACTAGGAAATCAATTATGGTCGGAACTAGTGTATGACTTTGACTAGTTGTAGATCTGTTTTCCATAATCGAAATACGAAACAATATATTGCATGGTCGGAAGATAAGACTTGCCTTGATGAGAAAGAAATTATGCAAGGATGTATGCAATAAACGATAAGTGGTCCTGTTTATACTTAGTATCCAAACTGGTCGCAAGGGTTGCTAAGAATTGAAGACATGGAAAACACTTTGTGAAACGTGCTCATGCCAAGTCCGATTGGCAGCGAAGATCGTAGAAAAAGGACTGTCACTAGGAAACTCCTTCTAGTGGTAGGACCATAGGCAGAGAGGAGAGGTTTCGACTAGGAGGCTTTCCGTGTCCCGATCAGTAGCCAAACGAGAGTAGAATAGAATGTTGAAGTGAAGAAATGTAGACTTTGAAATCTTAAGCATATAAATAACTATTTGTGTTATGCTCATTTACTTGTTTGATTCTTTAAGAAAAGAGCGTATGGTCGCACGTGAGAACCATAGCTGTGATGGTCACGTCTAGGACCTTTTTGGCTTGTGACGATTAAGTCAAGGCTAGGAAAGTAAAAGAGATCCTTTAGGAAGGATATCAGAGAGAACATGGATCTTCTCCGACCAATTTAAACAACAATAGTATTCAACCGGATTATGGGTACAATTATATAAACAATATCACTCATCAAAGAAAGTAAAGAAATGATAAATCTTTATTGAAATTGATAGAATGTAAAATTCATTTATACAAAGAACTTACGCAATTGGTTAATGTTCCATGAACTAGACAAAACATGCCCATATGACATGGTTGAGATATGCATCTCATCAATACTCCATGAGATCCTCGTTTATACAAGGTACTTTCGATCAGAGTGTATGATTTGGCTTTTTGAACTATGCGATCTATCGATGATTGAGTCGCCGATCGTATGAAATAAAAGAGAAAAATGACGTGATATTTCCTGAGACAGAATGGGACTGCTCTTTATTGATACGAAATGGATTTACAGGGGGTGACTTAGACCAGGCAAAGGATTAATCCTAATTACATAGAGAATGTGGTTTACTATGTCGGATGATCTTGTCTAGATTTGCTTGACTTCGATCTCCCTCCTTTGTCTTCTACGCTCCTCCCTTAAATAACTTCCGTAGAGGTGGCAGTTACTCCTGGAGAAGGCATCCCTGGTGAAGCGTCGTGACTGGTCGGAGCGAGGCGTCGGTTGATAATGTACCAACTGCTTTGCAGTTAAGTGTCTGTGAGACACTTAACCGTATGGTGGTTATTGTCAGTGTCTTAGGACTGTGTAACATCGCGTGGTATGGAGCACACAGCACGTGTTCCGTTCATCACACGGTAAAGAATATACCTGGAATCATATCTATACACCAGTTCATAGCTTTTCCAAGTAGCTCCTTGGTCGGAGACTAGGCATAGGACCTTGTCCGACCAGGGTACCCATTTTGTAACCTCTGGAATCCTTACGACCAGTGTGATTGTTAGCCTTAGGAGTTACGACCATGAAGATGTATGGTCTTTTATTATGTATTAAAGTAATACATAGAGGTTTTAATCCTCGTCACGATCAGCCTCTACATCATCTTTAGGAATAATGCCATGCTGAAGATAATTGTAGATCGACGTCATCCAATCTCTACCGGGATCATGCGTTACGACCTCCTGTGGACCACCTATGTTCTGTGGAACATCTATGTCCTCAGAATTCTCCACTACCGAGGGTGAATCGAGTTACTTAAGAAAAACTCCGGGCGGGACAGGTGACCTTGTGGAGGCAATCCGTGCCAACTGGTTTACTAGAAAGTTTTCCTTTCTAGGAATATGTTAGATCTAAAAACTAAATAAGTGCTTTTCAAGTTTTCATACTTCCACCAAATAAGATGTCATCTTGGTACTTGAGCATTGATACTCTTGTTAGAATTAGGCCCTTATGTGTCAAGGCCCATTTATTCCTGAAATTTCAAAGCATGCATGGTTTAGTCTTTCTTTTTGCTGATCGTGCTTTTCAATATCAGTGGTCGAAACTCAGTGGTTTGCTGTGAGCAAATCAAGTCGGTTTACTTCTAACCCAGGAGATGATCACTGGGAGGCACTTGAGAGAGTGTTGCGCTACTTGAGACGCACAACCTCATATGTAATTCACTATACTGGGTATCCATCTATATTAGAAGGATATAGTGATTCAAATTGGATCTCTGACGCAGATGAGATCAAAGCTACAAGTGGTTATGTCTTTACCCTAGCAGGTGCTGCAGTTTCATGGAGGTCATGTAAACAGACTATATTGACAAGGTCAACCATGGAAGCAGAACTTGTAGCACTAGGCACAACCACTGTTGAGGCTGAATGGCTTAGAGAGCTTCTGTTGGACTTGCTAGTGGTTGAGAAACTAATACCGACAATCCTAATGTACTGTGATAATCAAACAGTGTTGATTAAGGTTACAAGTACTAAGGATAACATGAAGTCCTCCAGATAAATGAAGCGTAGGCTAAAATCTGTCAGAAAACTAAGGAACTCTAGAGTGATTACTGTGAATTATATACGCACTGAGAAAAATCTTGCAGACCCTTTCACAAAGGGGCTAGCATGGAAGGTGATTTCCGTTATGTCTATGGACGTGGGAATGAGGCCCATTGGAGTTACAACTCAACAGTAACCCATACCTTCTTGATCGAAGATCCCGTGACTTAGGTAATGGGAAAAACAAGTTGATGTTTAAACAAGAAAGTACATTTTAATAAAAAAATTGTACTCGTATCCTAATAGACAAAGTACTCTGAATTGTATGGAAGGATGGCTTAAATCCTTAATGTATTCTAGTGTCCAATGAGGGAAAAATGTATTAGCCTATAGGATACCTAGAATGAAAACACCTACTAGAGCTCAACTATGAGGTCGTAGTTCACGAGAATAGGGGCATTCTCTAGAAAGCTCGTGAGCATATAAGGGAGCATGACCAAATGATGCTCCATTTAGGTTTGGTTCTTTGATAGCCTAGTATCAGTTGAGATTTCAAGTGAAATCTAATCACGAAAAGCTATGAATTCAAGACCTAGTCCATTCACCAGTTATGAGAAGAAGAATCTTGCTATTCTAGGTGCAAGTTCAACCCGTATGGGGCTTACACTGAAAGACTGGTATATTAACAACACTTCAGCACAATAGTCTTTATCATCCTTTTTGTTGTTTGCTTTGGAATTGGTGGGGATTGTTAGAATTAGGCCCTTATGTGTAAAGGTCCATTCATTCCTAAAATTCCAAAGCATGCATGGTTTAGTCTTGCTTTTCGCTGACCGTGCTTTTCAATATCAGTGGTCAAAACTGAGTGGTCGAAACTCAGTTGTCAAAACTGAGTAGTCGAAACTGAGTGGACGAAACCAAAGACCTGAGTGGTTGAAACCAAAGACCAGTGTGGTCGAAACTCAGTAGTCGAAACTGAGTCATCGAAACCCAAGACCAGTGTGGTCGAAACTCAGTGGTCGAAAAATCTAAGACCAGTGTGATCGAAACTCAGTGGTCAAAACCATAGGCCAGTGTAGTCATAACACAGTGGTTGAAATAGTGATCAGATCTATAGACTAGTGTGGTCGGAATACATTGGTCGAAGCTGTAGACCAGTGTGTAATCAAGATCTGCTAAACACTACTTAATTACCATTAATTGGTTTTGAATTAGCAGTTACTAGTGGTTTAATGTGTTCTTTGTTATTCAGTTACTAGAGAGTAATGGACTCAACCTCAAATAGGATCTGGAGATGTCCAGACCTGCGGTGATTTTGAACACCTCCATTTTTCCTATCTTCTTCCTATCGGTTCTCTTGTGCTGAAGGGTTATGCTATCAAACCAAGCTATCCCTTCTCCTCGACGTGTACTAGGAAGGAGGGTTAGCGGGTATCTCCGAACCCTTGTCGCAGAGTTCACCTGCACGGGGCGGCAATAAGGTTTTTGGGCAGCGCATCTATGTGACCGCTCGCTGTGCTGCATCATCAACTACCTGCACCGCTTCAAGTCTACATTGCTTCCTTTTTTTCATCGAACCCAACTGTAAGTTGGTCGTATGACTACCCTTTTCTATTACAATCTAACTATTGAGTATATTTAGAAGTACAATGAGTTGTCTGCTGTTAGTATAATTTTATGTATCTCTAGTTTTATGTGATCTTTGCCTCATAATAAAATCTAGAATTAAATTATTGTCCACTCTTCCAACAACTCTTTCCTGACATGATTCACGACTAGATAAGAATCATCTTTCACTAATGTCTGCGTATCCCAGCCTCTCAGCTGCTCGAGTCTGCTAGTAAACCTTCAGATACGCTACATTGTTTGTAGCAGGAAAATTTAGCTGAATGACGTATTTGATGTGTTCTCCCGTAGGTGATATCAAGACAACTCTAGGCCTCGAGCCTTTGAGCATCAAGAAACCATCAAAGTACATTGTTCACTTATCGTGGTGTTCGTACTCAGGCTCTTGGGTGGGTTCAGGGTTTATCCATTCGGTAATAAATTTTGCTAGTGCTTGGGACTTGATTGTTGTTTGTGAGATGAAATGGCGGTCGAACGCCCAAACTTGACCACCTATTTTGCTATTTGTCCTAATGATTCTGTGACAGAACTTGACCACGGGGATATCCAGTTGGTACGACCAATCTGTGGGCTGAAAGTAATGCCTTAGTTTCCTTGAAGCCATAAGGAGACAATAGAGCAACTTTTGTACCTGTGGGTATATTTTCTTAGGTTCATAGAATACTTCGCTTATGTAATATACCGATCGTTGAATATTTTCACATTCTATGACCAGTACACTGCTGACTGCTTGTGGCGTTGCAGCCATCTAAATCAGCAATGATTCTCCCGATCTTAGAGAAACTATGATCGGTGCACTTGTAAGGTACCTCTTAAGTTCTTCAAATGCATCATTTGCATCTTTAGTCCACTCGAAACTCCCATGTTTCTGAAGAAGCTTGAAGAAAGGTAGTCATTATTCACCTAACCGTGCTATGAAACGACTTAGCGCTGCCATACATCCGGTTAGTTTCTAGACTTCCTTCTTTGTGGTCGGAGGATGCATCTAATCGATGGCCGATTTTTTTTTGGGTTTGCTTCAATCCCTCTAGCCGAAACTACGAATCCAAGAAGCTTTCCAAAAGAAACTCCGAACACACACTTCTCTGGATTTAGCTTAAGGTTATGCCTTCGTAAATTATTGAAAGTCTCGTGTAGGTCAGAAATGTTGTCGCTAGAATTGATGCTTCTCGGTTTCGATCTATCTGAGGATTAAATGTATTTTGCATTAACCTCTGAAAAGTCGCAGCTACATTTTTTAGACCAAATGGTATTTTAACATAGTAGTAAGTGCCATATGGAGTGATGAAGGAAGTTTTCTCTTCATCATCTTTGCACATATTAATCTGGTGGTACTCTAAGTATGCATCCAAAAAACTCAACAACTCACACCTAGAAGTAGAGTTCACAAGTTGATAAATGCGTAGAAGGGGAAAGTCATCCTTCAGACAAGCTTTATTAAGATCTGTGAAGTCAATACACATTCATCATTTCCCATTGCTTTTCCTAACCATTATAGGGTTACTCTGGGTA
The DNA here is from genome assembly GCA_036346405.1 of Phyllostachys edulis. NCBI lineage: Eukaryota > Viridiplantae > Streptophyta > Magnoliopsida > Poales > Poaceae > Phyllostachys > Phyllostachys edulis. Next base: position 50,903,485 of record CM070560.1, read on the forward strand.
GTCGACTTCACGAATGAATTCAGCCTTGAGAAGCTTGTCGATCTCCGACTGGATTGTCTCCTTCCGATTAGGTGCATTGCGTCTTAGCTTCTGCTTGACCGGTTTTTTGTCAGGTTGGAGAGCTAGTCTGTGCTCGATCACCTCCCTAGGGACTCCGGGAATGTTGGACGTTTGCCAGGCGAATGCGTTTAGGTTTGCTCGGAGGAAGGAGACTAGCGACTCTTCCTATTTAGGGTTCAGTCCTGCCTCAACCAGTACCTTTCGGGTGGATGTGTTAGCATTTTCTGACCCAGATGGCATTTTAGCGTTTTTCAGAGAAATGCCTTTGTCGAGTGGAACCTCCTTGGTCTGGTCGGAAGGCTTCGCCGCCATCTTTGGCCTTGAGTGCTTGACCTGCATAGTAGGCGGATTAGTTTCCCTGGTCGGAAGCTCGTCGACCAGTTTTAAGGATTTTCGATCACACGCATAAGCCATTTTTCGATCTCCTCGAACCGTGATGACTCTTTTTGGTCCTGGCATTTTTAAACTCTGATAACCGTAATACATGGCCATCAGGAATTTTGCCAATCCCGGACGACTAAGGATTCCATTGTATTCGGTTTCAAAATCCACCACATCAAAAGGAATCTTCTTTGTTCGAAAGTTGTCGGGTCTTCCGAACGTAACCGGTTGGGACAGTTGCCTAATCGGTTTAGCGGTAGAACCAGGAATAATGCCATGAAAGGTATATTTCACAGGTTTTACCTTTGACCTGGGAATTTGTATTTCTTCCAATGCTCCCGTAAATAAAATATTTAAGGAGCTACCTCCATCTATTAAGACTCGATTAACTTTATAATTATTAATAGTAGGTTCGAATACGATAGAGAACCTACCTGGTCGAGTCGACGGGATGGGGCAGTCCACTTTTCTGAGGAACATAGTTGTTTTCGACCACCTGGATGGCTTGATGTTGATCGGAGACTCGGCGAGGTTCACTTCCCGCTCCATAACTTTCAGATGGCGTCTTGAGTTGTACGAAGAAGATTCCCCAAGATCATATCCACAGTGTGTTGCGGCTCCTGGTACTCCATCTCTTCGCCGCCATCTTTATCCTTCTTGGAGCTCGGTTCTCCAAGCTCTGTTATGGACGAGAAGGGACCCTTACCCGAGTAGTAATCCTCTAGTTTCTTTTGCCAAGCTCGGCAGGTGCGCAGATCATGCCCTGCTGCCTGGTGAAGTAGACACCACTTCTTGTTCTTCTTGTAGTCGTTGTTCGGAGCTTTCGCATTGTTTCGACCGGAAAAGTCTTTCTTTCCCTTGGTAATTTTTTTCTAGAATCACAAAGACTTCCTTGTTGTCGGGCTTGTGATTCTTTTTACCCTTGAGAGACTTCTTGCTTTTGTTATCTTATTTCTCCAAGCCAGATTGAGGGATTTTGTCTTTCTGATCAATAGCTTCGCACGCTTCGCTGGCGGCTGCGTACTTGTCATATATGTCGAAAAGTTTGACGGTCGTACGTGGAGATTCATTACAATATCCTATATAAACCGCCGGTTCCTCAGCCCTGCTTTAAAAGCCTGGATGACAGAAGATTCTGCGACCTCTGGGATAGAGTTTCGAACCTCGCTAAACCTCTTGATATATTGTCGAGAGTTTCATTGGTTTTCTGCCTGATTCGATGAAGATCATCCTCCTTCCCGGGGTGGTCGTACGTCCCTTGAAAGTTCGCGATCGAGTGTCGCACAGCTGCTCCCAAGTGTAGATAGATCCGACCGATAGGTTCAGTAGGTATGACTGGGCAGACCCTTCAAGGACCGTGGGCAGGTAATTTGCTATCACGTTGTCATTATCACCAGCAGCTTTGATGGTGGTAGTATAGATTTGAATAAATTTTAATGGGTTCTGATTCCCATTGAACTTCTCTATGTTGGCTGGTCGGAACCTGTCCAACCAGCGAACAGCTTGGAGCCCTGCCGAAAATGCTCGACAGCCCATAATGGAGTCGTGGCATCTTCTCTGAAAAGGAGCCAGGTTATAGTCGGTTGGGGACCGGTTTCTTAGGTTTGTATACCCAGCATCCGGCATCCCAATGCAATCGTAGATACTAATGTTATGCCTTTGACCACCTGCTTGGTTTAGACAATGTCGAAGGTCACCAGAATCAAGCAGTTTTTCCCCTTGATGAGGGGAAGGAGAGGCTACTGGGAATATCTGTCTTCCCTCGTGATTCCCTCGTCGGAATCTATGAGGGGGTCTTGATGTCGATCGATCCTCCATCTGACCATGTTGCCCTTTGCTGAGGGAGGAGAGCTGGAACGAAGTCATGGTATGGCTTTGCAAGTTCCTTTGCTCCCGGTACATCTCTGTATGCTACATGGTTTGTCGGAGGATCTCCGACATTTGTCCTGCAAGCTGAGCATAATCTGGAGTTCCTGCTAGAGTATGATCTGGATTATTCAGAATATTCCGGACTCATTGCAGGTTTTGTATTGTTACCGAAGGTCGTGGAGGATTCCCGCTTGCAGTGGGTGTTCAATGAGTCGAATTCTCTCCCGACCTTCTGGTTTGCCCTATCTGACCCCTTAGTTGCGGTGGGGTAGGAACAGACATATTAACTAATCAACGTTTATCATCTCGACCACCTCCGTCATTTGGTGCTTGAGCGCTCGCACCATTTCCATCAGTACGTGATGGCGAGACAAGCTGTGGAGGATCGTGCAAGACACCTTGATTGGTATCTCCGATTGCGTGAACCTCCTCGTGCCTCTAACAGCGGTCCTTCGATGAGCTCCAGTCGTAGCTAATGAAGAGCCTTCCACTGCTTCAGTAAGGAGCCTCCACGATAGAGAGCGGTCGAAGATTACCACCTCTGGTGGGCTTTGTGGTGGACTTAGCATGATCCGGAGGATTGCCGGCCGTATGCTGAGTTTTATCATTCCTACTTGGCCCACGACCAATGATAGCTTCATTGACACCCTCACTTGGTGTCGATTGGCCCTCGGAATACGTAGGAACCGTTGGCGAATACGGGTTGCCCATGATCGTGTCGAGAGTACATTGACCCTCAGCAAGGAGCCTCCACGATAGAGAGCGGTCGAAGATTACCACCTCTGGTGGGCTTTGTGGTGGACTCAGCCTGATCCAGAGGATTACCGACCGTATGCTGAGTTTTATCATTCCCACTTGGCCCACGACCAATGGTAGCTTCATTGACACCCTCACTTGGTGTCGATTGGCCCCTGGAATACGTAGGAACCGTTGGCGAATACGGGTTGCCCATGATCGTGTCGAGAGTACATTGACCCTCCGATTGCGGTGTTGGGCTTTCGTTGCAATTCTTGCCAGTCGGAGGGACCGGGCTTGTTGAGGCATTTGGTCGTTCCGAACTGGTCGAAATGACGGGTTCCTCTGGGAGCGCCACAGATGACGGCAACGAATCCTCATCCATCCAGTTGATTTTGCTAGTCTCAGCGCATAGTGAGCGGTTGGAGGAGGACGATGACGACATCCTGTTTTCTTCCATGACGCAGATGCATGCATCCATGTCGAGATTGGTGTAGTCCGCCAAGTCGAATCAGTTTTCATCATCCCATGTTCCCGCCATGTTCGCATGAGCGATGATGGAGCGAAGGGAGTGAATAGACATGTTCAAAGTGAGCCCGGCCCGTCGGCCCAGCCCGAGCCCGAGCATGTCCGGGGCGGGCTTGGGACTACGATTTCGGCCCAAAGGAAGCTCGGCCCGGCCCGAATTTTCGATTTTTTTTTTAAAATAAATGGAAATCTATTATTTTAATCCTGAAAATGAATTAAATAATACTTTTTTATTCCGAAAAAGATTAAAATAATGCAGTTTAATAGAAAAATCAACTTTTGGGCGGTAGAATTTCCTGCCAAATTTCATAGGGCTTTTCAAGCCCGGCAACCCTACCGCATTTGAACAGCTCTAGGAGTGAATGAGGAATGATTAAACGAATTGATCTTCAAGAACTCAAAACGCCTTGTTCCCCACGGACGGCGCCAGCTGTCGACGATCGAGTCGCTGATCTTACGAAATAAATAGAGAAAAATGACAAAGAGTTCTTTGGGAGAGAATGTGATTGCTCTTTATTGCTATGAATTGGATTCTTTACAGAGGTGCTCTCGATAAGACAGTGGACTAATCCTAATTATACTGAGCGTAATGCTTGCTATGCTATTGAATCAGATTTGAAACATAAATCTAATGCCGATTACCCTGCTTCAATCTGATTCCCTTGTTCCTCCGTGCTCCATCTTTAAATAACCATTGAAGAGGTGACAGTTACTCTTGGAGAATACGCCTATTGGAAGAGATGCGTTAATTGAAAAAGTCGATTCTGATTAAGCGAACAAGCGATGGCGGTCGCTCGGTTAGTATCTGTGAGACACTAAATCGTATGGTGGTCGTTGTCAGTGTCTTAGGAGCACAGAGCATCGTGTGATATGGATCAAATGTGACATGCGTTCCATTCATCACACAGTAAGGAATATACTTTGAGTTAGATCCAGATGCTAGTTCATTGCTTTCTCGAGCTGTCATCTGATCGGGGACTGGATACAAGACCTTATCCGACCAGGGTACCCATTATGTAACATCTGGAATCCTTAGACCACAGGGGTCATTAGCCTTAGGGGTTACGACCACAAAGACTTATGATCTTTTAGTATTTATTAAAGTAATACATAGAGATTTTAATTCTCGTCAAATGGTTATCATGTGTTGCTTATCTTGTGATACACCTTATGTCCAGATGACATTTATTAGACCTGCTGACATGGATGCTCTCCAAAATGCACTGGATAATAATAATGTGAGTGTAATCTTTGCCATTTCCTTTACCTCCAATGTTGGCAAAAATCTATTTATCAACAAATAGCCTAATTTGTTAATGATCTATGTTCAGGTGTCTCTATTCTTCACCGAGACTCCCAGTAATCCATTTCTCAGATGCATTGATATTGAGCTTGTCTCAAATATGCGCCATAGCAAGGGAGCATTGCTTTGTATTGCTAGTACCTTTGCGTCCCCTATCAATCAGAACGCACTAACTTTCGGTGATAACCTAGTTATTCATTCTGCGATGAAGTACATTGCTGGGCACAATGATGTGAGTTGATGGACCGAACTTCCTATACTCTCTTAACAAATACAGATTCGCATTAACGAGAGTATTTTTTTTGGTTTAGGTTATTGGAGGTTGTATCAGTGACAGGGATGAGATGGTTTCCAAATTAAGTCCGCATTTATCACCATGTATGTTTAGGTTGCTGGTTTAGCATTGGAGTGGAGGATTTTAAGGACCCGGAGAATGATGTTGTTCAGGCCCTTGACAAGATCTAAGCACCTGACACGTGGAAATCTATCTGGTCATATTTGTCTTGGGATCCCTTAGAGAACTTTGATATTTGACTACAAATAAATTTCTTCGTTTGTTTCCTTCATCTATTCTTTCGGTTTCAGTAAAGTTGGGATCTCATGTTGTCACAAAATGGCAGGGTGGGGTGTCAAATTTTAGTTGATAGTTCTCACGTATTTTTATGCTTGATTTATCCTTTATTGCCATTGTGGTGTGAAATGACCTCCTGCCCGAAGATTTCAATGGCATTAGTAGTGAGATATGTTTGGGGACACAAATGTAAAATATTTACATGCGAAGAGTATCGATGTGATCTTTACAACGTTTTTTTTCTCCCAACGACACGTGACGAGGATTAAAACCTCTATATATTAATTTAAATACATAAAAGACTATACGTCTTCATGGTCGTAACCCCTAAGGCTAACGACCTCACTGGTCGTAAGGATTTCAAAGGTTACACGATGGGTACCCTGGTCGGACTAGGTTTCGACCAGGTAGCTGCTCGGAAATGCTATGAACAGGCACCATTAACCGTATGATGAATGGAACACGTGCGAAACGTTCCATACCTTACGATGATATACAAGACATCGATAATAAACTACCTTACGGTTAAGAGTCTCACAAATACTTAACCGCAAGGCGCTTAGCATATTGTTAACTACCTTAAACCTCCGACCGGTTATAACGTTTCATCGGGGCGTCTTCTCCAAGTAATCGCCACCCTTCGAGTTATTTAATGATGGAACGCATAAAGACGAGGAGACACGCACACACCACAAATAACAACGAAGGCAACCACGAAGCCAAAGCAAGTAGTATTCAATACATTCATGTAATTGGAGATAGTCCCTAGTCAAGTCTTGTAATCCCGCTCATATTAATAAAGAGCAAATTTCATTCTCTTCGTGGATACTCCACGTCATTTTCCTCTTTTATTTTCATAAGATCGGCGATTCGATCGTCGACAATTTGGCGCCGTCCGTGGGGAAGAAGACGTAAGTTTCAAGAAACTCTTCGCTCATACAAATCCTCACCCAAGTTCCTCGCAATCGCTAATGCGAATATGCCCGAGTTTGGAATGAGGAGAATTGGTTCGACTTGGCGGACTCGCCAACCTCGATATGGAAGGATGCATTCGTGCCATGGAAGAAAATGGCGATCATCCTCCTCTTCATCCTCCGCCGGCTCGCACGTCGCCGACGATAGCGAGATCGACCGGATGGACGAGGATGCACCACCGACCAGCCATTCCGATCAGCTCAGAATGTCAGGGGATCTCTTCAAGCCCGGCCTTTCCGACCGGCAAAACAGGTGAAGAAATTTCAGCACCACCACTCGAAAAACTCTATACCCTCGATAAAATCATGGTGAAAGATATTCTCCTCGACTTCGGTAATTCCGAGTCAACCGACATCCGTAATCGGTGTCGATGAAGCCTCCATCGTCATAGGCCATGTGGGGATGATCACACTCAGCATACGATCGGCAGTACGCCGAATCAGGCTGAGGAGACCTCAGGAGGTGCTCATTTCCGACCGCTCTCCGTCGTGAAAACTTCTGGCAGAAGCACTGATAAGCTCTCCATTAGTTACGATGGAAGCTCATCAGAAGATCGATGCTGGAGGCACGAAGTCAATGCGATCGGAGATGAAAATCAAGATGCCCTGCACGGTCCTACATTCTCTACCACGCCATCACGTGTTGTTAGAGATGATCCGAGACGTTAGGAACCAACTTCCAGAGTCCACGGAACTGATCGACGTCCATCAACTAATTCGCCTGGCGTTGCCCCACCTAGAGTAGTTGATAGGGCAGATCAAATCGAGGTCGGGGAGGGTTCAAGTCTCACGACACCTCGACGGTCTGAACCTCCCGAGACCTTCTAGCTCAGACAAAACTTGCGACGTGTTCAAGATATGTTAAATAATTCTGATCCTGCTTTAGCGGGAACTCTAGGTTTTGTACAGCTTGTAGGTCAAGTATCCAAAATTCTCCAACAGACCATGCAGCACACGGAAGCGTATCGGGAACAAAGGGTTTCAGGGAGTCAAACTATGACTTCATCCCAACGTTCCTCCCTCAGCAGGGGACAGCATGGTCATGCTCGAGAACAGTCGATACCAAGGCCTCCTCGACGATTCCGACTAAGGATTCACGAGGGGAGAAGGTTATTTCATGAAGCTACTCCCCCATCACGTCGAGAAGAACCATCGCTTGGACCTGACGATCTTCGACATCGTCGAATCAAGTAAGCGATCGAAGGCATCATACCAATGTCCACGACCGGATCGGCACACCGGAGTTCAGCAGCGTTCCAATCTTAGGAACCGGTCTCCGACCGATTACAATCCGGCACCCTCCCAGAGAAGACGCCATGAATCAATCACAGGTTGTCGAGCCTTCTCTGCAGGGCTACTGGATTTGGACAAGTTTAATGGAACTCAAAATCCATTGGAATTTCTCCAAATCTATACCACCGCCATCAGAACTGCTGGAGGCGATGAAAATGTGATGGCCAACTATCTACCCACCGTGCTCGAAGGGTCTGCCCGGTCGTGGTTGTTGAACCAACCGGTCGGATCGATCTATACTTGGGAGCAACTCTGTGATCTTCTAATTGCAAATTTCCAGGGTACGTACGACCGCCTTGGGAAGGAAGATGATCTCCACCGAATCCGGCAGGGCTCTGATGAGACTTTGTGACAATACATCAAGAGATTCACCCAGTTCGTAATTCTATACCCGAGGTCGCAGAAATCGTGATTCAAAGCTTTCAAAAGCAGTGCGAGAAATCGATGGTTTCACGGAGGACATAGCAATGAACCCTCTAAGAACAACCGTTGAGCTTTTCGACATGGCCGATAAGTATGCCACCGCTAAGCGAAGCAATCGAGTGGTCTTGAAGCCATTGATCGAAAAGACAAGATTCCTCGGCCGGCTGGACAAACCCGAGAAAAAGAATAAGAAGTCTCTCAAGAAGAAGAAGAACCGTAGGCTGACGACAAAGAGGTCCTAGCCATTCTGATAAATTCATGAAGGGTAAGAAGGACTACACCGTCGGGACAAGGCGAAAGTCCGACCGAGGATTCGAAAAAAAAAAGAAGTGGTGTCCACTTCACCAACAAAGCGTGGCATGATCTACGACCGCCGAGTCCGCAAAAGAAAGCTGGAGGATTATTATGCGGTGAAGGACCATTTCCGCAATACAAGAACCCAAGAAACAAGCTCCAAAAAGGACAAGGATGGCGATTTAAGAGATGGAATACCGGGATCCCCAACATACAATCAACATGATTTTTGGAGGATCTTCTTCATCTGAATCCAAACGCTCATCCGAAAGCCATGGAGCGGAGGTCAACCTCGTCGAATCTCCGAACATTATCAAGCAATCGAAGTGGTCGAACATCGCAATTTCCTTCAGCAAAGACGACTGCCCCATTCCTTCGACTCGACCAGGTAGGTTCCCTATTGTTGTTGAACCAACCATTAATAATTGTAGGGTTAATCGAGTCCTAGTAGATGGAGGTAGTTCTTTGAATATATTATTTGCGGGAGCTTTAGAAGAGATGCAGGTCCCCATGTCAAAGGTGAAACCAGTGAAATAAGCTTTTCATCACATAGTTCCTGGCTCCATCGCAAAACCGATAGGGCAAGTTTTCTTACCGGTTACGTTCGGAAGGCCCGATAACTTTCGAACGGAAAAAATTTCGTTTGACATGGTAAACTTTGAATCCGCATACAACGGAATTCTTGGTCGACCGGCATTAGCAAAATTCTTGATAGCCACACATTACGGTTATCAAAGTTTGAAAATGCTAGGACCAAAGGGAGTCATCACTATTCGGGGAGATCAAAAAATGGCTTATACATGTGACCGAAAATCCTTTGAACTGGTCGATGAACTCCCGACCAGAGAGGCTAATCCATCTGCCATGCAGACCAAGCACTCAAGACCGAAGGTGACACCCGAACCCTGCGACCAGTCAAAAGAGGTATCCCTCGACAAAGGCACTTCTCCGCACAGCGCTAAGTCACTACAGGCGAAGATGCCGCCCACCGCCGCAAGGTTACGGTCGAGCAAGACTCGATCCTAAATAGGAAGAGTCGCTCGTCTCCTTCCTCCGAACAAATCAGGACGTATTCGCCTGGCAGACGTCCGATATGCCCGGAGTCCCCCGGGAGGTGATCGAGCACAGGCTAGCTCTCCAGCCTGATAAGAAACCGATCAAGCGAAGCTGCGCGTTTTACTTTGATCGGAAGGAGGCAATCTAGTCGAGATTGACAAGCTTCAAGGCCGGATTCATCCGTGAAGTCAACCACCCTCGATGGCTCGCCAACCTGTAATGGTTAGGAAGAATAATGGGAAATAGCGAATGTGTATCGACTTTATAGATCTTAATAAAGCTTGTCCGAAGGATGATTTTCCCCTTCCACGCATTGATCAACTGGTAGATTCTACCTCCGGTGCGAATTACTAAGTTTTTAGATGCGTATTGGTACCACCAGATTAGTATGTGTAAAGAGGATGAGGAGAAAACTTCCTTCATCACTCCATATGGCACTTATTGCTATGTTAAGATACCATTTGGTCTCAAAACGCCGTGCAACTTTTCAAAGGTTGATGCAAAAACCTTTAGTCCGCAAATAGGTCGGAATCTAGAAGCTTACGTTGATGATCCAGTCAGAAGACCACCAACGCTAGCAATCACATCTCGACTTGCAAGAAACTTTCAAAGAACTTGAGAAGGCATAACCTCAAATTGAATCCTAAAAGTGTGTGTTCGGAGTTTCACTGAAAATTGCTTGGTTTCCTAGTCTCGGCTAGAGGTATTGAAGCAAATCCAAGAAAGATAGCGACCATCGACCGAGATCGACCTCCAACCACGAAGAAGGAAGTCCAAAAACTAACCTATTTGTATGGCAGCGCTAAGTCGTTTCATAGCAAGGTTAGGGGAAAAAGGGTTACCTTTCTTTAAACTTCTTCGGAAACATGGGAGTTTCGAGTGGACTAGAGAGGCAAACGATGCCTTTGAAGAACTTAAAAAATACCTTACAAGTACCCCGGTTTTAGTCTCTCCGAGATCGGGAGAAACACTGCTAATGTACATGGCGGCAACACCACAAACAGTAAGCGGTGTACTGGTCGTAGAAAGGAATAACATCCAACGACCAGTTTATTACGTAAGCGAAGTCTTACATGGACCAAAGGAAAGATACCCACAGGTACAAAAGTTGCTCTATGGTCTCCTTATGTCTTCAAGGAAGCTAAGGCACTACTTTCAGGCCCATAAGGTGGTCGCATCGATGGATATCCCTTGGTCAAGTCCTTGGAAACAGGAATCATCGGGACTAATAGCAAAATGGGCGGTTGAGCTAGGGCGTTTGACCTTCATTTCATTTCACGAACAGCAATAAAGTCCCAGCAAGAGCGTAATTCATTGCGAATGGACAAACCCTGAACCCACCCAAGGGCCCGAGTACGAACACCACGAGGAATGGACAATGTACTTTGACGGTTCTTTGATGTTAAAAGGGTCGGGGGCTGGAGTGATCCTGATATCCCCTACTGGCGAACACATCAAGTACGTCATCCAGTTAAATTTTTCTACCACAAATAATATGGCGAATATGAAGGTTTATCGGCAGACTCGAGCGGCTGCTCGCCGGGATTCACAGACATTAGTGAAAGGCGATTCTCAACTGGTAGCGAATCAAGTAGGGAAAGAGTATCAATGCTCGAGTACCAAGATGTCATCTTATCTGGCGGAAGTACGAAAACTCGAAAAGCACTTCTTTGGTTTTCAGATCCAGCATATTCTTAGAAAGGAAAACTTTCTGGCAGACCAGTTGGCACGGATGGCCTCCACGAGGTCAACCGTCCCGCCCGGAGTTTTTCTCGAGCAACTCGATTCACCCTCGGTAGTCGAGCCTTCCGAGAACATACATGATTCTTCTGGTCGAACAAACCAATCAAAGGAACATGGATGCTCCACAAGTCGCTTGACGGTTGGCGCTTTATCACGATCAAGGTAGAGATTGATGACATCGATCTACAATTATCTTCAAGATGACATAATTCGGAAGATGATGTAGAGGCCGATCGATAGCACGAAAAGCCAAATCATACACTCTAATCGAACGCACCTTTGTACAAACGAGGATCTCATGGAGTGTTGATGAGATGCATATCTCAAACGGATGGCATTAAGTTGTCGATCAAATCCATGAAGGAGTCTGGAGCACATCATTCCTACAGTAACACCGGTGGGTCAAAACCTTCAGCAAGGATACTCTCGCCAATCGCCTTCATGATGCAAAAGAACTTGTGACGGCGCGTATAATGTCGGTTTATAGCGATAAGTACATCACCAAGCACAAGCCTTACAAACAATTCCTCTATCTTGGCCTTTTGCAACCTAGGGATCGGACATTCTCGGGACCTTTCCCAAGAGCACCCGGGGTTTCAATTCCTTTTCGCCATGATTGACACGTTTACAAAATGGATCGAGGCGAGCCGTTGTTAAAACAACAACCGAGGCCGCTAAGAGATTCCTCATGAAAATGTGATCACACGATTTGGTGTACCTAGTCGTATAATCACGATAATGGTGTCCAGCCTCTCTAGCAAATCAATTTCAAGAATTCTGCGATGAACTTGGTGTAAAGTTCATTTTGCTTCATTGCTCATCCGCAGAGCAACGGAGCGATTGAGCGAGCCAATGGTATCATTATGCAAGGGATCAAACGCCGAGTATTCACCGCTTAATCAAACGGTCAAGAGCTTGGGTTCAAGAACTCCGTCAGATTATGGGCGTTCGAACCACGCGACGATCGTGCGACCGTGAAACACCATTCTTTTTGGTTTACGGGTGAAGTCATGCTTCCTCCGAACTCAAAATTGGCTCGCTCGAATTGATCGCTTTAACGAAAACGATCGTAATGAACGAAGACTCGACGACGCCGATTTCCTTGAAGAGCGATTTAAACAAAGCCCTTATACGATCGGCGGTCTACCAACAAGCCATGCGAAGGTACCATAGTCGTAAGGTGCAACCTCGCACCTTCTTGTCAGAGGTTATCCGTTCTCGAAAAATTCAGAGCTGTGCAAATCGCAATAAACTTTCCCCAAGTGGGAAGGTCCTTACATCGTGGTCGGTTACCTAAACAGTTCCGTACGACCGGTGATGTCTGATGGGCAAATTTTGTCAAATTCTTGGAACATTGATCAATTGCGTAAGTTCTATGTTTAATTATTGTTTGCTTTCTTTTCAATTCTTTCAATTTCAAAAATTCATTTATTCTCTAAAAATAATAAGTAACCTTGCTTATATATATATACCTATACCTATAGGTCAAGTGTTCATGATTGTTAATTTAAATTGGTGGAGAAGACAATTTTCTCTCGATATCCTTTCAAAGGATCTCTGTTACTCTATGGCAACGACTTATATGTCTTCGCCGTATTGGTCCTAGTCGTGAGCATTTTTTCCACGCGCGACAAAAACTCTTTTCTTAAGAGAATATATGAGTAATCAGAGCATCGTACAAATAACTTTCCATACTGAACGATATGCCTAAGATTATGAAGGTTATATTTCATTATTTCAAGATTCTGCTCTGCTCTTGTCTGGCTACTGGTCGGGACACGGAAAGCCTCCTAGTCGAAGTCTCTCTTTTTTGCACGTGGTCCTGCCCACTGGAAGGAGCTTCCTAGCGACGGTTCTTTTCTTACGATCCTCGCTACCAGTCGGATAGAGAGTTTGAACACGTTTCGCGAAATATGATATATGATTTCAGATCTAAGCATTCCTTCCGACCAAACTTTAGGATAATAGATATAAAAGATATAAACAAAGTTCACTTATAATTTGTTGCATTCATTTTTGTATTTCTTCTTATGTCAAATAACAAGGTCTCTTATCCGACCATATATAACTTTTGATTGGTATTTCGATCATGACAAACAAAGATCTATAACTAGCGAAGTCATAAGCTGGTTCCGACCACAATGATTTCCTAGTATTACTACGATCAGTTTTGACTTCATATCGGCACACCTTCAAAATAATGGTTTCGACTTTCATTCTCTTTCTTGGCTACTGCTTGTATAGTAAAGTTCTTCTACTATAAAGCGTTCGGGCTAGGAGGTGTGTGAGAATTTTAAAAAAAAGAGTCAAACAGGATAAAACAAAGGCATTGTTAATGACATAAAAGGTAAGTTTTACACATATTCAATATTTTTACACTTTTTGCAGGAGTCTACTCTAGAAATATTCCCAGACTAATTACTGCTTGATGGGGATCCGACCTCCATCTCCTCTACTACTTTATCTCCGAGTGGCTTGAGTTCTTCCATGAACTTGGTTGCCTCCTCAGGTGGGCAATTGAAGTCATCTTCAACAACTTGGAAATCAATGGAGGGGTCAGAAGCTTTCAATTTTGCCAAAGCAAAACTAACTCCACTAGCAACGCCTGTTTTCATGGCCTGGACATAGTTCTTCCGAGTAGTCTTGAGCAGAGTATTAAGATCCTCTAGAAGTTGACCCAAGTAGTTCATTTTCTCATCGATCTCTTAGGGTAGGCGTGCTTGATCCTCGATCCCATATCAAAGATCATCTTGTTCAAAAAATAGTCTTTTCATCTAGATTTTGAACAAGAGCCGCCTCTTTGTCTTGCTCAAATTTTAGAGTCTTTTCTACTCTGTCTAAAACTTGTTTTTGCTCTGCAAGAGTAAAACAGTGATAAGCACAAAAATAATTGGAGGAAGATAATAAGTCAAGTTTACTACCTTCAATTTTCTTGTTAAGATCTTCCTTGCTGGTCGTAGCATCGGCGATCGACCGGTCCTTCGCTTTGATCTCTTCTTCAAGTAGAGTTGTCTTGGCTTTCTCAGCCAGGATCTCTTCTTTTATTTTCTCCAAATCTATCAAATACGATAAGGGAGAATAATTAGCAAAAGGCGAAGCATTGAAGAAAGAAAAAGGCTAAGGGGAAAGTTCTTACTTTCTAATTCGGAGTGTTTTTGCTCCAAGTCTTTAATCCGTTGGGCCAGTCCTCCGACCACAGCAAAATTCTCGACCATATGCAAAGTAATAAAATTATGAATGTGTTCAGAAATTGCAAAGTAATAAAATTATTTTCTTCGAAGCAAGAATTGCAATGTGGTACACTTCGAGTTACATTCTCCAATATTAATTCTTTAATAATTTCCAATTGTACAAAGTACAAAAATATTGAGAAAGTAACATATTTGTCGTGGATACAAATGCATAAATTAATTAATTGTGTAATAATTGTTTATTGTAATTATTTATGTAATGATTATTTATTGTAATAATTATTTATCGTATTATTTATGTAAGAATTGTTTATTGTAATAATTATTGTTAATTGCGGTTTATAGCGTTAATTGTAGTAGTCGTTGTTAATTGTAGTCAATTGCGGTAATTGTAGTCAATTGCGTTAATTGCGGTAGTTGTCGTTAATTGCAGCCAATTGCGTTAATTGTAGTCAATTGCGTTAGTTGTCGTTAATTATTGTTAATTGTTATTAGGTGTCGTTAAATGTCATTAGTTGCCATCAATTGCATTAATTAATGTTAAATGACATCAAACAAGCTATTACATACCTCAGGAGCAGACATTCCTCATTTCAGAAGGTGTAACCAGCCTACCTAAAAGCTAAACAGCCAAATACCAAACCTCTTCAGTCCAACCGTTCAGCCTTGCAGCGCAGCCGGAAGCCATTTTTCAGAAAAGCTATAGCCGTGTGAAACAGACCCTTTGTCAACCATGAAGAAGCCAAAAAGAAGCAAAAAAACAGGTTTATTTTGTTCACACTCTTACTATAATTCCCAGTTGCAGCATAAACCAATATGGTCTCATCTATAGTTTACCACTAGTGAAAGCTGAGTTTCACCTTTGCACCACCTCCAACCAACCTCCTCCTAGTTCCCCACCACTTCAAATTCTGAAAACCTACTCCCAACTCCCGACCAACGCGCACAGCAAAAGTACAGAAACACACCCAGCATCACCCTCCACTGCTTCCATTAAAGCCGACAGCTTTGGGGAAGAACTAAGAGTATGGTACTGTGGCCTGCGCGCCTGCGCTCACCACCACAGCCTTTGCCATCCAATTCAAATCGAACCAACGGTCGGCATAGGACGGCGAGCGAGCTAACCGCGCAGGCGCGCAGCCTCCTTCCCCGTTCCGAGGCCGAGAGCCCGAGCAGACCACCGGCACGTGACTGTGTGCACCGCTCACACGTCGCTGTTTAGCCACAGCCGCGGCTCCGCTTTACGTGATGGCGCTGCACGGAGCGCACGCCGCGGCATTGAATTGAGGCGCGCCCCAACTCCCAATGCAGGCTGTGAGGTGAGAACGCGCCGCGCCGCGCCAGGCGCCAGCCTTGTTGGCTTGCTCGCGCGCCCGCACGAGCGCAGCGCGGCATGGCGGGCGGGTGGGCGGGCGCGCGCAACACGGCCGCGTGGAGGCCAGCCCCCGCCCGCTCGGCAACGAACGGAACAAGAGTGTTCTTTCTGGAGGGCACACTGAGGTATTCATTCCTTGTATAGTGAAAAAGTCGAGAAAAAAGAAGCAACTTTTTCTAAAAGAAAACGGCAAGCTAGCGCTAGTGACCCGCGGCGGCGAGGTCACGGCTTCGCTACCAACTGCGCGAGCCGCTCGACCTTGACGGCGATTTCCGGCGGTATCCGTACGGCGGGCCGCGGCCGCTCCTTGCACCGCCGGAGGTCTAGCCCGAGCGCGTCCGAGACATCCTCGGAGCTCCACCCGGCTCGACGGAGCGAGTCGGAGCACCGGTCGGCCTTCAGCAGAAGCGCGTCGAGCACAGCGTCGGCGTCCACCGCCGGCGTATCCTCGCCGTCGAACTGACCGGAGGCCGCCACCTCGACCATCTCATTCACCTCCGTGTCCCTCCACCCGCCTTTCTTCAGCACGGACCCAAGCCTGTCCAGGTAGTCGTCCACCCAGTGCGGGGTCCTCGACATCCTTGCCGGCGGCGACGAGCACCCGGAGGACGAGGACGCCGTGGAGGCCTCCGAGGAGGACGAGTCGCGGCGTCGCCGGTCGGACGCGGCGTCACTCCAGAAGTCGATCCAGCGCGGGGCCTTGCCACCGCAGGCCGCGTCGAGGCTGCGGCGCATGTACAGCGTTGTCTCGCCGGGGGACGGCTGCACCGACGAGGGGACCCGCAGGTCCAGCGGCTGGGAGGAGTCGCGGGTAAAGAAGTGGAGGATGTCGAGGCCACAGCAGAGCACCCGGTCGTCGGTGACGAAGAAGACGGGGTTCCCGGCGAGGCAGGGGCGGCAGGGCAGGAAGCACCTGTCGAAGAGCGGCACGAGCAGCGGCGCGCGGCGGATGGCAGAGCGCGCGAGCCGCAGCGCGCGGGCGGGGTCGGCCGGCCTCGGCCCCCAGCACCGAGGCCAAAGTGCACCCCGCGCGATCTGCAGCGACGCCGCCGCGATGGGCAGGTCGAACGCCGACCGCAGCCCCGCGCGCGTCCGCCAGTCCGGGAACCCCGGGCCGGACGGGAGCCCCATGGCGAGCACCGCGCGCAGGTCGGGCGGGAACGCGAAGCCCATCTCAGCCTCGACGCGCGCCAGTACCGCGTCCGAGAGCCCCGGGAGCACGGCCACCCCAGACGTCCGGAGGTGGGAGAGCACCGCGGCCGCCAGGGCGTTGAACGAGTGTAACCCATGTCTCGGCGACGCGGACGCCGACGAGGGGCCCGCCGCGGCGCGCGTGGACAGGCGTCGCAGCCCGGCCGCGTGCGCCGCCGGGGACATGCCAGCCATCCGGCGGTCCACGTCCACCATTGCAACCGTCTTCGTATCCGCGCTCCCGTCCGTACGTTGTCTGCTTTTTCAAGTGCCCTTGGCTTAGAGAAGGTAATGGCGAGTCAGGAGTGAGTTCTAGACTAGAGACGGCCCGGCCAGACGGGGTAGGAAGGAAGGAGGCGGGGTTATATAGGGGAGGCGGCCATTGCCTATTGCTGGTAGGCGGTGGACCCCACGGCAGAGATTCTTGGGCCACCAAGTAGGAAGAGGTGGGGGAGCAAGGCAAAGGAGGATAGGAGTAGGAGCAGAATGAGAGGTGCTTCCTGGACTCGATGTTATTGAAGGCCCGAAAGCAGAGGATCAACATTATTCCATATTATAAGGGTCTTTTAACTATTCGTTGAAACTCAACGGGTCGAGATCAAACGTTATAGCATCGGTGCTACGGCGAAATGCTATACCACCGTTCAGTATCACTGTAGCAGACTTATATATACTGTACACACAGTGCTCCTTACAATACTGTCTGGATCCGTTTTTTTTTTAAAAAAAAGAAGGTTCCCCTGTTTCTATTAAAAGAAAGCTTACAGAAGTTCAAAACCAATCTAAAAGGAATACAAAACAAGCTAACAAGTGATTACATGCAGATTTTTCCGGACAACATCAAACTAAACAACAAGACAACTAGCCAACTAATGACAAACAAAATCCCAGGTCAACTAGCACTAGAACCACACCTATCATCCAACTTCCTAATCCATGGTGTTCATCGTCTTCTTACCCAAAAAATCTCCATCGCCACTTGATTCAGCACCGCGCCCTTGATGAGCAAATCCTGATCGACCTCTTTCTGCAATTTGGCCCAAAGATCAATATTTTTGTAAATGTCTAAGACCACCAGCAATTGTTCTAAAGGCCATTTCTTGTTGAAACAAGCCATATTGCGTGCTCTACAAATACACCAAAACATCGCTGCTAAGCCAACTAAAACCAATTTTCTTGTCGTCCTAGCAAATAATCCAATCCAGTTGATCATCACCTGGTGAATACTTTTGTAAATGATCCGTCTTGAGCTGTTGAGTTGGCATCTCTTTGTTTCCCCCTCCTCGCTCCTAAGTCCTAACGAATGAACACTGTGAATTACTATGTGAGAAGGTGACCTCGGCCAGTATTTGCCTCGCTGTTACAGTGCCTCATCCGGCGTGTAATTAACGACCGACGACTCATGATGATGATACAAGAGCTCGCAGGAAGAGTTGTAAATGGACCTGATCAGGATAGGCCGGCCCAACACCTCTGATAATTCGTATGGTTTGGACCTGTCTTGACTCGCATAAGTATAGCAGTTTCGAAAGTTCAGTTCGGAAGATTGGAAGCGCAAAGTGGTAGAACCGTGAAGTTTAGGACCCACGGCGTACTTTTGTCGAGATTAGTTGTATGATTGTGTCTAATAAGAATCAGCTACAGACTTGTTTAGATACATGGTAATACGCCTTAATCCCTGATAAGAAATTTGAACTACAATATCTTCAAATCCAAAGAAATTGGGTATAAACCCTCTCTGTCCAAAGAAACATATAGGTAAAGATCCGACATTGGTAATGCTGCTTGGGCCTACGGCATCCTGATCTCCGAAGCCAAAAGGTTGGGGAACGATCGCATGTGGAACCTCTGCCAGAGGAGAGGTACATGCAGCTCGAAGCGCTTGAATGGTTGAATCTGCCTTTGCCAGAGGAGAGGTTCAATGAATCAATAGTAGTTGAGTTGCCTGAGATGTTCTTCTCCTAGACAACTGAATAAACAATATTCTGGAAAAAGGACTGAATAAATATTTCCGGGAAAATTGTTTTCCATTGACGAAGAAAAGATGCTTGCATTATTCGCGTTCGATACTCACTGTACGATCATGTGTGCACTGAACACATTATTCAAAACGAAAGCTAATCTAGATGAAAAAGGTGAGGTGTATTTTAGACTTTTAGTCTTTAGGATGGAAGTGGCCTACAATGGGAACAAACAAGCGCACAAATCCCAAGTGCATTCTCAAAATGGCTATTTTTTAATAATGAAAAAAAGTCTATTTGACGGCACTCAACTATGGTAATAAATCTAAATTTCAACATGCAACTTTGAAACTGTCTAAACGCAACCCTCGACTAACAAGACCAGTTCACTTGACCCTCTCGCCCCAAACCATCCGGTTTTCGCTAATGTGTCATCTATGTGGACAAGCTTATACGTTGACGTGGCATCCTAATCAGCATAAAAACATTCCAAAAAAGCTTTTACCTCCGCCGGGTCCACATGCCAGGCTCTATTATATGTCTCGCTATGATGGAGGGTGTTGGGGTGGCTCGACTGTGGGCGGCCGGCGAGGAGTGGTGGTGAAGGCGAGGAAAGCACACAAACAGGTAGAGCAAAGGATGACGAGATCATACCGACGTTAGTGGAGGCGGAGTTGCTTTGTGGTGAGCGAAGAAGATGATTTTAGGGGCTTACACGTGGGCCCTACCATTAATTGTTTTATATGTTGTTGACCAATGTGCCATGTCAGCAAACCCTGCCAACTTGAATCGGTCCGGGCACCGGTTATGGTCCATTTTTTAACCCTCAACTATTGACTGAATACGATTTTCAACCTCCAACTCTCAAAACTGTTCTTTTTTCACCATTTGGTCCTTCCTACCCTCGGTTTTCACTGATGTGAAAGTGGTTTTTGCTGATGTGGTGGTGGTTTTCTCTGAGTGGGGTGGGACCCACATGTCAGTCCCCCCTCTCCCTTATTCCTCCTTTTTATGTCTCTCTTTCTCCCCCTCCCCCTCCCCCTCCGGCCGACCATTGCCTCCTTCTCCTCCCTCCCTCTCCATGATGACCACCACTGCCTCCTTCTCCTTCCTCCCTCTCCATGGCTCCAAGGGAGCACGAGCATCAGGGGAGTTACAGAAGTCTACCAGTGTGGACGATGAGGTCGGGAGAGCTCCGAGGCTGCCATGCGTCGTGCAGCCACCGGCGGGGTGGCTGGAGCAGTCACGCTCCAACTTGCACTTCCACTGCTATTGGTCATCGTCAGCGTCGCGCGAGTGCCTAGAGCAGTGGGTGTGATGGCACCGAGTCCACTGTCTTGGTGATCTGAGGTCGTGGTGCTTGGCGTCGAGCTCGGTTGTTCAGGGCGCTAGTCCTGTTGCTACTCTTGCTTGCGCTATTCCCAGAGCAGGCTGCGGAACTCACAGTGAACGGTGACGTAGAGGTGGGAGACCAGGAAGTTCGTGGCGTCGGGCCTGTTGAACCCGTCGTAGATGTCGACGAACACCCAACCTAGCTCCTCTAACACCACGATGTGGACGCGGTCCTCGTCGGCTTTCTCCTGCGCCCACTGCAAATCGTCGGAATCACCGGCATAGGTAGCGACGGTCGTTGCGGCGTCTGCCGAACCAAGATCTGCCGAATCCTGAAATTTCTCAATGCGTGTGTGAAATTGCAGAGGCAACAGCCTCTGTGGGAGAGGCTTTTGCAGAGCGTAGGGACGGCGCCTCCCATAGGGCCGGAGGTGGCGGCGTTAGGTGGAGGCTCAGAGAGGAGCGTAGCGTCCAGTGCCCCGGAGAGGAACCCTCTCTCTATGGAGCCAGAGACGAACACACCAGAGAAGGGCACGGAGATGGGCCCTAAAAGGGAACGTCGGGATTGGCTGTAGAGGCATGGCTTGTGACGGACGGCCTAGATTTGGTCGGCGGCGGAAAAAGGGGCTTGGAGAAACAGAGAAGAGAGAAAAGAGAGAGAAAGAAGAAGATGGGGAAGGGACTGACATGTGGGGGCCCATCATTTTTTCTGATTTGTTACATGACGCGGAACACACGTGGCAGACACATCACATGAAACCAGGTGGGATGGGCCGAACTGGGCAAAGTGGACGGTTTCGAGAGTTCGAGGGTGTGTTTTAGATGATTTTAGAGTTTAAGGTTGAAAATCGGATTCGGACGATAGTTAAAAGTTGAAAAATATACTTTTTTTTAAAAAAAAAAGTCTCTTTTTTTTAACACAGTTTGATCAACAGCGGCATCAATCCTCATTCTGCGTGTAAGACAATCTCCTAGTCTCACTATATCTGCAGTAAAGTTGAGCCGTATTTGCTGTGCAAGCTGTGAGTGCCTGTGCTTTTCTTCTCCCTGGACGTGTAATAATTTGCTTGGCCAAATATCGCCTTTCGGTAGTTGCACATAGGTACACATCTAAACACCAGTAAATTGGACCTAACTCCGCATGAACGACTGAACGTTTGGCCTGGACAAGACGCACACCTTCCCAAACTAGCTTATCATCAAGATGGCTTAGTTGACTTACTAATTGGCCAAATCAAAGCATGAAAGACTAGTAATAAGCCAGCCCACTACTAGCTCCCTCGAGCAAATTACAGTTGATCAGAGATAGAGACAAGGAGACGAAGCTGGTCCATAGCAACTGCATGTGTTATCTTGTCAGAGCTCTACTACATTTTTCCCTTCGTGATGGCAGTGGGGGCCAAGCTAATACGCACGTAGCTTCCAAGTTGGCGTGATACCGAGATTTCCAAGAGCTTGTGGTCGTCGCTGTCTGACTTTTGATGCTCATGCGTAGAGCTAGGCATTAGGCCGTGCCGTGCCGGTCGGGCTCAGGTCCATCGTGCTTCAGACCGTGTCGTGCCATGCCGGTTTGGCCTAGTCACCCCGTCGTGCCGTGCCGTGCCGGCCCACCTCACCTCCGGTCAGGCCCAGGCATGGCCCAAAACCCGTCGTGCCGGGGTCATGCCGTGCTAGCCCAAACCCAGCCCAAAATAACTATAGACAACGGATGCGGCGATGGCGGTGGCAACCGCCATCTTCATTCCTCTCGGCCAGAGGAGAGCCGGAGAGGGAGGAAGGCGGCGCGTGGGGAGGAGAGAGCCGGAGAGGGAGGGAGGAAAGCGGTGCTTAAGGAGGGGAGGAACTGAGAGTGGAGGGCTGGAGGCGGTGTGTGAGATTGGGGATATGGATTAACTGGAATGGGAGTTAGGGTTGGGCCAGGCCGTAGGGGGGAAGAACGGGATTGGACCAGGATACCAGGCTGGGGAGGGATAGGATTGGACCAGGTCGGGGAAGGGATTGAAGGATTGGGTTTTTTAGTGCGTCTTGGTCAGTCCAACGGTCAGATTTCAGCCCACTCGCCCAAATAAGTCAGATTGCGTGCCACCAAATTAACACGCATGTCGCATCGCGGTGTTTAGACCGTCTTGCGTCTTGACGGCCGGCCAACCTAAAAAGTCCAGTCCAAGTCCCAGCTCCACTTATGAGTCTCACGTTTTCGACTGGTGCTATGCCATTCCTCGATCGATTGCTCGCAGCATTTGCTCTACGCGCGCGTGCAAAACTGAAGTGAACAGTAGTTTGGCCCTTATTGTCAAGGGGAATCTCTGTTCTTCCCTTCTTTTCTCTGTTGTTTTTAGTCAGCGTAAATATACAGTACCGACGAAGAAAGGTGGCTATGAACTTTCCTTAGTGTTAGCATTAACAGACGAAAATGATATGCAGCTTCACGCTCTCTATTACTGAAATGATGTTTTACCTTGATAATTAGATAGTGCATGCTCACTTGTTAAACTTGCCCCCCTTCTTCTTACCCTTCTCTAGTCTCTCTGTTACTGAAGCTCAATCAACTGTAGGAAGATCCTAGGATCCAACACTTTTTCTTTGGAGGTACACACGGAGAAGGGCCATGATGGGTCTCAGTCAGGACTAAGGTCGAGCCAACCAGAGGATTAGGGTATGTACAACAGTGTGTTTCTTAGGTTGTCTTTAAAACCTTCAACTTATTTATAAATAACTTTAGAGACAATATCTTTAACAACCTATTTATAAAATCATTCATTTTCAACACAACTGTAATGAGCTTGTCTCTTATATAAGAGATGACACATTCTCTCTCCTCTAACTAGATTTTTGAGTAAGAGACGACTAAGATGATCACTATTGAAGATGCTCTTAGTCGTCCTTAATGATTGGATTGCAGTGTGCACTATAAGTAGGTTACCATGCTTTGATTCTAGGTTGGTGTTGGACATGACTAGCAGTCACTCTCCCACACGAAATCATTGATTCGCCAATTAATCGGGACAAGAGATCACCACGATTCACCGATCACAATGCGGATGTTTCGTTCAACAAACAGGTGTTGGTAGCAGTAACAATTCCCTGACGTCGCCGTCTCCCCGAACTGTGGCCTTCTGTTTAGAAACTGCCTCTCAATTCTAAGTTTCAACTTTCAGCTTAGCTCACTGTAGCTTGGAACCATGTGGTTTCGTCCTCTTTTTCTCCCTTCTTTCGCCGGTGACACTGACGCCAGTGCACACAAACCGGTGACACCATCTATGAGTAGTACTAGTAAGCTCGATTGTCACCCTAATTAGTGCCAAATGATCTAAAAACAGTTTCGTTAAACAACATTTGATTATTTTTTTTGTTAAAATAGTCAAATTTTTATTTGTCCGACATGATTTGAGATTTGTACTTCTTCTCATCTGATAAATTGGACCCGAAATAATTATGATTTTTTGTTCGGAAAATAATGGATCGACCACATTGCCGTATTTTATTGGTATAGAATTTTATTTTTTTATCTTTGTTTTTGTTCAATCTCTGAAAGTATATGTTAGATTTTGAATCATGTAATGGAAATATGAGTTATTAAGACTTTCGAGAATAATTACAGTGACCAGGAACAAAAAATACATAAATAAATTACTATAATTTATATATAATAAAGTTATAAATGAACTAAAATTTATCTGTTTTAGGCTAAGAAAGCAGTCGAATCTTTAATAGACGAACGCATCTAAAAATTCTCGCGTGAACTGAGGCATGCAAGAATAAAAGCATCTACAACAGTCTACGTCAGCTGTTACTAAGGAGTTGCCACGTCAGCATTTAGGTGATGTGGAGGAGAGAATGTGAGGTTGTTTCTAGATGAAGAAACTAGCAAATTGTTAATACCAAGACGCAAGAAACAACCAAATACTCTATTGAAGACTTACTTGTTACTTAAAAACGCATTTTGTGGGTCCCACTGTCTTAAAGCAAAATATCTATCAAATCATTTGTGCAGCCCGACTTCATTATTGATATGGTAAATAAGCTAAAACATATAGGCCACAAAGTTGTACGTCATTATTGATCATTAAGAATCATGCACACTTGTAGCAATTAAAATCTTAGACACAAGCTTAAAAAATAACCCATTGAAATACTTGTTTCTTTTTATTAGATTAAGTACTCTCTCTCTTTAGTAATAAGTTAATAACAAATTAAAACATAAACTATTGTAGATGCTCTAAACTCGCATCCATCCCGCGGATCTTGTGAAAAGTTTAATTACATCTCCAGACTCTCCAGGCCGGATCAACAGTGTCCATCCTTTTTCCCATGCGTGACGTTAATGCGCCAACCGAAAGCAAGCACCCATAATTCCGAGCCGGTACTGCCTAGGAGCAATTGATCTATTTAGGATTAGTACTCCCAGTACACTCACTTTGCCACTGAACTTACTCTTTTTGTTGGAGTCATAGTTAAGGGTCCGTTTAATTAGAGGTAGCAAGTTGAATCAGATGGTTCGGTATAAGAAATAAGGTGATTCAAGCGTTTGGTTGAAGGTGTCGTACCAAACTATCTCGGGCCAAGCCATTCACATTCGGCGAATATTCTTCTTTGATGTTGCATCAGCTCGTTCGAAAAATTCGGATGAACCACGACTTTCACTCTCGCTCCTCCTCTCGTGTTCCTCAGCGGGCTCAACCCACACACAGCACCTTCACCATGTTCATGCATGAACCATAAGCAACAACATCAAAAAAGAAATCAAATCAAAATCAATAGAACAACAATAACAATAGTAGGGGAGGCGCTACCAAGCCGAAGCCGGTGCGAACGAGTGGTCGAGTAGGAGCGGCGGCGGCCGGAGGCCACGCCGGCCGGGCGTGGCGCAGAACGGTCGAGGCGCGGGAAGGCGGCGGTCCAAGGCGCGCGAGCCAGGCGCGACCAAGAGGGAGCAGGCGGGTCGGGCCACGGGAGCGCGAGGAGGAGCAGCAAACATGGGCCTAGAGCAGCCGACGACGCCATGGGTTCTGTCGGCCAAGATGAAGCACCACGAGGAGCAAGTATCAGAGAGATAAACGTGGGGAGGTGAGAGTAGAGAAGAAGCAAAAGGATGGTGGCCTGGTGCTTTGCCGTGGGGAGGAGCGCCGTGGGGAGGGAGCGCCATGGGGAGCCTCGAGCCGGAGGAGAAGCGCCATGGGGAGGAGCTCCGTGGGGAGCCTCAGCAAGAACCAGTGGAGAAGAAAGAGAATGGGAAAGAAGAATGGGGGATTTGGTGAAAAGGGAGAGAGAAATAGAAGATTAAGTGAAAGGGGGATTAGAGTAGGGAATTTGAAAATTTTGGGTATCATTTCATACAATCAACCAAATACAATATCGTACTACTCCATCTCACCAATCAAACAGACTGCTTAAACGATCTCATTCAGAATAATCCCATCCAGGACGATCCTATCCATACCATTCAACCATATCCCACTAGCCAAATGCACCCTAAAATGACATGTTTTGATTCACAGTAGTAAAAATATCTCTCTACCCTCGGCGAACAAAAATATCCCACCACCCTCGGCGAACGAAATTAAAAAAAATGATACTCCTACGCAAGAAATCGCCGCTACAAGCCATGTGCCACGATCCCAAATCGTGGTAAGTGATCTGATGTGCTCTTGGAACGTGGCACGTGGCCTCACGCTCCTGATTTATGACAATGACGTGTAGCATGAATGCGCGCTAGCATAGCAGATGGTATGCGCACATCCCTATTACGGATTGGAATCGCGGTAGTCCTGTCACGGCGGTTTCATACGTAAAGATATCATCCTCTATTTCGTTTTAAAAAGAGATTAATTATGTTTTTTTAAGCCTAGCTAGTTAAGCCGTAACCGTGCCTTTCGAGTCATTCATTGCTAAAAAAAGGCGCTCGTCTTTCTTCACGACCACCGAGACAGAAAAAAGGGTCAAGGACGATTTCTCCACTCTCTTGGGCAACCCTTCGCGCAGTACAGTCGAAGGACGTGGACACATGATTAAAGCCATGCCGGCTGATGATCCAGTTGGTACTGTAGGGTAAAAACTGAAAACAGTGGCGTTAATCGGTTAATGTGAAGCATTTGTACCGTGTATCATGACGTGTTAGGTCATGCAGTCCATAGTATAAATAAGTGTTGTCTATAATATCTCTATATATTATTTATGGACAGCGTTAAAGACAGCTCATACAATGAGGTGTCTTTTTATATGCCTCTATAGACAGCTACTCTATGTACAATACATCTTATTTCTTATGTTACAATCGACTACTGCATAAGACGACTCAAATATGAATGCCCATCCTCTCTTATTCACATCATCTCGTGTTCTATATGATAAGTCTTATAAACAACTGACGTTACATTATTCTACATGTCTTCATCCTCTCGTTTCAGTGTCTTAGTTAGCTCCATAGTTATCCCTTAAGCCTTGTTTGGTTGACCACAATTTCGTTCAATCACATGACTGAAATTTTAGTTCAAATTTTTAGCTCGCTGACCTGTATCTTGGTTGGGAATAGACCTTCTACAGAAGCAGAAGGACTGAAAGTGCAGGCACTCTTCTTTGGGTCCGTGCAGTAGTGCAGAAGAAATTGTACGATTTATTGTATACTTCTATTTAACTTGGCCTAGTTTTTTTTTCTTTTGCAACAGTTGAACCCTCTCCGTAGAGCTGCTGAGCTATCACGAAATATCCAAAGGATTTTTAACCTCCACTTAACTTTGTTGGCTCGTGCGGGTGTCGCCCAGCAGTAAAGTTGTCTGGCTATGTGCCTATGCCAGGTAAAGCTGGCGGACGGTCTGGTCTACGAACAAGAGTGCGCTCTGCAAAAGAAAAGCACCTGGAATATTGCGTTTGCTTTCGACCTGGTTATCTGCTGGGTCAGTAATGCTTGTCATGTGGGTTTGCGAGATAAACCTAGATGTGCCTGACATGGACTCTTGTCTAATCAGTGATTTATCACCACTATACTTCTGTGATTTGTGAATCAGGCAGGCAGGCTAAACGAAAGCGAAAAGGCACGGACAACGTAGTATAGCTAGGGACATCATTATGCAGCACTACTATATGTGTCTGAAATCAGAATCAGTCATGGATGTAACGGAAAGCCCCCTTTCTTTGGGTAGTTCTTCAAAGTTGATTTGTAGTGTACTAGAGGGAAAAAAACAACAATAATTCTTTTAGACGTTAATTTGTCATTCTTGCACAATCTTAGAAGTATACCTACATTAAGAACATGCTTGGGAAGTTGAAAATTCCACATGAGTTCGTACAAAAATCAGGATTCTTACCAAAAAAAAAACTTGGTTCCGAATTAGACCTAAGTATGGAGTACGGAGCAATCGTCAGGATAACACATGGGATTACCATCTTAATTTATTTATTTTTATTAATTAATCCTTTTTTAAAATTTTATTTTAAAGTTAACCCCGACGCACTTTATTTTCAATTCTGACCCCCTTTGGTCACGCCACCACCCGTAACGTGACAAAACAATGTTGTCACGCTGGGGCATGCTCTTGTCATGCTATGCGTGGTGGCGTGACAGTGTTGTTTGGTCACGCCACTACCTGACCAAAAGTGCTATTTGGCGGACTTATCCTACAGCGTGATAGCATTGTTTTGTCACACCATGGGTGGTGGTGTGACCAAAAGAGTCAGAATTGAAAATAAAGTGTGTCGGAGTTAACTTTAAAATAAAAATTTAAAAAGATTAATTAATAAAATAAGTTCTCTTTTTTCCCTTTTCCTTGCGATGAACGTTCAGCAAGACCATTGTTAGTCAGGAGTCCTAAGTACTACACAACGCAGCATTATTCTTCTAGAGAGCTCTTCACATGAACGAACAGATTAAAGATTTGCAGCTGGTCCACAGCCTGCAAAGGCAAAGCGAAGGAGATTAATTAGCACCTTTTCTCGCTTCATGGTGAGTTAAACAAACAAAGCCTAGTAGTAGCCCTTCTAGGCGTAGGCAAACTTGGTGGAAGAGAAAAGAAGATGCCATGATCACTTTTAATTAGGTAGGTTTTTTTTTTCCGAGGAAATTAGGTGGTTGTTGATCAGCATGCGATCGAATTGATTTAGAGAGAGGGACATCCGTGCGTCTGGTTGGAACGATTCAGGATACCTTCTCCCAGGTAGGGAAAAAAGGCTGCGAATTGCGATAGAGGGGCATCTATGAAAATTCGTGCTGTCTCCACAGGATTATAGATAGAGCTAACCTCCCCTATTGGAATCCGTATGGTACCAAAAAAAAAAGTTGTACTACTAGTATATGTGGTCGATTTGTTGTTTATATGAACATCTCGGACTTGTATATGCACAAGCCAGCACAAAAAGCAGGTTAATTCTTCGGGTCCGTCTATACAAAATTTGATTATTTTTTTAATCCAAAACAGTCAAATTTTAGTTTATTTGTAATTTCATTATACATAAATTACAGTAATTTCTTTATGTAATTTTTGTTCTTAGCCACTGTAATTATTCTTGAAAGTCTTGATAACTCATATTTCCATCACATGATTCAAAATCTAACATATACTTTGAGAGATTGAGAAAAACAAAGACAAAAAAAAAAGAATTCTATACCAACAAAATAAGGCAATGTAGTGAATCCGTTATGTTTCGAAAAAAAATCATAATAAATTCGGACCCGGTTCATCAGATGAGAAGAAGTGCAAATCTTAAAACATATCAAACGAAATAGTCAAATGTTGTTTAGCAAAACCGTAATTCTTCGGACTATACTACCTTTCGTTTTAGTAGTATATTATAGCTGGTCCCTGAACACAATTTGACGTTTGGTAATGGTTACGTGAGAAGTCCATGGCCGACTATGAGCGTGTGTGGACAAATTTAAAGTAGTTTGGTAGGGGAATCAACGTATAAAAGAACAGGTAAAGGAGAAGAAACCAATGTCTTTTTTTGCCCTCGCCGCCCCCCCCCCCGGGTCTTATCCTGACCTCCAAATGAATAATCAGATAATCAGTTTGGAGGGGGGGGGGGAGGGATGTAACGCCAGTCTTGTTTAGGTTGGCTGTGCAGTACATATACACTAGTTCATTTCCTAGCTGGCCCTGATGGACCACATAATGTAGTACATAGTAACAATAGCTAGTCATTTTCATGCACAATTTTATTGCGTGCTTTGTCTCATGTGTTGGGTCCATGCACGTACATTGCTATGCATGGTCGACACGATAATGTATAATTAGTTCGTCTTTTTTTTCGTATTGGTTTTAACCACCTCTTGTTTCTGTCCTACTTTTGCTGTTCCTGGACATGCGATGCACGGATGACAAACTGAACGATTAAAATTTCTCGCTTGTTCTAATCTACCGCCACAGCATGTTCGTGATGATTCCCTTTGTCTAACGGTTGCGAAGGCCGGCACGCCTTGTGTGGCAGAGGGCTAGATGCATGGTATGGTTGGAGCCTAATCTAGGTTTGATCCTAATCCAAACACTAAATGCGAAGTTTATGTACCTAGCCCAGGTCTAATTTAGTTAGCTTAGGCCCAAGCCTAGCCTAGGCCCAATAAGAAAACATGCAAGAGCTAGCATAGCTGCTGGGAAAAACTAAATTATTTTTGAATGTCTACTTTGAGATTTCCCCACCAACCTTTGATGAGGGCACATCCAGGTGCTGCCACTTGGTGTCCCACCCTTCACTCCCCCTTCTCTTTCCTTTCCCACCCGTTTCTTTCGTCTCCAAAACAGAAAATTTTGATTCAGATGAATGAAAACTTTTTGCTCGAAAACTTTCGGTTCGAAAGCTTTTCATTAAAAATACTTTCGGTTTGAAAACTTTGGATTCATCCGAAACCTTTCGATTCAGAAACTTTCATTCGACAACTTTTGGTTCGAAAACTTTTGATTCAAAAACCTTCGATTCAAAAAATTGAGGGTGAGGAAATGGGGTAAGGGTTGCTGCCACGTGCCATTACGAGAGAGTTTTGAGGGGGAAGAAAAGGGGAGATTTCAATGCCGCCATATGCCGTGACGAGATGGTGTCCTCACTGAACTGAAATTAGCAAAAACCGATTATTTTTTTCCACTCGGAATTAAATTTCTGAAGTGGTGAAGAAAATTCACAGCTGCTATAGTAATCAACTAATAATTGTACGAATTTTGCGGTGCGGTGCGTTGCCCTTGCCCATCCCAGGAAAAAATGGCTCAAAATGATTGCTACAATGCCGAACAGCATCCATGCCACACTGCGAATTTTTGGCTAATCTAGCCGTTTTACGACCCGTAATTACAAATCTAACCACCTAAAAACCGATTTTACAAAAATAGCACCACTGGTGCACGATCACCGTCTTGCCGCACGACGCCGATCGCGCGCCGCCATATCGCACGCTGCTGGCGTGTCAAGACGGTGGCAACACGCCAACACTCTGTACGCTGACACGTGTCCACCCAAATTCGATTTAATTATTTTTTTTTCATTTTTTTCAGCTCAAAAATGGGCCACATGGCGGCGTGAGGGCATCAAGACGGTGACCGTGACGCCGATGCCGCGATGTCGGCATGACGACGATGGCGCCAGACGGTGATCGTACGTCAGCGATGTTATTTTTATAAAATCGGCTTTTACGTTGTTAGATTTGTAATTACAAGTCGCCAAACAGCTAGGTTAGCCAAAAACTCGCGACACTGCCACTTGCTGCCACAATGCTATACTACAGTTGTTTTTGGGAGAATGTGCTATACTACGGTAACTAAGCTAATCTTATGCTTGGATCTGATGGACAAGAAATACTTTTCTTCTGTGCTGCAAAGGGGGACATCTCTTGCTCACTGGTTTTCTTGTGTCTTACCTTCGCAGCTGCCCGTACTGTTTTTTTAGCTAATTGACCACATCA
The DNA here is from genome assembly GCA_036346405.1 of Phyllostachys edulis. Lineage (NCBI taxonomy): Eukaryota > Viridiplantae > Streptophyta > Magnoliopsida > Poales > Poaceae > Phyllostachys > Phyllostachys edulis. Next base: position 50,934,644 of record CM070560.1, read on the forward strand.
GCGGCAGCAATTGCTTACTCGCAATCCGCAGTTCTCTAATCGAAAAATGAAGTTGTTTATCATCTAGTACATTTGGTTGGCTGTTGGGCTGTTGATTGAGAAACTCTGTGCACGGAAGGCTCGGCCCGATTAGTTGGTTATTGGGCTGCGTAGGCCGGTCGTCGCACCATTTGCTGGCAGGTTCTGCAGTTGTTTGGGCCGGTTGATGGGCTTTGTTAGCTTGACTGTCAGATCAAACGGCACAACCGTGAGTAGAGGTGTGCACGGTATTGTTGATCCGGTTTAGACATAACGCGGTCTATACTGTTTATGGGTTATACCGGCGGCATGAAGCCCCACACTGTGCTTGAGCCGCTACCCAGACACGGTGAGTTGGTTCAGCACGGCACGAACAGTACCGGGTCGTGCCAGGCACAGCCCACGTAGCCTCTTGCGGAGGGGCCGAGGGAGGCAGACCGTCAGGTGGCCCAGGTTGCAGGGAGCGCCAGGAGGGGGGAGGGGGAGCGGCGGCGAGGGAGGGAGGAGGAGGGAGCCAGCCGGGAGGAGCCAGGAGGAGGTGGCGCCAGCATGGAGGGAGGAGAAGGCGGCGGGCTGACTCGGGAAGGAGGGAGCCGGGAGAAGGAGGAGGTGGAGGAGGAGGAGGAGAGTAGGTGGAGGAGAAGGAAGAGGGGGCAGCGGCGGCGTGGAGGGAGGAGAAGATGGCGAGGCCGGCTCGGGAAGGAAGGAGCTGGGAGGAGGAGAAGAAGGAGAGGAGAGGACGTGGAGGAGGAGGAGGAGGGGGAGCGACACCGGTGTGGAGGGAGGAGAAGGCAGCGAGTGGGGCTGGCTTGGGAAGGAGGGAGTCGGGAGGAGGAGGAGAGGAGGGGGAGGGAGGAGGAGGAGGTCGGGAGGGCATGGCGGCAGCGGCAAGCAATGGCGTGTCAGATTGAGTGCACCGCCACATGCAGGCAGGGCATGCTTGGGGAGGAAAGGTAGGGCCAGCGTGGGCGGCGGGCCACAACTAGAATATGCCTGTTGGTAATTTTTTTTGCTCGTTTGGCCCTTTAAAATAGCAAAAAAAAAAATCAAAAAATCCTAAATTTTTTCTATAAATAGCCACCATACCCCCCCCCTCATTCAGCACCCATCCATTTCTCAATCTCTCTTTCAAATTCTGGTGTACAAATTCAAATTTGATGTGAGATAATTTAGCAAAATTCAAAAAAACTTTGCCAAATTTTGGAAAAAACCAATTTTCGGCAGCAAGTCAGCAAAAGAGGTACAATTCTATTTTTTTGCATACTTTTATTATTAGTACTTGTTATCCTAAGATGAAAATAATAATAGTGTTAGTTCCAATTTTGCAGTTTTCGTTATGAACAGTTACGACAACTTTGCTCTTGGTGTTTACGGACTTTCATTGGAGGCATCTATGGAGGCTATTGTGGCTGCCTCAAATCAACCAGAAGGGCAAGATGGAGTTCCGTCATCAGGCTCCACGATAGCATCTTCGTTGGCGATCACTGGGGCAAAAAGGTTGAGGCCATCTACATTGGGAGTGTGAGAGAATTTTGACAGGACAACCAAGCCAGACGCACAGGAAAATCAGGTATCATATGCTATTTGCAAAATTTATCGCAATGAATTGTCTACAAGGTCTACAGGTGGAACGGGCACTTGCTTAGATATGCTACGTGATGTAATGCCAAGCAAGGATTGGTGATGAGGCAGACGCAGCTGCAGTACAACCCCAATGGTATAGTACGTAGTTGGGACTACGATCCTGAGGTAGCCCGTCAATCTCTCTGTCGTTTAATTGCTTCTGAGGATTTACCGTTAGGCTTTGGAAAGTCTACTGATTTCCAAAATTACATTAGGACTACGCATAATCCTAGTTTTTTTTGTCGTTTCTGGACAGACAACAACTAAAGATCTAGTAAAATACTACAATGAACGTCGTAATAAAATAAAGGAACCATTTACTATGTGCACATTTTCGGTGCCCCTGACCTCGGACATATGGAGTGATCGGGCTAGGCAGGATTATCTTAGTGTAGTTGCTTATTATGTTAATGATGACTTGGTAATAGAGAAAAGAATTATAGATTTGAAATTAATTGATGTAGCACACACGGGTGAAAATATTGTGGATTGTATTATCAAAGTCGTGGAAGACTTGGGTCTTAGAGACAAAATATTCTCAATTCCTTTATACAATGCTGCTTTGAACTCTAGAGCCATAAATATTCTTACTCCAATGTTAAGTACATACGCCGATTCTTTCTTGCTACAACAGCAGTACATACGCCGATTCCTTCTTGCTATATCAGCGATGTAACATCCCAAAATTTTCATTTTGGGAATATGAATTATTAATGCACTAAGAAAAATGCTTTGATCATTTTTGCATATCAAAATCTACACATGTTTGAATTATTGATTTTTGTATAAAAAGTAAATTATGAATTACAAACAAACGTGTACTAAAAAGGAATTAGATAAAACAAAGTAAAAAATATTAAATGAGATAATTATTTCGGGCATAATATCCCGGGAAAAATTCACCAAAAATTTACGTGAAAACTTGTTAAGAAAAACAAATACAAACATAAGAGCAGAAAAATTGTATGAATTTTGGAGAAATTCACATGAGGTATAAACTTCTAAAAAATTTATAAAAGAAACTACATTAGGTCAAGAGCCCTCACAAAAATTTTCATAAATTTCCAAAGTTGTTTGCATGGTAAATAAAATCAGCAAAACAATTCGGCCAAACATCAAAACCTAAAACCTAACTCTCCTTCTCTCTCTCTCTCTCTCTCTCTCTCTCTCTCTCTCTCTCTTTGGCAAGAGGGCCCCACTGGTAGCCATTGTCTTCCACCTCCACTCATAGCGCCAGCACACGCGTGCGAGCTCTCCGCCGCGCGCCCACGATTTCGTCCCTGGTTTCCACGGCCCAACCGTCCTGGTCGCGTCGCTTGTACACCGAAGACCTCCGCCATTTTGCTCGCAGTCACCCAGAGCTCTCCCTCGTTTTAACCCATCCCTCAGCTTATAGAAAGCTATCCAGAGCTCCTCTACACCCTTTCCTCACCAGTGCGCACCTCTCCTCCCATTCTTTCCTCCTCAATCAAGCTCAAACGCTCGGAGAGCGCGAGCTCCATTTCAGCCGTGCATCGCCACCGCGTCATATCATGTTCCAAATCATCACGAAGCTTTCCTCTCACTCCATTCTCTCTTTGATCCACAAGAAACGCCGAATTCGAGCTTCTTCCTCGGGTCCGATCATTTCCACCGCCTCGGTCGCCGCCAGAGTTCCACTACACCCCAGGCCAATTCCTTGCACCAGGAGCATCGCTAGAGCATCTTCAAGCTTCCCCGACCATTGGACGACGTTCATCCTCGGCCGGACTCCTTCTCCACATGAAACCCTTCATTCCACCACTGAACTTCGTCGCCGAGCCATCTCCGGCCATCTCCATCCTTCCTTTCGCTCTGGTATACTTCTTGTAGTCCGTAGATGCTCGTGTCCGCGTTCTTTAGTTGCGAGCATCGCTCATTTGTGCATTGGCTCGTTGCCATAGTAATGCCGCCACTGAACTCTGGTGCACTGCCGCGTCAAGCCACCTCAGACCTCGCTGCCGGTACCATTAGGTGTGCAGTAGCACGGAGAACCCATTTTGGGCATTCTCAATAGCACAGAGAACCCATTTTGGGCATTCTCCAAGACCGCCGAAGCGCCACCGCATGCAAGAATAAGCCTTGCGCCTTGGCGCCATCAAGTTGCTCTGCACTGTTCAGAGCGGACAACCACTATAGCATGGTCATTAAGACCGAATCTCGGTCATTTAGGACAAATCACTGATTAGCTTGATTTAATTGTCGTTCTGTTAGACTGACATGTGGGACCGGGCTAAAAGTTTAAGAAAAACTAAAACGAATCGATATTTCTAAACGAGTCACTAACATACGAGCCCCACAACTTAAGTACACAATAAACACCTCAGTGAACCCATGAGTTGTGCGCATGGACCCACGGTCTATGCACTATTTGTATGGACCGAGCCACTGGCACGTAGACCCCACTTGTCGGGTTAAATGAAAATCGAAAGAAAAATGGAAAATACGCTTTTAGTTCTGAGGAGAATACATTTTCCTTACTGGAAAGCATAAACCTCAATAGTGCATGTGAGATATTACTCTTTCTTTGTTGGAAAGCGTATCTTTTATTTTCTCTGGATTTTGCAAACCGATCAGAATTCAAACCTTAATAACTTTCGCATAAAAACTCCAAATCAAATGATTTTTGTTTCTAAATTCATCTAAAATCATGAACTTCCATAGTATGTAAAAATATTTGATGTTGGTCATTGTTTAATTTATTGGTGTTATTTAAAACGTTTCCGGCTCTTTTTGAATTAGACGTCAATTGCTCAAGTGATTATTTCGATGACCAACCAACCATATATTCAAAACAGCAAGAGCAAGGCAAGCACCTCCTTTGATCATGTTGAATGCAGTATTTTACTTATTATACTTTATTTTGTAAAATCTATTATGCATGTATGTATGTTTGTATGAAAATGCTATGATTGGGAAATTGGTAGTTGTAATCCTATTTGCTGGACATATCTCCTTGTAATATTGATCCCTTACTATTGTGGCCATTAGAATATGGGTTAGACAATATGTAATGTCATTTGGGAATTTTCGAGTGCGATTACCGCACAACTGCGACTAAAACGATAGATTTTTTGAAAAACTGATAAAATGACAATATGTTAATTTGTGAATTTAGGATATTTTGAAAAATGTCTAGAGGGGGTACCTCTTTTATTTTGTATGAAAATAAAATGAAAAAACTTAGTTTTTAGACGTGGGCGAGTTATAATGTATTATGAGATAGTAAGGATTTTGTGACTCACTAGTAGCTAGGGTGGAGATTCTCACCTGTGGTCAATTAAGGACTGAAGCCAGTAACTTCGGGACTAAGACCTAATCGTACAACCATATGTGCTAGTATGGAATAGTCGTAGCTAACTAAGTCATTGAAAAACTAACCTTGCACGTAGCTAGGCCGTAGAGTGCGGGCATGACTGGTTAGGCACGTCCGAAGGGGCTCCCTTCACCGAGGCGTTGGGAACAAAGCTTGCCGACACAACTGTGAATGCCTCACTTGACGGAGGGTATTCGGGTAAGTGAGGGCCTCACTCAACGGAGGGTATCCGGGTGAGTGAGTAGACATTCATTGGGCTAGTACAAGGTTAGGACTAGATGATGTAAAGGTTGCATCGCGAGCTCTAGACTGCTTACCTATGGTAGTGAGCAGTGATATAGAGAATTCCAAGCAAACTGGAATATTCGCATTCTATGGATAAAGTTGTACACCTCTGCAGAGTATAAATCTATTTAAATAGCCGTGCTCGCGGTCATGAGCGTACTTAGTGCGGCTGGTATGGCTGTAGCTTTGATTTTCAAAACTGTTTTGTCACAAAACCTAGGCCATGACATGGGGTTTTATTTTGCTGAGTTAACTACCATGTCTATGGCTGGACATGAGATGTGGCTCGCAGCTGAGGAGGGCTGCGGGTTGTTGTTATACTTCTTTTGTGCTTGTAACCAAGAAGGGTTATGAGATGCTGTTATTATTTGTTTAGTTCTTTCCTTGCTGTCCTATACATATTTAAATTGCTCTTTCAAAATCCCGTTGCAAATTACTACTTATGAATATTGCAAATAAAAATGGCTTTGAGCAAAATAACTTGTAGAGTAGAGCCTCACCCTTTGATAGCCTTGCATTTAATATAATTTTGCGATACACTACTAGTCTTGCTGAGTACACAAGTACTCAATCTTGCTTATAATATTGTTCAGAGTTCGAAGATGAGCCAACGCCAGACGACACGTTCTTTGCACTCGGAACTGGAGGGTTCGGTGATGGGTCTATCTAGGCTTTGTTCCTTGTTGGTTGTCTGCAGGATCGGATGGGCATGTTGCTAGAATTTTGCTACTTCTATCATATCTTCCGTTGCTATATTTTTACTCTGACGACTTCTTTTATTTGGTTGGTCGGTCGTTGATGTGATAACTTGTAATAGTTTAAGCAAGTATCCTTTTGTTTACTTTTGTATGTAATTGTATGGATGTAAATACCAAATGTTGTGAATGTGTGTACCAGCCACTGATCATGGGACTAGTACAGTATTCACATAGGGTCTTCGGGTATTTCATACCCGAGGTTCGACAAGCGATGCGCTTGTCATATTATTAACCTTATAGCGAAATGCGGTTTGAAGAGGTTGAATCTGTATATTAAAGCTTTTCGCGATGCAATTTCTTTCTTGAATAATTCTAACATAAGAATAGCAGCATATAAGAACTTCTACAGGGCGGTGGGTGTACATTCAAGAAAGTTCTGTTTGGACATGCCGGTAAGATGGAACTCTACTTACCTGATGCTTAAGAGTCTTTTACCATATAAGAGCATTTTTTCTGTTTTTATTCATACACACTATTAGAGCATTGACGATATGATACTACTGACTGGGTAACATTGGTTCATTGCTGAGAAGATACTACAATTTTTAAATTTTTTTATGTGGCCACTGTTGTTTTGTCCGTTGTCTATTATCCAACATATTCTATTATTGTGTATAGTATTTTATAGATTGCTACTCAATTGAAAATGTATGAAAATGACTTAGTTTTATGTGACACTATTGTTTCTATGAAAAGTAAATACCTTAAATATTAGAGAGAAATCCCTTTCCTATATTCATTTGCATTTATTTTAGATCCTAGAGATAAAACTGAAGCATTTGCTAATGTTCTTAATTTTTTTTAGTGATGCTACAAAGCTAGACTATTCTAAGTATTTTGCAGAAGTTTGTTCTCGGTTACACGAGGTTTACCAAAAGTATGAAAATAAGTTATAGGGAGTCTGCCTGCAACGACCTCCAGTAGCCCCCACCTCAATTAGCAAGACAAATATGTGGGGCAAGATCTTCGGTGGCTCTTCCTCTAGGTCCAGCTATTCTTCTTCTACAACGGCACCTTCTCAACAAAGTTCGAGACCAACCTCTCACTCAAGGAGTGGGAAACCTATCTGGATAGCAATACGGTAGATTTCAACTCAGAAAATTTTGAAATTTTGCACTGGTGGCATGAGCATAAGTTAGCATATCCCGTGCTATCTATATTTGCACGTGATGTGTTAACTATTCCTATCTCGATATGTCGAGTTTTTACTTGGCAAATGTTTTAATAAGGCAGCCATTTGAACATTAACAAAGCTCTTTATTATATTTTCAATATGCTTGTATCATTTTTTTTATAATTTTCATATCTATTTCTGAATTCTACATATTTTTTCTGATTTTTAAGGTGTTTTTTTATTTGTTTTCTGTTTTTTTTAGAATTTTTTAGGCCTAACGGGCCAAGTGGACCACAATCGGTCCGTCAAGCTAAATAGGCTCGAGTCGGCCCGGCACGACACGACAGGCCATCGAGCCATGCTTGGGCCACCTCCCTGGCATGTGGGCCAGCACGGCACGACCTATCTATTAGTCGATGTAACACCTCAGCTCAACATTGAGCCTGGAATGCTACTAAAATTAAACTAAACAAAACTAAACTAAGTTCAATTACCGATTTCGGCAGAACCTCATTTGTATAGTTAACTGTACCGAGATTCCATCAATTGATCATAGCAATTAACATTAAACTTAATAATCAGGTTCATTCAGGCATGCAAGATAATCCAATAATCATCCAATAATCATAAACAAAACTTGCTATTCTCCTTATTGCAAATAAACTGAAACATTTAACCAATCGTACGCGATTCTCAACAGTTTGCTGATTATTAGAAATAAGACTAAATGGTAGACGCCTTAAGGTTGTGTGGTACTGAGTGCTTCCAAACATCTACTCCCTCCCATGCATGCCGTTCTTGCCAGTTGTACCTAAAACATATCAAAGCAAGTGTGAGCCCAAAGACTCAGCAAGTATCAACAAGGTTAAAGCTAAAATCACAGTCATAGCATCAATATCCAAATAAACATCTCACTAATCATAAACTTCATGCTTATGTAATGCGTCCATGCAATGCACCTTTTAAACTTTGTCTCTTTTCGCATTTTACCGGTAATGCGAGGTATACATCCGTCGATGTATACCCTTGCCTATATGCACCGGCATAGGGACCAAGTGCCTATACTCCACAAGTATAGGGACCTATGCCCATCACCATCATGATGGGGACCTCTTTATTATTGCCCACATTCTGCGAATGTAGGGATTAAGCCCGCCATTTACATGACGGGACCTCAACATTCATACTTGGTCACCAAGTGACCAAGACTCAATCATGCTTTGACATGCATATGCACAATAACATCATCTTCCACATATATGAACTCAACATGTAAATAATATCATGTAAGCATTAACATCATACACAAGAATCTTTAACCATAAATTACATTTACCAAGATATATTGTAATTCATCACATTAACATCCATGCATGTCTATTACGAACAAGACACAATCAGTTTCAGCAAACAAACATAATAATTATACAACCCGAATATTTGCCTCAACCGTGCGAGACCGGTGGACGCCAAGAGGGTGCTGCCCCTGAGATCACGCTCCCACCTTAACATAATGATAACCCAACTAAGACAAGCTTACTGGACCAAAAGCATAAATAAGAACACAATTTCTACCGATCGATTTGGTGTTCACTGCGGACAGTCAACTTCTAAAATACATAACTTTCTTCTCAGGAGTCCAAATAAGATGTTCTAATACTTTCTGGAAAGATAATTAAATTTTCTAAATAAACTTAGTTGGGGAGCCCTTCTGATTCTGCCATCTACTGCCCCTATGAAGCCAAACTACAGAACATCAATTATCACGTCGGGTTCTCTGAACAGTACACTAAAATTATCATAACTTTTGCTACAAAGGTCCAAATCTTACGTTCATTAGCTTTATGGAAAGGTGAGGAAATTACCCATCTTTTTCATTATAACGAGATCCTCTGATTTCGTCTTTAACTAATAGATTAACTCAGATTTCTACAGACTGTCAGGATGTTGACAGATTAATAGGACAGCGGCACTAAACAATTCATAACTTTCTAACCATTAATCGGATCTGGGTGTTCTTGGCGGCCACGTAAAGCTAAGAACGCCACCCAACTTTCTCTAAGAGAAGTCATCCCTAGATACTGCCTCTACAGGCATGAAAACCTACGTCCAAGAATCTGGACAGAATTGAATCTAGTACCCGGCATTGATTAAACAATCAATTAAACCTCTAAACTATCGGAGATCGTTGTTACCCTTGACGAGCAGCTGAAGATCACGAGCTCCCGCTGGTGATCCTCTTTCTTCTCTTCTTCCTTCCTTCCTTCCTTCTTCTCCTTGCTTGACCGCCACCACGCTGGTGATCCTCCTCTTCTCCTTCCTTGGATGACCAATGGAGGAGGACGGACTTTGCCGGCAGCAGTGGAGGCGCAAGGAGGTGCAGGAGCAGGAGGAGGCGCACCCAAGGGGGAGGGGTGGCCAAAGGAGTGGGGAGCAAGGAGGGCGGCTAGGGTTTGGGGAGGGGAAAAGGTGCCTCCCCCTTGGCCGGCCACTAATGGGCTGCCTGGGCTTTGGCCCAGGCCCAAGTTGCCCAAGAATTACCGCTAACCCCTTCTTTATCTTATTAATTGAGTAATTTCCATTTGATCCTTCTTCTAAATCGATTCCAAAATAGTCCTTCTCTTTGAATCCTTAATTTCTTCCGAATTAAATTCTGGAGTATTACACTCTACCCCTTAAACCAATTCGTCCCTAATTCTAACCACACTTACGCCAAGGTGTAAACCCAGCTATAGCTAAAAACAAGAATCTGCACTGCTATAATAACTCGATATAGTTCGCGCATGCGAGACTCCAATTCCCAAGTCGTTTCTCTCTCGGACTTATGGGACCACCGCACCTTGATGCAACTAATGTGTTACGCCTCAACACTCATACCGACCTAACCAGAACCACCTAGCGGACAGGACTCAAAGATGCGGTATCACTCACTGGTTAACGGCTCTTACGAAACCTCGCACTTCAAATACCTCAGGCATTCTCTCAACACTGGGTCATACAACACGTGATATATCCCGCTCTAGGACTCGAGACGATTCTAGCGAATTGCTATCTTCCGAAATCCCCGCAACTTCCAGAACAAACCGATTATACTCTGGGCTATCTTTCTCTTCGAGACGAAAACACAGAACTTGCACCCAAACATATGGAACTCTTGTTCCATCTCTCAGTTGATTTCTTCTTCATAACAAGGAGAACTTTCGTTAAGCAGGGACGCGTAACAGAACTTATTTTAATTGAACTTTAATAATCAGTTTCAACTGAAAACAAAGGATTCACAATGCAATTCCAACTTTCCCCCAAGACACTAAAATCCAAAATCGAAGATTCCTCATAAAAACCTTTTCACATTCCATCTAGGCAGTTTGCAAACAAACACCACATAAATCAAAAGAGAACACGCTGCAATGCCAAAATCAAATACTTTATTTATTTTCCTGAACTGGAAAGATCCACTTTGCCATCATACAGTCAACTGAAATTGTACCCGATCTCTGTCACAAAACTCAGCTCAGACAAGAACTGAGATAACACTTCTCTACTCGCGAAAACATTCTTTTCCCAGATATTCTTTTAAGAAATAAAACCTTTTCCCAAATCATGGGTGTTCAGATTTATCATACGAACTCCTTCCTCTTAACCGACGATCCCAAAACGATCCTCAAACCGAAAGATTAACCATGCTTATATAGAGGGACTCTACTAATCCATAAAAGGATTCTCTAGTTCACTCCTATACCAAAGGAATTATTTGACAAATGGTTCCCAACATCGCAATAAAGACCTTTCACCCACAACCACAGCATCTCACTCTGTTAAAGATAATCAACTTCAAATTCTCAGCACACAAACTCAATTACTTTACCCAAGGTATTCTATGAAAGATCAACGCACTAGTCAAAATTCGCTTCTGTTCATCTACCTCTACACATAATATAGGGTCTTCAAGGTCCAAGCATAAAAATGCAAAGTCCAAATTCAACCTCCAAGTCTCCTACCATGAATTTCTGGTATAATTGATAGGAAATCCACAATTTCGTTTACTAAGATTTCACACAGCTCAACTATAACCTCAGTTATTGTTATCAACATTCCTCTCTAATCAATTAATCGCCCCAAGGCGATTTATTTCATCAATATTAGACCTCCTCTAATCCACACCAATCCAATTCAGTTACACAACAACAATATACCCATTCGCAATACTCTAACTGATTGACCAAGATTCAAACATACTCAATCACTAACGTTAATAAATAAATATATTCTTGACCAAGTTATCCTTAGAGATAATCTAACTCCCATAGGGTTACTCACTGAGGCCGAGTCACACTTGACAATAACTCAACAATTCCTGTTGTCCCATTAATTAGCACGATGCTTAGGTTTCTCCACACCGCTACTCTCATTTAAATTCACCATCATAATTCTTCTATACAATCTTACCAAGTACCCAATTGCGATACTCTAATAAACTGATCAAGATTTCCCTACTTGCTGTTTCTAATGTTCTATCAAAATGAACACCAAATCTTAGACCACATCTCGCTATAGGTCCTACTAGTTGCAACAACAAAATCTGATAGCTCCAAAGACAAACATCCTTTTTAAATCAAATCCTCTTCAAGGATTATTCTAATAAATCGATTTATTATTCAAAGCCTCTCAAACAACCTGACACCTAAAGGTTCACAAAACCATCTACTAAACCACCACTACTAGTTGCCAAAACACAACCGAAAAGACTTTGCAATACAGTTCGGTTAACTCCTTTCTTAGAAGAAGAGGCAAATAGAAATAAATTTCAGCACATCAGGAAACGTTACCACTTACAGTAGTTACCAAATCAAGAGAATTAATCAAATAGCAATGATCCCGAAAACAAAGATGAGATCATAGATGTGGGCACACGCCCCACAAGCAGAGAATATCAAACTTCAAATGAGCATAAAACATTGCTTTTGGGATTCGAAACTCTGGCGGCAAAACAGAAAGTTTAGGCAAAATTCGATAAACCGCAAGTTACAAAACTTGACTTCAATCTCAAATACTTCTACTTCACTCTTTCCTTTAACAAAGAAAACGACTTCCGTTGGTTACAAACATCACTATGCCAACTCCAACAAGAAGAGATTTCAAGACCACAACACATAAACCACTTAGGAACTAATAAAACCTCTCAAAGACGTCACTTTGCTCAAAACAATTTCAGCTACCACATTAATACGAGGTCTGAAAGATCACAAATGTGAAACTTGAAGCATTTTCATTTAATCAATATCAGGCGAGCGACCCAATTCCTTTATACAAAACATTCAATATCATCTTCATAATCCTCATCGACAATCACACTAACAATGAGATAATACACTATTAACGAGAATCCTCATAGCCTACTATTCCATCGTAAACCTCTCACAAGGAGACACAAAGCACAAGGTTTAAACAACCCTCTTTTATCCACATCATGCTATCAAATAACAATTTCACAAGGCACACTATCCGAGACCACTTATGCATTCATCCATTCAACCATAAGTGTTGCTCAACACCCACTTCAATTATCATTAACAATTTACAATTGTATTTATCACGTATGCAATTAGAGTCCTACTGCTATTTTCAGTCACATATCCATTTGTAACACAGAGTCAACATTCCACTTTATACTCAGAGTTTAACTACAGATTTAATAACATCATCTCATTTAATCACCGGGTTTCACAAGGTACTACCTCAACATCCATGTAATCTGATTTACATGTTTCAATCTAGCAATTAAGTATAATCATCAAGTAGTCCACTTATGAAAAATTACAGGATAACTATCCTCTAAGCCATCGTTCAATCACATCCTTAACATAACCATCACTATAGATAGATTAATCCATTGGGACCTATAACACCGAATTATCCAATAACTTTAACAAATCCCACAATCTTAATGATCAGACCAAATCATCAATATCTCACACTTATAAATAACTTCTTTAACTTCAACTGAGTATAGCCATACCCTTAAACACAGTTCATCAAGAACTACTATAAAACACTTTCAAATTAATCAACTTTCCTTTCAAGGATCTTAGTTAAAATCAAATAAGCACCACTCTACAGACTAAACTTGATAACCCGTAACACAACCATTAATTTCTTTGATTATATCCTCTCGATAAACCACAACAAGATGTCGCTAAAGGTTTTAATGTTTTCTTTCATAACAGAGAAACATTCAACTTCAACACTCAGATTACCCAAAAAGAGATACCTTGAGTCAAAGATTACACGCATTAAAGGACTTGCAAAAGGAAACTTTCATTATCCAAATCATCAAGCGAAATAATTGGATCAAGATTTCCAATAAGAGAGACAAACTCAATACAAATATCAAACTTGACAATCAACCAAGTTCACCAAATTAAGAAGAATAACTCATCGGTTGGGAAAACAACGATTGCTTTTATCGGACAATTAAGCCAAAGGTAGCAAATTAATCCTTCTCAAAGCAGCCCATCAACCGTAATGAACTAAAGACCCAAGAGAAACTCTTCGAGCCCAACGGGACTAGAGTTGCCCAAATTCAAAGTCAAAGAAGAGGACAACTCTTCTAGAGATATTCACTATCAACGCCTATTCTAAGATATCCAAGGTAACAACCATCCTATTCTCATATCGCGAACAATGGCGGTGTAACTCTGCATGCACCCGAGCCACAACCACGACCTCAACCTCTCAACATGGGTTATCCCCACACATAATATCTGTAGTATTATAATATAGATATAATATATTATCTCATAACAAAGAATCATCAATACAACATAACGGAAAGCGAAATGTAATGCTTCACCCATTCCCATCATCATGCAATCGTGTGTCAATTTAATTATTCAATTACCACGGACCTAAAGCCCGCTCGATACCAATCAGAATACCCTCACTCAACATTGAGCCCGAATGCTACTAAAATTAAACTAAACAAAACTAAACAAAGATCAATTACCGATTTCGGCAGAACCTCCTTTGTATAGTTAACTATACCGAGATTCCATCAATTGATCATAGCAATTAACATTAAACTTAATAATCAGGTTCATTCAGGCATGCAAGATAATCCAATAATCATAAACAAAACTTGTTATTCTCCTTATTGCAAATAAACTGAAACATTTAACCAATCGTACGCGATTCTCAACAGTTTACTGATTATTAGAAATAAGACTAAATGGTAGACGCCTTAAGGTTGTGTGGTACTGAGTGCTTCCAAACATCTACTCCCTCCCATGCATGCCGTTCTTGCCAGTTGTACCTAAAACATATCAAAGCAAGTGTGAGCCCAAAGACTTAGCAAGTATCAACAAGGTTAAAGCTAAAATCACAGTCATAGCATCAATATCCAAATAAACATCTCACTAATCATAAACTTCATGCTTATGTAATGCGTCCATGCAATGCACCTTTTAAACTTTGTCTCTTTTCGCATTTTACCGGTAATGCGAGGTATACATCCGTCGATGTATACCCTTGCCTATGCACCCTAGCATAGGGACCAAGTGCCTATACTCCACAAGTATAGGGACCTATGCCCATCACCATCATGATGGGGACCTCTTTACTCATTGCCCACATTCTGCGAATGTGGGGACCTCAAGCCCGTCATTTACATGACGGAGACCTCAACAGTTCATACTTGGTCACCAAGTGACCAAGACTCAATCATGCTTTGACATGCATATGCACAATGACATCATCTTCCACATATATGAACTCAACATGTAAATAATATCATGTAAGCATTAACATCATACACAAGAATCTTTAACCATAAATTGCATTTACCAAGATATATTGTAATTCATCACATTAACATCCATGCATGTCTATTACGAACAAGACACAATCAGTCTCAGCAAACAAACATAATAATTCTACAACCCGAATACTTGCCTCAACCGTGCGAGACCGGTGGACGCGAAGAGGGTGCTGCCCCTGGGATCACGCTCCCACCTGAACATAATGATAACCCAACTAAGACAAGCTTACTGGACCAAAAGCATAAATAAGAACACAATTTCTACCGATCGATTTGGTGTTCACTGCGGACAGTCAACTTCTAAAATACATAACTTTCTTCTCAGGAGTCCAAATAAGATGTTCTAATACTTTCTAGAAAGATAATTAAATTTTCTAAATAAACTTAGTTGGGGAGCCCTTCTGATTCTGCCATCTACTGCCCCTATCAAGCCAAACTACAGAACATCAATTATCACGTCGGGTTCTCTGGACAGTACACTAAAATTATCATAACTTTTGCTACGAAGGTCCAAATCTTACGTTCTTTAGCTTTATGGAAAGGTGAGGAAGTTACCCATCTTTTTCATTATAACGAGATCCTCTGATTTCGTCTTTAACTAATAGATTAACTCAGATTTCTACAGACTGTCAGGATGTTGACAGATTAACAGGACAGCGGCACTAAACAATTCATAACTTTCTAACCGTTAATCGGATCTGGGTGTTCTTGGCGGCCACGTAAAGCTAAGAACGCCACCCAACTTTCTCTAAGAGAAGTAATCCCCAGATACTGCCTCTACAGACATGAAAACCTACGTCCAAGAATCTGGACAGAATTGAATCTAGTACCCGGCATTGATTAAACAATCAATTAAACCTCTAAACTATCGGAGATCGGTGTTACCCTTGACGAGCAGCTGAAGACCACGAGCTCCCGCTGGTGATCCCTCTTTCTTCTCTTCTTCCCTTCCTTCCTTCCTTCTTCTCCTTGCTTGACCAGCCACCACGCGGGTGATCCTCCTCTTCTCCTTCCTTGGATGACCAGCGGGAGGAGGACGGACTTCGCCGGCAGCAGTGGAGGCACAAGGGGAGGTGCAGGGAGTCGGGAGGCACACCCAAGGGGGGGGGCGGCCAAAGGAGTGGGGGAGCAAGGGAGGGGCGGCTAGGGTTTGGGGAGGGGGAAAAGGTGCCTCCCCCTTGGCCGGCCACTAATGGGCTGCCTGGGCTTTGGCCCAGGCCCAAGTTGCCCAAGAATTACCGCTAACCCCTTCTTTATCTTATTAATTGAGTAATTTCCATTTGATCCTTCTTCTAAATCAATTCCGAAATAGTCCTTCTCTTTGAATTCTTAATTTCTTCCGAATTAAATTCTGGAGTATTACAGTCGAGCCACGATGTGTCGTGCCTAGATGGACTAGGTCGTATCGTGCCCATGCTGTGTCGGGTCGGGCCATCCATCTGTCCACCACTAGCCGTGAGATCTAAAAATGGGACATTCGGAGTCCACTCCAGTAATGGTGCGTACTAAACCTACACATTCTGCTATGATGATTCATGAAGGATTGATCAAATATTAAAGAAGTCGAATTTGCTGATGGACAGACTGGAAAAACTTCATTTTTCTTTCTTTGCTTGATTACAACGCTTATTACAATACTCATCACCATTGGACTAGGATGGATTATTTCTATAAACTAATTGGTATTTTGCAATGGAAGCAACTAGGGAACGTTATAGCGTTGCAACGGTATAGTAGCAAGTTTCATGATGTTTCAAGAAGTTTTGTGAGAATATTTTAAAAGTTCCATGTTTCAGCGAGTTTTACGTGTTTCTAGATGATTTGAAGAAAAGTTTCAAACCAAGTTTCAATGAGTTTTAGATTTTGGAACACAAGTTTTAGTCGGAGAGTTTCGAGAAGTTTCAACAGGTTTCAACAAGTTTTCAATTAAAGTTTCAACAGGTTTCAGTTTCGGCAAACTCAACTGGTACAACGGTGCTACTACGCCGCCATGGAGCCACTCGACACCTTCCACCACCGATGTACCCTCTTCTCTGACTTCGGTCCCAACTAATGCCGCCGCCACGACGTCGCCCGCCGTCAAATCCATGCTAGAGCTCTGTGCTGAGCATCCATCTCTCTCTTCCCTAGCTCTGGCCCGAGCTCCGCACGTCGCCGTCGTCGGATCCGACCGTCCTGAGCCATGCCGCCACTGCCCGTCGATAGATTCAGAGCTGGAGGTGAAGCACCGCGCCGCTGCCCGCACCAAATCTGAACCCTGAGTTGAAGGATGAGGTGGAGGGCCGGCGCTGAAAGTGAGGAAGAAAGGATGCAACCACTTGCCTTTGTTAGCTCGCCAGCTGCACTCATCGGTCGGACGCAGGATAGAGAGCGATCAAAGAAAGAGAGATACGAGAGAAATGAAAGAGAGATGTGCGAAGGAGACACAACTTTATGATTTAGGTGGGTGGGTACCTGTACGTTGGAACACACTACATAGTATTTTTCTCTTGCAATACCCACCAAGAAATCCTCTCAATGTTGGTGATGCGATGCTCCTTCCTCGCAGATCTCGATACAAGCAAAGAAGATGTCCTCTCCGCGCTGCGTGCGCCGACCGAGTGGCGCCAAGATGCCGATGTTCAAGGTCCAAGAAGTAGCTCTCATCGCCAAAGACTTGCAAAGACGCGGTTCGGCACGGCGAAGACCTGGGCCACATTTTTGCCCTTCGTCAGCATCAAAAAACATCCTGTGGAATCCTTCGCCGGTTCGGCACGGCGATGACCTGGGCCACATTCTTGCCCTTCGTCAGCGTCAAAAAACATCCCATGGAATCCTTCGCTGGCATGAACACGCTGGCTCCATTGCCCATGGACCTTCTTGTTGTCGCGGAGCACCATCCCTCAAATGCTATCGCGTAAGGAGCGCAAGGTCGTTCGTAATATATCGATTGAGAACTCCAATGATCCAATCCTATGTGGAATCGGAGCACCCCTAACCAGATTCGACGCTGACACGTCCATCACGGCAAACATCCATTTGGGCGAGGAGCATGTGCCTCTCCAGATTCGGAATTTTTTTAAAATAATATTAATTTAAAAGATAATTACAAAAATAAATAGTCTAAATGAAAAATTACAAAACTAGGCTCATGTCGCCATTCCAATTGGCGACAGGGACCTAACCACTAGCGACAAGGGGCTCAATAGCACCCAGAGCCCCCTGTCGCCAGTTGAATTGGCGACAGGTCCCTGTCACCAATTCAAATGGCGACGGGGATCCTTTTTTGTATATTTTAAAATTTGGAAGACCATCACTTTTTAATTCCTCTCTACTCCTTTTGTACTGAGTAGTTTCGAGTAGATTTTTTGTCGACAACTCATAGTGATATTATATAACATTCAGCACAATGTCATAACATGTTTTGTCGATAAATCAAAATTTCTACTGACTATTTCCGAGCACATTTTTTGTCGACAAATCACTATAACATTACATAACATTCAACACAACGTCATAACATCTGTTGTCAATAAATCACAATGACATAACATTCAGCACAATGTCATAACATCTTTTGTCAATAAATCACAATGACATAACATTCAGCATAACGTTGTCACATACTTTGTGGACAAATCACACTTATATCACATGACATTCAGTGAAACGTCATAACACCTAGTTTTTTGAAAATCAAAGTGATATTACAAAGCATTGGGCACCATATATTTCAACTGGATGAGCATTTCCCGTGGTTGTGACCTTAACGACCCCCATGTGGATCGCCTCGAGTTGGGCGGTCGGATGAGGTCCCCACGGCGACGTCAAGAGTGCCTATGTCTCCTTCGTCTTGAGGATTTCTCGTAAGGCATTTCTTGAAGGTGTGCCAGACTTCCTACAAATAGAACACTTCTTCGTATGACCCCCGGCTTCTGCTTCGTCTATGTCGTTCCTGATGTACCGTACTTATCGCCGACTAACCTTTCCTTCAGCTTATCAATGTCACGCCCAAATAAGTTGCTCCCAGGTCGGAAGGCCAGTGAAATGGTCAACCACGGCGTAACCATACATCTCTATACTTCAGTTTGCATCACCTTCTCCTTGTTAAAATAGTCGAGAGGTATTGACCGGGATGCTATGCCACCGTCGAACATGCTGCTATGACATGGGAGAATGGCCTATGCAGAAGAAGGAGCTTGTTGCAAGTGCATACGCAACTAGCATGCTATAGTGTGCACTCGTGAGTGATCCTCTCGCGGTTCGTCCCACGGTGTCCTTTATCCTTACACATTATCTCGAAGCGAAGCTCCCTTGTGCCCATCTTGAATGCTCAGTGCATCTCACCCTTCTTACTCTTCTCTTCCATGTATTTGGTGATCATGACGGAGTAGAGTACTCTGTCATTTTCCATGGCGAGCGACGCTTTGTTGCTTCTATCAATAAAGTAATTTGTGGTACCGTGGAGAATTGCCTCCACAATACCAACCAAAGGGAGGCACCTTGCGCCGCACATGACCTGGTTGTACACCTCGGCTAGATTGGTTGTCATAACACTATATCGAGCACCATCCCTATCATGTAGCAACAACCACTTCTCCTTAGGATCGTGCTCAATCTAGTCTGAGAAGCATTTCACTTGCGCCTCCCCCCCCGTCTTACTCATCACACTGGGACCATCTGTGGGTAGCTCTAGCAATACTTTGGGGGTTTGGTCAGTGCTTGGGGTGGCCCTTTTTGCTGCTTCCTTCTGTGCATCTGGGTCCGCTCATCCAAAATCTTCTAGAGTACTTCAAACTTTCACCGCTGGTTCTGGTTGCATAGCCGCTTAAACAGGTTCGTCAAGTCCTTGTTGCGGAACTGCTTGTAGAAGTTTGCACCCAAGTGCCTCATACACTACCTACTCTGTAGATCCACCCACGGAAGTGGTTCGTTCTCTACTTGTTGTAGTTGAGTTATTGCACTCAGTAGACCCGCATACTAATAATGTATGATGCATACGTTTGGACGGCTCTGTTCAACGAAAATCCTCAAATTCTTTAGGAACCACAACCAGCTGTCCGTATTCTCGCTTTCCATGAAAGCAAATGTCACGGAAAGAACTTGATTGTTTTCGTCAGTCGCTATTGCAGTTAGTATCTGGCCCTTGTACTTTCCAATCAGGAATGTGCTATCCACGCACAAGATTGAACGGTAGTGCCAGAATGCACTGATCTATGGACCAAAGGCGAAGAATGCTCGATGCAGTACCCTCTTATTTGCCCACTTCGGATGCGTGGAATCTTGAATGTTGACATGAGTCCGGGATTCCTATCTTATATGACTCGGAGTAGCTCGGGGAGGTTGTGGTAGGAGTTCTCGAACATACCGAACCTTGATTCCAACGCTTCCTATTTTGCCCTCCACGCCTTGGCATAGCTGACTATGTACTGGAACCTTGCCTCAATCGCCCGAATGATGGATCATGCTCAAAATCTAGATTATCCATGATCTCACCGTACATGAGGTTGGTGATGAAGCCTGATAACAGGTTCCTGTGGGACTCACTGACTCAGCGACGACACATGTGTGAGGGACCACTATAGAGCATTTCTAGTAGGTGTCCCACTTAGGCTGAAATGCATGCACTCGCCAAGGGCATCCCTCTATGTCACACTTCACGTCATAGCATCTTGGGTTTGACTTAATGACTGTGAATGTACGCCACACTAACAAGGCCCAGAATTTGACCACCTCCTGCACGGCCTCCTTGCATTTGTATATAGCTCCTTGCCTGACCTCGCTCTGATATGTGTTCCACTGGGATGGAACCGCCTGCTGGTCCACATCATCATCGTCGTCGGATCCTTCATCTTTTGACAATACCATGTAGCCCCGATCTTCGAGATCCATCCTTTGTACTATGGCTTCCAGCTCCTCACCCTCGTCAACAATCCCACTAGCTTGCCTGACTGAAGAAGCTCCTTCCGCAGGGTCTTCATCGACAACGTCACTAACTCCGGGCCACCTTCGGTCGTTGTGTGCACCGCGCTGTGACTGGAGTCCCTAACTTCTTCTTCGGCACCACCACCCCCTTCTTGTTAGCTGTTGATGCAGGAGTGGATTTGGCATAAGCTTGGGCTAGAAGTGTTGGGTCACGGGTAGGCTACGATAGCTACAAACAAAATTTTCTACCACGCAAACTAGGAAGCCATGCAAGTAGATGATCATAGATCGTTACCACCGAGACGCCAGAGAACAATGAAGAAGGGTTGGGCAACTGGTCCAACGAAGAGCGTCGATGTAGTGGTCGTGTCGATCGTCCAACGTCCAACAAGTCGATGCGTTGGTCGCAGTCGATCGTCTCCTCCAAAGAACGCAAGATCGCGGATCGTCCTCAAAGCGCAACAATCGTAGTAGCGCCTCTCACGGTATCCACACGTCCAGGAAGGAACAACCTAACGCCGGTGTGCCAGCACTGTCGCATTTGGAGCTCTCATAGATGGCGGCTAGGGTTTCGTGGTGTTTCACACGCCTTTTCCAATAGCCTCATGCACCTCCTTATATAGTGCTCGTGACGGATCCTATCCTGACACGCCATTTAATCGTATTCGTATTGGTTTGTTCCAACCTGTTAAGTGTGTGACCAGAGGTTCATGTGTAGTTCGGTTGTGATTCGAAACCGCTTCGATCACGAGTCATGGCGGCCTCCTAGCGAACATATCGATTCCCTAAACACACAAATTATATCAGACGAACCTTAATGCAATATGATATACGACCAGGTCCTCATCACTTACGACTGTGTCCTATCTCTATAATGACCAGTTCAGATTTGATCACGACCAACTCGTAACTCCTTACGATTTGGTTTCACCACTCGTGATTACGTTCACCCGATCTCGACTTGCTTGTATCTCCATACGACCGATCAGAGTCGGTCGAACTAAGTGACCTACTCATGTATTCTCCCTTTGCCTCACGATATCTGGTTGAACTCTGTGAGATGTTGTGTCATCCATGGACTGCTCAATACTTTCTCGTCGAGTATCGATAACCTTATGTGGTCGAACACTTGACTACTAGTGGCATGGCCATGCACTTTCTTTATCCGATCACAACGAGGGCCCAGACATCTCTCTGTTATGTTAGGAGGGCAATCCCATATCCCACCAAATACATTCCTCTCCATGTTTGAGCATACCCAAAGCTACCTTTATAACTACCCGATTCACGGTGTAGCGTTTGGCAACCCCTAAGAGTGCTCTTACACATGTAGGAAACCATGCTGATCTCAGGTCTAAGGATTATACATCATCATTGCTTGAGACCAACTAATGACACATAGATTCATAACAATCTCAATAGTGCCTCAAGGTGGGTCTTATCCAACATCATGTTCTCTAACATGTGTCCATATTATTGGTTTGATATCTCCATATCTATGACTCGTGAAACATAGTCATCAACCAATACATATGCTAGTCTATTCATATGTGTCCTCATATGTTTACGACTAGGGATCGTATAAGAATAATTATTGCAGAAATATAGAGTTTCACAACCAAGTCACATACTTGATAATAAATATTAACAATATTATTCTAGGAACAAGATAACACATTATCCAATGTCATGAACATAATGAAATGTAATCATCTCTATGATTGCCTCTAGGGCATATTTCCAACAAGAAGGACCAAATCCCACCCTTCCTCCCACGCCATGCGTGCATATGACTGCCATGACCTTGTTCCCTTGAGCTGCACTAACTCCCAATATGTGCGCTGTGTTGCTCGGGGGGCAAGAAAACTCAATCTCAGATTATACACAGCATGGTCTAATTCGAATGAGTAAAACAATCATCGCATCACAGTGCCCCATGTACACTGCTCTACTCTTGGCAGGGGTACGGTCGCCGATTGAAAATAAAGCAAATCAATCCCATCGGGACCCCTCAAGAATAGTCCTCTGACCGTAGTAAATTTTGAAATTGGTGACGTCCGACATATTTAATGCACCGCACTGTAAACAAGATTTCCATGACTAACCACATATCTAAAACTAGACTACCCACCGAAAAGGATTATGTACAACATACTACACTATGTAACCGTACATCCAAAACTATGTAATCCATTCGGTTAAAAAATTACCTGAAAGGTGGGTGTCCGGATGTATAGCGCTTCGCTAGCTTCTATCCTCCCCTCTGCTCCTCTCCCTTCCCTCCCCTCTTTCTTTTTTTTTCGGAAGAAAAGTGAGTTTTCCCCCGAATTTTAGGGTTTCGAGCGTTTTTATAGGGAAGATTGTGTCACCATTTGGAATGGTGGCAAGGACTTGCGGGATCTCTATCGCCATTTGAAATAGCGGTTTTCCAAATTTTAAAATAAAAAAGGATCCATGTCACCATTTGAATTGGCGGTAGGGACCTGTCGCCAATTCAACTGGCGATAGGGGGCTCTGGGTACTGTTGAGCCCCCGTTGCCATTCCAATTGGCGACATGCGCCTAGTTTTGTAATTTTTCATTTCGGCTATTTATTTTTGTAATTATCTTTTAAATTAATATTATTTTTTTTTTAAAAAAGTTGTTCAGATTCGCACAGACAGAACTTCTCCAATCCTACCAGGTAAAGGGGCGCATGTTTCGCGGCCAAAGAGTGCGTCCACATCGCCCCGTTTCTTCATGCCCGTCGAATCTCATGCGGCTCTTCGTCCTTGCTGTTCGTTTTTTGTTTTGTTTTGCGTGCCTGCGTTCCTTCGCATCGTCGCTGCCTTGGTTGCTCCGCGTCTTCACTTTCTTTATTCCCCATCTCTCCATGTCATCTCGTTTCTTTCCCCCTCACGCCCGCTTCCTCCTTGTTTCCTTTCTCACTGTGGCCGCCACCAACGCTCCCTCCTCCCCGTCTCCTCTCACGCCTCTGCCACCGCTCACTCCTCCCTCTCTCGGCACCCTCTTCCTCGGCGCCTCCTCCCTCTTTCTGGACTCCCTCATCTCCACCATGCCAAGGACCCACTCCCACCCTACCCCTCCTCTCCTTGCTTGGCTCGGTCACCCTTGCGCCTTTGGCAGCCATCCCCAGCGGTCACGGCTGCACCTTCCTCTCGCGCTGGGTCCTCCTCCCTCCTCGGTGCCCTCCTCCTCAATGCCTCCTCCCTCTTCTCGGCCTCCCCCATCTCCACCATGCCAAGGACCCACGCCCACCCCACCCCCTCCTCCTCTTGCCCAGCTCCGTGAAGAGTTCGTGATTCCAGCGATGGTGGATCCATGACGGGAGAGAAGGCGCCGTGTGCTTTCTCGATGGTGGAGCCGCTAGGCCACCTCATCGGGGAGGTCCTAACCTCCCATCGGCTCACCACGGGCGACCTGGCGCGTCTCGAGGCCACATGACGCGCACTCCCACCGCTGGTCGAGCACGCAGCATCCAGGCTGTGCGCTGCCTCCTCTCTCTTCCTGGCCTCCCCCATCTCCACCGCGTCAGGGACCCGCGCCCACCCTACCCCACCCCACTCCCTCCTCCCCTGTGCATTCAACAGCCTTCCCCGGCGGTCGTGGCCACGCCTTCCTCCCACGCCACACCCTCCTCCCTCCCCTAGTGCCCTCCTCCTCGCGTCTCCTGCCTCTTCCTAGCCTCCCCCATCTCCACCGCGCCAAGGACCAGCGCCCACCCCACCCCCTCCTCGCCCTTGCCTGGCTTGGCCATCCCTGCACCTCCGGAAGCCATCCTCGGCGGTCGCGGCAGTGCTCCAAGCGGAGCCCCGTCTTTCTTCCTTCCAATTTTTGCTGTACGTGCCCACCTTTCTCTTCTTCGCGTTTTTTTCCTACTCATAATAAAAAGAGTTGGCACCATAAGAAGAGGAGAAGAGGTAGGTGCAGATTTCAGGCTTCAGAGAGGTAGGGGAGAGAGGAGGAGAGAGGAGGAGAGGAGAGGAGAGAGAAGAGGGATCGTGAGATTTTTGAAGGGCCGATGGCTTGTGCGAGGATGTCTGCTATTGGTATGGTCAAGATGATTGCGCCATGGATTTTTTGCCTGCAGCTTCTTGCTCTTCTTGTTGTCCTTTCCTGGTAAGTTCAATTGATGATCAGTTCACCTGTACTTTAATTTCTTTTGTTTAATTTCTTCAGTTTATGATGCATATATATCTTGCCAGTAATTTAATACTTCTATTTTCTTCGCTTGCCGTGTGAGTTCGGTCGATGATTGGTTCACCTATACTATCTTATGTTGTCTTCAGTTTGCATGTGACACGTCTTTCTTTTTTCGGCCATGGCTGTCCCAATTTGTTCTTGATACTTCTTAGTTATCAGTGCCGTTTTGCCCATCGCTTATCCCTGAATGTCTAGGTTGGTTTTCTTTCCCTTAATGTCTTGTTCCTTGATTCGAGTTTGCACTCTCATCAGGAATAAAAAAATTGTTTTGGGAGGGGATCCTTGAGGATAAAGATGGTGCCAATTGGTTGCTTCTATTATATATCCCTTCTGGTTGCACTTAGCTATCTAACTATAAGTACTAAGTGGTAAGTACATTTTGTCACAGTGTGTACTTTGCACCCTGTACAGGTTTCGACGCCTAGAGTTATCACCCTCTGGGAGGCCTTGCTTACAGTCTTACAATATGGATTGCTTCTACTTCATGCATATGCGCAGGATAAGCGGTGGCCATATGTGTCAATCCCTTTATATTGTCCTAATCCCTGAATATTTTTGCTTATCTAATCTTTACTGTGGCCAAGTTACAGGTTGATGATGGACTTTTCTAATGTTTGTAATTTTATCTATTGCAATCAGGGTAAGAGGTGAGAGACCTAGAGATTAGGTTCCAGCTGAAGATGCTTAAGTTGATTGTGACAACCACTATGATGAGATTAGTGGTGGGACGTACCTTGGCCACAATAATGGAGGTATGCAGTTTTGATTTTGTGGGTATTGTTGTCCTGAATGGACCGAAATTCTTACCTTGTCGCTGCAATGAGTGCAATCTGAACACATTCATAGTGCAGTAAAATAAATAAGTACCTTTCAGTATATAGTTTTTTTTTGCCTTTCATCTGATATCCGGTTTTCCTATTTCAAACTTGGGTTGAATTAGCACTCTAGCAGTTATGTGGTATTTTGGGATTACACTGGTTTACCTCTCCTTTAAAATACATTTATACTCATGGGAGATATTTGGAATGATAGTTGTGGTTTATGCGGACTGTTCGTCCATGAATATTCCTGCTTGCTGTTCACAGTGAAGGCATATTTGTTGAATTATTTTGAAAGTAATTTCTTATATAATTAGACAGCCACAACGTATCGACCTGTTCCAAAAAAATGATACAGTAGAATCGTCGACGACGAATCGTGTAGTAAAGAACACACAAGAGGATACTTACTGGTTTTTAATTTGGCGGGAACAATTTGTTGATGGTGTGACGTAATTTAATTCAATGTTAGTCTATTACATAGTTTGTCAATATCGTTTCTTGTTTACATTGTGGTAAAGAACACACAAGAGGATACTTACTAGCTTTTAATTTGGTGGGAACAATTTGTTCATGCTGTGACGGTAATTTAACTCACTACTACTCTATTACATAGTTTGTCAATACCGTTTCCTGTTTACATTTGGCTCAAACCTTGTGTCAACAACTCATTTCGGTTATTGGGATTAATGTAGTTAAACTTGTACCATTTATTTTGCTGGCCAACAAGTACATAACAATCAGAGATTGTCAAGATTGAGAAGCATGTTCTAGACTTTTGGTTGCATACAATTTATAAATTTATTTTTAGGTGCCCATTTGTAACGTCCCAGTTTTCCTAAGCTTTTTGAGTTTTCAAAATAAAAATAACCATTTGGTTTTGTTGAAGTCCTAAAGCTTAACTTGAGATTTTGGAATTAAAGGTGTTTAAAATGACTAAATCAAACTTCAATTAGTTCGAATTTGGTTTGTTTTGTTTGCTAGAGTTCACGGGTGTTCATCCTCCCTTTCTCTATTTGTTCCATTCCCTCCTTCTCGTTTGGACCTCCCCTCCAGTCCAGACTTCCTTCTCGTTTGGACCTCCCTCTCGTTTGGACCTCCCCTACAGTCTAGACTTCCCTCTCGTTTAGACTTCCTTCTCGTTTGGACCTCCCTCTCGTTTGGACCTCCCTTCCAGTCCAGACTTCCTTCTCGTTTGGACCTCCCCTCCAGTCCAGACTTCCCTCTCGTTTAGACTTCCCTCTCGTTTGGACTTCTTCGACGATTTCAACCAAGGAGTCATGAGGGAAGAAGGCTATTCCAGGTAGCCACTCCCTCACCACGTCGAGAAGGACAATCGCTGGACCCGACGATCTCCGACATCGCCTAAATCAAGCAGCGATCGAAGGCATCATACCAATGTTCACGACCGATCGCAAGACACCGGAGCTCTAGCTGCCCAATCCTAGGAACCGGTCTCCGGCCGACATAATCCGCACCTTTCCAAAGAAGGCGCCATGAATCGATCATAGGTTGTCGAGCCTTCTGCATGGCTCCAAGTCGCGTTGGCACAAACAGTACCGACCGCCAACTTGGACAAGTTCAATGGGACTCGTAACCCATTAGAGTTTCTCCAATATATACCACCGCCATCGAGTCAGCGGTGGTGATGAAAATGTGATGGCAAACTATTTGCCCATCGTGCTCAAGGGTCTCGCCTGATCTTGGTTACTTAACCTACCGGTCGGATCAATCTATACGTGGGAGCAACTCTGCGACCTTCTAATTGCAAACTTCCAAGGTACGTACGACCGCCCTGGAAAGGACGACGACCTCCACCGAATCCGGCAAGGCTCTGATGAGACTCTCCGTCAATACATCAAGAGATTCAGCTAGGTTCGTAATTCTATACCAGAGGTCGTAGAGTCATCTGTTATCCAAGCTTTTAAAATAGGTCTAAGGAATCGTCGGTTTACGGAGGATATAGCAATGAACCCTCTCACGAACAACCGTCGAACTTTTCGACATGACCGACAAGTACGCCACCGCTAGCAAAGCAATAGAGTGGTGTGAGGCCATTGATCGGAAGGACAAAATCCCCCAGCCTGGCTTGGATAAAACAGAAAAAAAAGAATAAGAAAGCTCTCAAGAAGAAGAAGAACCGCAGACCCGACGACAAAGAAGTCCTGGCTATCGCTGAAAAGTTTACGAAGGGTAAAAAGGACTATACCGGTCGAGGCAAAGCAAAAGCTCTGACCGAAGGATTCCAGAAAAACAAGAAGTGTTGTCCACTTCACCAGCAAGCAGGGCATGACCTCCGCACCTGCTGAGCCTAGCAAAAGAAACTGGAGGACTATTATGCAGGTAAAGGATCATTTCCGCAATACAGGAGCTCAGAGAGACGAGTTCCAAAAAGGACAAAGATGGCGATGAAGAAATGGAGTACCAAGAGCCTCAACACACGGTCAACATGATCTTTGGAGGGTCTTCTTCGTACGAGTCGAGGCATCATCTGAAGGCCATGGAGCCGGAGGTCAACCTCGTCGAGCCTCCGACCATCATCAAGCCATCAAAGTGGTCGAACACAACAATCTCCTTCAGCAAAGAAGACTACCCCATCCCTTCAGCTCGACTAGGTAGGTTCCCTATTGTTGTTGAACCTACTATTAATAACTGTAGGGTTAATCGAGTTTTGATAGATGGTGGTAGTTCTTTAAAAAATTTAGGAAAAAGTCCGGTTTACTCCCCTAAACTATCAGAAAAGTCTGGTTTACCCTCTGAACTACAAAACCGGTTATTTAACCCCCTGAATTTGTCAAATCTGGTCAAATAACCCCCCGTAGCGGTTTGGAGCGGCTGTTTTGCTGACGTGGTCAATTTCGGTCGACTCAAATAGGCTTGGTGGGTAGGGGATGTGGGAGGAGCTGTAATTGCCGCCAGTCAACAACGAGGATAAGAGTTTATATATTCTTCCTCAACATGATCTTGATCCCCTTCTTCTTGTCGCATGCGCCGGATCCCCTTCTTGTTCGTCGCTATGCCCGATCCCTTCCCCGGCAATGTCGAGCAAAGACGAATCACTCGAGGTCTTCTTCTCGCATGATCCCTTCTTCTTCTTCTCACTTGCGCTCGATCCACTTCTTCTTCTTGTCGATGCGCTTTGATTTCCAATCCCTATGCCAATGTCGAAAGCGGCCACGGAGAGCTCGAGGTCTTCTTCTCGCATGCGCTCTTCTTCCCAATCCCCAAGCCATATAGGAGAACCCCATGGATTACGCTCCTACTCGGCTCTGCTGGGTGCAATGTGAAGGCGGAAGGTGGGTTTCATGGAGCGATGCGAACCCAGACGCCAGTATTACACGTCTTGAAAAGAGCTCTGCACGCATTATTTTTCCCATTTGAGATGTTTTTTGGTTGGATTAGATCTATTGAGTTTGATGTTGATTGTGTTTTCCCATTGGATTTGCAAATAGGTTGGGGGTTGTTGATTTTGGGCATGGCACGATCCAAAAATCCCCCATTTGTTAGGCGATTCTTTGTTGGATTTATGAGATACCATTCGAGGATTGAAGAAGGACAATATTGAATTGAAGATAGGAATCAAGATTCAAGGATAAAGGACAAAGAGTTGAGAGATGCGCACAAATCTGAACTGGCTGCTTTGGAGAGGAGGTTGAAAGAGAAAGATGCTTGTATTGAAGAATTATACGGCGTTCTGAAGAAGCAGAGATTTCAGAACCTGGTATATGCAATTGTGACATCCTTTGTTGTTTTACTTGTTGTATGCATCCTATTTTAAGGACTGAGACATGTGATGATCATAAAAGCCTCTGTTTGCTTGAATGTGAGACAATTATGTCAGACATGTTTCGTTGAATGTAATGCTTGATCAATGTAAACTGATAGATCAATGTTTAAGTATGTAAACTGACAAGTCAATAAGCATACATATGTTCCAGTAAATCGAAGTTGCAGTGGACATGATAGACAGAGTAGCATAAAAGTTCTGTTCTCATTGCATCCACATATTACATGCAGGATCTAAACATAGTACCAAGCAAAATGAGTCATCCCACATGCTTCATTCACATATTACATGTAGGATCTAAACACAGTAGCAAGCAAAATGAGTCATCCCACATGCTTCATTCACAAATTACATGTAGGATCTAAACACGAGAGTGCAAAATGAGTCTTCCCACATGCTTCATTCATGATCGATAAGCCTCTGTCTCTTGTTAGGAGCAGATTTTGCACAACATTGAAGATGAGCTCACTGGGTATTGTAACTGAGTCTCTTGAGATCTAGTATTTGGCTTTGTGCTTCGCCGACAACAATTGAAGATGTGCTCTGCTGGTATTGATCTCGACCTGTGAAGCTCTAGTATTTGGCTCTGAGCTCACACAACAATTGAAGATGTGCTCTGTTGGGTATTGATCTCAATCTGTGAAGCTCTAGTATTTGGCTCGAGCTTCTGGACAACCCTTGTTGGCCCTCGCAATCATGACAAGTTACAAAATGTGTATCTCAGAATGTGCAATTTCATGGCAATAGTTTACTAGTTTGAGCTACTTACTTTGCCTTTTATCGGCTTCTTCCTTTTGGCAAAGATTGTTTGCCTTCCTAGTAGTATTTGGATTTAAAGGCAGCTCTGGTGTTGTGCCCAAGGCCTCTACAAAGCTTGCATCTAATGACAAGCCTACCCTAGACATTTTGTTGGTTTCCTTGGCTCGAGCCATCTCTCCTCCTTTCTTTCCTTGGTCTTCGGGCATTTTCACATGATGTGGTGGTGCAGGTTTTGGATTAGGTGAGATGGGCGACTTTCCATTCCTCAACAGGCATAAGACAATGTTCATATGTCTTCCGGTACTTCTCTATGGAATAGCACTTGAAATGTACCCATCTAGTCAGCAGACCACTTTGTTGTACATAGAAGCAATTGCATGGCAACATGGAAGCCCCGCCAATTGCAAATACCCACAGAGCAAGTTCTTTTGGCCAAATCAACAAGTACCTTCTCTTCTCCTTTTCTTTCACTTCATCTTGACTGCTCCATTACTTATAACATGGCACCATCCGCATTGTTTGATGCTTATCTTGAGCTTCTTGAAACTATTTAGACACAGATAGTACTGGCCATGCAAAGACACTTGCTTCTATTGACTTGTATCCTTTCCATCACCTTCCTCCCGATGCCTTCAAGCATAGTTATGATGGATGAAACCTTGAGTCAATAATCCAAGCGTTGAATGACTCACACATATTGTTGTCAACACTGCCACACGGAGCCAAGATTAAACCATGCCTGCTCCAAAGGAATGGGATTAGTGCTCATCAAGTCCCTTGCACCTTGGGGTGTCATCTGGGCCAACTTAGCTCTGTTGTAATTGAAAAGAGTCCTACAAGATGCCTTGGCACACCTCCAGAATCTCTTCTGGTACTTCTGGTCTTTATGCTTCTTCCTCCAGTTGGCATATATGTGTCGAGCACACATCCTATGCTCTCTTCCCTAGGCATCGGTGTGGAAGCAAACATTGATCAATCCTGCACAAGAAACACCGCAACATGTTATTATGAAGGAATCAATGTAACCACAACAATATCACTTTAGGACTTACCTTTTCTCGATCGATATAATAACCCATTCTTTTCCATCGGTGATGCCAAGATCTTTACGTAAGACCCAAAACCACTCCCAAGAGTCCATAGTTTCTTTCTCAACCACCGCCCATGCAATTGGATACATTTGATTGTTTGCATCCCTCCCAATAGCACAAACAAGCTCACCATTGCAAGCACCCTTGAAAAACATCCATCTATTCCAATCACCTTCCTACAACCACTAGAAATCCTTCTTGCAAGCATCAAAGCAAATGTACAATCTCTTGAATGTCGGCACCTCACCACCAGAATCAAGAATTATACTCACAAGGGTCCTGTGATTGCTCCTCATCAACTCAAGTTGGTAATCAAATACCTTAGAATACTCCCCTGGTTGCCTCCACTAGCCTCTCCATGACTATTGCCTTTGCTCTTTTCACTTAGATACACTCACATCTCGCAAACATCTCCTCTAGAACCGCTCGCTTGAGATCGTTAACTTTCGAGTTGGGTGTGCTTTCATGAAGCTCTCAAACCGGTCAAGAATCCTCCTTGCAAATACAAACCTATTATCCCTTCTTTCTCGACATATGTGCACATCGTTGAATGTAACAACTTGGAACCAATCACTTCACTGCTTTCTTTGAGGCATAAATCATCCATGGGCGCTCATCCATGAACACTTTGCCCTAATCCTACAACTCTCATCCTTCAGAATAAGAGATGTCTATGTGTTGTCAACCCATACTTTACAAGTGCTTTTTTGAATTGGTCTCTTCCTCTAAATGTCATGCCTAGGGTAAACACAGGAACAACACCTTTGCTATCATACCTAGGAATCTACTCTTCCTCCTCTCTACATGACCGCCATCAAGCTCTTCATATGATGCTTCCTCACTCGAGTCCATATAGAGAGTTTCATTGCCATCTTCCAAATTGCCTTCATCTATAGGCAAGTCATGCTCCATGGCATTCAATTTGCGCAGTACTGTTGGGCTCTTCATTTTCTTCTTGAAAGCCCCTTGACCGCCTTCCTCGATCTCTTCCACTTCTTCATCCTCACTTGAGCTATTATCATCTCCGTAAGTACTCGCTATCTTCATTGTCGACACATCACCATGTACAAAGAACAAGAGCGAGAGAATTGTCTTTGCTTGTGCCCGAACCATCGCCTCTAGAAGGACTTGTAAAAGCCCTAAATGCACTCAAATCTTTCTCACTGTTGGGGTGATGCAGATCAATATAATCTTTTCATTGCTCTTGCTCAAACTTGGGATTTCACAAGTTCATCATCTGATACTCTTCTTCCTCATCTGCTGGTCTTCTTCCTCATCTGCTTGGTCTTCTTCCTCATTTGTTTGGTCTTCTTCCTCATCTGTTTAGTCTTCTTCCTCATCTGCTTGTTCTTCTTCCTCATCATTTGTGATGGCCTCCACATACACATCAACTACACCACCTTCAGTAATACAATCTGACATGAAACTGCATGCTTTGTCATCCACCAATACTCTAAGACCCTGGTTCAATTCCTTCCTAGGAAAAAGCCAATGAAGATTAACTTCTTCTGTTTCTCCAATATGATCTCTCGATGCCCTTTTATCTCGGGAAGGATACTTTATCACGCCAATGTATGACATCGCCTCATCTCCCCCAAGTAATGCACATTTCTCCCATAATTGATGAACTCCCGTTAATGTGAAATCTCACGGTGGAGCATATCAACATTGTCCATACCGAACACCTACAACACATAAAGAAGCCTCTCGATCATCATATTTCCATAGGTTTTTCAACCGACACCGTAACCCTATCTAACACCAAAAGCATTGCACACCGTAAGAATCAAACCAAAAAAGAATCTCGTGCCTAAAGAAAACTAAATATCCAAATATAGCGCGTCCAAAATTGAAGTAAAAAGCCTCTCGATCATCGATTTCACCAATTTCAACTAACACCAAAACCCTAACGAACACCCAAAGCATCGAGAACCCAAGAATCAAACCAAAAACGAATCTCGCCCTAAAGAAAAGTAAAGATCCAAAGATAGTGTGCCTTAAATTGAAGTGAAATTGTCCCTCCATCATCACACATTACCATCAAGCGCTCAACTTCACGAAAACCCTAACAAACACCCAAGCCGCTCGCGAAATTCTGTATCACAACACATTACACTAACAGAGGAAGGGCCAACTAACCTCAAACACGACGTGGATCACCGGATTCCTCCGTAAGCATCGCCGCACACACCCGATCGTCGAGCCATCACGCTATTCTCGCTAAGAGTCCAAGCGAGAGCGCGGGAAGACAACCGCGGCCGGTTCAACTGCCTAAAAAGTCACTTTCGGGTGGACCAGTGCCACGTCCTCAAGCCACAAGTACACGAGTCGGCGAAATTGGCCACGCCAAGAAAAAAATTAGCTTCCAAACCGCTCACGGGGGTTATTTGACCGGATTTGACAAATTCAAGGGTTAAATAACCGGTTTTGTAGTTCAGGGGGTAAACCAGACTTTTCTGATAGTTCAGGGGAGTAAACCGGACTTTTTCCAAAAATTTATTTGCAGGAACTTTAGAAGACATACAAGTTCCCAAGTCCAAGGTGAAACCAGTGAAACATGCCTTTCACGGTATAGTCCCTGGCTCCACCGCTAAACCGATAGGACAAGTTTCCCTACCGGTTACGTTCAGAAGACTTGACAACTTCCGAACAGAAAAGATCCCATTCGATGTGGTGGATTTTGAATCCGCATACAATGGAATCCTTGGTCGACTGGCCTTAGCAAAGTTCTTGATAGCCACGCACTACGGTTATCAAAGTTTGAAAATGCCAGGACCGAAAGGAGTCATCACGGTTCGAGGAGTTCAAAAAATAGCTTACGTGTGTGATTGAAAATCCTTAGAACTGGTCGATGAACTTCCGACCAGAGAGGCTAATCCATCTACCGTGCAGATCAAGCACTCGAGGCCAAAGATAATGCCAAAGCCATCCGACCAGACAAAAGAGGTACCGCTCGACAAAGGCGCTTCTCCGGACAGCACCAAGTCGCCACTTGGGTCAGGAAACACTGACCCATCTGCCCGTAAGATACTGGTCGTGGAAAGACTCGACCCCAAATAGGAAGAGTCGCTCGTCTCCTTCCTCCGAGCAAATCAGGACGTATTCGCCTAGTAGGCGTCCGACATGCCCGGAGTCCCCCGGGAGGTGATCGAGCACAGGCTAGCCCTCCAGCCTGACAAGAAACCGATCAAGCAGAAGCTGCGGTGTTTTGCACCTGATCGGAAGGAGGCAATCCAGTCGGAGATTGACAAGCTCCTCAAGGCTGGGTTTATTCGTGAAGTCGACCATCCTCAGTGGCTCGCCAATCCTATAATGGTTAGGAAAAATAATGGGAAATGACGAATGTGTATTGACTTTACAGATCTTAATAAAGCTTGTCCGAAGGATGATTTTCCCCTTCCACGCATTGACCAACTTGTAGACTCTACTTCCGGGTGTGAGTTACTAAGTTTTTTAGATGCGTATTCAGGGTACCACCAGATTAATATGTGTAAAGAAGATGAAGAGAAAACTTCCTTCATCACTCTATCTGGCACTTATTGCTATGTTAAGATGCCATTTGGTCTCAAAAACGCTGGTGCAACTTTTCAAAGGTTGATGCAAAAACCTTTAGTCCACAAATAGGTCGGAATCTAGAAGACTACGTTGATGATCTGGTCGTAAAGAGCACCAACGCTAGAGATCATATTCTCGACCTACAAGAGACATTCAACAACTTGAGAAGGCATAACCTCCAGTTGAATCAGAGAAGTGTGTGTTCGGAGTTTACGTTGGAAGCGCTTGGTTTCCTAGTCTCGGCTAGAGGTATTGAAGCAAATCCAAAGAAAATATCGACCATCGACCTGATCGCCTCCCACCACGAAGAAAGAGGTCCAAACTAACCTACAGATGGCGGCGTTAAGTCGCTTTCATAGCAAGGTTAGGAGAAAAATGATTACCTTTCTTTAAGCTTCTTGAAAACATGGGAGTTTCGAGTGGACTAAAGAGGCAAACGATGCCTTTGAAGAACTTAACAAGTACCTTCTGAGCCCCACGATCTTAGTTTCTCCAAGATCGGAGAAACATTACTAATTTATGTTGGAAATATGCCCTAGAGGCAATCATAGAGATGATTATATTTCATTATGTTCATGACATTGGATAATGTGTTATCTTGTTCCTAGAATAATATTGTTAATATTTATTATCAAGTATGTGACTTGGTTGTGAAACTCTATATTTCTGCGATAATTATTCTTACACGATCCTCGGTGCGTAAACATATGAGGACACATATGAATAGACTAGCATATGTATTGGTTGATGACTATGTTTCACGAGTCATAGATATGGAGATATCAAACCAATAATATGGACACATGTTAGAGAACATGATGTTGGATAAGACCCACCTTGAGGCACTATTGAGATTGTTATGAATCTATGTGTCATTAGTTGGTCTCAAGCAATGATGATGTATAATACTTAGACTGAGATCGGCATGGTTTCCTACATGTGTAAGAGCACTCTTAGGGGTTGCCAAACGCTACACAGAATCGGGTAGTTATAAAGGTAGCTTTCGGGTATGCTCTAAAACATGGAGAGGAATGTGACTGGTGGGATATGGGATTACCCTCCTAACATAACAGGAGAGATGTCTCGGGCCCTCGTTGTGATCGGATAAAGAAAGTGCATGGCCATGCCACTAGTAGTCGAAGTGTTCACCACATAAGGTTATCGATACTCGATCGAGAAAGTATTGAACAGTCCATGGATGACACAACATCTCACCCGAGTTCAACCAGATATCGTGAGGCAAAGGAGAATACATGAGTAGGTCACTTAGTTCGACCGACTACCGACTAGTCGTATGGAGATACAAGCAAGTCGTGGGCGGTCGAACGAATCATCAGAGTGGTCGAAACCAAGTCGTGGGGAGTTACGAAGTTGGTCGTGATCAAATACTGAATTGGTCGATAGAGATAGGACACAGTCGTAAGTGATGAGGACTGGTGGTATATCATATTGCATTAAGGTTCGTCCGATATAATTTGTGTGTTTTCGGGAATCGATATGTTCTGCTAGGAGTCACTTTTACTCGTGATCGGAAGCGATTTCGAATCACAACCGAACTACACATGAACCTGCTGTGGTCACACACTTAACAGGTTGGAACAAACCAAGTACGAATCTGATTTGTAAACGTGTTTGGATAGGATCCGCCACGAGCACTATATAAGGAGGTGCATGAGGTCATTGGGAGATCTGAAAAACACCACCGAAACCCTAGCCGCCATCTTCTTGAGAGCTCCACCGCGCGACTTGGTCTTTGCACACCGACGTTCGGTTGTTCCTTCCTCGGGCGTGTGGATACCGTAGAGGCGCTACTACGATTGTTGCGCTTGAGGACGATCCGCGATCTTCACAAGGAACCGCAGAGGCGTTCTTTGGAGACGACGGCTCGTGAGGACATTGACGATCGACTACGACCATCGTGCATCGATTATTTGGACGTTGGGCGATCGACTACGACCGCTTCATCGACGCTCTTCGTTGGACCAGATCGCTCCAATCCTTCTTCCGCTCTGCTTGGCGTCTGTTGGTAACGATCGTGATCATCTACTTGCTTGGCATCCCGGTTCACGTGGCGAAATTTTTGTTTGTAGCTATCGTAGCCTACCCCTGTGACCCAACATTTACGTGGCGCAACGCAATGCAGACGCTTAGCGCAGTAATCGGTCGAGAATGGGATAACATCCAATGACCAGTATATTACGTAAGTGAAGCCTTACATAGACCAAAGGAAAGATACCCACATGTACAAAAGTTGCTCTATGGTCTCCTTATGTCTTCAAGGAAACTGAGGCATTACTTTCAGGTCCACAAAGTGGTCGTACCAACCGGATATCCCCTTGGTCAAGTCCTTGGAAACAGGGAATCATCAAGACGAATATCAAAATGGGCGGTTGAGCTAGGGGTGTTTGACCTCCATTTCATCTCACGAACAACAATCAAGTCCCAGGCAATAGCAGAATTCAATGCCGAATTGACAAACCCTAAACCCACCCAAGGACCCGAGTACGAACACCACGAGGAGTGGACAATGTATTTTGACGGTTCCTTGATGCTAAAAGGCTCGGGGGCTGGAGTTGTCTTGATATCCCCTACTAGCGAACACATCAAGCACGCCATCCGCTTAAATTTTCCTACCACAAACAACGTGGCGTAATATGAAGGTTTACTAGCAGACTCGAGCAGCTCGCTAAGCAGGATTCGCAGACATTAGTGAAAGGCGATTCTCAACTAGTAGCGAATCAAGTAGGGAAAGAGTATCAATGCTCGAGTACCAAGATGTCATCTTATCTAGCGAAGTATGGAAACTCGAAAAGCACTTCTTCGGTTTCAGATCCAACATATTTCTAGAAAGGAAAACTTTCTAGCGCACCCGCTTAGCACGGATGGCTCCACAAGGACGGCCACTGCCTCGCCGGAGTTTTTCTCGAGCAACTCGATTCACCCTCGATGGTCGAGCCTTCGAGAACATACATGATTCTCTCAGTCGCATAAACCGATCGTGAAAACATGGGTGCTCCACAGGTTGTTGACGGTTGGCACTATCACGATCAAGGTAGAGATTGGATGACATCAATCTACAATTATCTTCAGCATGACATAATTCCAAAAGATGATGTAGAGGCTGATCGTCTAGCATGAAAAGCCAAATCATACACTCTGATCGAGCGTATATTGTATAAATGAGGATCTCACGCAATGTTGATGAGATGCATATCTCAAACGGATGGCATTAAATTACTAATCGAAATCTATGAAGGAGTCTGTGGAACACATCATTCCTACCGAACACTGGTCAGTAAAGCCTTCAAGCAAGGATACTATTGGCCAACTACCCTTAATGATGCAAAAGTGCTCATGACGAAGTGTGTACAATGTCGGTTTCATAGCCGACAAGTACATCAGCCGGCACAAGCCTTGTAGACAATTCCTCTTTCCTGTCCTTTTGCAACCTGGGGACTGGACATTCTGGGACCTTTTTCAAGAGCACCCGGCGGCTTTGAATTCCTCTTCGTCATGATTGACACGTTTACAAAATGGATCGAAGCCGAGCTTGTTGTTAGAACAACAACTAAGGCCGCTAAGAGATTTCTTATGAAAAATATGGTCACACGATTTGGTGTACCCAGTCGTATAATCACAGACAATGGTGCCTAGTTCTCCAGCGGTCAATTCCAAGAATTCTACGATGAACTTGGTATCAAAGTTCATTTTGCTTTTGTTGCTCATCCGCAGAGCAACAGAGCAGTTCAGTGGGCTAATGGTATCATTATGCAGGGGATCAAACGCCGAGTGTTCGACTAGTTAATCAAACGGTCAGGAACTTGGGTTTAAGAACTCCCATCTGCCATTCGAACCACGACCAGTCGTTCGACTGGTGAAACACCATTTTTCTTGGTTTATGGTGTTGAAGCCATGCTTCCACCAGAACTAAAAATTGGCTCTGCTCGGACTGATTGTTTCAACGAAAATGATCAGAATGAACGACGACTTGATGACATCAATTTCCTTGAAGAACGACAAAATCAAGCCTTGGTATGATCCGCAGTCTATCAACAAGCCATGCAAGGTACCATAGTCGTAAGGTACAACCTCGCAGCCTCGCTGTAGGTGATCTAGTTCTCAGAAAAATTCAGAACCAAGCAAATCGCAACAAGCTTTCCCCTAAGTGGGAAGGTCCTTACACTATGGTCGAAGTCACCCGACCAGGTTCTGTACGACTAGCCATGTCGGACGGGCAAGTTCTATCAAATTCTTGGAACACTGATCAATTGCGTAAGTTCTATGTCTAAATCTTTTGTACATTATTTCAATTCTTTTTCATTTCATTAGTACATTCATTGATTTATTTTTGACGAGTGATATGGTTTATATATCTGTAACATCCTAAAGTTCTGTTTCCAAAATAAAAATTAATGAAGTTATTATTTTATTGAATTTTCTTAAATTTGAAAGTGTTTTATTGCTTTATTGAATTTCTCGAAGTTTTAAAAGTCAAAAATAAAATTTATTAAAGTTTTTGAAGTTTTATTTGAGTTAAAGTGGAAAATTAAAAATTTAATTAATTTCTGGATTTTCTAGAATTTTAAAAGCTTTTCCATAATTATTTTAAAGCCAAAATAAATTATTTGCAAAAACTATTACCAATTATAAGTTGGAAATAATTTTATTAAGTCCAAAATAACTCTAGAAATTTTCGTGAATTTTTCTAGAATTTTTGAACTCTATTTGCTATCTTCTAAAATTGTATTTGTTTATTGCTTAAATCTGAATTTCGAATTAAAAAAAACTATTTTATTAATTGCTTGGCGGTTTCATTAGGTCACCCATCCCGTTTTTGCTCCCAGGCCGTGCATGCTTAATGTAAGAGCACGTGCCTTTCAATTAATACATACCTTCCTTTTTCCCTTTTGTTCCTTCTCTCCCCTCCTTTCTTCTTCCACAAACCGAATCGGTTTCCTTGCTGGCAGCAAACACTTGCACGGTGCAGCCGCCATTAGAGGCGATCACGAAGCTTTTCAAAACCATATTTTCTTCCCCGTCTCTCCCTCAAATCACGCGCATTCAAACTGCTCATCACGCTGCCCCACTTCCTGGCCGTTTTCCCCTCAATCGTGTGCGCATTCTTCGGATCGAGAATCACCGTTGTGAACGGCCGCCGTGATCTTCGCGCCCGATTCTCCTCCCCTCAACCTCCCCAGCCCCTATAAAAGGGAGCACGGTGAGCCCCTTTTCACCCACATCAAAACCCCTCAAAGACCTCTCCTTCTCAACCCTTCAATCGGCTGGAATCCGAGTTCTTCTCCGCACCGCCGAAGCTCTGATCTTCGTCTCCTCCAGCGCCGT
The DNA here is from genome assembly GCA_036346405.1 of Phyllostachys edulis. Classification (NCBI taxonomy): domain Eukaryota; kingdom Viridiplantae; phylum Streptophyta; class Magnoliopsida; order Poales; family Poaceae; genus Phyllostachys; species Phyllostachys edulis. The sequence goes on from CM070560.1 coordinate 50,975,048, forward strand.
CAAGCCTTCACCGGCCACCCCGACCTCACCGTTGGCTTCGCCGCACCCTCGCCGACGCCGTGCTCACCCTCTCGTCGCCGGAGCACCGCTGCTTCCATGAGCCACGTCGCGACGACGTCGTTGTCCTCGTCTTCGGCCACCCGTACACGTTCCTCCACAACTGAGGTGAGCACCAGCATCCCTGCCCTCCCCTCTCTCCATTCCACCCCTCGCCGACCGCCGGAACACCGTCGTTCGCCGGTAATGTCCCCATCCGAACCTTAGGCCTAAGCCTCTTCCATTGCAAATTGCGTCGTCGTCGAGCTAGCTCCGGCCACACCGTCTCCACCTCCGGTATCGCGATGTCACGTTCTTCGTGATGCTCTCTTTTCCTTCACCGGCGCCATCCATTTTTTCCTCCATGGCCAAAGCTCTAGTCTGCTTCTGTTCGGATGTTGCAAGAAGATGAGCAGTGCACTAATAACTAGTTGATACATGTTGGTCCTTGGTTCAGAGCACCAATATTTAGTCTTCACTTTGAGCTTGTTATTGATCGGCTGCTTGTTGATCTTGCTCGGCTACATGCCTTGTTTCACTTCTGCAGCATAGCCATTTCTTGCTTTCTGTTCAAGCATGAACAGTGAACTACTAGATCATCCATGCTAGACACTTTGCACATGTCCATTTAATTCCTTTCAAAAATTCATTCTCTTACATTCAAGCTCCAAATCCAACGATTCTTTCTCCTAAATTAATCTAAATTTATTCTCTACTTCCAGTATTTATTTTGTAATTTTTGGATTTTGTTTGAATTTGGCTTGTTTCGCGTATAGAATTTCGACGACTTCGGAGAGTTAGATTTCGATGTTGTTTGAGAGCAACTAATCAAGCGAGGCAAGTTACATCCTCGATCATATTGATCCCATTATTTCAAATTATTTATTCTGTTTTAAATTATTATTGCATACTTATTTTTATCAAGTATTTAAATTCCTGTTTTAAATTATAGTTATGCCTAAATCCTTTGTAACGCCAATTTTGACATTGAAATAAACCTACCTTGATGCCTTAGATAAAAATCTAGTTTATGCAATAGTATAGACTAGAATATTTTGAGAAAAAATATGTTTAGCCATGCTTAGACCTGAGATATTTGATTTGGGAATTTTTAGCCAAAAATCAAATATTGTTTAAATTGTATCCATAGCATTGGTGTGCCATGGAAGTTTGCAAATGATTTTAGAAAATAAAATAAAATCAAAAACTGGTTTGGACTTGGGCGAAACGGATAGTTGGTGGGTGCAAGTTTATGCACGAGCTCAATGCAGCGAATGGTTGAGGCCCAGGGATTGTTTTGGAAGTCGCCCAGGCAATTAAGGACCGGTCTTCGAGCCGCATCTTGCTAAGCCACATCGTACTACCACAAGTCTGGAGTGGGACAGACCCGGGTAACTAATTTGCAATGTTTCAATGTGGTAGTGCCTTCTGGTTGTGTGGGTGTCGTGAAGACTTATTGTTAATACTCACATGGTGCAAGAGGGGGTCATCATTTGGTGCGAAGCCTACGGTAGCGAAACCTTAGCAAGGCATAACTACGTTGGGATGTCGCATTGTAAAGGCCTTGTGATAATGACTTAGTCGCACACCTTCGGTAGTGTGTCAGACGGACATTATAAGTCAATTATCTCTTGTGCGTAAAGTTGTACAACCTCTGCAGAGTGTTAAGAACTATTCGAATAGCCGTGTCCACGGTCATGGACATGCTTGGTAAAGCCACTTGAAGTTAGACTTTGGTTTTGATTTCAAAATGATTTGACATAAATGGTTTTGGATTTCTATCCAAATGGGAATTGGGAGGGAAGCCATGTGATAGGAGGGTATCCTTCACCATTCTTGTGTGAATATTATCTGACTATAAAAACTTGAGATTTGATAAAATGAATTTTAGATATAGAATAACTGCGTTGGAACTTAGTACAAGTATTTAAAGAAAACATTGCTTTTTGCAAATTTAACCCTATAAGCCTTTCTTTGATATATCCCTGCATGCATTAACTTTGTTATTTGATGGGTGTGACTTGTGAGCACGGTAGTTGTGCTTATACTTGCTTTATGCAAACAAATTTTAGAGGAGAAGGACTTCACAACCGGTGTGGATCTCGACGATTAGGCTACTACCCAAGTCGATTGCCTGTGGCAGATCAGTTGGACTCCACTACTTTTCCTTTGTCTTCCGTTGTGTTCTTTATTGTTGGTCTGTAAGTCTCTTTTGTAATTAACTCTGTTGATTATTAATAAAGTTATGCGATTTATGGATGTTACCATATCTGTTTACTGTGTGAACTAGCTACTGATCATGGGACTAGTTCAGAAATACACGAGGAATTTAGGAGTGTTAATCCCGGGTCCAACAATATCTATGCCTATATTCTGGTCACCGAAGACAATTTTTCTCTTCGATATCTTTTATCAGGATCTCTGTTACTCTTTGGCAACGACATCTGTGTCATACGCTGTATAGGTCCTAGTCATGATCATTTCATGAATGATTCCACGCGTGACCATACAAGTAAACAGAGCATAATACAAATAACTTCATGTAGTGCCTTATACTGTTAAGATTATGAAGATTATATTTCTTCATTTCAAAATTTTGTTCTACTCTCGTTTGGCTCCTGGTCGAGACACGGAAAGCCTTCTAGTCGAAGTCTCTCCTTTTTCGCCCTGCCCACTGGAAGGAGCTTCCTAGCGACGGTTCTTTTCTTACGATCCTCGCTGCTAGTCGGACTTGAGCCTGAGCACGTTTTGCGAAATGTTTTTCTATATCTTCTGTTCTTAGTAGTATTTTCTGACCAATTTTGGGTTGTATATATATATATATATATATAAATACGATCACTTATCGTTTTTTTGCATATATTCTTGTATTTCTACTTTTGTCATCCAAACACATCTTTTTTCCGACCATGTATAGTGTTGTTTGGTATTTCGATTATGACAAACAAAGATCTATAACTAGTCAAAATCATACACTAGTTCCGACCAAAATGATTTCCTAGTATTGTTACGATCAGTTTTGTCTTATGATCAGTACATGCCTTCAAAGCAATGGTTTCGACTTTTATTCTCTTTCTTGGCTAACTGCTTGTCTAGTAAGGCTCTTCTACTACAAAGCATTCAGGGGCTAGGAAGTATACGAGAATTTCAAAAAGTCAAAAGGATAAACAAAAGACTTGCTGATGGCAAAAAGGTAAGTTTTATACATTTTATAATTCTTAATTACAATGTCCTACTCCAGAATGTCTCCAGACTAATTACTACTTGATGGAGATCCAACATCCATCTCCTCTACAACTTTTTCTCCAAGCGGCTTTAGTTCTTTCATAAACTTGGTCGCCTCAACAGGTAGGCAGTTGAAGTCGTCTTCAACGGCTTAGAGATCAATGTAGGGGTCGGAAGCCTTCAGTTTTGCCAATGTAAAACTAACTCCATTGGCAATGCCTTCTTTCATAGTCTGGGCATAATTCTTTCGAGTAGTCTTGAGCAGACCACTGAGATCTTCTAGAAATTAGCCCAAGAAGTTCATTTTCTCTATTGGATCTCTTAAGTCAGGCACACTTGATCCTGATCCCATATCAAAAATCATCTTGTTTAAAGCATGAATCTTTTCATCAAGATTTGTACAAGAGCTATCTCCTTATCCTGCTCAAATTTCAGAGCCTTCTTTGCTCTGTTCAACGCTTGCGTTTGCTCTACACAAGTAAAACAAGTAATAAGTGCAACATGATCAGAGGAGGATAATAAGTCAAGTCTACGACCTATTACCTTTAATTTTCTTGTCAAGAGTCTCATTTCTGGTCGACGCCTCTGCAATCGACCGATCCTTAACCTGATTTTCTTCCTCAAGCAGAGCTATTACGCTTTATCACCACGACTTCTTCTTTTATTTTCTCCAAATCATTTAATATGATAAGGAGAATAATTAGAGAAGAACAAGGTATTGAAGAAGGAAAAAGGTTAAGAGGAAAGTTCTTACTTTCCAGTTCGGAGTGCTTTTTCTCCAAGTCCTTAATTCGCTGGGTCAGTCCTTCGACCACAGCAAAGTTCTCGACCATATGCTACACAAATAGCATTTTCTCTTTAAGTTTCCTGTAAACTTTTAAAAGGGAAACTATGAAACTGGTTGTAGATACTTACCCGTATTGCCGCTTCGTTATAATCGAAAAAAATAATATCAGGACCTATCTTAATTTGATAGTCCGATATTCTTCCCCATGCTTCATCAAGCTCCTTATTCTCGATAAATCGGGGAACAAAAGGGAACTTGTTAGGTTGGGAGGGATTACCAACAAGGGTCGGGACTTGTTGAGGGCCTTCGTGGGCAATTACCTCCACAGAAGGAGTTAGGATCACTAATGGATCTAGCTTGACCGTTGGCTTCATCACCTGCTCGGGGGCTTTCTTGACCACTTTATCCTCAGGAACTTTGTCCTGGGATGTACCTTGGACGAGGACTTCCGTGGGGGCTTGGTCCTCAGGAAGATTCTGGTCGAAACGACCGGAACGCTAGACGACCTATACAAGAGAAAGAAGGGAAGTTCAAAACACCAAATCACCAAAAACTATTAAAGGTATGCACTCATACGACCTTTTTCATTTGTACATACCTAGTTAATTTCTTGGATTTGACTTTGAAATGCGGTAGAGTAAACTCTGTACCGCTAGCCTTCCTTTTCTTTTCAACCAATTTCGCCTCAACCCGGCGAGGTTGGTTAAACCCTCACATCCTCTAACATGATGTCAAGCAATGAACTCGATCAATTCATCAAGGGTTGCATTCGTGACCATCGGCCTGAGGAGTGGTTTCATCAACCTCCAGATCAGTTGTTTCAGTAACAACTGTAAGGTCGTGAATGACCAATCTGGAGTCTACGGCCTCTGTAACTATGCTCTACGGGCCTTCAGTCTTCTCCACCTAAATAAAAAAAAACGAGTTTGGTTAGGTGATGAAATTTTCTATATATATATATATATATATATATTCTTATTTTAAAATGCTCTATTACCTCGGGAGATTTATCTTCTTCTAGTGCATCTGGGCACGAATCGGTCGGAACCACGGTGAGATTTTGATCCACCCGGATTGTATGACTCGCAATCCGACCACCTACAAAAATAGAGCAAGATCAATAAATTGATCGGAGAATATGTATACATGATAAAAGAGATTTGATTATCTACCTTAAGTCTTGCCAGTCTCTCTTCAATAGAGACTATTGCCAAGATATCGGGTACTGCAGCCTTCTCACCAGGCTCCCCGGTGCAGATCATCCTGATCCGCTCTCTGATTTCCTCAGGAGAAGGGGCTTTTAAAAAAGGAAGGAGACAAGAGCAGATTTTAAGGTGTTAAGATAATCAAGTAATAAGTCATACTGGTCGGAGCTTCTTTCGAAGACTTACCACCTCATGAAATAGCTTCATCATGACCAATGGACCAGAGCAGGGAATGAGTCTGGAGCCTCAAAGGACTAATTTGGCATTTGGTGAAATCTCTCAACACATGCCAGGAAGTCAAGCCCTTGATCCTCAGGTCATGTATGGCATCCACCCATCTTCCTACCACCCCTGCCTTCTCCACGGTTTTCCTCCACTTAGGATTCTCGTTTGCCCTAATTCCGGCGAAGTAGAGGCCATCATCCCTCGTAACCGTCATGTAGAACCAGTTCTTTTTCCATGACGACCACGAGGATTTCGAGTACATTTGGATGCACTCATCGGCCTTCCCGTCGTGAAGGCGCAACGTGCATTCTCTAGGAGCCCCTGTGGATCTCCCCGACATCGCCATTTGATAGAAATACCTGAAGAGCCTCAAGTTTGGACGCACTCCCAAGTATGCCTCACATAGGTAGATGAAAATACTAATATTGGCGATAGAATTAGGGGCCAAATTCACCAATTCCAGCTCGTAATACTCTAAAACGTGAGGAAGGAATTTGTGCACCGGTACCCTCAGCCAAGGTAGTTAGGATTGCGATCCAAGTCTTAAAGTCTTACGATAGAAACCCACGACACAGCCGATCCAAGTCTTATCACCGATCCGATCCTAAAGGTCACGCGATCCTACTCTTAGAGTCTTCGGTTCTCTTAACCCACGACGACTGTCGATTCAAATCTCAATTGCCGATCCTACTAGAGACTTAGGGCAATTTTTTTAGAGGCCGACTTTGCCGATATTTTGTTTTAGAGCAAAATTTGTTGATATTAATTTCGAGAATGAAACTATAAATAAACAAGGAGCATGCAAAATATTGTATCGATTATGGTAATGCTAGTACAAATATCTATATTATGGCATGAGCAATCTTGAGCTTGATAATGATAAGCTCTTTTTATTCCTCGGAGTATGTCTAGCTACTTTTAAGGAACATGCAAGTGGTAAACCATATAACAATCATACAAACTTATAGTATAGATGTTAAATATGTGTATTTTACAAATCAGAGAATCGCCGATTCTACGATTCGACATCGATTCGATCCTACCGAGGCAAATCGATCCGACTCGATCTCGACTCGACTACCTTGCCCTCACCAAGACTCGATGTGGCGAGGAAGATTGGAATTTCCCCATCTTCGTGGCTCGGAAAGTGCTCTCGAGCCACAGACCTCCATCCGATCAGATTCCTGTTTGGGAGCATTCCCATCTTCTCCAGTGCTTGAAGCTTCTTCTCATTCAGATTCGAAGCCATCCACTTTGTGATTTGCTCTGACATGGTGAAATTTCTCAAATGGATGAGTAGTGGTCGGAGGAGGCTTTGAGGCCGAGAAGACAATAAGAGTTCGGAAAGATTTTCTTAACAAAGAACTGAAGAGGATCAGAGGAAGATTTGGAAGCATAAAAACTATAAAGCCCAGCAATAGGGATTTTATAGCATCAGGTCTTTAACTGCAATCTGGAGTTATCTAAAAAGTCCAATGGACAAAAGCCTCTTTTTGTCCAACGAACAGAAAAACTCTTAGGTTCCCAAGGCAAGTTCTCAACTTTAAAGTGAACTCAGACCACTTTGTATATCACGACATTAAATGAGGTGTGCCCGATATGACTTCATCGGAAGAAAAGTGTTCACACGACCTTTTCATTTAAAGTTTGGAGACTAGTTGACGAGGATTAAAACCTCTATGTATTATCTTAATACATAATAAAAGACCATACGTCTTCATGGTCGTAACCCCTAAGGTTGGTCGTAAGGATTTCAGAGGTTACATAAGGGTACCCTGGTCGGACAAGGTCCTGTACCTAGTCTCCGACCAGGTAGTTGCTCGGAGAAGCTATGAACTGGCATCTATAACTGATTCCAAGTATATTCTTACCGTACGATGAATATAGCATGTGCTGTATATGTGGATATCATGGGGATATGCTCATGATCTTAGGATGATGTTACAATTGGCAATGTCGTTATCGGTTTGTCGAAACAACATTTTCAGCAAGTGTTAGGATAATCGGTCGTACCGGCGTGTAAGTCGCGGTACGACCGCAGTGCGGTAGTATCGGCTTGTAGAGAGCGGTAGTACCGCATCGCGGTGTGACCGTTTGAATAGCGGTATGGAATTTCTAGAGAGGATGTTTTTGGAGAGTTTTGGATTTCCTTGAGAAGCGGTACGACCGCAAGTATATGCGCGGTACGACCGTGATGCGGTAGTACCGGCCCTTACTAGGCGGTTGAACCGATTCTGTTTCTAAGTTTCGTTAACTTGGAGAATTGTTTTTGGGTTACGTCAAATTCATGGGTTTCATGGCATATGTGTTGCATGATGCATGTTTTGACTAACGTGGGTCAAGTGGTGAAGAACTTGTTCGTGGAATCGATTTCTTTGTCTATTGTTGTAAAGGTTGCTTGGAGGTCAATGACGGTGAACGGCGAGGATGATCGGGACTAAGCTTGGAGAGCTGAGGTTCAGAACGATCGGGGATGTCAGGTGAGGTCAATGGAGTCAAGCATGGCGCATAAGGGACAAATGTGACCGAAGAGGTAGTTCGGTGCGACAGGTTGGATCAAGCGGCGCGGGCATCAATGCAAGTGCCATGATGGTTTTGGTGGGAGTCGGATGTGAGAGATTTGCCGACATGATGAGAGCCGCTGGATCAACCTACACGTGGAGAAGCATGGGAGGTGCTTCACGCAGTTGGGACTCGGTCTTTGCAAAAAGATCGAGAAGGGTATTTTGGTAATTTTACCAAATACCGTCTTGGTGACCTTTTGCCAACTCACGGCGCAAGATGGCGCAAGATGAAGCGGATTAGGTCAAGAGATGAAGATGGCGCTTTAAAATGCGTGCGTATGTGACCCGTTTGTGTTCAATCTTCTAGAAGGTCTAAGCCTCCACTATAAATAGAGGAGGGAGGTGGCTGCACCCCCTCAACCCTTTCATTGTTTTGCAAACCCTAGTTTTGCTTTTGTGTTTAGGGAGAAGGTAGTTAGAGGTTAGGGTTCTAGAGAGTTGGATTTGATTTCGTATTCATGTATTTAGTCTTTGTCCTCAATCGATGGAGTGGCTGTAAACCAATACCATATCAAATCAATCCAAAGAAAGTTCTCTCAAAGATGAGTCTATTTGCTTTCTTTATCTCTATTTGGTGATTTGTGGTCTTTCTTTGATCCGCGAGTTTTTGCTTGGTTTCTTGCTTTGATCTAACTTGTTGTGACATGTGGGAACCCATCTAGGATCATCTTGATCATCATTCACCCACGAGCAAGTCTCTAGATCATCTTTTCGTTTTGACTCGGTTTTTGAGCACCCTTCGTTAAAACTGAAAAGGATAGGAACTTTGGCATGGATCTCTGTGATCTTTGATTGGAATAGGTTTATGACATCCTTAGGAAGGTGTGTTTCAAGTTTCGTGAAGTTTGGAGTTACGGATCAAAAATCATGTCAATTTTTTATTTCGTTTTCAAGCTGTTTACTATTCATTTACCTGTTTTTGCTGTTCATTACGGTTGAACCGACCTCGCTCATCCAAAGAACCAAACTTCGTTAACAAGTGGCATCTACAACCGTAATCGTTCATCAAGTACAACCGATTTTTTTGTGTTTTTTGTCTTTCTTTTGGGGGTTTGAAGGATTCAAGATTAGTCTTCCGCTATGCTTATATACATTGATCTTCATAGTTCTCATAGCTATTGAGTCAATATCATGTTTGAATCAATCAAAGTGAAAAAGTGATTCACCCCCTCTAGTCGCCTTGAGTGTCTACTTCATATCACACGGTTACATAGTCCTAAAGACACCGACAACAACCACGATACGGTTGAGTGTCTCTAAGACGAGAGCGATTAACACCTTGTTAATCGACGCCTCTTCCGACCAGTCGCAACGCTTCATCAGGAACGCCTTCTCCAGGAGTAACTGCCACCTCTTCGGAAGTTATTTAAGGGTGGAGCACAGAAGACCAAAGGGCAGGGGGATATCGAGAAGGACATCAACAATCACAATCTAGTTTGAGACAAGCAAGACAGCATCATCAGATTAGAGCATAGCAATCTTCATATTCATGGCAATTAGGATTAGTTCCTAGTCGGGTCGTAAGCACCCCCTGTAAATCCAGTTCATATCAACAAAAAGCGACCCCATTCTATCCCAGAAAATATCACGTCATTTTCCTCTTTTATTTCGTAAGATCGGTGACTCGATCGTCGACACCTTTCTTTTGGTTCTAGTTTGATAGTTCTTGGGTTTTGTCTGGATTTGTTGTATTTATTTGGTTCTTTTCGCACGTGTAGATTCCGGCTTCTCGGAAGAGTTCTTGGACCCGACGACCTCTACCGAAGAATCTCAGCTCTTCATTGAAGGAAAGTCGTAGACCTTTGATCATTTCGTACCCAGTTTGCAAAAACTATATTGTTTTATACCAACATGCATAGCTAATTGTCTAAAAATGGTTTGAGAAATAGCTAAATACCTACTCGGCAGTATGACTCCTTGAATACTCATGATTTACATGTTGACATGTACCCTTGGACACCATAGGTTGGGTAATCTTAGTTGGACCTCTTTGAGTTACCAACATGGGTGCGTATATTGCTAGACTTGCTTTGTTATGCGACGTCTCTCGATCACATGATTCTATGATAATGAATTTGACTTAATGATATATGAAATTGTGGTGCGGCCACTATGGTTAAAAGATGTTGTGCCATGACTAGGGTGGTCATTTGGCCGGATTGAACCCCAAAATGTTTTATACTCGGGCGAGTGATCGTGTAGTATAGGGGGTGTAGGAAGCACATTGGGATGTGAATGTCTTGGCCGAGTAGTCCCTAAAGACTTAACCTTGCAAACCATTGATCTGGGCCATACCGTGCAACCACAAGTTTATTATAGGATGGACCTGGCCAACTAATTGGCAATGTTTTGAGTCGGTTCTGTTTGGGTTGGGAATGGCGCAAGAGGGGGCCAGGAAGGCGAAACCTTAGCTAGCAGAACCGAGTCAAAACAGAGCTTTGTAAAGGCCTTGTCACGTGCTCTAGACTGCTTACCTAAGGTAGTGAGCAGGGGCATCGACGGGTGCCCAATCAACTAGAGAGGTCGTGTCTTGTGGGTCAAGCTGTACAGCCTCTACAGAGTGTAAAACTATTCGAATAATCGTGTCCCCGGTTATGGACTATGCCTGGTGATTTCACGCAAGAGGTAGATTTTCTCAAAAATGTGGTTGTGGTTGGTTCCAAGTGGTCTGGGTAGTGAATAGGGTGTTCACGAGTGGTCTGGGAAGTGAATAGGGTGTTCACGAGTTGTTTCAAGGAAAACTTGATTATTTACGTATTAGTCTTTCAACTTGTGCTTTGCAATATACTTACTGTATTTCCAGTAAATTCCGCTTTCTGCAAAGTAACCATAAAGCTATCCTTGTCATGCCTGGCATGAATACTATGTTCATACATTTCCCTACGACTTGCTGAGTACATTCAATGTACTCACGGCTTTATGCCCTCTGGTTGATCAGCCACCGAAGAGGACCCAGGGAGCTCCAAGCTCTTTGAAGAGGAGGTCTTCGAAGACCATGCGTGCTAGGAGACGTCCTCCACTCGATTGCCTGTGGGCATGTCGAAGGGCCCCACGAGTGTTTGGTGTTCCGCTGCGAGTTCTCTCTTTTGTTGTAACCCTGTGCGGCAGACCTCTATAAAAACTTTGACTATAAGGTCTTTTTCTTCTATTAATATTAATTTGTTTGCTTCGTCTTTAGTTTAATGTATGGTTTTGATCTCATCGATGTTGAAACTGTGTGAGCTAGCTACTGATCATGGGACTGGCTCGGAATGCACAGAGGGTCTCGGGATTGCTTACCCGGGGACCCGACAGCGGTGGTATTAGAGCCATATTGACTGTAGGATGTAACCTTAGTTAGCATGGTTGTTTTAGTCAAGGGTTTCAAAATTTATTTTATAAATCAAACCAACAGAGTAATGTGAGTAGTTATTCTTCTCTCATCTTACTCTATTCTTCTCTCATCTTACTCTAACCTTTCCCCATATCGTCCATAGTTCTTGCACCTTATCTCTTCTGGGACTTTGTGTTCAAAATTTAAATCAATCCCTCTCATCTCGGTAATCTCGATAGGATCGGGCTTTACTTTAAGTTGACCTCCCAAATAAGTTAGGTTAGAGGTGCTTTAGCAGAGCTGCCCTTCTTAGTTCCAGTGTCATTTAGTCCGGTAAATAGGACATCCTATTTGAGTTTTGTTGCCTCTTAATAGCTCTCCGGCTATTTGCTTGTTGGGTTTAACCGACTACCCCCAGTTAGGTTGTTCCATCTTTCTCCCTTGTTCTCGCTCACCTCTGTGCTTTTCCCTCTTACCACTACAAGATGAACACCCCTTTAACAACGCATACGTCGCAACGCTCTGTACATACGTTGCGGAGTAATATTATGGCTACGCATAATATGCATTGCAAAATCTATTCGACATAAATCATGTGGATGGCTATAGATAACATGCGTTGCGACCTTATGCGTTGCAAACATTTGAAATGCCTAGCTTTTTATCTTACGTACCTAGTGTGCTTTCTTCTCCTCATCTATTAAGCTTAGGAAGGTTTGACCATGCAGATGGTATAGATTTGCAATTCGGCAAGTCAAGATGAACCCGTGGATCCTATCACACCACACCACCGCCTCCTCCTCCGACAGCCCCCACAGAGTAGGGTTTGGGATAGTTCATGGCAGTCCAGACACAGCTGATGAATGCAATGATGCAGAACATGAACCAGATGATGACTCAACAAAAATCAGACGGCTGCCGCTCTTCTCGCAATGCTGAATCAGACCAACCAAGCAGCTACCATGCCACCGCCACCACCAATTACTCCCCAGTCAAGGCTGGCAGAGTTCATTAGGACCCGACCACCCACGTTCTCCAGCTTCTCCAAGCCATTGGACACAAATGATTGGTTGCGCTCAACTGAAAAGAAGCTTGCCATCACCCGGTGTGACGACCGTGAAAAAGTCCTGTATGCTACACACCAACTTGAAGGCACCGCCGCAAAATTGTGGGAGAACTATTGCGCCACCCATGAAGACCACCAGAGCATCAGTTGGGCCAAGTTTTCTGAAGCCTTCCGCCACTCCCACATCCCCGATGGAAAGATAGAAATGAAGAAGAATGAGTTCCGAGAGTTGTGCCAAGGAAACATGTCAGTGAGCAAGTACCTCAATAAGTTCACTCGACTCTCGCGTTATGCTCCAGAGGACATTGCCACGGACAATGCACGTTAGCAGCATTTTAAGCGAGGACTCCACCCTAGTTTTAAGGTTCAAGTCGTTGGCAACGACTACTCGGATTTCCAGCATCTAGTGAACAAGGCTATGTTGATAGAAGATTCTCGTCATGATCTTGTAGAGTTTCATAAAAGAAAGATGGTACAACATGGTGCTCATCAAGGACATCCGTAGAAATCCAGGACGAGTCCACACCCTCCTGCCCGCTTTGCTCCTTCCGTTGCTTCCAGGACCTCTGCGACAACACCTTGCCCGATTGCTCCAGGTCTTCGCAGCCCCGGCCTCAACATCCCGCAGTCAAGAAACATCCATCCTACCGTGGGGATCACCTGTTTCAACTGTCATCAATTAGGACATTACGCCAGCAATTGTCCCTTGAAGCAAGGACTATCCCCTGTCTGACCCAACTCGGGAGCTCCTCCAACCAGGATCTCCTTGCCAGGAGCAGGTCGTGGAGCACCTCAGCCTCCAGCCGCACTAGCCAAGACCTCCTAGCCTTTTGGGAGAGGTCGTGTGAACCATGTCACGGTGGAGGAAGCCCAGACAGCCCAGGACATCGTGCTGGGTAAGTTCCTTGTAAATTCAGTACCAGCTACTATTTTGTTTGATTCTAGAGCTTCGCATTCGTTTGTTTCTCGAATTTTTGCTGCAAAGCATCAATTGAAGGTTTTGATTCTTAAAACCACCTTGTTGGTTCAATCCCCCAGTTTGGAGTTAAGTACGAACTAGGGTTGTCCACAAGTTAAGGTGATCATAGAAGGGGTAGAATTCCTGGCCAACCTAATCATCATTGTAACATCCCAACTGTATAATTTGGGTTATTCAAGTATAATTATATGTGTAGAAATTAAAACTTTTTCTCACAACTTGAAAACCCCTAAAATCTCATGTAATTCTTGTCCAAGAGTTGTGTAGTCCAAAAATACAAAGCTCTTGTTGACCAAAAGTCAAATTCCTTTTCCAGTTATCTTAAATCTTGTGCCCAACAATTGGAAAGTATTTTCCTTGGTCCTAAAACTGATGTGGGACCCTCTGAAAAAATATCACAAGTTGTAAAACTAGTTTGATAAATTTTGGAGGTAAAACAATCCTTTAAAACAACCTTAACGAATTTCACGAGAAAGTGCATTGCATAATAACCTCTGGAAATTTTATGCAAGGTTGATCTCATTGTCAACAAGCTCCAGTTAAATTTCATTAAATTTGGAGTTCATTTGCTATCTAAAATAATTACGATAAGTTTCAGTTGTTAAAAACTAAATTTAAAAGCCTACATCGTTCCTTGGGCTAGCCACTTTGCAAAATTTGGTCAAATTTCAACCCCATCGACCTCCTTCCCCACCTTGATGAGGTCGTAGCCGTTGGATCCAATCCAAAGGCCACGACCTCCCCCTCAACCAACGCACCCAGGACCTCCCTTTCGAAGTCCTCTGGACCGCGTGGACCTCCTCGGGTCAACGTGGGCGCCAGACCTTCATGTCAACACCGCAAAGGCTTTTCCTTACTCATCAGTCGTGCAGTTGGATCAAAGATCCACGGTCATGACCTCCCCTGTGTGTTAAATCCCAAAGACCTCCTCACCTTGTCCAGGTCATAGCCCTTGGATTAAGATCCAACCGGCCCTGACCTCCCCTTGTTATCAAACCTCAAAAACCACCTTCCACCTTGGCGAGGTCATAGCTATTGGATTTACATCCAACCGCTCCTCGACCTCTCCTCTTAATCTAACTATCGAGACCTCCCTTTGCACTCACTTGAGGTCGCAACTCTTGATTACATCCAAAGGCCACGACCTCCTCTCGAAAAACATCACGGTTAGGTCCTTCACAAGCGTGAGGTCGTTGCCCTTAGATCTAAATCTAATGGCCATGACCTCCCTTGTGTGTTGGCGCAAGCTCAAGACCTACTTTTATGCCACGTGCGAGGCTCAGACCTCTCTGTTTTGATCACCACCGTTGGATCAAAATCAAAGGTCTTGACCTCCCCTCGCTTCACGCAAAGCCTCGAGACCTCCTTGGTTGTGTGCCCTTGGATTTTAATCCAAAGGCCATGACCTCCCCTCATGTCTTATGTTCAAGTGCGGTTAAGACCTCACAGGAGGTCCGGGCTGCTGGATGGAGATCCAACGCTTTGGACCTCCTGTCCTATTTTCCCTCGTGCGCTTACACATTAAGGAAATCGGAGGGCCACGACCTCCCCATCCTTGATCGTGTGGCTGGGACCTCCTCCCAGTCATTTAGGCGTAACGGTTCAAAATTGTCATCCGATGGTTAGGACCTCTCCCAGGTTTTATCCAACGGCCACAAAGACCTCCCCTGTTCTTCTCCTTCCTTGGTCATGCCTGCGAGCTCTGAGCAGTGGAGTTAATGCCCGCCTGGCCACTGTGTACTTTTCAACAGCTCTTTGCTGACCCGCATTTAATGCAGGTCAGCTTTACGTCTCTCGGGTCAGCTCAGGCCTGCACCTTGTCAACCTCATGTCCTTGCCACCCCATGGACCAACCCGTGGGCTAAGCTCACCATGGAGCTTAGCCCCAGCTCATAACCTTCACCACAGGCTATAAGTTACCCCTTGGAATCCTCCCTTGGCTTCCTTTGCACACAATTGCTCTCATCCTTGCACTTTGTGCGTGGTTGAGCTCCTCCTCCACTAATTGACCTCCTCACTGGCGTGCCATTGTCAAGGTCCTTGAGCTTCTCAGTGGTTCAGGAGTTCCAGTGGCTCCCTTTTCAAACCCTCGCTCACTTTTGCTCCCAAAACCTCTTGGAAGTTAACCCTAACTTAATTTGTTTGGGCATTTTTCAGAGGTGGACAAAGTTGAGCTTGGAGCTGGTGCCTTGGGGCATGAAGCTTCATTGTCTTCCCCAACTCCGGCCATCACCTCCACGACCTCCCGGCACCTTAGGACCTCCAGTACTCCTCCTGTTAGTCCTTTAGTCGCCTGGCACCCGCTGAATGCATGTTGCGGAGCTTATGTTTGGGCACACGCTTGGATGTCGCGGAGCTCCTTTTTTGCTTTTTCAGTATTTTGGCCGTCTTGGTCAATTTGCCCTCTCGGCTCGGCCGGGCGTTCAAAGCCGCCGTCGCCGTTGAGAGGAGGTCCACCGAGTGTGCAACGTTATTGTGCACTCGGTGGTACCATTGAGGTCGCCATGGCGAGGTCTACATCGCCGGCGAGAACCAAATCTTTGAGCTCGGATTTTTAGTCGGACGCAACGGCGTCGTTGTCGTTTTAGGACAGAGATCCTCGGCTTTGATTGCGCTAATCATTGCTCAATCTCGCGATCATTGGCATCTTAACGCCTTTAATCCACCCTTGTGCGTGCATTTAAGACCGCTTGCGCGGACCTCCTCGTGGTCCTGCTGCGCATTTATGTTTTGTCCAAGCGGCGTGCGTTGGGCTGGGGCGTCGAGACCTCCTCGAGGAGATCTGGAGCGTCCAGACCTCCATGGCGATCTCGACCATCCGGACCTCCCTCGGAGGTGCAGTGATGTTTAGATCTACCGCTTAGGACCTCCTCGAGGTCATCTCACCGTTGAGGACCTCCCTTTAGATCTGGTCCGTCCGGACCTCCCCCATCGTTGTGGTCCGTTGGATTTCCCATCTCGGCCACGACCTCTCACACCTCGCGCATGTGCGTTATTAGGAGGTCCAGACCTCTGGACCTCACGTCTTGCGTGTGTTGTTCTCCGGGAGGTCTCGAGCCGTTAGATCTGTGATCCGTGGCTCACGACCTCCCATGTCCTTGTGAATTTTCTTAGGAATTCCAAGAAAGTCTTAATTATAAGCGAGAATAAGGTATAAGCTTTAGAATTCCATATCTTTTTCATTTTAATCCAAATGAGGTCATTCAAAGTATGTTGGCTCTGTCTTGGACTTGACTTTAATCCAAAAATGATTGTAAGTTGAGTTCAACTCCAGAGCACAGTTTGCCATTAGATTTTAAAACCAACTTTAAAATATACACTTAAATCAATGCTTAACTTGTAAAATACAAAACTAATGCTCTGTAGATTATTTTTGAGTGAGACCAACTTTGTTGGTTTCCTCTAATAATGAACTCACTGTGAAAATTAGTTTTGAGCTTGTTGCTGTTATAATAATGAGGACTTGTGCATTATAATTTTGTTCAAGTTCTTGTTTTTGAAAAATTATAGAAAGTGCAATATAGCTCCAAATGAGATGAACTCAATTGTGTTATTCATCTCATGAGGTGCTGGTTTTACAGTAAAAATTTCAGCTTCACTTCTGTTCTAGAAAATGTTGCCTCATAATTAAATTAATGAATAGTGCAGTTTGGTATTTTAGGGGCTGAGCAGAATTGTTTTGCTTATAACTTTTGCATTGAGAATCCAAATCAATTGGTTCTTGTTGCAATATTCCTTAAAAATCACCCTCTTGCTGCTGTAGAAAATTCAGAGAATTTGGAGTTCGTTTGTTGTGCTGTCTTTGTTGTTTTTCGTCGTTCTTATCGGTTCTTTCTCGCCTTTCCGTTAGGTTTCGACATTTGTGGTGATCCCGAGAGTGACCCTCCGCAACAAATTGACCAGCAACAGCAAGGCAAGCAGTTTGATCATTTCCATCATTGTCCCATTACTTTAAAGCTTAATATATCGTTTTACTTCTATGTATGCATGCTACTTTGTGTTAAATGTAAGCTAGCAAGCCTATAGTTGCATAATCTGTAGGAATTGTTCATCCTCTACTACCATGAGCCTAGGTTATTTGCTGTGGTTTGAGCTCGTTGGATGAGCTCCTATCACTTAGTAGTTTCGATTTAAATTGCTTAGACATGCTTAGTTTTCGGTAGAAATGGGCGATCATCGACTTAGTCGATGGTCTTGATCACTCAAAACTGATTATTACTCCTATATGTCCAGCACTTGTGCTTTGATTAATTTGTAAAATCAAAAACTGAAAATAAAAGATTGATTTAGACTTGGGCATATTGGATGGATGGCGTGGTTTTTGGATGTGGTGGTATGCCTGGGTCCCTAAGGACCGAGTACTTGGGTCACTAAGCCAAGCGATTTTGCGTACTAACCACACGAGGGGCATATGGAACCCCTCTTGACTAAGTACTTTGGGCGGTGTTAATTGGGGTCGCTCGGTTGGTGTGTTTTTAAAGATAAAATGTGTGTGATGTGGGAGGGAGCATTAGCTTCGGGAAGGTTGTGTGATGTCTCCTTCTCCCGTGGGTTGTGCGACTCAGAATTAGCATTGTCCATTGGAAATGTCTCGTAGGACTTAGCCGTGCCGGCATACCAAAGGTAGTGTGCCTAATGGAAAGGCGGTCTGACGTGTGGGTACAGTGGTACACCCTGCAGGGATAAAACTATTCGAATAGCCTCGTCCTAGGTTATGGACATGCTTGGTAAGGTCGTTCAAGAACTAGACTACAACATTTAATTAAAACTTGACTTGGTTGGTATGAGCGGGAGTTCATGCTATTGTTGTGGTGACTAATGGGTTAGTCACTTCTAGGTTGTTCATGTTGTTGTTATTATGTATTACCTCGTTGTTATTTCAACAATTAAAATGCTTTGTCAAATTGCCTTCAATCTATTATGTTATTGCAAATGAAACTTGCTTTATGCTAAAATGAGTCCAAAGCCTCATCCACTTAAATAAAGCTTGCATGTAGCTATTTATAGTTACGTTATCTTACGTAAGTCTTGCGGAGTACTTTATGTACTCATCTGCGTGGTTGTGGCATTTTTTGTGGCTTTTGTTGCAGAGGAAGAAGGTGAGCTCCAAGAGCCTCACTTTTGTGCTATGTGTTGCGACTTCTTGACGACTAGCTTGGCGGTCGGTCGAGATGCCTAGGGTTAAGGCACACCGATTGGCTTTGTGTTATAGCCATCTTCATGGCACTTTTGCTTCATTGTTATCTTTTTGTATTTGTTGCTATTTGGCCTAAGGGCATCTCTTTTGTAATAGCTATTCCATATTAATAGTAACTTTTAGTTTGTTGCTTATGTACTATGTGTTGTATGGAATTGATACATTCTTTTGTTGTGAGGTATGTATACTTGCGTGCAGAAGTATACATCTCTCGAGACCGGTTTATTTGGTTGATAATACTAGGGTCAATTGGATAACTAAGTATTATGAGCCTAATAAACGCGTCGAGTCTCACAAAAGTTGGTATCGAGCCGTTCGACCATAGTAGCATAAGCTTGGTCGCCTTTAGGATATTTTGAAAACCTAATTTCAAAGTGTCAAATGAGTTTTGGAAGCTTAAGAAAATTCTCAGATTTTACTCCTCATCTATCTGAGCTTTCTCTTCTCATCTCACTCTAATTTAAGTTTTAAAAGTTGTTTTCCTCTCTTCCCTTCTACAAAATAGTTGTTATCGATTAATGGGGTTTGGGAACTAATGAGTTTGGCAAATTGAAGTGTTAGCTGCCCTTTACAAGGTTTTGAAGCTTCTGAAGTTCAATATTTCGCCTAGGAGGCTTGGATGCAAAATCTGGACAGCGACCATTCAATTTCCGGACAGCAAGCTCAAAGGTTCTAAATAGGGTAGAAAATGAGAGGTTAATCAACTAAAATTTGTGGGAATAAAAGGGTAAGATGTGATACTAGTTAGCTAAGTATCTAACACTTATTTCGCTGCATTAACCTTGCTCTCTAATAGTTTTAGATCTCATCTTACAATCTGATTTTTAATCTTCTCGATCAATTACTCGTTCATTCAATACGGGTTAGTTGAGTTGAGAAGTTGAGCCTTCTTTTGGTGTTTCTTGGCTGTTTTTAGAGTCTTTTAGAAGCTTCTAAAGTTGATTTACTCACTGTTTAGGCTTTTCGACTTGGGTGACATTCCATTCCCTAGTCGTTAGCTTTTCTTTCTTTAAGGCTTGGTTTTTCGGTCTAGTTGCTAACCAAAATTCCTTGTAACAGATGGCGGGCCTTTTCGTAGCGGCCAAGGCGATCACCTGGTCGGACGAGGAGCTTCCTCCTCCTCCGACCATGGCCGAGGTTCTTCTTGGATCGGCGCAACACCGCGGATGACGAGAGAGTTCTCTTCGGGCGTCATCGCGCGCAACACCACCTGCACTTTCCGGAGCTTGGGTGATCTGGGCAAGGGAATGCCCATCGGCCGCGTGGAGGACTCGCGGAGTTTCTTCGTACTCGGCCCTACCTTTTCGGTCGAGGACCTGCTCGTCTGCGCGATTGGCCGTCTCGGGCGTAAGCCAGATCGCCTGCGATGCCAAGAGCACGAGAAGGCGCTGCTTGCATCGCACCGGCTCGAGTGCAGCCTTGTCATGGTGGGAGAGCTATCTGCCATGCAGCCCGTGAGACCACACCGTCTCTTGGGAGGAGTTTCGTCTTGCCTTCCGTCGGGCTCACATCCTGCCGGCTTGATGGAGATCAAGAAGGGGAGTTTCTTCTTCGCTCAAGCAAGGCGTGCTTCGATCATGGAGTATGTCTACGAGTTCAACCATCTAGCTCGTTATGCTCTCGAGGACGTGGCCTTGATATGGCTAAGGAGCCAAGTTCAGCGTGGCTTGTCCGAGGTCGAAGGACAAGCTATCCATTATCGACTTTCTGATTTTCGGACCTTGGTCGACAAGGCCATCGTCGTGAGCATGCGGCTCAAGAGCTTATGGACTCCGAAGCGCAAGTGGGAGGCCCATAAGTCATCGAGGCGATTCTTCCGTCCCGCTTGAGCGGTCTCGAAGTACCGTCTCATTCTTGGCGCCCGAGGTTACACCTTGTTCCTCGTTCATCGCAGCCGTGTCGATCCGTGCACTGCGAGTCGTGAGAGGCCCCCTTAACCCGTGCCGGGTCACATGCTTCTCTTGCAACGAGAAGGGGCATTATGCGAACCAATGCCCTAAGAAGGCGAGAGCGACCCCTCGTCCTAATGGAGGACGGGCCGAGGTGGTGCATCTCGGGACGAAAGATCGTCCCGCTACCCAAGGCGTGGGTAGTGGTCGCGTCAACGCCGTCCTTGCAGAGGAGGCTCGGGAGGCACCCGGCGTCGTGCTAGGTACACTTTCGTTAACTCTCACCCTGCTTCTTCGTCTTGTTGATTCAGGAGCATCTCATTCCTTTGTTTACGAGTCTTTTTCTTCTTTGTTGGAGAGCTTCTTTTCTCTCCATTGTTGGTCCCTTCTCATTCGCTCTCTGGTTCGGAGTTGAGAGCTGAATCTGAGTGTAGGGATGTCCCTATCGAGATCGAAGGGTAGGGTTCTTAGCAAACCTTATCCTTCTCCATTCAAATGAGTCTTGATGTGATTCTTGGCATGGATTGGTTGTCCCAACATGGGGCAAATTGATTGCGCCAGAAGCTCATCTCTCTATCTAGTCTCTCCGCGAGCGAGTTAAGCTTTTGCAAGTCTCTTGAGCCCTCATCTCTTCGCACTTGGTGCTAAGCCCGCTCTAGATATTAGCGAAGTCCCAACAGTTTGTGACTTTGTTGATGTCTTTCCAGAACCTTCGAGGATGCCACCCGTTCGAGACCTCGAGTTTGTCATTGAGTTGGCTCCGGTACGCCCCTATCTCAAAGAGGCCTTATCGGATGCCACCGAGCGAGTTGGTGGAGTTGAAGAAGCGATTAAGTGAGCTGCAAGAAAAGGGTTTCATCCGCCCTAGCTCATCTCCTTGGGGTTGTCGGTAATCTTTGTAAAGAAGAAGGATTCGTACTTTACGCATGTCGTTGATCACCGCCCACTTAATGAAGTGACGGTAAGAACAAGTATCCATTGCCCGCATTGGCGATCTCTTGATCAATTAACGGAGCTCGAGTTTTCTCCAAGATTGATCGAGAGTGGGATATCATCGAGTTAAGATTCGCCCGAGGATATTCCCAAAGACAGCGTTCTCTACTCGCTTCGGCTTGTATGAGTACCTTGTCATGTCATTCGCAACCAATGCTCTGCCTTGTTCATGAATCTCATGAATTCGGTATTCATGGAGTATTTGGATAAGTTTGTCGTGGTCTTCATCGATGATATCCTTATCTACTCCAAGAGCGATGAAGAGCATGCCGAGCATCATGAAGCTTGTGTTAGGCAAGCTTACGCGAGCACCACCAGACTGTGAAGTTCAGACAAGTCGGCGTTACGGTTGAAGGAAGTAGCCTTCTTAGGCCACGTTCTTTCAGGCGGGGGCGTAGCCGTTGATCCTAGCAAGGTCAGCGATGTTCTTTCATGGAGTCAACCTGTTTCGGTCACCGATGTGCGGAGTTTTCTCGGTTTAGCGGGATATTATCGTCGCTTTATCGAGAACTTCTCCAAGATCGCGGCCGATGGAGTTGCTCAAGAAGGACAAGAAGTTCGTGTGGTCATTTGGGTGTGAGAAAGTTTCCAAATACTCAAAAGCGTTTGACCACCGCTCCCGTTCTTGTTCTTCCCGATATCCATCGAAGCTTCGATATCTTTTGCGATGCTTCTCGTCGAGGCCTCGGTTGTGTCCTTATGCAAGAAGGCAAGGTAGTGGCCTATGCATCAAGGCAATTGAGACCTCATGAACTCAACTACCCTACTCATGACTTGGGTTGGCTTCGTGATTCATGCACTTAAGATTTGGCGACATTACCTAATCGGTGTCGTTGTGAAGTGTATTCGGATCACAAGAGCCTTAAGTATTTGTTCACCCAGCCTGACCTGAACCTCAGGCAAAGGAGATGGTTGGAGTTGATCAAGGATTATGACATGGGTATACACTACCATCCGGGCAAGGCTAATGTCGTTCTTACGCGCTTAATCGCATAAGCGCATTGCCATGCCTTGTTGTCGAGGAGCTTCGGCCCGCTCTTCGGAAGAGTTTGAGCGTCTCAACTTGGGTTTAGTTGGCGTGGTTCTCTCGCTGCCTTGGTTGTGCAACCAACCTTGGTGGATCGGATCAAATCCGCTCGGCGATCGGATGTTGGAGTGAGCCACATTAAGGCAAATGTCAAGAACGGAGCGACCAAGTGCTTCTCTCGAGGATGAGCATGGCGTCGTGAGATTCGAGAACGCCTTGTGGTTCCAAAGGACATGGAGTTGCGGAATTTAATCCTCCGCGAAGCCCATGATTCGCCTTTATCCATTCATCCCGGGGCCACAAAGATGTATCAAGATCTCCGCCTGAGATTTTGGTGGACCCGAATGAAGAGGGAGATTGCGAAGTTCGTTCTTAGAGTCTGACGGCGTGTCGTCGTCGTGTCAAGGCCGAAACATCGGCGTCTCTTGGGCGCTTGACCTTTGCCAATTCCTGAGTGGAAGTGGGATTCGATCGGAATGGATTTCATCACCGGTCTACCCACATCCCCGAAGAAGAATGATGCCATTTGGGTCGTCATCGATCGATTGACTAAGGTGGCACATTTCCTTCCCGTCAAGACTGAACTTCGGGTAGGTCTTTTGGCGGAACTCTATATCGCCCGCATCGTGAGTTTGCACGGTGTGCCGAAGACGATCGTGTCGGATCGTGGATCCCTTTTCACGTCTCGTTTTTGGCATAGCTTGCAAGAGGCTATGGGCACTCGTTTTGCTTTCATCACGGCATTTCACCCCCAAACTGATGGTCAGACCGAGAGGGTCAACCAAGTTTTGGAAGACATGCTTCGTGCTTGTGTCCTTTCATATGGGAAGCATTGGGAGAAATGCTTGCCATTCGCCGAAGTTTTCTTATAACAACGACTTTCGGGCCGATCTCGACATGGCACCATTTGAGGCCTTATCACGGGAGAAAGTGTAGGACCTCGTTGAGCTGGTCGAGACCGTGAAAGACCTCTCTTTGGCCCGGACTCAATCAATGAGGCGGCGCCAAGTCCGGCTTATTCGTGGCGTTTGCGCCGCAGCTCAATCTCGGCAAAAGAGCTATCACGGACCGCCGTCGGCGTGAGTTACGTTTTGAGCCTAATGACTTTGTTTATCTCAAAGTCTCTCCTTTGAAGGGCCATCAACGTTTCGGCGTCAAGGGCAAGTTAGCTCCTCGATATGTCGGTCCCTACCGTGTTATCGAGAAGAAGGGAGCTGTTGCCTATAAGTTGGAGTTGCCAGCTGCACTTGAGGGGGTACATGATGTTTTCCATGTGTCCCAACTTAAGAAGTGCCTCCGTGTTCCAACCGAGGAAGCTCCGTTGAAACTCTCGATGTCCAACCCGATTTGACCTATCGCGAGCACCACGTTCGCGTACTCGATGAAGTCCGAGCGAAGGACAAGGAATAAGACCATCAAGTTCCTTAAAGTTCGGTGGTCAAACCATTACGAGGATGAGGCTACTTGGGAAAGAGAAGATCGCTGCGTGCGGACTATCCATCTTTCTTTACTGAGGTGAGCCAAATCTCGGGGCAGATTTACGTAAGGGGTGGAGATTTTGTAACATCCCAACTGTATAATTTGGGTTATTCAAGTATAATTATATGTGTAGAAATTAAAACTTTTCTCACAACTTGAAAACTCCTAAAATCTCATGTAATTCTTGTCCAAGAGTTGTGTAATCCAAAAACACAAAGCTCTTGTTGACCAAAAGTCAAATTCCTTTTCCAGTTATCTTAAATCTTGTGCCCAACAATTGGAAAGTATTTTCCTTGGTCCTAAAACTGATGTGGGACCCCTCTGAAAAATATCACAAGTTGTAAAACTAGTTTGATAAATTTTGGAGGTAAAACAATCCTTTAAAACAACCTTAACGAATTTCACGAGAAAAGTGCATTGCATAATAACCTCTGGAAATTTTATGCAAGGTTGATCTCATTGTCGACAAGCTCGAGTTAAATTTCATTAAATTTGGAGTTCATTTGCTATCTCAAATAATTACGATAAGTTTAATTTGTTAAAAACTAAATTTAAAAGCCTACTTGTTCCTTGGGCTAGCCACTTTGCAAAATTTGGTCGGCCAAATTTCAACCCCATCGACCTCCTTCCCCACCTTGATGAGGTCGTGGCCGTTGGATCAATCCAAAGGCCACGACCTCCCCTCAACTCAACGCACCCAGACCTCCTTGAAGTCCTCTCGACCCGCGTGGACCTCCTCGGGTCAGCGTGGGCGCCAGACTCTCCTCCGCGGTCAACACCGCAAGGCTTTCCCACCTCATCGGCCAGTAACCGTTGGATCAAAGATCCACGGTCATGACCTCCACTGTGTTAAATCCCAAAGACCTCCTCACCTTGTCGGGTCATAGCCCTTGGATTAAGATCCAGCAAGCCCCGACCTCCCTTGTTATCAAACCTCAAAAACCACCTTCCACCTTGGCGAGGTCATAGGCTTGTTGGATTTACATCCAACCGCTCTCGACCTCCTCCTCTTAATCTAACTATCGAGACCTCCTTTGCACTCACTTGAGGTCGCGTGTAGTTGGTTTACATCCAAAACCACGACCTCCTCTCGAAAAACATCACGGTTAGGTCCTTCACGCGCGTGAGGTCGTTGCCCTTAGATCTAAATCTAATGGCCATGACCTCCCTTGTGTGTTCGCGCAAGCTCAAGACCTACTTTGCGCCACGTCATGAGGCTCAGGACCTCCTGTTTTGATCACCACCGTTGGATCAAAATCCAAAGGTCTTGACCTCCCCAGCGCTTCACGCAAAGCCTCGAGACCTCCTTGGTTGTGTGCCCTTGGATTTTAATCCAAAGGCCATGACCTCCCCTCATGTCTTATGTTGGCGTGCGATAAGACCTCACAGAGGTCCGCGGCTGGATGGAGATCCAACGCTTTGGACCTCTGTCCTATTTTCCTCGTGGCGCTTACACATTAAGGAAATCGGAGGGCCACGACCTCCCCATCCTTGATCGTGTGGTGGGACCTCCTCCCACCATTTAGGCGTAACGATTCAAAATTGTCATCCGATGGTTAGGACCTCTCCTAGGTTTTATCCATGACCACAAAGACCTCCCCTGTTCTTCTCCTTCCTTGGTCATGCTGCGAGCTCGGCGGTGGAGTTAATCCGCCTGGCCTTGTGTACTTTTCATGACTCTTTCTTGACCGCATTTAATGCGGTCGGCTTTAAAATCTCTCGGGTCAGCTCGGGCCTACACCTTGTCAACCTCATGTCCTTGCCACCCCATGGACCAACCGTGGGCTAAGCTCACCATGGAGCTTAGCCCGACTCCTAACCTTCACCACGGGCTATAAGTTACCCTTGGAATCCTCCCTTGGCTTCCTTTGCACACAATGCTCTCGGCCTTGCACTTTGTGCGTGGTGAGCTCCTCCTCCACTAATCGACCTCCTCCTGGCTGGCTGCCATTGTCAAGGTCCTTGGAGCTTCTCGGTGGTTCGGGAGTTCGGTGGCTCCTTTTCAAACCCTCGCTCACTTTTGCTCCCAAAACCTCTTGGAAGTTAACCCTAACTTAATTTGTTTGGGCATTTTTCAGAGGTGGACAAAGTTGAGCTTGGAGGCTGGTGCCTTGGGTCATGAAGCTTCATTGTCTTCCCAACTCGGTCATCACCTCCACGACCTCCCGGCACCTTAGGACCTCCAGGTACTCCTCCTGTTAGTCCTTTAGTCGGCTGGCACCCGCTGAATGTCGCGGAGCTCCTTTTTCGTTTTCGTATTTTGGCGTCTTTGGTCAATTTTGCCCTCTCCGGCTCCGGCGCTCAAAGCCGTCGCCATTGAGAGGAGGTCCACCGAGTGTGCAACGTTATTGTGCACTTTCGGTGGTACCGTTGAGGTCGCCATGAGGTCTACATCGCCGGCGAGAACCAAATCTTTGAGCTCGGGATTTTTAGCCGGGCCTTAGCAGCGGCGTCGTTGTCGTTTAGGGCGAGATCCTCGGCTTTGATTGCGCTAATCATTGCTCAATCTCGCGATCATTGGCGTCTTAACGCCTTTAATCCACCCTTGTGCGTGCATTTAAGACCGCTTGCGCGGACCTCCTCGTGGTCCCGGCGCATTTATCTGTGTCCAGCGGCGTGCTTGTTGGGCTTAGGGCGTCGGACCTCCTCGAGGAGATCAGGCGTCCAGACCTCCCGTAGCGATCGACCATCCGGACCTCCCCGGAGGTGCTGTGATGTTAGATCTACCGCTTAGGACCTCCTCGAGGTCATCTCACCGTTGAGGACCTCCCCTTTAGATCTGGTCCGTTCCGGACCTCCCCCATCGTTGTGGTCCGTTGGATTTCCCATCTACGGCCACGACCTCTCCACACCTCGCGCATGTGCGTTACTAGGAGGTCCAGGACCTCTGGACCTCACGTGCGCGTGTGTGTTGTTCTCCGAGGGTCTCGAGCCGTTAGATCTGTGATCGTGGCTCACGACCTCCCATGTCCTTGTGAATTTTCTTAGGAATTCGAGTAAAGTCTTAATTATAAACAGAATAAGGTATAAGCTTTAGAATTCCATATCTTTTTCATTTTTAATCCAAATGAGGTCATTCAAAGTATGTTGGCTCTGTCTTGGACTTGACTTTAATCCAAAAATGATTGTAAGTTGAGTTCAACTCCAGAGCACAGTTTGCCATTAGATTTTAAAACCAACTTTAAAATATACACTTAAATCAATGCTTAACTTGTAAAATACAAAACTAATGCTCTGTAGATTATTTTTGAGTGAGACCAACTTTGTTGGTTTCCTCTAATAATGAACTCACTGTGAAAATTAGTTTTGAGCTTGTTCTTGTTATAAAAATGAGGACTTGTGCATTATAATTTTGTTCAAGTTCTTGTTTTTGAAAAATTATAGAAAGTGCAATATAGCTCCAAATGAGATGAACTCAATTGTGTTATTCATCTCATGAGGTGCTGGTTTTACAGTAAAAATTTCAGCTTCACTTCTGTTCTAGAAAATGTTGCCTCATAATTAAATTAATGAATAGTGCAGTTTGGTATTTTAGGGGCTGGGCAGAATTGTTTTGCTTATAACTTTTGCATTGAGAATCCAAATCAATTGGTTCTTGTTGCAATATTCCTAAAATCACCCTCTTGCTGCTGTAGAAAATTCAGAGAATTTGGAGTTCGTTTGTTGTGCTGTCTTTGTTGTTTTTAAATCGTTCTTATCGGTTCTTTCTCGCCTTTCCGTTAGGTTTCGACATTTGTGGTGATCCCGAGAGTGACCCTCCGCAACAAATTGACCAGCAACAGCAAGGCAAGCAGTTTGATCATTTCCATCATTGTCCCATTACTTTAAAGCTTAATATATCGTTTTACTTCTATGTATGCATGCTACTTTGTGTTAAATGTAAGCTAGCAAGCCTATAGTTGCATAATCTGTAGGAATTGTTCATCCTCTACTACCATGAGCCTAGGTTATTTGCTGTGGTTTGAGCTCGTTGGATGAGCTCCTATCACTTAGTAGTTTCGATTTAAATTGCTTAGACATGCTTAGTTTTCGGTAGAAATGGGCGATCATCGACTTAGTCGATGGTCTTGATCACTCAAAACTGATTATTACTCCTATATGTCCAGCACTTGTGCTTTGATTAATTGTAAAATCAAAACTGAAAATAAAAGATTGATTTAGACTTGGGCATATTGGATGGATGGCGTGGTTTTTGGATGTGGTGGTATGCACGGGTCCCTAAGGACCGAGTACTTGGGTCACTAAGCCAAGCGATTTTGCGTACTAACCACACGAGGGCATATAGAACCCTCTTGACTAAGTACTTTGGGCGGTGTTAATTGGGGTCACTCGGTTGGTGTGTTTTAAAGATAAAATGTGTGTGTGATGTGGGAGGAGCATTAGCTTCCGGAAGGTTGTGTGATGTCTCCTTCTCCCGTGGGTTGTGCGACTCGAATTAGCATTGTCCATTGGAAATGTCTCGTAGGACTTAGCCGTCTTGGCATACCAAAGGTAGTGTGCCTAATGGAAAGGCGGTCCGGCGTGTGAGTGCAAAGGGTACACCCTGCAGGATAAAACTATTCAATAGCCTCGTCCTAGGTTATGGACATGCTTGGTAAGGTCGTTCAAGAACTAGACTACAACATTTAATTAAAACTTGACTTGGTTGGTATGAACGGGGAGTTCATGCTATTGTTGTGGTGACTAATGGGTTAGTCACTTCTAGGTTGTTCATGTTGTTGTTATTATGTATTACCTCGTTGTTATTTCAACAATTAAAAATGCTTTGTCAAATTGCCTTCAATCTATTATGTTATTGCAAATGAAACTTGCTTTATGCTAAAAGGAGTCCAAAGCCTCATCCACTTAAATAAAGCTTGCATGTAGCTATTTATAGTTCTGTTATCTTACGTAAGTCTTATGGAGTACTTTATGTACTCATCGCGTGGTTGTGGCATTTTTTGTGGCTTTTGTTGCAGAGGAAGAAGGTGAGCTCCAAGAGCCTCACTTTTGTGCTATGTGTTGCAACTTCTTCTGGACGACTAGCTTGGCGGTCCTCGAGATGCCTAGGGTTAAGGCACAATCGATTGGCTTTGTGTTATAGCCATCTTCATGGCACTTTTGCTTCATTGTTATCTTTTTGTATTTGTTGCTATTTGGCCTAAGGGCCTCTCTTTTGTAATAGCTATTCCATATTAATAGTAACTTTTAGTTTGTTGCTTATGTACTATGTGTTGTATGGAATTGATACATTCTTTTGTTGTGAGGTATGTATACTGCATTCTGGGAAGTATACATCTCTCGAGACCGGGTTTATTTGGTTGATAATACTAGGGTCAATTGGATAACTAAGTATTATGAGCCTAATAAATCCGGGTGCTCACAATCATCGACACCAAATCCTTAGATGTGATTTTGGGAATGGATTGGCTTAGTGATCACCAAGCCATTTTGAATTGTGGTGGAAGAAGCATCACCTTGGTCAGTCCAGTTGGGATCAAAGTAAAATTTGAAGCCTCCTCGGAGAAGCATGAAGAGGCAATGGTGTGCAGTGTCAAGGCTGTATCTTTAGAAGACGTGCCAGTGGTCCATGAGTTTCCAGATGTCTTTCCGGATAAGTTACCTGAAATGCCACTAGACCGAGACCTAGAGTTCATCATTAACTTAGTTCCCAGAACTGCACCAATTTCCAAGAGACCTTACCATCTGCCTGTGGACGACTTGGTCGAGTTGAAGAAGCAAATTGAGGAGATACAAGCTAAAGGTTTTGTCAAACTGAAGTTCTTCACCTTGGGGAGCTCTAGTGATCTTTGTTGCAAAGAAGGATGATACCCAGCAGGATGTGTGTGGACTATCGCTCACTCAACAAGGTCACCATCAAGAACAAGTACCCTCTGCTCAGGATTGATGATCTGTTCGACCAGTTAAAGGGAGCCGGAGTGTTCTCCAAGATAGATTTGAGGTCCGGATACCACCAGTTGAAGATCACCAAGAGGACATCCCCAAAACAGCTTTCTCAACCCGTTATGGACTGTACGAGTATACGGTCATGTCTTTTGGATTGATCAATGCCCCTGCTTACTTTATGAACTTGATGAATAAAGTATTCATGGAGTATTTGGATAAGTTCGTCATTGTCTTTATTGACGATATTCTAGTATACTCTAAAAGTGAAGAAGAGCATGAAGAGCATATTCACTTAGTGCTGAGCAAGCTTAGAGATCATCAACTCTATGCTAAGTTCGACAAGTGTGAGTTTTAAATGAAGGAAGTCACCTTTTTGGGACACATCTTGTCTGCAGAAGGAGTCGCCATCAACCCCAGCAAGGTCAAGTTTGTGCTCAACTGGGAGTCACCCAAGTCCGTGCCTCAGATCAGAAGCTTCCTTGGAAAAGCCGGTTACTACTGCAGATTTATAGAAGGATTCTCCAAAATAGTAAGACCTCTCACTCAGTTGCTGAAGAAAGAAAACAAGTATGGTTGGATGCCAGAATGTGAGCAGAGTTTTCAAGAGTTAAAGAAGTGATTGACCATCGCTCTAGTGTTGATCTTACCAGATGTCCGAAAGGACTTTGAGATTTTCTGTGATGCATCACGTCAAGGTCTCGGTTGTGTCCTGATGCAAGAAAGGAAAGTGGTAGCCTATGTTTCCCATAAGTTAAAGCCTCATGAAGCCAACTACCCCACTTATGACTTAAAATTGGCTGTCGTAGTGCATGCTTTGAAGATATGACACCATTACCTCATCGGCAATCACTGTGAGGTCTACATTGACCATAAAAGTTTGAAGTACATTTTCACTCAAGCTGATCTCAATATGAGGCAAAGAAGATGGTTGGAGTTGATAAAATATTACAATGTGGGAATCCATTACCATCCAGGAAGGGCTAATGTGGTAGTCGATGCTTTAAGTAGGAAGGTCTACTGCAACACTCTAATGATCAAGGAAAGCCAGCCAACACTGCATGAAGAATTTCAGAAGCTCAAGCTTGAATTGGTCGAAGAAGGTTACTTAGCTGCTCTGGAGGTGCAACCAACTCTCCAAGATCAGATCCGGAAAGCCCAAAGAGAAGATACAGATATCCTAGAGATTAATACAAACATGAAGATGGGTAAATCCCTGATATTTTCATAGAAGATGAACAAGGAACCCTCTGGTTCGACAAGCGTATTTGTGTACCAGACCAGGAAGAACTCAAGCAGTTGATACACAAGGAAGCTCACGAAACCTTGTGCTCCATTCACCCCGAAAGCACTAAGATGTATCAAGACCTCAAGGAAATGTACTGGTGGCCTAGCATGAAGCGTGAGATCGCTGAGTATGTAGCACGGTGTGATATTTGTCAGCGGGTTAAAGCCGAGCATCAAAGACCTGCTGGACTCTTGCAATCGTTGAGCATACCTGAATGGAAGTGGGAAGAAATCGATATGGATTTTATCACCGGTCTGCCAAGGACCCAAGAGGGATATGATTCTATCTGGATAATCATTGACCGCCTGACAAAAGTTGCACACTTTATCCCAGTCAAGACACCTACTCAAGAGACAGACTTGTAGAATTGTATATGGCTAAAATAGTATGTCAGCATGGAGTACCAAAGAAGAACGTCTCGGATCGAGGATCTCATTTCACCTCAAGGTTTTGGCAGAAGCTATGCAGTGTTCTGGATACTAATTTGGATTTTAGTACAGCCTACCACCCTCAGACCGATGGGCAAACAGAAAGGGTGAATCAAATCCTAGAAGATATGTTAAGAGCCTGCGCTCTAGAGAACCAGACAGCTAGGATCAAATGTTGCCTCACACATAGTTTTCATACAATAATAGTTACCAATCAAGCCTGCAGATGTCCCTGTTCGAAGCTCTTTATGGAAGAAAATGCCGAACACCATTATATTGGACCAACTCAGGTGAAGGACAAGTGCTTGGACCAGATATTCTGAAAAAGGCCAAAGATCAAGTTCAATCAATCAGAGAGAAGCTGAGAGTAGCACAGTCCCCACAGAAGAGCTATGCTGATAACCGTTGTAGAGATTTAGCTTTCGCACCAGGAGATCATGTGTATCTAAAGGTGTCACCTCTCAAAGGAATACGTTGCTTTAGAATAAGTGGGAAGCTGCACCTCGGTACATCGGACCCTTTCCAATCTTAGTCAGGAGAGAAGTAGCTTACAAATTGGAGCTGCCGCCCCAATTGTCGAATGTTGTGGATATCATGGGGATATACTCATGATCTTAGGATGATGTTACAATTGGCAATGACATTATCGGTTTGTCGATTCATGCATTTTCGTCAAAGGTTGAAAGGCTGTTAGGTCAAGTGCGGTCAGTCCAGCTGGCGGACGAGTTTATCTACAAACCGTCTGTGATTTTCGACTATCACAGACGGGTTCATCTACAAACCGTTTGTGATTTTCGACTATCACAGATGATTTCATCTACAAACCGTCTGTGATATTCTTTTGCATTGCTAAATCTATTTCTGTTTATTGGCTAGCCTCAGGAAATGCTAGCCATGCCCTATGAAACAAGCACATCCAATTCGCATTCATTTCAGAAGCACATCAAATTTGCATTCATTTCAGGAACAAGCACATCCAATTCACAAATCAATTAACTAAATTTAACCATTAATGCACATTAATTTACACACATGTACCATTAAGTTCAATCTATCCCAATCAAGTTCAATCTACACTGTGGAAACTCCCATCTGGATTTATGACCTAACTGTTCAGGAATGACGCAAGGTGTGATCGAACTTTTATGAGCTCGCTCTGTTCCAACGCAGTTTCAGCGTTGGTCACAACCTGTCGATAGGAAGATTAAATTCGTGCTTATATAAATTGGTAAGTATATATGAAATAATTGTTGCAAGATTGACAAACCTGAGGATCATTGATGATCGCGGAACCGATGAGTAGTTCCATGTTGTGGCAAACATAGTATCCATAGATGTTGCAGCCCGGCGGCTACTGGTGGCACTGCAAAAATAGAATTGGTTAGTTTGAGAGGTATTACTACGAAGTGTTATATAGGATTAATGTGTGCTAGCTAGCGAGTACCGGGAAAGTTAGATCGTGTTGCAGCCACCTTCCCCTGCAATTCCATCCTCTAGCATATAACACGTCGAACACCCTACGTGACTCCAAGAAGTTAGCCTTAGCCATTGCAAAGGAAGGAAAGACTACAATAGAGTTTCTATGGAGGAAATGTGTTTACCTGTTGATTAAATTCTAGATAACTATGAAGTTGTGAGTGGAATTCTTTAGGGAATCTAGGTATATTACCCATTTTCATTTTGGTATAATTACAATTAGAATCCAGTGGAAGCTACACAGGTATGTCAGCATGGTCATTAAACCTAAGTTCATGTTGCTTATAAAGTACAAATCAACAAGTATAGCCAGTAGTGCAACACTTACTCCTGGTTGTAGGGAAAAAGTATGTATTCCTTGTTGCGGCGAGCCAGGAAAAACTCTATAATGTAATTCTCAACGAATATTGCATTCGCCTTGATGGTTTGCTCGGAGACCACGTGTGGGTCGAGGAAACCCATCGTGAATTCCTTCTTTCGCTTCAAACATCATGTATCTATATACAAAAGCAAGGAGTTATATATAACATTTATCGGTATTACACTTAACATTGACCGTAATTGTACACACTTACAAAGGTCCAAAGATCGTATGAGTGAGACGTCGAGCTCGTTGAGGTTGAAGAGACAGAACAAGTCCTCGAAGGTCACCGTGAAGACACAGTCTTGATGCACATGGTTAAAATGATCCTCCTTGAACTTGACGGTGACACCCGAGCGTCGTTGTCCAGCTGGCTTATTGGCCTGTTCCATGTACCATGTATGCAATGTCGTGCAAGCTAGTCCTAGGGTAGGGCTGTCTAACCTCTCGACCAACGGCTCGCCTAGCACGAATCTCCGGGCCAACGGCAAGAAGGGGATATCAGAACAGGAGTCGACCGTCTTCGATTTGCCCTTGCTGCCTCGCTTTGTATAGGTCAACTTCACAAGAGTCGACTGAGCACGAGGTGTAGATGCATCTGATGCACCGAGCCCTTGCCACGTCGGTGCAAGTAGCTTTGGTGCAGTCATCTCCCGTGGACTTGATACTGTTGCAGGACATTCCCGTGAAGTTGACACCGGAGCAGGTAGCTCTAGGAAGATGTCCCCCTTGGGCCACTGGACGAATGTTCCAACGACTTGCTCTAGAGTCATGACCTCGTCGTTTGGGGGAATATGTAGCGGGACGGCCCCGAAATTGGCACAAACACCATCCACATTCAATTTTGCGAAACTCGGCGCTAGATTTTCACCGTGCACCAAAGCCCCGATACCGGATGGATACACATGGCCCCAAGCAGCATCTAGGGCAACAGAGGCATATCTCACTTGGAGCTTGCACTTCATAGCCGCCTATATAACGATACAAAATTAGCTACTCCAACAGGCCTATCAATGGATCGAGCATTCCGGAGATAATAATTATTACCTGGATGTCATCGACAGGAAATCTGCCGTCGCTTATTGGGGTAGGGTTAGACGCGCAGCTACTCGGAAGTTTGGGGGGCCTGGCTAGCACAGTAGGGGCAGGGGCTTGCAACTGATTAGAGATTTGCAATTCCCTAATCCTTTCCTCAAACCATTGCGACACGGCTCTGACGCGATCCTCAATCTCATCTCTGATGGATTCAGTGATCTCATCATTGAGAGATTCACGAATATCCTCTCATAGCTTTGCATCGCGGTCGGCTTTGGCTCTCTTCCTACTACGGTACGATCCGGAGTCCGCTTGGAACCATTCTGCCCATGTAACATAAACACCAGTGCCTCTCGTGCGACCTGGATGCTCATTGTTTCCTAGGGCCGTGGAGAGTATATCTCTCTCCCTGCCTGCCTGGAATGAGCCTTGGGAAGATTGTGCACTCAGCGTTACCTGCAATAGCCCGACATGTCATTTCACTTCCTATGAAGTTATGGAGTAATTACAAACTAGGTAGTTCGATATCTTACCAGGCGCTGAGACATTTCCTAGTCTGCGGGGGTTTGGAAAGGAGACTTCCCCCGTAGGCAGGGTACGTAACCTCCCAAATAACCATTGTCGGGCGTGCACATTAGTGATCTCGAGAAATGGCGGAGAGACATTCGAACGGCTTGCCTGCTAGTCCTGATCCCTCCATATCGGGATTTTATCCGCATACCCAGCGGTGCCGAGTCTGTGGGGGTGCTTTTTTTCCCTAGAGGGCTGTGTGCGCCGCACTTTCACTCCTAAATTCATCTGTCGTCTTCTTCGCCACAAACTCGGCCTAGGACTCTTCCAAGAAGGGATACTTGTGGAAGGGCGTCAGATCCTTCTCCACGTAGTTCTTGACAAGCATGCTCCTGAAGTTCTTCCGTGCTTTGCACGCCTGTAGCAACGCGTGTAGTCGCACGGAGTCCAAGTGTTGTTTCAGGATCTCGAACGATTTGAGAATATCCGTCAGCAGCGCAGCTTTCAATTCTTTTAGCAACTCCTTCCACGAATCGTAGGTGAAATTGACCCGTTGCCGTGCAACTATTCTGATCGTTCTCCGGAATGCGGACACTGCTCGACGAGGATTGATAGGGGTCCCAGACTGATCGACCTTCGTGATGGTATATCGGCCCGTGGGCCTTTTCGATATTCCTCTTCTTCTACCGCGGTTAGATATTCCAGAGGATGGTGCATCATCAGACACATGAGGCGGCGATGACAAAGAATGAGCGGAAGACATCTTCACAACAAATAGAAGTTCTGACACGCATAAACATATTATCGTAAGATTCGATCTCTATGTGTATGGGTATACACACCAATTAATAATAATTGGGATAATTGACATAGACATGTAAATCCTCCAAGTCATTTAAAAGGAATAATATGCTCAACACAAATATCATGTGAACAAATGAAATCAGCATAAAGCTAAGATTTAACATTTTGATATTGCTATCAGATGTAGAGTAAGCATTCCAATTAGAGCTCAAGTTCAAACCCGATTATCAAAACAATTTCAGTACAAGACTATTATGACATCATAGAGCATTCACCTCAAGCCCACCACACCACATTGTAATATATTCCAGTAGCAGTATCGATCAAAACAAATACCATATGAATAACTTATTAGAACAAATACAAATTCCTAAAACAGCATGACAGATTATTGATAGAAAGAGTGAGGGAAAGGGACATCGGGTCGGCAACTCGGCATTGGTTACCTTTGGACGTCGAGGAGAAGGACGAGCAGGGAGCAGTACTAGAGCAGTAGGGCGGTGTCGAAGGGGAGGCGCGCTGGGCTCGGGGAAGGGGAGGAGGCGCGGCGGGCTCGGGGGAGGAGGCGCGCCGGGCTAGAGGAGGAGGCGGTGTCGAGGACGGCGTCGACGGGCTCGGGGAAGGAGTCGTGCCGGGCTCGAGGAGGAGGCGGTGTCAACGGGCTCGAGGGAGGAGTCGCGCCAGGGCTCGGGGGAGGAGGGAGCGAGGAGGTGAGAAACTTAATCGTTTCAGTGGCCGCGGGCAAACCCTAGAGTCCGAATATAAATAGGGATGGACATCACAGACGGTTCTAAAGTAGAACCGTCAGGATATAATATATCATGCACGGTTCTAAAGTAGAACCATCTCGTGATATGTGATATCACAGGCAGTTCGACTAACAACCGCTCATGATATGTGATGTATCACGAGCAGTTCACCAACAACCGTATGTGATATATTGTATCACAGACGGTTTTTACCAAGGAACCGTCTGTGATATAGAATCACAAATGTTTTGATCTACAAACCGTCTGTGATATTATTTTGTATTGGTTAATCTAGCTCTGTTTATTGGTTAGCCTCAGGAAATGCTAGCCATGCCCTCTGAAATGAAAAGAAAACACAACAAGTACATGTATAGCCATGCCCTCTGAAACGAGCAGAAAACACAACAAGTACATGTATATACATCCAATTCACATTCATTTCAGAAACAATCACATCCATTTCACAGTACAAATCAATTAACTAAAATTAACCATTCATCAGAACGTACATATACACACATTGTTCAATTAATCTTTAAAAATTAGCCCTTCATGATGATCGATGCGCATGTAGCTAGTTTTGTCACGTTCTTCTTCCTCGACCCTTATGTCATTTCCAAAAGGAGGCAACTCATCAAATTGATTGTATTCTTCCTCGTCCACTACATTCTCAACTCCGATAATCCTCCTTTTTCCATGAAGAACTACATGGCGCTTCTTATTTGCCGGTCAGTTACATAGAAGACTTGAACAACTTGGTTAGCCAGTACGAATGGTTCATCTTTGTATCCGACACGTTGGAGGTCCACTGTAGTGACGCCGTACTTATCGACCTTCACCTGTGGGAGATGGACCCAACAGCACCGAAATAGGGGGATCTTGAAAATCACGTAGTCGAGCTCCTATATCTCCTCTATTTGCCCATAGTAGGAGCTCCTCAACCCATCAGTACTGAATGCATCTATGCGGACACCATTGTTCTAGTTAGTGCTCTTTATATCCTGAGCCTGCATATAGAATGTGTACCCATTTATGCCGTATCCTCGCCATGTCACAACTGTAAATGTTGACCCTTTTGACAACCATGTCAGCATATCATTTGACGAGCTCCTAGTGAGTCGCTCCTTCAACCATTGGTTGAACCGTCTGTTGTGTTGTTTCGTGATCCAAACATCCGGACGCCCCGGATTCTGTTGCCGAAGCATGTCCTTGTGCTGGTCGATATACGGGGACACTTCAGCCATGTGTTGCAAGACCGTGAAATGGGCTTGAGCGTACACATCCATATCTAGAGTGATTGCTTTCCTTCCGATGGTCCTGATACCCTCGAGCCTCCCCTCATGGCGAGATCGAGGCACACCTATCGGTTCGACCTAAGCCATGTAATCGACACAGAACTCAATGACCTCTTGGTTGCATAACCTTCGACGATCTTGCCCTCGGTAGAGATCGATTCAGATATAGGACTTGAGAATTCCCATGAACCTCTCGAACGGGTACATGCTACGTAGGAACACAGGCCCGCACATCTTTATCTCCCACACAATGTGAACAATGAGATGGACCATGATATCGAAAAACGACGAAGGGAAATACATCTCAAGATCATATAGAGTCATCACCACCTCATCCTGCAGAGCATCTAGTCCTTTGGGATCGATGACCTTCTGAGCAATTATGTTAAAGAAATAAAACAGCCTCATGATTGTCTCTCGGACCTTGATCGGCAAAATACTTCTAATTGCAACAGGGAGCATTTGTGTCAACAGCACATGACAATCATGAGACTTCATGCCAATTAACTTTAAATCTTCCATCGAAACAAGTTTTTTCATGTCAGCGGAGTAACCGGATGAAACTTTCACACCATGCAAGCACTGGCACAGTTCAGTTCTCTCGGCCTTGGACAGAGTGTAACAAGCAGGGGGAAGGTACGTTCGTCCTTTATCGGTCTTTGTTGGTGCTAACTCAGGTCGGATGTCCATGTCAACCAAGTCAAGCCGTGCGTTGACACCATCCTTTGTTTTGTCACGAATGTTCAGTAAGAGACCAATCAAGTATCATCACAGATATTCTTCTCTACGTGCATGACGTCGATGCAATGGTGAACTTCTAGGTGCTCCCAATAAGGTAAGTCCCAAAATATTGATCTCTTCTTCCACATGTTCTTCTTATGGGTCCTCGATTTACATCCCTTTCCGAGCACAACATCTAAATCCTTAACCATATCATAGACATATTTTCCGCTTAAATACCTTGGAGCTGAACTGTCCTCCTCCTCTCTGTCGAATTGTTTCTTCATCCCATGGTATGGGTGAGCCCTCTGAAGGAACCTACGATGACGCATGTTCATGGTTTTGCGCGAGTGATTCAGCCACACACTCTCGGTATCATCTAAGCAGTGAGTACAGGCTTTGGCCCCTTTTGTACTCTAGCCCGACAGATTAGCAAGGGTAGGATAATCATTTATGGTGCAGAACAACAAGGAACATAAAGTGAAGTTCTCTCGTTTGTACACATCCCATACTTGTACCCCTTCAATCCACAGTATTTTTAGATCTTCCATCAATGGTGCTAGGTACACATCAATATCATTCTCGGTTGCTTTGGCCCTTGGATAAGTATCGACAAGGACAATATACTTCCGCTTCATACACAACCAAGGAGGAAGGTTGTAGATACAGAGTGTCATGGGCCAAGTGCTATGTCATTTGCTCATGTTACGAAAGGATTCATTCCATCGAGACTCAATTCAAACCTTATATTCCTCGGTTCCTTTTCAAGTCTGCAAACTTCCTATCGATGTTTCTCCACCGGCGGAATCGGCAGGTGTCTTAGTTTTTCGTCATTCTTACGCTCTCCGAGTCTTTGGTTCGCAAAAACCGCTTCAAACGGGGAATTACAGAAGATACCACACCACTTTAGCAGAGGACCTTTCTTCACCTCGATTCCTCACCGTCATCGATTGATTCTTACGCTTGTATCGGGATCGTTGCACACCGAACATACATGCATGTTTGTATACTCGTTACGGTAGAGGATACAGTCGTTCGGACATGCATGTATTCTTTCTACTTCCATTCCCAATGGACAAAGAATCTTCTTGGCTTTGTAGGTGGTTTTGGGCAACTCGTTTCCCTCTAGAAGCATGTCCGCTAAGAGACCTAACAGCCCCGTGAAACTCTTGTCGGACCAACCGTTGCTTGCCTTCAATTTTAGCAGTTCAAGCACGGATGACAACCTTGTGTATTCCGGCTTGCAGCCCAAGAACAAAGGTTTCTCTAAGTCCACCATCAAGCCTCGGAATTGAACATACTCCCTCTCATCACAGTTCCCTTCTGCATCGCAAAGCATCTGATCTAGATTGTCATCGTGCAGCCTATCCAAATCGGAACCACAATCGACATCATCCGGCGGCATATTGATATCGTTGACTTTTTGTATAATATGCTCTTCACCGTGACTAGTCCAACGTGTATAACCCTTTTTGAAACCCCCTCGAATCAAGTGTGCTTCAATCTGCGCTTGGTTCTTAAACATCTTCAGATTCTCGCAGTCAATGCATGGACAGTACATATATTCCACCCCCTTATTCAACATATCCTCCTCGGCAGCTCTTGTAAAAGCACACATGCCATTAATGTACTCTTCACTCACATGGTTCTCAGCGTACATCTAGCTTCGGCCCATCACACAGTTCGTATTGAAAACCCTGGAAATAAATAAAAGGGTGACTTCAAAAGCGTATTTTCTGAGGCTTAATTACGCTTTCCAACAAAGAAAGCGTATTTTTCTCTGAACTAAAGGTGGCTTTTTTCATTTTTACATTTTTCCAGATTTTATTAACTTATATGTGGGCCCTACTTGTTAGTGACTCATTTTTTATTTCATGATTTTATTTATAAAATCTATGGCGGTCCCACATGTCATAGACTCGTTAGTTTATTAACTAAATGATTAAAAACAGTAGGATTTGAAGCTCAAATTGGGCTTAGGGTGACATTGCATTGCTAATAGTCGTGGCTCGGGGCCCTAAGGTCGCCTGAGGCGAACCGACGGTGATGTCCCGTGGCGGCGCCATGGGCTTCACTAGCGATTTCGGCGTAAACGCCTGAAACTACTCAAATTAAAGGATTCTTATGCTCCAGTAGCTCACCTCGATCACGAGGAAGGTGTCAATGAAGTCGGGGAAGGTCTAAGGCGGTTGGTCATCGATCGGTGAACAGAGACGACGATGGCAAGCTTCTCGGCGACAATAGCTGAAATGGACCACACGAGCGGGCTCAATGAGGTGAGGCGATACTCAAATCGGGCACGGAGTGGCAATGGACTCACTGGGCTTGGAGATCTCCTGCGGTTACCGTAGCGCCAGAGATAGAGATCAAGAAGACTCTGTTGGGGAGCTATATATGTACACTACACCGTTTGTGATGAGTTAATTATCACGGACGGTTTTTAACAAAACCCATCTGTGAAGAGGTCATATCACAAATAGTTCATGTTTAAAACCGTCTGTGAAGAGGTCATATCACAGACGGTTCATGTTTAAAACCGTTTGCGAAGTATCACGAGCGGTTTTTGTCGTAACCGTCTCGTGATTCACAAACGGTTTTTATCGAAACCGTCGTGATACTTCACGAGCGGTTTTAAATATGAACCGTCGTGATATGACCTCTTCATGAGCGGTTTTAAGCGCATAGAATAACATAGGCGGTGGGTAAACAAAACCGCTCGAGATTGTGTTTATCTGAGCGGTTTCGATGAACCGTCCGTGATCGACGTCCAAGATATTAGCATTTCTGTAGTAGTGTTGGATTCAACACAAGTCTTCTGCTGTTCTTGTTATTTGATCTTCATAGCTCTTATAGCTATTGAAATGAAAATTGTGTTGAATTCAAACTAGGTGAAAAATGATTCGTGCTCCTATTCACCCCCCCTCTAGTCGCCTTTCCGGTCCTACAATTGGTAGAAGAGCCCAGTTAGCTCTTCTCATAGATCTTAACCGGTCTTTGGAGCCATAGCGACTGACAAGTATTCAACCAAATCACCTGTGTTTGATGGAGTCGATTTTGCTTACTAGAAGGCTCACATGCATGCCTACATCGAGGCTCAAGGGCACGCAATTTGGCTTAAGGTCAAAAATACTTATGTTGTGCCAGCCAATGATGATGTGATCACTCTAGATGTGGAGGCAAATAGCAAGGCTCGAAATTTCTTGATTCAAGAGCTTAGTCGATCTGAGTTTGAGCGTGTCGCTCATTTGAGGTTGAGATCTGGAAGACCCTCTGTGATTACCACGAGGGCTCTACTGCGATCAAGGAAGTGAGACAGAACGAACTTAAGAAAGAATACTCAAAGATCGAACAAAGGCCCGGTGAATCTTTGGATGAGTTGTGGGGAAGATTCTCAAAAATCCTTCATGACTTACATGCTGTGGATCTTGTGTTCACTAAATCTGAAAATGCACGTCAGATCTTGGGTGCTCTTGATGTGAAAGTCTGGGGGATAAAAATCACTTCCATCAATGACAACACTATCATGAGTGAGCTTACCATGGATAAGCTCTACTCGAGGTTGAAGACGCATGGGATTGACTTCATCTCGCGTCTTCCCAAGACAGAGTCGATGGCTTTAATGGTTGACCCATCTAAGGGTAGTTCTTCTGATACTTTGGATTTTGGCTCATCTGGTTTTTCTTTGTCCGCTTTACACTCTTTAAGCGATGAGCAACTAGAGAAGCTACCCGAGGATGACTTAGCCTTCCTATCCACAAAATTCACGAGAGCCTACAATAAGGTGAGGAGCAGAAGGAGAGGTGGCCCTGTTACCTGCTTTGAGTGTGGTGAGCCAAACCACATTCGGGCTAAATGCCCTAAGCTGAAGGGTAAGGAGGAGAAGGACTTCCGGAGGCGTCCTCAAGCTCGGGATGCGAAAGCCAAGAAGCCCAACTACAGAAAGTTCATCAATCGGGTCCGTGCCGCTCTTGAGAATGTTGATATGAGCGATGTGGACTCGGGGACGGAGGACAACGATGATGATTCCCATGGTAAGAAGAAGGCCCAGGACTTCACCGGCAAGTGCTTCATGCCCAAGAACAGCAACGACATCGACTCCTCCAACGACAATGAGCTTTTCAGTGATCCCGACGAGGTATGCCCCTCACCAGATGAGATGAAATGTGCTTTAGTTGTTGCTGAACGAAATCTGAAAAGACAAGCTAAAATGATTAAGAGATAGGATATCATGATTGACAACTTGAACCTAGAAATGGTTAGGCTCAAATCCATTAATCCTGCTGAAGATTGTGATTCTTACTCTAGTTTGCATGATGAATTGACCAATCTGAAATCTGCTCATTCCTCTATGGCAAACCAACTAAAAGATGCTCTAGATGAACTAGAATCTCTCAAATCTAGTCCTAGTCATGTTTGCATGGATGCTATTGCTCTAGATGCTATTCCTTCATCTTGCTCAAATTGTGCTTTGCTTGAATTGAAATTGGATAGTGCTATGAAGGAATTGCAGAAATTTGATTCTAGT
This sequence comes from Phyllostachys edulis, assembly GCA_036346405.1. Classification (NCBI taxonomy): domain Eukaryota; kingdom Viridiplantae; phylum Streptophyta; class Magnoliopsida; order Poales; family Poaceae; genus Phyllostachys; species Phyllostachys edulis. Next base: position 51,018,107 of record CM070560.1, read on the forward strand.
CATACTTGTTCTCATTGTGAGGATAGTAAGATTAAAATGAAAGAAATAACTGAAATGGTTCTTCATTCTAAGACTGCCTCATGTGAAAACTGTTATAAACTCACAGTTGAGAATGATACTTTGAATAAGACTCTAGAGGAGAAATCTAAAATTGAACAATCCATGTCCATGACTGCTTCCAAGAAAGTTGTTGATTCTGCTTTTGTGCTTTTTGTACTGAAATTGAGACAAATTTAGATGAGATACAAGAGGCGTTTAGAGTCAAATTCAAAAAGCAAGTGAGTAGGATTGAGAATGCTTCTTGTGTGTCTTGTGAGGCCTTAAAGGTTGAGGTAGCTCTTGTTAAAGAAAAGCTTGCTAGGACAATCAAGTTGAATAGGTGTGTCACCTGTAAGGACCTAGCCAAAGAAAATGATTACCTCAAAAAGACTCTTGAGAGATTTTCTAGTGGGAAGAAGAACCTTAATATGATCCTTGATCAATCTAAGGTGCGTGTGAAGAATAGTGGCCTAGGATTTAATTCTTTAGAGAATTCTAAGAATTACCCACCTAAGGTTGTGAGAGCTGTTAAGAGTGGTTTGTTTGAGGTAGAATCCCTTGAGCCATCTAAGATAGTCTTTAGATCTGCAGGTTTTGCCCAAACCCTTTCTAGCAAGAAAGATGGTTCTATTTCAGAAGGTCAGACCTCTCAAAAGGTCAAGTATCATTGCACTTTCTGCAAGAAGGATGGACACTTAGTTGAGTTCTGCTTTCGTAGAGCTAAGAGTGAGAGGAAGGAGAGAGTGCGTGCTTTGAGGTCCATTAGAGGAGTTTCTTCACCTGCGAGTGTGTCTAGAGCTAGGCAGCCTGTCTTTCCTGCTAACATAGGTCTAGGTTTGTAGATGACTTCTTTGACTCTTTTGGGAGCTCTAGGCTGCATGTTGGGTTAGGATTTCGTGAGGAGGGACCATGGGTAGCATCTAGACAGGGGAAGTACCGATCTTTTGGTAGGTCAATTCGGAGAGGTCTAGGTGGTTCTCGTGTGCATGCTTATGATTATCCCTCTAACCATTTTATTGCTGCTTCTACTATTGTTCCTAAGCATCGTGTGGCTCAGTACTGGATTTCCAAGTCGTTTATCACTAACCCCAGTACCGAGGCACAGATGTTCCCTATTCATGCTATATAGGTTCGTCGTGCGAGGAAGGAGGACATATGGCCCGTTGACTCTGGTTGTTCTCGTCACATGACCGGAGATTCTAGATGGTTCTCCTCCCTCACACGTGCATCCGGAAATGAGTTGATCACATTTGGGGATGCTTCTACCGGGACCGTGACAGCCAAGGGCACAGTGCGCGTCAACAACAACTTCATGCTTAAGGACATTGCTTTGGTAAGTAAGCTAAGGTATAATTTGCTATCTGTTTCTCAGCTTCTTGATGAGTGTCTGGAAGTGAGGTTCAAGAGTGGTGAGTGTAGAGTACTACTCGAGTGAGAGTGTCTTTGGGATCTCTAGGTTTGAGAAGATCTTTAGTGCTGATTCCAGTATCTCTTCTTCTTCCAGCCCTAGGTGTCTTATGGCTTCAGACTCTCATGATCTAGTGTTGTGGCACCGTAGGCTTGGACATATAGGCTTCGACCATTTGACCAGAATCAGTAGCAAAGATTTTATTAGAGGTTTGCCTAAACTTAAGAATGTTAGAGACCTTATGTGCACTCCCTGTAGACATGGTAAGATAGTTTCTGCCTCTCATCCACCTCTTACTTAAGTGATGGCTGATGGACCTGGTTAGCTCTTGCACTTAGACACGGTTGGCCCCTCTAGAGTTCAATCTACAGGAGGGAAGTGGTATGTGCTTGTGATTGTGGATGACTTCTCCAGGTATTCATGGGTATATTTTCTGGTTTCTAAGGATGAGGCTTTTGGCTGTTTTAGAGAGTTGGCTGTTAGACTAGCTGTTGACCTTCCTAGTGCTTTGAGGACTATTAGAAGTGACAATGGCACAGAATTTAAGAACTCTTCCTTTGTCACTTTCTGCACTGAGAGAGGACTTGAGCACCAGTTCTCGTCACCTAGAGTTCCACAGCAGAATGGGGTTGTAGAGAGGAAGAACAGGACCTTTGTAGAGATGGCTAGGACCATGCTAGATGAGCATAGCACACCTAGGAGGTTTTAGGCTGAGGTGATTTCTACTGCTTGTTATGTGTCCAATAGGGTGTTCTTGAGATCTGTCATAGGAAAGACTTCTTTTGAGCTTAGATTTGGTCATAGGCCTAAAGTCTCTCATTTCAAGATGTTTGGTTGCAAGTGCTTCATTCTTAAACATGGAAATTTGGACAAATTTGAATTAAGATGTTATGATGGCATTTTTCTTAGATATCATGTTCATTCTCGTGGCTATGGTGTATTTAATTTGAATACTAACAAAATTGTTGAGACTTGTGAAGTCACTTTTGATGATGCTAGTCCTGGTACTAGACCCAATGCTGCAGGTACACAGGTTCCTGATCTTCGAGAAAGCATCTTCGTTGACGATGACTCTGACATAGAGGATGAAGGTCCAATCCATCCTCCAGTTATCTCTGAGACGGTTGGAGAGCCTGCTTCTACTTCTCTAGCTTCAGCTGAGCAGCCTTCTCCTATTTTCACCGGCGATTCGAGTGGCTCTGCTCCTACCTCCATTGCCCATGAGGTAGAGGCTACATCTGCACCAGGACCTCCTATTCATATTCAGTGACAACACCCAACTGAGTAGATAATTGGGGATCTCCATGAGCGAGTTACTCGCTCCAGGTTTATCTCTCCAAATTCTCATGCATATTCTGCTTTTGTTGCATCTTTTGAACCTCGAGATGTCACCCATGCTTTATCTTATTCCTCTTGGGTCAATGCCATGCATGAAGAGCTTGAAAGTTTTGAAAGAAACCAAGTTTGGACCTTAGTTGAACCTCCACCTAATCAAAATGCTATTGGAACAAAATGAGTTTTCAAAAATAAGCAAAGTGAGGATGGGATGATAGTTCGCAACAAGGCTAGGCTTGTAGCTCAAGGATATTCCTAGCTAGAAGGCTTAGACTTTGAAGAGACCTTTGCTCCTGTAGCTAGATTAGAAGCCATTCGCATATTGCTAGCTTTCACGACTTCTAAGGGCTTTAAGCTTTTTCAAATGGATGTTAAGAGTGCTTTCCTTAATGGTTTTATAGAAGAAGATGTCTTTGTTAAGCAACCCCCTCGTTTTGAAAATCCCAAATTCCCAAACCATGTGTTTAAGCTCTCCAAAGCCTTGTATGGATTGAAGCAAGCCCCTAGAGCTTGGTATGATAGGCTTAAGAGTTTCTTGCTTAAAAATGAATTCAAAATGGGAATAGTAGATAAAATCTTGTTCACTCTTAAGCATGGCAGTGATTTCTTATTGGTTCAGATTTATGTGGATGACATCATATTCGGTGGTTCTTCTCATGCTTTGGTGTCCAGATTTTCAGATTCTATGAGCAGAGAATTCGAGATGAGCATGATGGGCGAACTGACTTTCTTCCTTGGTCTTCAAGTCAAGCAACTCAAAGAAGGTACCTTCATTCATCAAAGCAAGTACACAAAGGATCTTCTTTAGTGCTTCGACATGGGAAGCAGCAAGCCAATGCCTACTCCCATTGTCACTTCTACCGTGCTAGACCCTGATGAGGATGGAGAGCCCGTGGACCAGAAGGAGTACTGCAGCATGATTGGCTCTCTCCTCTACCTCACGGCGTCGAGGCCGGATATACAGTTTGCAGTGTGTCTGTGCGCTCGATTTCAGGCTTCCCCTCGTACCTCACATCGTCAAGCAGTGCGTCGCATCTTCAGGTACCTCCAGGACACTCTTGACTTTGGACTCTGGTATTCTTCTAACTCTGCTCTCTCCATTCGGGCTTTTTCTGATGCTAATTTTGCGGGGTGTCAAGTGGATAGGAAGAGTACTTCTGGCACTTGTCATTTCTTAGGCACCTCTCTTATCTCTTGGACTTCTAGGAAGCAGTCCTCTGTTACACAATCCACTGCCGAGGCAGAGTATGTAGCTGCAGCTAGTAGTTGCTCTTAGGTTCTCTAGATCTTGTCTACTCTACGGGATTATGGGTTGTTTTGGGATAGTGTTCATCTTTTCTATGACAACACTAGTGCCATAAACATTGCCAAAAACCCAGTGCAACACTCTAGGACTAAGCACATTGACATTCGGTATCATTTCCTTAGAGACCATGTAGAGAAGGGTGATGTTATGCTACACTTTGTAGAGTCTGAGCAGCAGGTTGCAGATATTTTCACTAAGGCTCTTGATTCTTCTCATTTTGCTTCTTTGCGGGGAGAGTTGGGGGTTTTTAGTCCTTTTGGCCTGTTTTGAGGGGGAGTTTGATCTTTTGCATTCATTGTACCATATTGCATTTTAAAATCAGCAACTTGCATTGTAATATAAGATCACGGAGTCTTGTCCTTGTGTGACATGATTTCATGCTTTATACCTTGCCATTTCTTGTGCTAGTTTTCTAGATGTATCATGACTTTCCATGTGTAGTTTAGCTTTTACCATGCTAGCTCTATTAAATGTGAAAAACTTGAATTAAAACATAACTTGTTGGATCTTGTGACTAGTTTTGCCATAGAGATCTTCTCATGATTCATGCCATGTCAAATATGCTAAGTTGAGTCTTGAATCTACTTTGAGTTTTAGATTGAGCTATGCTAGTTCCTAAGTTAAGAAAATGAAAAATGATTTTTTCTGTGCAAAAAAACTGATCTCACCAATTCTTTCTCGTGAGACGGCTTGCCATTGCACTAGGCATGAACTCAGGGGGAGTTTTGGATGACCTAGACCACTCTTTTAAGCTTCTTGCTTGAGATGGTCGCAGCAAGGCTTGAGATCTAGTACATGGCTAAAAACATAACAAATTGTGAAAATTGGTTGAAACTTAGGAGGCAGTTTTGGATGGCTCCTAGTCTAGGACTTGCTTTGCTAAGATAAAACCAAAAATAAATTTTAGCAAGTGCTAAATGTGCTAACTTTCAAAAGTGCTTGATCAAATTGATTCATCATTGAACTCATAGCACTCTAAATTGACTCTTTTATAGCTTCTTGGTTCCATTTAGTGTATTGACATGGCTTGACTCATTTTTAGATACCTTTGGCTAAACTATGATCTTAAACACCTTGTCATACTAAACGATCATTTAATCTCAGTTTATTGCTCTTTTCGCGTTAGCTTTGCTATATATGATTTGTCATGATATGAAATAGCTACTTCACAAAATATGGCTTGGTGTAATACTTGTCGAGTCCTCTTGGATTATTTTCATGGCTCTCTTTGCTAAAAATGAATAAATTGTAGCCATTCCATGTTATTCATGCTCTATCTTCCTCTATGCATCTTGATGAATCCATTGTCAATGGGGGAGAAATGGTAAAAATGAAGAAATAGGGAGAAAATAAAATTTTCAGGATGATCATACTGAGGGGGAGCATTGTTCTTTCACATGGACCTTAAAGTGAGATTTTTGACTCATTTCTGGAATTTGAAGCTTTCTTGCTTTCTTTTTCTTGATCTCACTTGCCTATGTTATTCTGAAGCCAGGTTGGTCTTTTTCATTGTTTTCTCTTGCATTTGAACCAAGTTGTGCCTTTGCGCGAAAATGAGAGTTTCTTTACTTTTCAAACCTCTAATTTGCATTTTTTTAGGAGATTGCCAATGTGTTAATCAAGGGGGAGATTGTGGATATCATGGGGATATGCTCATGATCTTAAGATGATGTTACAATTGGCAATGACGTTATCGGTTTGTCGATTCACGTGTTTTCGTCAAAGGTTGAAAGGTCATCGAGTCAAGTCGGTTAGACCGACGCGGTCAAGGCGTTCAAAGCGTGGTCGAGTTGCTTCTGGTCGATCGTCCATTGAATGGCGATCAGACCGATTTTGTGCTGTTCATCGGCCAATCAGTGGCGATGATTGCTGGGATAGGTCAAGTTCATGGGCTTCAGTGCATATGTGTTGCATAATGCATGTTTTCACTAACGTGGGTCAAGTTATGAAGAACTTGTTCCTGGAATCGATTTCTTTGTCTATTGTTGTGCAAGTTGCTTGGAGGTCAATGACGGTCAAAGGCGAGGATGATCGGGACTAAGCATGGAGAGCTGAGGTTCAGAACGATCGAGAATGCCGGGTGAGGTCAATGGATTCAAGCATAGCGCAAATTGGACAAAGGTGACTGAACGGGCAGTTCGGTGCGACAGGTTGGATCAAGTGGCGCAGGGGTTGGTGCAAGTACCATGGTGGTTTTGGCGGGAGCCGAACGGGAGAGACTTGCCGACATGATGAGAGCCGTTGGATCAACCTACACGTGGCGAAGTAGGCGATTGCTTCACCAAGTTCGGATTCGGTCGTTGGAGAACGATCGAGAAGGGGTATTTTGGTAATTTCACCTAAATACCGCCTTGGTGACATTTGGCTAAACCGCGGCGCAAGACAACACAAAGAGAAGCGGTTTAGGTCAAGTAAAGTTGAAGACGACGCTTTAAAATACGTGCGTGTGTGACCTGTTTATGTGTGGGCTTAACGGGAGCCCATTAGAGTTTACTCTTCTAGAAGCTAGGCCTCCACTATAAATAGGAGTGGTTGCTGTCCAACACCCTCAAGCACTTCATTTGGAAAAACCTAGTGTGTTTTAGGGTTTAGAAAGAAAGGGGAGAGATTAGGTCTCTAGAGAGGGAGTTGAGTGTGTGCTCATGAATTGAGCTCTTGTCCTCCTAGATGGAGTGGCTGTAAACCCTCTCAATTTCAAATCAATCTATGCATGATTTCTCTAAGATGAGTCTCCTTGTGTTCTTTCTCTCTATTTTGGTGATTTTGAGTCATTCTTTGATCCGCGAGTTTTCTATTGATTTCTTGCCATAATCTAGCTTGTTGTGACATGTGGGAACACATCTAGAATCATCTTGATCATCAATCACCCACGAGCAAGTCTTTAGATCATATTTCGATTTTGACTCAGTTTTTGAGCACCCTTCGTTCAAACTAAAAAAAGATAGGAACTTTGGCATGGATCTTCACGATTCTTGATTGGAATAGGTTTCTAATATCTTAGAGAAGGTGTGTATCAAGTTTGGTAGAGTTTGGTCGTGTAGATCAAAAGTTAGATCGATTTGAGTTTTGGTTTTTGGGCTGATCTGCGCTGTTCATCATCAGGTCCGGTCAGACCGATTCTATAATGCCGGTCAGACTGCCCAGCGGTCAGACCACGAGTTTGCCATCGGTCAGACCAACCTCCGGTCCGACCGCCCTTTTCGTCCGTCCGACGCCCTTTTTTGCCGACCCCAGCACTCATTTAGGGTTTGAGTTTTTGTGTCTTTTGCTTTGGGGTTTTAGGTTGGATTCAACACAAGTCTTCTGCTGTTCTTGTTATTTAATCTTCATAGCTCTCATGGTTATTGAAGTGAAAATCATGTTGAATTCAAACTAGGTGAAAAAGGATTCGTGCTCCTATTCACCCCCTCTAGTCGCCTTTCCGATCCTACAAATGTGCATGATGTCTTTCATGTGTCACAATTAAAGAAATATCTGCGTGTGCTAGAGGAGCAGATGTCCGTAGAAGCCGTTGACCTACAGCAAGACCTCACCTACAAGGAGCAACCCATCAAGATTTTGAAAGTGTCCGAGCGAGTGACAAGAAGCAAGATCCTCCATTTTCGTAAAGTTCAATGGAGCAATCACACGGAAGAGGAAGCCACCTAGGAGCGTGAAGAGGACCTGAAGGCCGAGTTTCCACACCTATTCTCTAGCCAGCTTGAATCTCAGGGTCGAGATTCCCTTTAAGGGGTGTAGATTTGTAACGTCCCAGTTTTCCTAAGCTTTTTGAGTTTTCAAAATAAAAACAACCATTTGGTTTTGTTGAAGTCCTAAAGATTAACTTGAGATTTTAGAATTAAAGGTGTTTAAAATGACTAAATTAAACTTCAATTAATTCAAATTTGGTTTGTTTTATTTGCTGGAGTTCTCGTGTTCATCCTTCCTTTCTTTGTTCGTTTCGTTCCCTCCTTCTCGTTTGGACCTCCCCTCCAGTCCAGACTTCCTTCTAGTTTGGATCTTCCTCTCATTTGGACCTCCCCTCCAGTCCAGACTTCCCTCTCGTTTAGACTTCCTTCTCGTTTGGACCTCCCTCTCGTTTGGACCTCCCCTCTAGTCCAGACTTTCTTCTCGTTTGGACCTCCCTCTCGTTTGGACCTCTCCTCCAGTCCAGACTTCCCTCTCGTTTGGACCACCCCCCCAGTCAAGACCTCCTAGGTGGTCCTGCGAGACTTCTTAGGTGGTCCTGGAGACCGGTCACGACCTCCTCTTTGGTCGCGACCTCCCTTTGGTCACGACCACCCCTGGTTTGACCACCCTCCCGAGTTTTGACAAGCACAACCTGTCAGCCCTGCTCACCTTCTTCTTCCTTCCGTCACGTCACTGCTGACGCAAAGGTCTGCACGCATTAAATGATGTCGCTTCTGTAGTACCCATTCTCCCTCTTGTCTCCTCCCCTACCTGCCCCCATCTCCTCCTTCACCTGCCCTTGAACTCGTGCGCCTCTAAGTCTCTCAGCGACTCTCCCCAGGCTATAAAAGCCTGAGCAGCCCTTTTTTTATCTCCTTTTTTCTCATCCAACTCTCCTGCTCTCGCCCAGTTTCACCGTGCTTGAAGTTTCGCCAAGGAGCCCATTGGAGCCTGCACCGTCTTCAACCACCTCGCTGCCGAAGAGTTCGCTAGAGCGCCTGCACCGTTCGTCGTCCTCCTCCTGTCTTCTCCGGTCTCTCTCTTTCTATCTATCCTGGTGAGTTTCATCGTGTCCTGTTCTTTTCCTTTCTCCTACGACCATGTTGCGTAGTCGTATCCCTCATTGGACCTCCTCCCGACCTCAGGACCTCCTCCTCAGGACCTCCTCTCTGTTGGACCCTTTCTTTTGGTTCTAGTTTGGTAGTTCTTGGGTTTTGTCTGGATTTGTTGTATTTATTTGGTTCTTTTCGCACATGTAGATTCCGGCTTCTCAAAAGAGTTCTTGGACCCGACGACCTCTACCCAAGAATCTCAGCTCTTCATCGAAGGCAAGTCATAGACCTTTAATCATGTCGTACCCAATTTGCAAAAACTATATTGTTTTATACCAACATGCATAGCTAATTGTATAAAAATGGTTTGGGAAATAGCTAAATACCTACTCGGTAGTATGACTCCTTGAATACTCGTGATTTACATGTTGACATGTACCCTTGGACACCATAGGTTTGGTAATCTTAGTTGGACCTCTTTGTGTTACCAACATGGGTGCGTATATTGCTTAGACTTGCTTTAGTTATGCGACGTCTCTCGATCACATGATTCTATGATAATAAATTTGACTTAATGATATATGAAATTGTGGCGCGGCCACTGTGGTTAAAAGATGTTGTGCCATGACTAGGGTGGTCATTTGGCCAGGTTGAACCCAAAAACGTTTTATACTCGGACGAGTGATCGTGCAGTAAAGGAGGTGCAGGAAGCACATTGGGATGTGGATGTCTCGCCTAAGTAGTTCCTAAGGACTTAACTTTGCAAGCCATTGATCTGGGCCATACCGTGCAACCACAAGTTCATTATGGGGTGGACCTGGTCAACTAATTAGCAATGCTTTTTGTTGGTTCTGTTTGGGTTGGGAATGGCGCAAGAGGGGGCTAGGAAGGCGAAACCTTAACGAGCAGAACCGAATCAAAACAGAGCTTTGTAAAGGCCTTGTCACATGCTCTAGACTGCTTACCTAAGGTAGTGAGCAGGGGCATCGACGAGTGCCCAACCAACTAGAGAGGTCATGTCTTGTGGGTCAAGTTGTACAACCTCTGCAGAGTATAAAACTATTCGAATAGCCGTGTCCCCGGTTATGGACAATGCCTGATGATTTCACGCAAGGGGTAGATTTTCTCAAAAATGTGGTCGTGGTTGGTTCCGAGTGGTCTAGGTAGTGAACAGGGTGTTCACGAGTGGTCTGGGAAGTGAACAGGGTGTTCACAAGTTGTTTCAAAGAAAACTTGATTATTTACGTATTAGTCTTTCAACTTGTGCTTTGTAATCTACTTACTGTATTTCCAGTAAATTTCGCTTTCTACAAAGTAACCATAAAGCTATCCTTGTCATGCTTGGCATGAATACTATGTGCATACATTTCCCTACGACTTGTTGAGTACATTTAAAGTACTCACGGCTTTATGCCACATGGTTGATCAGTCGCTGAAGAGGACCCAAGGAGCTCCGAGCTCTTTGAAGAGGAGGTCTTCGAAGACCATGCGTGCTAGGAGATGTCTTCTACTCGATTGCCTATGGGCATGTCAAGGGCCCCACGAGTGTTTGGTGTTCTGCTACGAGTTCTCTCTTTTGTTGTAAGCCCTGTGTGGCAAACCTCTGTAAAAACCTTGACCATAAGGTCTTTTGCTTTTATTAATATTAATTTGTCTGCTTCGTCTTTAGTTTGATGTATGGTTTTGATCTCATCGATGTTGAAACTGTGTGAGCTAGCTACTGATCATGGGACTGGCTCGGAATGCATAGAGGGTCTCGGGATTGCTTACTTGGGGACTCAACACCATTTAGTGAAACTATATACATATACTGCTTAGATAACTTATACTGTTGGGAGAACTTTATCTATTACATAATATCTTGTTGAAATTAATTGTATGTACCCCTTCTCCTGTATCCTCTGCTATTTTGGGTTTAGCGGTTCTAATTTATCACCAAGGCAAAGTAGGAAAACAAGCATTCTTTTTCTTTGTTTAATAGTGTTTACTACATGCCTGCCATTGCAGCCTTACGTTCGCAGTTTCATCCTATCTGTGTTCACTGGCATTGACACCTAAACCATACTCATTTTGTTAGTCTTCATAATACACCAGCGTTTACTAACAACAAGAACAATTTGCTTTTACAGCATCTGGCATATTAAGTGATTTTGTTAATATATGCAGTTGGAGAGTCCAGAGTCAAGGAAGATGGACTTCGTCTACCTAAGATTCACCAGAATCTTTTTTAACTCGATCATTGCTCCTTGGAAATTATTGTTTGCTTTTGTGCCCACATATCAAATTGCATGTGGCTGGATTGCCTTTATTTGCTCCCTGGTCTTCATAAGTGGTATTGCTTATAGGGTTACTAAGCTTACGGATCAAGTAAGCTGCGTCACAGGTCGAAACATGCTCTTGCATAGGTTTCATTGTCATGTGCTCACCAATATGCAACTGTTTGTTTGTTGATGTGAAAATCTACTGTTTTGTGTAGGAGTAAGTCCATATGTAATAGTATTCGCAGCACTAGCCGCTAGAAAAAGAGCCACCCAGATGATAAGGCTTCACGCTGAATACCAGGTAGAATATATATACTTATTTTCCCGTACGTAGTTATTTCCGTCTTGTCTATACACGTCTAACAATATTACGCTTGCCCTCCCATATTGTGTACAACAACTCATACACAATACGATGCAGCCGCATGACACTTATTCAGTATGTATGGGGAAAGTAGAGGTTTGAACAGGATGCAGAAAGGCAAATAAATGTACTTGTTTGTACTTGTCTGTGTATGAGTACTTGTTTATACTTGTTTGTAGGTATATTGTCCATAACGTCGTCCATAAAAATCCTTATTGAATTCTTTATTCTCTTCAACAAGATACGTGCTAATTCGAAATATTTCTATCTTTGGATAGTCACTCCGACAAAGAATGGTGCCACAACATAGCTGACATTTGGCTTCTACTCTAGAAATTCGTATTTTGTGCTCTGCTACATCATCCGCTGCCTTTTCTTTTATGTAATCTACTCTTATAAACATATGGTGTACTCTATGTTTGTCCTATAATATTATGAACTTTCTATCCTAGACTGCATGTCATATGAATTTGCTATACTTTCTTCATACAGTTTGGTCACAATTTCATTCTTATAATTTTTTCGTTTATCTTCAACGAAACTGCAGAGTAAAGCTATTCAACTTTTTGAAACGTTTATTGTTACATATACATCTAGCTTTCTATAATCGTATCAAACACATCTTTATCTCCGTTTGTTTGCTTCATACATCATATATCATACTGTATACACAGAGTTATCTTCGCAATATAATTCTAGATGTACCTTCTATAGCTAGGGAAAAAAAAGATATAAGCATCGTTTTATACGCGCGCGCTGTGCTCTAGTAAATAATGGTCTTTGATCAAAAGCCGATGAATTCCTGAATTTGTTTTTTTGAAATAATGTTTTTTTAAAAATATTTACAAAACTAGGTCATCGTCCCCAAAAATTACAAAAATAGGTTCCTGTCGCCAGTTCATCTGGCGATAGGCTCCTATCGCCAGTTGAACTGGCGACAGGAACCCTGAACAGTGGGGGCAGGTTCCTATCGCCAGTTCAAGTGGCGACAAGAATTTAAGAATTTTTAAATATAGCAAGTAAACTCAAAAGATTACAAAATATTTTGTGGAGCATCCAGATATAGTGTTCTTTCTTGTGTAATTTTTTCATAATTTTATCCATTCAATTTGTCTCTAAAATTTATTTAAATATACTATTTGTAGAATTTGTAAATATACAAAATAAGGTCTAAAATTATGAAATTTTATGTGAATGCTTCTTACATAGTGTAATTGTTTGTGTAATGTTTTTAGAATTTTATATATTCTGAAATTGTCTCTAAAATTCCGAATTTAGGTTTCCGATACAGTGTACTCGATTGTGTAAATTCTTAATATTTGAGATAATTTAAAACATATAAAATTCTAGAAAAATCACACAAACAATTAAACTATGTAAGGAGTGTTCAGAAAAAAAATTCATAATTTTTGGACCTCATTTTGTATATTTACAAATTCTACAAATAGTATACTTAAATGAATTTTATAGACAAATTCAGAATGGATAAAACTATAAAAAAAATTACACAAGCAATAACACTCTATCTGGATGCTCCACAAAACGTTTTGTAATTTTTTGAGTTTATTTTCTATATTTAAAAATTCCAAGATTTCGTCGCCAGTTCAACTGGCGATAGGAGCCTGTCGCCAGATGAAGTGGCGACAATGACCTATTTTTGTAATTTTTTGGGATGATGACCTAGTTTGTAAAATTGTTTTTAAAAAATATTATTTCAAAAAAAAATTCGTGAATTCCTTTTGCACTGACAAATGGGGTCCGCTCCACCTGTTCTCCTTCCAATTGGTTGCAGCTTGTCCCAATCGAGCCAGACCCAACCGGAGAAGATCTGCACGGCCAGCACGGGTCGTTGGTTCGTTCCAACTCCCCCGACCAGGTCTAACGACTCCGCCCTCGCCTCGCGGTCGCCTCCTCCTCCTCCGCGCGCGCCTCTCGATTTCCTTAACCGGCGCGGCGGTCGGCGGAGCCGCGCGGGCCACCAGCCATGAAGGGCTCCCACTCGCAGGCGCAGGCGGTGGGCCGGCGGCGGCGCTGCGGGTGGCTACTGCCGCTCCTTGTCGGCGCCGCCTTCCTCGGCGAGATCGCGTTCCTCGGCCGCCTCGACATGGCGAAGAACGCCGCCGCGGTCGAGAGCTGGACCACCTCCTTCTACGGCCGCTCCGCCCCCGGGGGCGAGGGCGAGGAAGCGGCGAAGGACGCACCCCCGGGCGGCGGCGGGGACGACGGCGACGAGATCCGGCTGTGCGAGGAGCGGCTCGAGAGGGATGATGCCGTTCCCTACGACCGCGACTTCGACAGGGACCCAGTCCTCGTCGGCGGCGCCGCCAAGGTCTCGTGCTTGTTCTTTCCCTCGTGCAGTCGTGCTCTTACATTTTAAGCTAGGATTGGAGAGTTAGTTTGGTATCGACGGGCTCGACGGATCTGACTGTGCACTGATTGCGATGCTTGGTGAAACACTACGCCATGTTGGACTTGCTATGTTGTCCCTTCTCTGCTTCATTGCGAATTTTATGCAAAATTTTGACTTTGTTGAAACACTAACAGAATAACCCCTTTTACTGGTACAAGCGCCTCTTCAGGTTGCTTGTGATTGAGCTTATGTATGCAAATGTCTTAACAATGATGCTGTTCCCAGTGGATTATGAAACTCTTGAGCTTGTGTCATATACTCCCTACTGTCTTATTGCCTTACAGGGTTAGCGAGAGAAATTTCAGCTAGTACAAACAAGATCACCCTAAAAATGATCTTCACTGTTGTTTGTGCTCTGTGTCCTCGTCCATGCTGGTCATGCCTGGCATAATAAGCTCACGGCCCTGCCTTTCCCTAGCTGTTCAATTGGTTGGGCTTTTATGCTCAGTCAAAAGTACATGCCTAACCCCTGATATTACGCTTTTTCTTTAATGCAAGTAGAAAGTTGTGGAAATGTTGAGTTGGCTCGACATACATGTATTACCTCAAAGGTTGAATTGGAAGTTTGGAATCACATGTAGCAGATTATTGTTGGAAATTTGAATAATATGGTTTAGTGAAGTGCATTGGCATCATTTCCGTGGCAATAAAGAGTTGTGGTTTTAGCTTTTTGAAACCAGGAAAAAAAATTATATTGCTAGTAGAATAGAATGCACATGGTATCACGTTGATGTAATCATGTGCACAAGAACGTGGGGGCGGTGTTAGTGTTACTTAAGGAACACTTTCTGAAAACAAAGGAAAAGTGTGGTGAAAACTAAAACAACCAACAACCAACGCTAAATATTTCCCTTTAAATTTTATGCTCAATGGCATACTTTGCTCATTATGAATGATGTGGAATATTGGTGTGGAACATTGTTCACTTAAGCATACCTGATGCCATATGTTTGTGTTGGCAACATTATTGATGTAATGATTGTTGGAAATGACGCCACATATCTGTATCATTAATGTTCCATCTATTTATTTCTTCACTTGTCGTCTCCATCTATGATGCTTATGCATTTCCCCCCTCTCAGGATTGGAATAAATGTTCTGTAGGATGTGAGTTTGGGTTTTCAGCTAGTAAGACACCTGATGCTACTTTTGGAATCGCCCCAGATCCTTCCGTAGATGGTATCCTCAGATCAATGGAATCATCTCAGTATTACTCAGAGAACAATATTAATGTGGCTCGAGGGTGGGTAAGAACCAAGTTAGTTGTGATTGTTGATTTCCAGTTACTTACTTTGCCTGTTTAAAGTGACACATTTTAAACCTTATCTATTGTCTTCCAAATGAATTTGAACTGTAATTCATGTTCAATGCTGATGGATCAGAAATCAGAACTGTTGTCTGTTTCCGTGTATAAGACATGTGGACATTGGTCATAGCTGTCGTATTCTGATGCCCATGTTGACAAGTGCAGGGTTTAATGGTCTAATGTGATTGTAGGTTCACTTTTTTTTTTTTGGGTTTAGAATAGTGTGAAAAAGTATGGAGTACTATTTGGCTGCCAAATTGGTTTCTTGCCGATGTTTAATCATTATCACTTCAAATAAAATTTTAAAATAAGCACTGTGTTGAATTTTTGCCCACAGTGTGAACCATATTGTTGTCATGTATGCACTGTTGTGGAACCATTGGCTTTTGGTCCTCAGTGGGATTTATTAATTTTGAGAAACATCATTCTATGCACTGGGCAATTCTAATGCTTTCTGTCGCAGGAGAGGGTACAAAATTGTGATGACAACCAGCCTTTCCTCAGATGTACCTGTTGGCTACTTTTCGTGGGCGGAATATGATATCATGGCATCTGTAACTCCAAAAACAGAAGAAGCCCTAGCTGCAGCCTTTATTTCCAACTGTGGTGCACGCAACTTCCGTTTGCAAGCCCTTGAGATGCTTGAAAACTTAGATGTGAAAATTGATTCATATGGTAGCTGTCATCGTAACCATGATGGCAGAGGTACACTTTCTATGCCGTATTTTGCTTGGCATATTCATTTCATTAAATATTATAGCTTATACACAAATGGTATATGTTCTGTTGTTCTTGCAAGACCGTAACTAGTGGCCAGCTGCAACAAATTATTCCGAATGATAGTAGTTGCAATCTATCACAATATTAAGTACCAAATATAACAATTGCTACTGCCAGTGCTTGTTGTGCTGTCAATGTGCTAATCCTTGCGAGTTGCAACATTTAAGATGAATTGCTAATTGAGTTGTACTTAATAGTGGAGATCACTAGATGAATTTTCTTTTGATTTTATGGACTCTTTAAGAATAACGTGTTCAGGGATTTAGAATCTACTTTGGTAGTGAGTACTGAGCACAATGCCTTTTGTCTTTGACAAGTGATGTTTTTATGCTTGGATGCACAAGTTCTGCTGTTATATTACATTTGTTTTGAGGAATGAAATGTAATGTGTACTTTTATTTGCTGCTTGGGTGCAGTGGACAAAGTTGAGACTTTGAAGCGCTACAAATTCAGCTTGGCTTTTGAGAATTCTAACGAGGAAGATTACGTTACAGAAAAGTTTTTTCAGTCACTTGTAGCAGGTAACAGTATATGCTATTAAGCGCTCTCACCCCAAACCCCTGCCCCAAACCCACCCACCCACACAATTTGCATTGGTAAACTCTCATCCACCTTTGCATACTGAGTATAAGTTGATGTGCTTGTGTTGGTTTATTGCTCTAGGATGGAATTTTACATTCATGACTATATTCTTCCTTTCCATTAGTTGCTTACTGTAATGGGTTAATTGGTGTGTTAGTTTATTCGAAATTATTTGGTAGACATGGAAAAATCACACTACCCTGTCAATCTCATCAATTGAAATATATTGTGATAAGATTATCCTCAAGAAACTGGAATTGTGAAACAGAGGGAGTACCATCCTCCAAATCATTTGTTGAATTATCATTCCTTTTTATAATGTATGGATCAATTGGATTTTCCATGTTTACTCATTAACACTCTTAACCTGTTGCCACGAATTTGTCTCAACTTCCAATTTCAGAGGTTGATTTATTTTTTAAATTTATTAAGTTTAAATTTGTAGCCGAATGGAAGTGATTTTGAATATTTCATTTGCACTTCACTACAGGAGCTATTCCAGTTGTCGTTGGTGCTCCAAATATTCAAGAGTTTTCTCCTGGCGAAGGTGCAATATTACACATTAAGGAGCTCGATAATGTTGCTTCAGTTGCTAGCACAATGAAACATATTGCATCAAATCCTGATGTTTTTAATCAATCTTTGAGGTAAATGTCCTGCTTTCCCTGTTGATTTAAGGCCTGAAAGTGATGTATTTATCACGCACCAATCATACTGTTAGAACAACGTATGATCTCTGGCCAACTTTAAGCCCAATGGTGGTGCTTATCTGCAAGATCCTATACTAAATTTGCATGACAGCAATGGACATCTAGGGAGCCATACGTTTATCTGTCTTTAAGCTTAGTTCCAGTTTGTAAGGAGTAGGCTGTATTACATTATGAACTTTGCTGTGGTGATGCTTTCACCTATTCATTTTTCTTCCATCAAGATTGGGCAACAATCATCATCTTTGGTAAAGATGTGATTGTTGAGGAACCAAATTACTGTCCAATTAAACAATTTCTCAACGAATCAATTTTCCCCATTTGGATAGGCTTTAGTGTGGCTCTGGCACTTGGTACTAAAGCTTACAATGTAATCCTTGCCTGTGACTGTGCAACAGCATGAATGAATACTAAAATCACGTAGAAGCTACTTGAATTAGGCTTTACATTATAACTGACGGAAACTTAATTCTATCTTGCTAATGCTGTTGTAAACAAGTCGTTTCTATTTTATTCAGAACGAAGAAGGTGCTAGTTTCTATGAACCTCTACCGGGAGTTAATTTGATCTCTTCCTTGTTTCACTCTGACATATCTCTTAAGTATATTCATTTGTATCAATATTTGGGGCATAATAGTCTGAACTCATGCAGTTTAGGTTAGACTAAGTTGGGGGTCTTCATTACCTCTGATTTGATTGAATATATCCTTGAGTACAGTGCAGAAGTAAGAAGTTCCATTCAAAATAGATGATTATATTGATAAAATCTTACCATGCAATTTTGCCAAACATCCTGTAGGCTGTAGCAACCATTATTAATAGCATCATCATGTTTTTGTACTGAGCACATATCATTCTTTGTTTTGCATCTGTAGGTGGAAGTATGATGGTCCATCTGATTCTTTCAAGGCTCTTATTGACATGGCGGCGGTTCATTCATCCTGCCGCCTTTGCATACATATTGCTACGAAGATTCATGAAAAAGAGGAAAGGACTCCAAAATTTATGAATCGCCCATGTAGTTGTTCCAGCAAAAAGGGAACAGTATACCACTTATTTGTCAGAGAGAGAGGACGGTTTAAGACAGAGAGCATTTATCTGAGGTATGGAAGTACTGTTGTGCTTACCCTGTATTAGTGATTGGTACTTGCAGTTGACACACCATAAAGTTCCAAGAGGAACGAGGGCAAATTTTCATCCTGTAGTTTGTAGTCTTAGCTCCTCTTGTGCTTATTTTCTCAGAACGGTGCATGGGATTCTCAACTACTGCTATACCCTTGTGTAAGGTCTTAAGTAGTTTTGTTGCATTATAAACTTAAAGTTATCTTTACTGCAACGCTTGCTGCATGCAAATACTTCTTTCACTTGCTTGTTTTCCACCCGCCTTCTTAAACATGTTTCATGTCTTGTGATGCAGATCGGGTCAATTAACTTTGGGAGCTTTGGAGTCTGCAGTGCTTGCTAAATTTAGATTCCTCAACTATGTTCCTGTATGGAAGGATGAAAGGCCACCAAGTATTAGAGGTGGGGACGAGTTGAAGGTGTACAGAATTTATCCAGTCGGTCTTACACAACGACAGGCATTATACAAATTTAGGTTTAAAGATGATGCTGAACTTGAGAAATATATTAAAGATCATCCATGTGCAAAGCTTGAAGTCGTTTTTGTATAACTGTAATCTAGTAATTTTTTCCCTGGCGTCCTTTCGCTACTCCAAACTAGTACTGTGTGTACTTTCTGCTGTATTGTAAGTTACGGTGCTTTATGTAGCAATGAATTCATGTTCGTACAGATCACCACTCTTGATGCTAATGCACAACTTTCTAGGCATTGAGATACACTGGTTGTAAATTTCCATTGACAGACAATAAGTTTTTATTTGCCTTAAGAAAACAAGTTCTTTTTTTTGTTTTCTTTTGAGGAACAGTCGAGAAGGATTGACGTGAGACTATTAACGACGTTGTTGTGATATCATGTGTCCTGTAGTCGACGGGGAAGCGGCAAACACCCTTGTGGAAGAACTGAAGTAGCACTTTTGCAATGACATTGGTAGACTTTGCATTAATGTTGTAAATTTGGGAACAGCTTTTGCGAAGAGTTATTGTCAAACCTCCCAAATTTCCATGGAGCTGGATAGTTTTACGACTTAATCGTTCTTCAAAGTTTTGTTCTAACCACTCAACTCTGGTTTTATCTGAAGTGATGCCTCAGTCCTAACTATCTTCCCATGCTGGACCCTGCATTTGTGGAGTTATTGGCTTAAATGCCACTATTTCATGATAAAATAACAAAATAGCCCTGTGAATGCTACCGTACCAACACAGTAGAAAACACTGTTTACATATGTTTTTTTTGCTCATCCGCGTGGCAGAGGACACTTGTCGTCTGTCAACATATCCACAGTGCTATTTTTATTAATTCGTTCGCGGAAGAACTATCAGTATCATTTAAGTCAAAAACTTGCATTTGTGGTATGTTCGGTTAGCAATCTTGGTTCACTGTTGCAAGACCACTAAAGCAAATGGAAATCGTCTGGCATCTCCCTGGGGACATTGACAGCTTACACATACTCCATGGAACAGGTGACTGACATGGGTATAGTCTTGCTGATGCCTTAGCTGGCGCTGGAGCCAAGCACTCTCCCTCTCAAGAGCCAGGTCACAACTTGTTCTCCAAACGCACAGGGCGCAAAAGGAGCGTCTGCGCGTGTCGATCTCTGATTGACGAATGATTGACGGTCGAGTAAGAGATTCCTCGGCCACCGAGGGCCGGCCGGTGTGGCTGGTCGCACCTCATGTCCCAGCTCTGCCGATTGATATGATTGATTCCACATGAATCATGATGCACGGGGGAGAAAATATCTCCTCCCGGCAGCAGCCCGTGCTTTCTCCCAGCCAGTATCACTGTGCACAACGATCAAATGAAAAGGAAAAAGATAAGAAAGTAGACGCAATGCTGTTCCTAGTGTTTGTGCTGAATTTTAATCCATCCTTGAAACGTACGGGTTTAGGGCTTTTAGGATGTATGAATTTCATAGGGCAATTCCTCTAAAATTCTCGTGAAATTCCTCCGTTTCATAATCATGTTGTCAAAACAGAACATCAGGGTAGCTGGAAAGGGTTTGCGACAGGCGCATGCCGTCATGGGCTTTGTCCCTCGTGCGCTACGTTGCTGTGCTCGCCTAGTCGCCGCAAGTACTACTTGTTAGCTGGACTCCAACAACTTGTCTGAACCCGGAAAAGATTGCATGCCAACTCACTCGACAGTAGTGACCGAACTGGAACAGCGGTTGGTATGGTCTGACCATGTCTTCCCATCAGCACGTCAAGTCAGTCCGGCCGGAATGAGAGCTAGTACGATCGAGTACGTGGCGCTCGGTGTCATGTTACAATTCTCGCAGGCTCCGCCCGTCACGGTAATGGAGCCAACGGCGATTCGGTCGTACCTGAGAAAACGAAGCGACGTGACGCCGAAAAGACGGAAAGCAAGGTAAAACCCACGACCGGCCCAAGCGACGACGAAGTAACCGGAAAACCGACAGCACCCAAGCGCGCAGGACGTCCTGGAGAAAACGAGCCGGGTACAGGACGTGCGGCATGATACCATTGGAGGACTAAACATACGGCAGCGTAAGAGCGTCATTTCTGCTGCGCTTAATACTAGGGAAGATTAACTAGGAATCTAATTCCCGTCCTCTTTGAAGAAATGGCCGCTTCTTCTTTGCTGTCATATCTTGTCAACGTAGGAATCATCTCCATCTGATCGACAGCACATTTGTTCCTTGTGGGGTATTCGTGCTCTTCTGGCAGCCATATATGTTAGTTATATGGGGCGAATCATAGGGAAATGTCGACACGTATCAGACTAGTAGGTGCATAGAAATCAAGGGTGATTTGTCTTGTCCGGAGTGAGCGCATGAGCAAGGATATCCTTCAGAGATGATGTGGCAGGTCAGTGCCATTTGATGTTGGAGAGACCCATTATTACATCCTTAATAGAAGACTCAAGAACAGGAAAAGAAAAGGGGAGGAAGAAAGATCAGGGAAAGCTATGATCTTGCCCTGTGATGATCTACAGTCTGACAACTAAGATGAGTGCACTAGTTTCTTTTCTCCAAAAAGATAGTGCTACTTTTGTACTGAGACTGTGAGACCTGACGAAGACCATCCACTCGGAAATGCGGTTTGATCCTTTGCAGTACAGATGCTGGATTCTGTGCAGCCTGGAGAGCATGGAAAAACTTGTCATCCGGACAGTCATGCGCTAAACAGATGTACTACCATGCATGAAACCTTTTGCTTTATCTGTTTTTCCTTTTTATGTTAAACATACCATTTCCATTTGCACTGTCCGGTGTCATGGGAGGACGCACATTGCTGCCCTGGTGGTGACACGCAACAGAACGAGTTGAAGAGAGACAGTTTGCCAACGAGAGTGAAATGGTTAGCTTCTCTCTGAAACCAGAATGGAAAACTGTAGTGTAAATTAAATAGAACAACCGTTGCAAATGTGGCCAATTTTTCCAACTTAAAGCTTGGGTTGTCATATACACATCTTCTTTTTGCCATCAGCACGTCATGTGATGCAATTCGAGGTGATTAATTTCGCATTTGTCAAGGATAATTGCTACCACTAGTTGTCATTGAACACATTGGCCAATCGTACTATTGTTTTGACTCGTGGCAACACTACTACAGAAAAGGTAATCACAGACGGTTCAAAATCGTTATCACATACGGTTTTTTGAACCATATGAGTTTATGGGTCAATGATACTACGAGGTCATCATAGACGGTTTTTGAACCGTCTGTGAAAAAGCTATCACTGCATTTGTTCTAAACAAGAACCGCTCGATAGTCTATTTTCACATACGGTTCTGAACAAGAACCGTCTATGATAAACAATTATCATAGACGGTTCTTGTTCAGAACCGTCTGTGAAAATAGACTATCACAAACGGTTCTTGTTTAGAACCGTTTGTGATAGTATTTTCTATTACATTTTTTTTTCGAATTCTGAAACTTCGGAGGTCGTTTTGAGGCCCTAAACGATCTTTTTTTGGGGTTTTCACTTTTTTGAGACCTCGCGAAGAGAAGTTGACCTTAACTTATGGATTTTTGGATTGAGCTTTTCGTTAGCTTTCCAACGAGCCAAAGAACGCCGCAATCCGAGTTCGTATGCAAAAGTTATGGTTGTTTTACCGAACAGTGCGCGAAAACGAGTCTAGAACGAAGAGGCAGACGATGGCCTGGTACTCGGAGTCAGGGATGCCGAGGTGCTCACTGTCGATGTCCGCAATCTTATCTTGATCTATTCATTCACAATAAAACCACGGTCACAATTGAGAGCCACCAAAAGCAACAAGGCGGGGAGACGACAAGCGATTGATCACTTCGGCATGTTGGATATCAACCGAGAAGAGAGGGGGGGATCGGATGGGGATATCACCGCAATGAAGGAGAGCGGTGGCGACATCACGATGGCGTCTGGCCCAGGCGGAGGAGCTCACGGTCGTAGTCGGCGATAGTCGGAGCTCGGCGTGGGGAGGGCAGAGGGAGAGACCAGTGGAAGACAAGCAGGGGTGGCTATAATATATAAGGACAGTACCAAAACATTTCACCTCCCGCGCACACGTCCAAAACATTTCGTCTCCCGCGCACGCGTCCAAAAATTTCCGCCATCCCGCACTGCGAATCACAGACGGTTTTAAACAAAAACCGTCTGTGTTGACCATAATATTACAGATAGTTCTTAACAAGAACCGTGTGTGAAGCATCAGAGACGGTTCTTAACAAAAACCGTCTGTGATATTTAGTAGTATCACAGACGGTTCTTATTCAGAACCGTCTGTTATGCTTCACAGACGGTTTTCAACATCTGTGATATTACTTCTTCACAGACGGTTTTTAGCGCAACCAAGAACACAGACGGTCGCTAAACCAAAACCGTCTGTGATTGTACTTAATACTGACGGTTTTGGTCAACCGTCTGTAATGAGGCGTCCAGTATTAGTCTTTTTGTAGTAGTCAAATTGGTAATCATAGCCTCGCATGAGGTTTGTGTATATTGGTAACTGATATGCTTGATTACTGGGTGGGGCACTGCCAACGAGTGGGTTTAGTGGTCACAGCGGCTGTAAGTGGCATGCAGTTGTGGTGACAAGTTTGAATTTGAAGCTTTTGTTTTGTAGAAACTGGGATTCTTGTGGACCATACGTGATTATTTATGGTGTCCTAGAGATTAGCCTGATATTTTAGGAGATTAATTCTGCAATTTGTTTTAGAAAGCTAAAGGGAGAAGGTGCTAGAAAAACCACTCCCGCATTCCAGACGGGTCTGGTGGTTCACAATTTGAACCCATAACGATTTAGTTTTTGCGCTTCAGGCCAAGTGTTTGTTTCCACCTTGGATGCTATCCAAGTTTGCCATTTTCAGTTTCATTGTTACGTTCGTTGCTGTGTACTAACCATGTCAAGCATTAGTATGTCTCCAGCTAACCAGGCTTAGCAAGCAACAATACACCAACAACATGATCTGTATTCTGTGAACAAATTTTGATATCTTATTCCACCCTTTTTGGAATGACACAATGGGTTGGTTCACCGAGGGAAAGTAGAACATTACCTTTTAAAAAAAATAAAAAGCAGATGAGAGATCACATTCACTGATGTGAACGTGCGATCAGATGATACACAGGAACTTCATACATGGCTAGACGGCACCATTTCAATCTCGCAGGCACTAGTGTTTGTGGGCAGAAAGAGTGACATCACAGCTGCCATGTCCATGACACGAGCAACTTTATAACACCAAGGCGTGCGGGGACAAAAGGGAACCGAACTGCAAAGTGATCGGGAGCTTTGCTCACTAGCTTTACTATTAATCTGAGCGACCGATCGAGCTGCCTGTTCCTGTACCGCAAAGCGATTTACTAGTATCTCAATGATTGAGCCATTAATCGATTGATTAACTAATACACCACGCACATGAGTAGGACTAGAAGCACACCATCGACCATCATTATCCGACAAGAAACGAAAATCCGCCACATGATTCCCCTCCGCGGCCTTGCTTAATCCGAGGAGCACCAGGAGATCGAAAAAAGACAACGGAAAAAAGAAGCTCCGCGCCAGCCGTGCGTGTCAAACGCACGAAGTTTGGACGCAGTTCTCCTCTGCGCTGGTCGAGTCCCTCCACAGCTTGGCGAGGAGACCGTGCCTCGGCACAGGGAACGGGCTGTACTCCACCTCGTCGCTCGACCCAACGATCTCCCACCTGTAAACGAGACGAGATCCGCGCATCAACAATCGACATCCCTCGTATTACCACCGGTAAAACGCTTGAAAAAACGCGTGAGAATGCGAGGGCGCACGGCACGGCACGGCCCGGCCCGGCCGTGGCGTTCGGGTCCACATGCGGGACGAGAGTAGACGAGGGAATACATGGTCACTCCCGGTAGGAGGGTGACACGCGCACGTACCTGTAGCCGGTGACGAGGTGGTGGACGAGGACGAGCGTCTCGAGCTTGGCCAGCTCGTTCCCGGGGCACGCGTGCACGCCGCTCCCGAACGGCAGGAACGTGTTGGGCCGCGGAGCCACCTGCACGTACGCATCGATCGAACCACGCGTTAGTCCAGGTGCACAAAATTACAAAGCTTTTGCAGCACACCCCGGCTCAATCTTAGGCCGCTAATGCTCAAAATATTGTATCTTAGCGAGCCTAAACTTGTTATGTAGATAGTGTTGGTGGCTAGGTTGGACTTGGTTGTACTTTAGCCTGTCGTTGGTGCACAAGGAGGCAAGCAGCAGGGTTAAGATACCTACGTCCGACAAAATCGGAGGCGTGGTAAGTAGTACTCCTGACTGCAGGCCTGCTGACCGGGTGATTGATGGGCAAGTTACCGTTTAACGAGTCTACTCAAGGAGTCAAAAATGACTGTGCAGCCGGTAGGGCAAGTAATTGCGGTTCTTGACTTTGTTGTCAGACAAGCGGCCGGTCAGGTAAGCAGGACAAAAAAAAAAACTCACTAGCACTACTCTGAATTTTGTGGATTAGGATTTGCATTCTTCTCATGGAATCTCAAAGTCTTGCTGCTTAACGCTGCTGTACTACTAGTTGCCTCTAATCTAATAAGCAGTGGACTGGTGGTAGCAACGACTAGACCGGTCCCATATTACCTTGAATCTGGAAGGATCGAACTTGTGTGGATCTTGGAAGTACTCCGGGTTGTGATGGATGTTCCTGAACAGAGGCATCACCTTCCACCCCTTGGGAATCAGGAAACCTACGAACACCACAAAACACACACGGTTCAGTCTCGCTCGAATTAAATTCAGTGACGAAAATATGAGTAGTAGCATGTCGAAAGCTACACTTACTACAACTAGTACTCATAATTAGGCCATTTCTATTATGAAGTACTAATAAATGTTTCCTAAAGTCACGTCCATTGCTTTCTCCATCTCATTCAATTTTGCAGTTATGCTACCACCCGAAACGGAGTGAATCAATCAATCGCGCGCCGGTGCCGGCCGGGAACGGGAGCGTGGCATCTGGACCGCCTATTGGATGGTTCATGGCTCAGATATTAATCGGAACGAGAGGACAAGGATGTGTTGCTGTTTTTTGAGGTGGACGACGGCCGAATGGGATGCTCCAGTGTTCATATATACAACAATAGAGGCGATCAGCTGCACCTAAAAAATGTCACCCTCTTTTATTACCCTGAGGCTTATATGTAAGACAATCAAGCCACTTGTTTGGAGCAACATGATTCCATATTTTTCATATTTTGAGGAGGATTTGACTCAGCATGGGGTTTTCTATTTTAGCAGCATCTTTGTTATAGCATACAATTTTTGTTTGTTGCCCTCCACTTCAGCCTCACTGCTATACCAAGTTGGAAATGTGCTGGAACAGTTGGTGACGTTTTATTTGTAAACTGCATAGAAATGGGCTCTTGTGCCATTGTCATGCTCTTAATTATTTTACAATTATCTTCATTTTTCATCATTTATTTATTGCTTTTAAGAGAAATCAGATCTATAATTTTTTAAATGGACTACATCACCCTTGACACATGGTAACACCTTTTGTTCCAATATGTCTCATGCATAGCTAGCTACTAGCTAGTCTTAACACTGTCCAAAAAATAACAGAGGTGTTCAATTCTACATGGTGGGAAAATTTTAAGCTATGGAAAATAGAATTGTGCCGAGTACAATGAAACCTAATTTTTTTATTGGTTTTGCTAGTTACCAGGCGTCTAACTTTTCGTTAGCAATAAGTCAAATTTTCTGTCTCCATAGATGTGTGTATGTGATCTTTAACCGTTAGATGTTGATCTGATGGACAAACAATGGACTTATCACCCATGATGTATAGACACCCCAATTATTATCCCTTCTGAACCCTTCTTTTCTTTTCATAACCAGCTCTGCATATTGAGTTTGGAGTTGAATATTGTTCTTCCTATTTATCTCTGATATTTTTCTCAAATTAACTTCTGGGATCCTTAATTAGGACCACATCGAGGTGCACTGGATACGCACCTGCATGACCCATATTTACAACTGGCTAACGTACTGCAAACTTTTATTAGTACACTGCACGCTCGAGCCAGCCCAATCCATGTTGAAAACGTGCATACCTTTGTACTCCACGTCGGCGACGGCCTCCCTGAACGTGAAGGAGATGATGCTCGCCATCCTCAAGCTCTCCAATATGACCTGGTTCGATCGAATAAAAACAACAGCAACCATCTCAATACCCCATCCGATAAATTCACACAAAGAACACGTACGAACGCCGAAATTAGGACAGGCGCTAGCTAGATCAAGAGCAAGCAGAATCCAAAAGCAGTTTTACGCCATACTTTACAGGCACGTACCTTGTGCGTTAGTGTCATGCTCCTCGCCTGCGTCCACTTCAGCGGCTGCTTCCCGCCTTCGTTCTCCTCGTAGATCGCCATTTGCTCCGCCTGCAGTTGACACGACGAAACAAGAACAAAACAGCGGCGGTCGTTGGCGTATCATCAGTCCCGATCACGAATGCTACTCATGCTTTGGTAAATTACACAACCAATTGAATTGGATGAATCCTACAGTGTTGCTAGCCCTCACCTTGACGGCTTCGAGAAGCTTCGGGTAGTCGTGGAGGTACTTGAGGATCCAGGTGAGCACGCTGGCCGTGGTGTCCTGCGCCGCGAACAACACGCCGATGACGTTGTCGGCGATCTGGTCGTCGGTGAGCGCCGCGCCGCTGTCGTCGCGCGACCGCATGAGGCCGCCCAGGAGGTCGCCGCCCGGGTCGCCCCGCGCCCGCCGTTCCGCCACGACCTCGCTCAGGATCGCGCGCAGCCGCTTCCTCGCCTGCATGCACGTATGCGCGCGTCAATTCGCCGGACAATTAAACTGATTACATTTGCACGGAAAGGTAACGTATTCTTGAGAAGCTTTTTGAGTGTAAATTTGTTGCGTGCGTGCGTACGTACTTGGATCGCCTTGCAGTAGAGAGTTCCGGGGAAGCGGTTGGGGAAGCAGTTGTAGCCTTTCTCCACGATGGGGTAGTTCCTCCTCAGCTCCTCCCTGTAACGCTGGTCCAGCCGGCCGCCGAAGACGGTGACGAGGCCGACGTCGAACGAGAGCTAAAAAAAACAAGGCATGCAGGTCGATCACACATTGCATCACGCGTACGTACAAGTACAACGGAACACGAACATCAATTCCAAGTCTCGACAAATAGAAAAGAACACGAACATTCCACCACGGCAGTCAGACAAGGCACACGTATCAGATCCCACGGCATATGTGTGCGTTTGCGGCACTCACCCTCTTCATGGCGTGGAACGTGCTGGAGACGTGTCCCTCCCAGGCGCCGAGCGTGGAGGCGACGGCGGCCTCGATGTCCGGCACGAGGGCGCGGAGCGCGTCCGGGCCGAGCGAGCCCTGCACCAGCCGGCGCAGGCGGAGGTGGTACTCGCCCTGGTGGAAGAAGAGCGCCCACGGCCCGATCATGCGCTCCTTGCTCGGCGGGTACGTCGGCTTGAACAGCTGCGCCTGCGTCACCAGCACGAACTGCGCCGCCTCCGGGCTCGCCAGCATCACGCACGGGCACCCCAGCAGGTGCGTCTTGAAGATCTCACCGTACCTGCACACAGGTTCTTTGTGAAATTTACTCCTCTTGCACATTTGTATATAAGATTGCTGCAATTGCCACTACTAATCAATTACCTCTTCTGCTTGGAGGCAAAGAAGACGGTGGGGTCCTGGGAGTAGAGCTGAAGGGTCTCGCCGACGTACGGCCAGCCCATGGAGCCGGGAGGCAGCCTGAGCTTCTGCTCTTGCCCTCGGCTCTGTCCGACGCCCTTCCTCCGCCTGCTGGTGTACAGCAACAACGCCAGCGAAACGAAGACGCACACTACTGTGAAGAAGGAGGAGAGAGCCATGCGCCTCTATGACCCAACCTCTAAGTGATCCTCTCAAGATCAGCAAGGCTGGTTATAATTGGTGCCCTCTCTGTACTTCCCTTTCGTATCTTGAGTGCGATTTGTGTCTGTGGTGCGATGTTGTTAGGAGAGAGGGACACGAAGGGATCGAGCAATCTTGAGAGGATCTTCCAAATGGTGGGTGCTATGGGAAGACACCTGTGTGGTATTTATAGAGGGGGAGAGGCAGGAGAGGGATTTAAATAAGAAGCTCATCCGCATGCTCCTAATTAGAAAATGGGAAATCTTGAGGGGGAGGGGGAGAAAACAACAAAGATGTAGATACTGAGGGTCTGAGGCATGTCCAGCTCAGCGAGGGATGCACAAATTTCATGGGATCTGGCCATGGATAGGCATGATTTGCGGATTGATTCCATCATGAGTTCTCTATGAGACTGACAACTTGGCATTGCATCATTGTGGATCTTAATTCCTAGTTAACTTTTTTATTAAGCTGTTGTAGATTATGTTTTGTTTAGGTCCGTCCGTTTGTGCTGACTAGTTAGCCATTACGATTTTTAATTGGATTATTATATTTTCTTAGTTAGATATTTTCAAATATGTTTTTGGAGAAACGATGTTTTTCAATTCAGTTAGCTTGGTGATGAACCTGATCTGGCATGTGCGCCTCCCCACGCTCCACTACAGGGAACCCACTGAAATATCGGTAGTTGTTGACTCGTAGATTAATCTATACATGAGCAATCAAATGGTGAACAACAGAGAAAGACAATGAACACAAGCGTATAGAGGAGGATCTATAATCTTTATTCATCTGTGTGTATCATATACATAGGGGGTCTTCATATTTATAGCTCACATAGGTGAAAGCCCTCCAAGAGGCAGTTTAGTCTTTTGCCCATACAAAGGTTTCTTAACACTCCCCTTTGGACACTAGAAAACGATATACAAATGTCTTATCAAAAACTCCTTCCAAAAATCCAATGGGAAAAAAGGAACGGAGAAAAAAAGTACATTACATTCGTAAATTGCATTACACTTATTGCTTCATTAAAAACCTTCATGTGAGAAAACTTTAGGAAAACTCACTAAGGAAAAGAGTACAACGTTTAATCTTCGGGATCCAATCTTCAAGTTTTGGATAAATCCTCAGAATTTGATAAGGGTCATGATTTAGGGATTTACGCCCCCCCCTCCTGAATTCTGCAACTCTTTAAATCGCCTCATTCTAATGGCATGAATGCATCTTATGAAACTAGATACATGCAGAGACTTAGTGAATAAATCAACTAGATTTTCACAAGAATTTATTTTCAGGATCTTTATCTCACTATTCTTCTAGATTTCATGAAGATAAAACATTTAGGAGCAATGTGCTTTGAGATGTTGCTCTTGACATAACTAGTTTGCATTTGTGTAATACAAGCAACATTATCTTCATAGATAATTGAGGGGGTATTGACGGTATTAATGTCACAATACTTCTGGATGTGGTTAATCACACGTCTGAGCCAAGCACATTCAAGTGAGGCTTCACATAGTGCTATAATATCTGAGTGATTGATAGAAGTAGCTACCAAGGTCTGCTTAGATGATCGCTAAGAGGTAGTTACACCACCATAGAGTAATATAAATCCATTTTGGGATTTTTTTACTATAGAGATTTGACAGATATTCGGCATATCTTCAGGATTCTGTAATGATCATCAGGATCCATGCATAATCTTCATGCTCTTTGCATTGTCAACCAATTGGATCTAAACTGTTAAGTGGTAAAACCTTCAAGGTGAACTTAATTAGTAATCATCGTATCAACACTTTCCAAGTTTGACTAAGATTTTCAAAATCTCAAGTATGATGATCAGTGTTTAGCATATGCTCCCCCTGAAGACAACTTCCGCTGAAGTCTTGTTGCTCTAATGCATTTTTCAAAAATAAACATAGGCAAGAATACTGTGATCAAATCTACTAGATTATCACAATGCAAAGTCTTACATAAAAAATACTCTATTACTCATCAGGAGGTTTAGGATAATCACTATTCGAGAGTAATATGTTTAACTCATCAAATACCACTATTTAATTATGCAACACAAGTAGATTATCCTTACAGAGGATATGGGGTAATACTAGTTGAAAAGTCGTATGCCTTCCGGATACGATTTATCGAAACCTTTCAGGGCCTTAATATTTTGTAACTATCTCTGGGTGGTTAAAGTTACAATGAATAGTCTATTATGCAGAACTATAAAGTATAGTAGTACAAATCTAGAGTAAAATATAACGAGTCTTAGTTTTGGCGTTTATGGGATTAATTGCCAATATCACCAATGTGTGCCATACCTTCATGGTACTAGAAGAAACCACGATTCCACTAACTTCTGGAGGAAGATGCACTTTATAAGTACTTATGTGGTGCACTTCTGGTCTTTAGGTTCCTCATTACATTCTTTCGGGTCTTTGTCCACTTCTAGGGATCATATGATCATTGGTGTGATTAAGAGATCGATTGGTAAGATAATTTTTCTTTAGGGAGATGCTCTCTCTTCCGGGAGATGCTTTTACTATAAGTAAGAGACTATTGGGTATGAGTTTTATATATATTATGATTTTGTTTACTTTCTTACTAGGAATTTTAAGTCATTCGAGGATCTTATCAAGGCTTTTCAGAATCCATTGACTGTATATTTTATTTATTTGTTCATGCCATTTGCCAGGATTATTATACAACAGAACATTATATCATTCATAATATGAGAGTAACAGTCTCCATGGGGATTTTTGAATCATAGTTTTCACCACTTCATTACATTCATAATGGCCTATCAAGTCTGAACTACCTGGTTCCAAGATTTTTATTTAGCAATTATGGTTCAGCCTCATATGCTTTCTGATGAGGATCTAATAATCCTCAATTAATTAAATTGTTTATCTGTAATTATTATTATAGATAGCAATATCCTCATGATAGTCTTGAGTATACCCCTTATCGTTCATAAGGGAGAAGCTTAAGATAATCAGTTGTAAACCATCCTACGATCACCATGTGTGGTCGTAAGATATTCTATGACCACATCATGGTCATAAGCCTTTCTACGACCATGTCAATTAAGACCACCCTATAGTCAACAAAGTCTACAGACATATGGGAGAACTGCATGTACTACACCACTATCTCTGATGATAACTGCCAGGCGATGTGGGGTGTCATCTCTCTAATAATAACTTCCATCAACGTGCGCATTACATCAAACGTTAAGGCGCCTCTTGGCCTGGAGTAACTGTCACCTCTTCATGTGCTATATAAAGACAAATGTCAGTGGACATTGGGGCAGATGGGGAGGAGATATTAGGCATTAGTTTTCTTCCTGATTGTAATCAGCATAGTCAATACAACAACACAAGAGTATGGTTGTTATTCTCTCCGGAGAAGGCCTGAACCTGTTTAAATACCTGTGTCTTTCTCTGCGTGGTTCTAATTCTAGGAGACCCCCAAATATTAATTCGTAAGATCGATAATACATCATCAACAGTTGGCACCATCCGTGGGGAGTTTCCAGTGATTCCTTTTCGGCAAGTTCTCTTGATTTTTTCAACTCTGATGCTTTCATGGTAGGAGAGTGGAACGAGAAGAACTGGTTTGATTTAGCAGACTACGTAGAACTCGACATGGATGCCTGCTACGAGTATGAGTAGGGTATTATTTCGTCCGATGGCAATACTGCCTCCAGGGATCTTTCACCAAAACCAGGAGACCATATCACAGACAGGGTTGATGAGGGATCTTCCCCCCCCCCAACATTACATCTAGATGAGGGACTAGATTCCTTAGAGGGCAAGGGTCTATTCGACCATAATCAGGACTACACCAAGACAAGTATAGAGCATAGCGAGGGTCCCCCCTCCAAATGTTCGAGTCCATCTGAGGTCGTCCGATCTGGCATAGCAAGTCCTGGAATCCATCATTTCAGGACTCAACCAGCATCCGGTGATTGTCACCCTTCGGTTATCCCCACGAGGTGCGTGGTCGAGCCCGTTTTTCCTACGAATTCGACCGTCCCTCGCAGGGTTCACCTTCGATTGGAGACGGTTATAACCCAGAATTCCCCTTCTTTGAGGGGATTGCTCCAAGTCGTGAGGCGCTGTCGTTTGACTACTTCTCAAGCGAGGAGGACTCAGTAGTCCTCCCCTCAGATCCTAATATCTCTCCGAGAGCAGGACTGGGCATGCTTCCCATCGCTCACTCACTTTGGGCTATCGTGGTGATGGCAAGGATACCTCCGACGATGAACAAGATCCTCACCTTCATGAGCATGGGAGAAATCCTAGAAATATTCGCTCTCTACTGAGGCAAATTCAGATGTGGATGATCTCGAGACCATCTGAAATAGAAGAATTGCATCCCATGAGCGTGGGAGAAATCCTAGAAATGTTCACTCTCCACTGAGGCAAACTTAGATGTGGATGATCCCGAGACCATCCGAAGGAGAAGAATTGCATCCCAGAGAAATTTACCTGGGCACATTTAATATCGGTAAGAGGAAGCTAAAGAACTTCAACGTATAAACGACCTGATCGAGAATCCAACTCAAGAGCTTTGACGAGCGCCAGGCTATGACCTCTTCGCTGAAGATATCACACGAAGGCTTCGGGGTGCAATGGCCAGGCTTGAGCAAACTCGCCGACATCGTTTTGTTAGTCGTATTGGAACGACTCCATCAAACTCCAGTCGTTCGAATAACTCCCCTCATGGAGAGCAGCACGGCAACAGGTCCAATTGTTCCCCTAACCACAACTCAAGTCGGAGAAGAGTTCTTCGAACATCCGGTGATCGACAAGCTCCAAGGGGAGATGATCGTTCACCACTTTTACCTAGTAATCTGCAACAGCAGATGGAATACGAGGAGTATTACCCTCGTAGGACCGAAACATATCATAGGTCATGTCCACCTGCCACTTGGTATCGTCGTGTACGATCGTCTAGTGATATCAACCCTTTCTTTCCCATAAAGAAGGCGTCATGATGTTATTACCGAATGTCGGATGTTCTCGCCTGACCTTCGAGCAGTTCGCTGGCCGCCGCGGTTTCGACCAGTGAACATAGAGAAATTTGATGGATCATAAAATCTCATCGAATTTCTTCAGATCTATATGACCGCTGTTCGAGTAGCAGGAGGAGGAGAGCATGTCATGATGAATTACCTTCCTACTGTGCTCGAACGATCTGCTCGGTCGTGGTTGTTAAATCAACCACAGGAGTCGATCTATTCATAAAAGCATCTCTGTGATCTACTACTGGCCAATTTCCAAGGTACCTACAACCATCCCCAAAAAGAGGATGACCTGCATAGAATGAGACAGAAATGCCCATGAGACCTTGCGCTAGTTCATCAGGCGATTCAATCAGGTTCGCAACTCAATACCTGAGGTTTTTAACTCTTCTGTTATCAGAACATTTAAGAAGGGAGTCCGCAGTAGAAGGATCACAGAAGACATCGCTTTAAATCCTTTGGATACTGTTGCCAAGCTTTTTGAGATGGCCAACTGATATGCAACTACTGCAAAAGCGGTCGAGTGGAACAGAACCATCGATCGAGATGATAAAGATCCTTAAGAAGCAGGCGAAAGTAGTATGAAGAAGGATAAAAGGCTAAGAAATCCAAGAGCAAGACCAAAGCCCAAAAACCTCAAGTCAGTAGCTCCAAGGAAGTCTTGGCTATAAGCAATAAAAAGCCTCGAGGCTCCAAGCCATACTCCGACCGGGGCAAGGGTAAACTCCCCAACGGAAGAATGACAAGCCTAGGTGGTGTTCTTTCCATAAAAAGGAAGGACACGACCTTCGCAATTGCCAATTTTTTCAACGAAAACTTGAGGACTACTACATTGGCAAAGGACCTCTTCCTGCACTTGAGGAGGTAGGGCAAACAAGTGGTCGAAAGCAGTCGGACGACGACGAGATGTCATTCCAAGATCCGAAGCACACCATCGATCATATCTATGGAGGATCTTCGGCATACGAGTCAAAACGATAGCTCAAGGTGGTCGAGCGTGAGGTAAACTCCATTGACCCTCCTCTTGTCAATAAATTATCAAAGTGGTCGGAAGTCACCATCTCTTTCGAGAAGGGTGATTGTCCGATCCCTTCTACTTGACCAGGTTGATTTTTGATCGTGGTCGAGCCCACCATCAATAACTTTCGAGTAAATCATGTTTTAGTTGATAGCAGGAGTTCATTAAACATACTGTTTACGAGTGCTCTGGTTGAGATGCAAGTGCCCAGGACCAAGGTAAAACCTGTACGATACTCATTTCATGGGATCGTTCTGGGTCTTCGGCCAAACCTATTGGCCAAGTTTCCCTTCCTATAAGTTTTGGTTCTCCAAACAACTTCAGGATAGAAAAAATCTCTTTTGATGTGGTCGATTTCGATACGGTATAAAATGCCATACTCGGACGACCAACTTTGGCATGATTGCTAATGACTGCTCATTACGGTTATCAATGTCTTAAGATGCCAGGTCCCAAAGGAGTAATCACAATCCGCTGTGATAAAAAGATGATGCTTACAAGCGACCGAAAATCTCTCGAGATGGTTGGCCAGATACCAACCCAAGAAGCAAGCAAGGGTCAGCCTTCAACCAAGCAGTTCCACTAAACCCAGAGTAGCCTTCAATGACTGTTCGCATTAGGGTTACTTCCGACCCTAAATACGAAGACGCTCTCGTTACCTTCCTCCGAGCTAACGCAGATGTCTTCGCGTAGCAAGCATCTGACATGCCCGGGGTCCCTAAGGAGGTAATCGAGCACAGGCTAGCTCTACGGCCTGACAAGAAACCCATAAAGTAAAAATTACGGAGATTTGCACCTGATCGACTATATGCTATTAGATCATAATTGACAAGCTACTTAAAGCAAGATTTATAAGAGAAGTCGACCACTCAGAATGGTTGGCTAACTCTATAATGGTTAGAAAGTCTAACGGTAAGTGACATATGTGTGTAGACTTTATTGATCTTAATAAACTTGTCCAAAAGATGATTTTTCTCTTCCTCGTAATTGATCAATTGGTTGATTCTACTGCTGGTTGTCAAATATTAAGTTTTCTAGATGCATATTCTGGTTATCATCGGATAAGTATGTGCCTAGACGATGAAGAAAAGACCGTATTTATTACACCATTTGGAATATTTTGCTATGTCAAAATGCTGATACTTCTTTTCAACGCTTAAGGCAAACGATCTTCTGTGTTCAACTAGGCCAAAATTTGGAAGCCTATGTGGATGATCTGGTCGTAAAAACATCAAGCGCCTTAATCATATTTCCGATTTGCAGTAGACTTTCGACAACCATAGAAAACACCACTTGAAACTCAATCCTGAGATTTTGTCACCAAATGGACAAATCCTGAACCTGTTCAGGAACCCCAGTATGAATACCACAACCAGTGAATAATGTACTTTGATGGGTCACTTACGCTAAGTGGCTCGAGGGCTAGGGTGGTCTTGGAATCTTCTACAAGAGTGACCTTAAAGTATGCTATTCAATTAAACTTTCCTACCACTAACAACGTGGTAGAATATAGAGGTTTGTTGGCTGGCATACGAGCAGTGAAAATGTATCGATGTCAACTTCGTCGGTAAGGTCGTCTCCCAGCACCCGATCATGATGAAGACATGCTCAATAGATCAACTGAGATTAGAATCTTGACGAGGATCTAATAATCCTCATTTAATTATTTATCTATAATTCTCATTATGGATAATAAGACCGTCATATGGTTCTTGAGTATACCCCTTAATGGTAAGCAAGGGAGAAGTTGGAGGTCGTAAGTTCTTCTACGACCACCCCATAGTCGTAAGTCCTTCTACAACTATCTCATGGTCGTAAGCTCTTCTACGATCAACCCATAGTCATAAGTTCTTCTACGACCATCACCTGGTCGTAAGCTCTTTTACAACCAGTCCCTAATCGATGGGACTTATAGACATGTGGACCTAGTCAATCAGGGAATCTTCTACACCATATTTTAAAGATATGGGTAGTTAATTACACTGTTATTCTCTGAAATAACTGCATGATTAATCTCTTTGTTCTGATGATAACCCCCTGGCGACGTGGGAACGTTACTACTACGATAATTATCTCCAGTAACGGCTCCATTATCAGAAGCGTTAAGGTGTCCTTTGAACTGGAGAAACCGCCGCCTACTTTGAACACTATATAAAGGGTGGAATCATCAGACAACAGGAGGAAAAGGGAGAAGAGAGAGCGCAATCAGAAGCACAAGACATTACACTCGAGTCTTTCTCTTGATCTGTAACCAGCATACTCAATATATCCATACAGGAGTAGAGTTGTTATTCTCTCCGAAGAAGGCCCGAACCTGTATAAAAATCCCCGTGTCATTCTCTCTGCATGATTTGAGTCTTGGAGACCCCCCGAATCAAACAATCATTACGTAAGATCGGTTCTAAAACATCGATAGTTGGCACCGACCGTGGGAATCTTCTAGTCATCAGGTTTCTTTCATTTTTTTCCAACTCTAATGCTTCCATGGTAGGAGAGTGGAATGAGGAGAACTGGTTCAACTTGGCCGATTACGCAGATATCGGCATGGATGCGGTTTCGACTATAAGTCGAATATTGTATCATCCGATGGTGATGTTGCCTCCGGAGATCATTCTTAAGGAGACCATACCATCGATGACGTTGAGGAGGAATACTTATCCCCCACAACGTTACGTCCAAACGAGGAATCAACTTCCTTAGAGGGCAAGGGTCAATCCGACCACCATCAAGACTGTACCAAGACAGGCTCACAACATGACGAGGGTTCCCCCTCAAAATGCTCAAGTCCGTCTAAGATAGTCTGACCTGGCACAGCAAGTCCTGGAAGCCATCATTCCGAAGTTTCATCAGAACCTTTTGGTCGTCTCTCTTCGGTTAGCCCCACAAAGGATGGGGTCGAGCACGCTTTTCCTGCGAGTTCGACCATCCTATCGCAGGGCTCACCTGCTGATGGAGATGGTTATAACTCGGAATTCCCCTTCCTGGCAGGGTTGCTCCAAGTCGCCAGATGGTGTCTTTCGACTACTCTTCAAGCGAGGAGGCCTCAAGCGCAAGTGGAGATCATCAACGGGAGGTTTTCGTCTTTTCCTCAGGTGATGATCACTCTCCTAGAGACTGGACTAAGGACGCTCCCTGACAATCACACACTGCGACCCTCGTGGCAATGGCAAGGACACCTCCGGTGATGATCAGCATCAACACTCTGATGAGCGTGATGAAGATTCTCAAAATACCCACACTCCATTGAGGCAAACTCAAGGACCAGGTATGGACGTTCCTAAGACAACCTGACAAAGAAGAATCACGGCTCAGAGAAATCTACCTGTGTGCATTCACTATCAGTCGGAGGAAGCTCAAGAACTTCAACGCATCAACGATCTGCTTGAGAACCCAATTCGACAGCTTGCACAAGCGCTCAGCTATGACCTCTTTGCTGAAGAGATTGCATGAAGGCTTCGAAGCATGATGATCAGACTCGAGTACCCTCGCCGACATCATTCTGGAAGTCATAGCAGTACAACTCCCTCAGCTTCTAGTCATTCAAACAACTCACCGCATGGAGATCGGCGTGAAAATGGGTTACGTCATTCCAATAACCTTAACTCTACTCGGAGAAGGGTTCTTCGAACATCTGATGATCAAAAAACTCCCAGAAGAGGTGATCGTTCACCACTCTGACCCAGAGGTCTGCAACAGCAGATGAAATACGAGGAGTATTACCCTCATAGAGCCGAGACTTATCATAAGTCGGGTTCACCCACTACCAGGTATCATCGTGTACGATCACCTGATGACATCAACCCTTCTTTCTTGCAAAGGAGGCGTTACGATATGATTACCGGATGTAGGGCATTCTCGCCTAACCTCCGAGCAGTTCGCTGGCCACTGTGGTTCCGACCAACGAACATGGAGAAGTTCGATGGGTCTCAGAATCCCATCAAGTTCCTCCAAATCTACACGATCGGTATCCAAGTAGCAGGAGGAGGAGAGCGCGTCATGGCGAATTACATTCCGACTGTGCTCGAATGATCCACTCGATCGTGCTTGCTAAACCAACCACTCGAGTTGATCTACTTGTGGAAACACCTTTGTGACCTTCAGCTGGCCAACTTCCACAACTTCCAGGGTACCTACAATCGCCCTGGAATGGAGGACGACCTGCACAGGATAAGACAAAATGACCATGAGACCTTACGCCAATTCATCAGGCATTTTAGTCAGGTTCAGAATTCAATTCCTGAGGTTTCTGACTCATCTATTATCAGAGCCTTTAAGCAGGGAGTCCGCAGCTGAAGAATTACAGAAGACATCGCTTTAAATCCTTCGGTTATACTCGACTGCTACAGAAGCAATTGAGTGGAACAAAACCATCGATCGAGACGACAAGAATCTCCAAGAAGCAAGCGGAAGTAGCAAGAAGGATAAAAAGGCAAAGAAATCCAAAAACAAGGCAAAGGGCCAAAAACCTCAAACCAATAGTTCTAAGGAGGTCTCGGCCGTAAGCGACAAGGAGCCACGAAGTTCCAAGCAATATCCCAATCGAGGCAAAGTTAAGCGCCCCGAGCGGAAGAACGACAAGCCTAGGTGGTGTCCTTTCCATAAAAAGGAAGGACATGACCTTCACAACTGCTGGGTTTTCCAACGAAAACTCAAGGACTACTACAATGGCAAAGGATCGCTTTCTACTCTCGAGAAGGTAGGACAAGCCAGTGGTCGTACGCAGTCGGACAACAATGAGGAGATGCCATTTCAAGATCTCGAGCATACCATCGAGCATATCAATGGGGGATTATCGGCATACGTGTCAAAACGACACCTTAAGGCTGTCGAACGCGAGGTAAACTCCATTGACCCTTCTCTTGTCAATAAGTTGCCGAAGTAGTCAGAAGTCACCATCTCCTCCGAGAAGAGTGGCTGCCCGATCCCTTCCACTCGATCAGGTCGTTTTCCGATCGTGGTCGAGCCCACCATCAACAACTATCGAGTAAATCAAGTGTTGGTTGATGGTGGCAGCTCGTTAAACATCCTATTTACGAGTACCCTAGACGAGATGCAAGTACTCAGGACCAAGTTAAGACCTTTATGATACTCTTTTCATGGTATTGTACTGGGGTCTTCGGCCAAACCTATTGGCCAACTTTCTCTTCCTTTAACATTTGGTTCTCCAAGTAATTTCAGGATAGAGAAGATCTCCTTTGATGTGGTTGATTTCGATACGGCATATAACGCCATACTCGGACGACCAACTTTGGCAAAATTGTTAATGGCTACTCATTACGGGTATTAATTGTAATATCCCGTTTAAACATATAACAAATAAGTGAATAGTACTAAACTTAAATATAATTAGAAAGAGAAAATCCAGAATTTTAGAGGAGTTTTAGAACTCGGGCCCATAGCTCTTTGGGCCTATGTGGGGGGCTGGCTTAAGAGGGTGGGGGGGGACCAAACCCTAGCACCCCCATGTACTGTAGCACGAAAAGGGTATTGTAGCACCATCAGCTACTGTAGCACGCCTGGGTACTATAGTGTTCCCCCTTCTTTGCTACTATGCCAAGAAGGGGAGGAGATCAGCAAAAGGAGAGGAGAAAGGAAGGAGAGGAAGGAAGAAGAAGAAGAAAGGAAGGAAGAGAGGAAGAAGGAGAGGGGATCATTGGGTTTTGCGTTTATCATTTTGATCTCCAAGGGTGACAATTCTTTTATCTCTTTTTTATTAGCAATTAGTAGGATCTATTTCGTAGATCGGTAGAATTTGTTGGTAGATCGACAATCTGCCACTTCTGTTGCACTACAATTTTGAGTACTGTAGTTGCGAAATCTGGGAATGTTGTCTCCAAGAGATTTGTATATAATTTCAATATATTTCCATGGAGTATTTGTGCATGATAATTGGTTGGGTAGATAATTAGTTATGATTTGTACAATCCATTGTCTATTCAGTTCCTCGGTTTACGGCATATATATATATATATATATATATATATATATATATATATATATATATATATATATATATATATATATATATATATATATATATATATATGATAGATAAATAACTTTGTGATGATTTTAGAGAGTCCAAGAACACAATTTTTGGACAAGTAAAATAGGAGTTGTGAAATTTTGAAGTATGCATTTCAGTTATAACTGACTGTTGGGAACAGTTGTGGGAAAATGCTAAATTAGCAAGGTTAGTGCAGAATAGAAAATTTTGCACAAAATTTATTATGAAATATAATTTCATGTGTATTCCAAAATGTCTTAGATCACTGTTTTTGGATGAACCAATTAAAAGATATGGTATTTCTAAGTCAAGATTACCGAAGATGACAGATTGGTCTTTGGAGTTAAAAACAATGGTTTAGACGAAATAATCTGAACTTTAGATCAACTGAGAGATTGTGGATATAGTTGTGTAGATTCCAGAAAGTCTGAGGTCATGACTTTTGGAGCTAAAGAACAAAAATTATGATTTTTCTAAGGTGATTTTTCTGTTTTGGACAGAATGGTGTTCGAGAAGGAATGGTATAGTTGTGCGTTGCGATTAGGAGCAGTTATGTCTATTTAGTTTTATTGCAATGTTGTGTGCTTTTGGAAGGTATTCTTAGTATATTGTACGATTGTCAGGTGGTGGGTGTGAATCCGGGGTTAGAGCACTCTACTCATCGTTATCCTTATCACGGTTGAGGCAAGTACAATTCCAATGCAATGTTGTGTGCGGTAACACCTTTGATGTGATGCAAGCTTAATATGATCAATCATGATGAGAATGTTTATGTCATATTGCTTATATGTTGTTCATTAGTTGATAATGCTTATGATAAGAGATTGTGGAATGTTCATGTCATTTCACATTACGCATGCATGATGGCATGATGTACCCATGGGAGTGGGCTTGAGATCCCCATATTTAAGATATGGGCAATGGATCCCTGTCTGAAAAGGACGGGCTTGGGTCCCTACATTTGATAATGCGGGCATGAGTGGACACCGACGAGTGTTACACATAG
Organism: Phyllostachys edulis; assembly: GCA_036346405.1. Taxonomy (NCBI): domain Eukaryota; kingdom Viridiplantae; phylum Streptophyta; class Magnoliopsida; order Poales; family Poaceae; genus Phyllostachys; species Phyllostachys edulis. The sequence goes on from CM070560.1 coordinate 51,059,855, forward strand.
GTATACCGGTATAAGCAGAAGAGAAGAGGTTTTGGCATATGCATGAATTGCATTGCATTCACGAATCAGAAGATATATGTGTTTTATACTGAGGAAGAATTGTTGATACTATAGTGTTGTTGTTGTTATTAACCTTGCATGTACTTGCTGAGTCTTGGACTCACTCTTGCCTTTTGTTATTTTAGGTGATCGTTGAGACCGACATGCATCGGGTGAAAGTAGCTCATGGGAGGATTTCACACCTATGCACTTCACATTACCTAAATACCACTTTTGCCATGACAGAAACTCCCATTGTAATAATTGGTTACTTTGTGTCTCTATTGGTCCCCTATCGTTTTTATCAATGTTGGTGGTTAGTCTTTACTACTTGAGTATTATTCATGATGCTACATAAATTGTTAGGATTGAGAAGGTTGTGATTTTAATACTATTTCCTTGCTGAAATTTACAATGACCTAGTGATTGCAAACGTATGGTCTTGAGGTCTAGTGGTTAATGGTGGATGATTTGATAAAAAATTTTGTAGTGAAGGTTGAAGTTAGTAGATTGGTGTTACATCTTGGTTTTTGCTAAGCTAGGGTGTTACAGTTGGTATCAGAGTAGGCTTTAGGACCGTTGTGAATAGATTAACAACTTAGGTAACTTAATTTGCTAAAATTTGCTAATGGTTAATTAACTTAAAACTTAACACACTGGTGCACAGTAGGATGGGATGGGTCAAGCATTGCATTTACGCTTCCGTTATGTTGTATTGATGATTCATGCTATGAGATGATCTTATATACTTATAATATAATTCTATGATTGTTATGAGTGATGGTAGCGGATGTCGAGGGGTAGAGATTGGTTGTGGTCATGGGCATGGCCAAGCTGTACCACTATTCGTGGTATGGGGATAGCGATGGTTTTTCTCGAGTAATTTAGTTATCGAGGTTGGAGATGAGTTCTTTGGGGAAGTTGTTGTCTTCCTTGAGTTTGTATTTGGTTTTCTGGTTGTAGTTTCTTGCAGTTGATGAACTTTCTTTGAATGGTGGTTATAATGTAGTTGATGGGTTTCAATTGATCTCTTTTTTTTTGAAACAATTATTGCTCTTCTGACCATTAAGATACTTTTGCTACTTGTGACCGTTGTTGATTTGCAAGGTTGGTCCCTTTATGGGAGTTTTGTCTTCTTGTTGTGAAGCATGACTCATTTGTTCGCTTGGCATTTTGGATAATAGAAATTATCTTTTGCAACTTCTTTATCATGTGGAGTTTTGGACATGTACTTCTTTTGGGATTAAATTGAGTGATGAAGTTTAATGCTTCTTCTTTAGGAAAGAAAATGTCAAAACTCTTTTGTGATGTTTTGTTGTGTTAAGGGAGAGGTTGTAAGCATGGAAGATAATTGATATGGTATGAGTACCAAGTTGGGTCAATGGCCTAGTACATGATTAATCTTAACTAGTATCCTTGGAAGTGAAATCGATTAAGTTGATGTTGTCTTCTAGTAGTTCTTGATGAACTATGATTAAAGGTATGTTTATACCTACTAGGAATCCGAGATTTATTAAGAAGTGTGATATATTGATGAATTGGTCTAATCATTAAGATTGTGGAATTTGGTAAATTTCTTAGATAATTTGGAGTATTGGGTCTCAATGGATTAATCTAACCATTAGTGATGGTTATGTTAATGATGTGTTTGAACGTTGCCTTAGATGATATTAATCTAGAAATTATCGTAAATTGGCTACTTTATGATCATATATGGTTGCTATATTTACATATTACTTAGTATGATTAATTATTGGAATTGTGTACAAAAGGTTGAAGGGATTGAATATCGGTGGATCTAGAATTTATGGGAGGAGTTCTGGATAGTTCGTCTATATAGAATGACACGATGAATTTGGTTGTAATGTTGTTGAGACTTTTGATCAATGGAAGATTTCGATTTTTGAAGTTTTAGTGTGATTTCGCCAAAAACTAAACATGAGGAACAATTGAATATGTGTTTGTAAATATTCATGTGATTCGCAAAGAAAAGTAGGTAGCAACTAGACTTCATAATGAAGCCAGTTGATAACAACAATGGTTGGAGTGCAATTGTTGTGTGTTAAGGTTTGGTGTTGAGCATCACTAAGAGTTGAGCTGATGTGATTTAATAGATGACTTATGCCTACATGATTGTGGAATAGTTAGATGATAACAAGTTGTTGATGAAAGGCTTTTGGTAAAACATTTTAATTTGTGTAGTAGATCACCACTAGGACAAAATGGTTGTTATAGTAAGGTTGTCAGCAATGGATTGTGAGTGTGTTGTTGATTCTTATAGAAAGAAAGTAATTTGAACGTATTTCATGGTATCACTCAAATGAAATGTTTCACGTTTCGCAGTAATTTGAACCTCTTTCGTGGTATCACTCAAATGAAATGTTTAACGTTTCACATTCGTAATCTTTTGGAGCTCGTGATTTATGTGGTAGCTGAAATTGTTGAGCAAAGCGACGTGGTGGAAGGTCATATTTGGTTCTCATGTGATTAGTGTCATCTGGTTTTAAAAGCACTTCTTGTTAGAGGTGGCAAGTGATATGGTAATCAAACAAAAAAATTGTTTTCGTTGTTGAAGAAAAGAGTGTGGTAGAGGTATTTGGAGTTGGAGTCAGGTTTCATAGCTTGCAGCTTATTGAAGCGTGCCTAACCTTGTTGATTGGCCGCATAAGAGTTCCTCAAGATTCAGAAGTAATGCTTTATTCTTATTGGTTGAGGTTTGAAGTATTCTCCAAAAGAGGTACATGTGCCCTCAACTTTGATCTCATCTTTTGTTTTTCCCGTGATCATTGTTATTTGACTATTTCTTTTGGTCTCGTGTTCACTGCGAGGAGTAACATTTTTTTGGGTGCTGAAATTTGTTTTTGTCTGTCTCTTCCTTGTGAGAGAGGACTAACCGATTTATTTTACAAGGGTCTTTTATAGTGTATAGTGGCAACTGGTTGGCGGTGGTCAAGTGAGTGATTCCTGAGATGTTGGATGTCAAGTTGTTTGAGATGCATTGAGTGATAAATTGATTTTTGAAAAAAAAATCCTTGGAAAGGATTTGATTTAAATAGAATGGTCATCTTCGGAGCTAACCGATTACATTGTTGCAAATAGTAGAACCTAGAGTAATTTGTGGTCCAAGATCTTTGTTCATTTTGATGGAACATTAGAATTATCGAAGGTATAGGAATCTTGATCAATTTATTGGATTGTCATGATTTTGGTACTTTGCCAGGTTGTGTAAGAGAATTATGATGGTGTAGTTAATGAGAGTAGAATTTCGAAGAAATCTAATCGATATGACAGTTATGGGGATAGTAGGGATTGTTGGGTTATTATCAGGTATGACTTGGCATTAGTGAGTAACCCTCTGGGAGTTAGAATCTTTATAAATATAATTTATTCGAGGTTATGTTTACATGTTGATGTTAAAGATTGAGTATGTTTGGATTGTGAGAATTTTAAATATTCAAATTTAAGGATTTCCTGTCATTTATACTAGGAGTTCATTGTAGGAGTCATAGAGGTTGATATAGGACTTTTTGTTAAGTTAGAATCTTGGTTGCCCAGTGAATATGTGTGGAAGGAGTAGAACAAAAGTGAATTCCAAATAATATATGATGATCATTGATAGAATCCTTTAGGCGTAGTAAATGAGCGCATGTGTTGAGAATTTTAAGTTGATTATCCTTAAAGGATTGAAGTGATGTGATTGTGGGTGTTACAATTGGTATTATCGAGGTGTTGGGAATTATTTGTCAGAATAATTTCTTTGGTAGAGGAGGGGACTAGAGTATCCTTTTGTGGACTAGTAGAGTTGCTCTAGATGATTGTGGTTGTTGCTTTCGGGTTGAGCATCGCTTTGAGTTGCCGGTTAAGAGGAAGGAATTAGTGTGATGATTTGGAATCTCCTGATTTGAGAGAAAGTTTATCCCTAAAGAAAAAAATATTTTCTCAGGTAGTGAAACGCTCTCTTGATTTTTGTTTAAGCTGTGTATTTATGACAGAGGTCATTTTATGTTGGCATGGTAGTTCTTTCTGGTTCAGGAAAATAAAGGAATTGTTTGATGTGGACATTCGAGTGGTCTCTCCTTTGGCTAACGTGGTGTTTATTTGCAAACTGCCTAATTGGACAGTGGAAAGTATTTCGTGATGAATCTTTGATTCTGGATTTGACCCTTTTGGCGGAGTTGTTAATGCATATTGCGATGATAATCCTTTATTTTTTTCAATTGGTCTCTGTTATAAAAGAGTTTGTTTAAAGCAAGTTCGATTGTTCGAACCTGGTTAAAAGAGGTGCTCCTTGCTAATGTGAAGAGATTGATTGAGACATGGAACAAGAGTTTCGTGTAATTTGTGTTGGTTGTGTTGTTTGGTACTAGAGAGATCTTAAAGTATGCCATTTAATTAAATTTCAAGCCACTAATAATGTGGCAGAATACGAAGGTTTGCTGGCTGGCATACGAGCTGCGAAAGCGCTCGCGATTCAACGACTACTCGTGAGAGGAGACTCTCAACTAGTCGTGAATCAGGTCGAAAAATAGTACCAATGCTCTAATCCGACCATGTCTCGATACTTATCGGAAATTCGAAAGCTTGAAAAGCATTTTTTCGGTTTTGAGGTACAATTTATACCTCGAAAGGATAATTTTCTCACAGACGAGCTCGCTTGTATATCTTCTTCCCGATCGCAAGTACCAAAAGGAGTTTTCTTGTAGCAGCTCCAAAAGCCGTCTCTGGTCGACATACCAGAGACAACTCCTATTGAGATAACTTTTCTAGAATACAAAGATACCTGGATGAATCCCATCTACGAGTTTCTTCAGACAGGTACCATACCCGATAATGATTTCGAGGCAGATCGTTTATCTCGAAAGGCCAAAATGTATACTTTGGTCGAAAGAGTCCTCTATAAACGAGGTACTCAAGGGGTATATGCGATGCATATTGCAGAGAGGACTAAACCTCCTTCATGATATACACGGGGGCATATGTGGAACTCATGCTTCCTACATAATGTTGGTCGGAAAGGTCTTTCGACAAGGTTTCTATTGGCCAACAGCCCTCTATGATGCTAAAGAGCTGGTTAAAAAATATGTACAATGCCAGTTTCATAGCAGGCAAATACACCAACCGGCTTAGGCATTACAAACAATTCCTCTATCATGGCCTTTTGCGACCTGGGGTCTCGACATCCTAGGACCGTTTCCAAAAGCCCCAGGAGGCTTTGAGTTTCTGTTTGTGGCTATTGATACATTTACAAAATGGATCGAAGCCGAACCTGTGACTGGGATAACAACGGAAGTAGCAAAATATTTCATGATGAGAAGTGTGATTACTCGATTTGGTGTCCCAAGTCGAATAATCACAGATAATGGTAAGCAATTTTCGAGCGCAAAATTCTAAGAATTTTGCGACGAATTGGGTACCAAACCGTGTTATGCCTTTGTTGCCCATCCTCAAAGCAATGGAGCAGTCGAAAGAGCAAATGGCCAAATAATGCAGGGAATTAAAACTCAAGTCTTCGACCAGCTTGTCAAGCGCTCGGGGGTTTGGGTACAAGAATTACCCTTAGTATTATCGGCAGTTCGTACGATTGCTAGTCGGGCTATAGACGAAACACCTTTTTCCTAGTTTTTGATGCCGAAGCTATGCTTCCACCAGAACTAAAGATCAGGTCAACATGGGTCGAAACTTTCAACGATTCAATCTAGGAACAACTTCGAGCAGATGACATCAACCTGCTCGAAGAGAAGAGAAATCAAGCCTTAATCCGTTCAGCAGTCTACCAGCAACCCCTGTGCAAATACTATGATCGTAAGGTCCAACCTTGCAGCCTTGCTGTAGGTGACTTGGTATTGAAGAAAATTCAATCCTAGTCTAATCGAAACAAGATTTTCCCCAAGTGGGAAGGTCCTTACACAGTGGTCAAAGTTACATGACCAGATTCGGTACGACTAGCAATGGAAGACGGCCGAATTCTCCCCAATTCTTGAAACATCGACGAGTTACGGAAATTTTATGTGTAACCGACCAATCCTACAATAAAGTATCAGGTTCTTTCTATCTTTGTTGTCTTACTTTGAGTAGTGCTTTGACAATTTTTCAACCATTCCCTGGTCGTAGGTCTCTCTACGACCAGTGCCTAGTCGTAAGTTTTTCTACGATAATACCCTAGTCATATGTCCTTCTACGACCAGTACCCAATTTTTCTTTACGCTGGTAGAAAGGATGGTAACATCACCTAGTCGAAACCTTTCCTTTCTGCACATGGTCCTGCCTACTAGAAGGAACTTCCTAGTGTCGACTCGTTCCTCCCTTTTTGCTACCAACACAAAGAGCTCAGGTTCAACACACATGGTTGAAATATTATCAAAGCCAACTCTTAGTACCTTAGTTTATTTCTTCATTCATTTTGAAAAATACACTAAGCAGAGTACACTTTTAAAATTTGCTCGACTACTTTAGGTAAACTCGTTTCGTTTCAACTGGTCAAAGGAAGACACAATATTTAGTCGAAGTCTTTCCTCTCTGCACGTAGTCCTGCCCACTAGAAGGAACTTCCTAGCATCGTCCTATTTCTAACTCTTGCTACTAGAGCGAACCTACCGAGTGCACTGGAATAGGTCGAACGAATTTTTAAGGTAATCCGGACATTTTTCTAACTCTAGTTGTCGTTCTTGATTTGACTAACCTAGTCAAAGAAGGTAACATCACCTAGTCGAAGCCTTTCCTTTTTGCACGTGGTCTTGCCTACTAGAAGGGACTTCCTAGTGTCGACTTGTTCCTACTCTTTCGACCAGTGCATGATAATCGTGATCGAAAACTACAAGTTAGCTAAACCTCTCTCTTTTTTAAGGAAACCCATTTCACACTATTTACTCAGTTTATCTAAATAAACTGAGCAAATAGTCGGGGGCTAGAATAAAGTTATTAATATGACTTCAATTCTTAGTCTTAATCTCTTTTTCCATTCATTATCTTATGATTTACTAACTACTCAACAAGTTGATTTGTAGGAAGAAGAAATGATTATATATATCAACAACAAAAACTTGTCTTTACAGGTTTCAAGTACAAACTACTCAGACGAGGGAGATCCTATTTGCATCTCCTCCATGATTTCCTTGCTGATTGATTGCATATCTTCCACCAACTGCTCCACTTCTGCTTCAGAGCAGTCGAAGTCGACTTTGATTGGTTGCATATTAAGATTGGGGTCATGAGCTTTAAGTTTTGTTAGAACAAAACTTATTCCGCCTTCGACCTCCTCCTTTATCGAATCAACTTGGTTGGTCTTCAGATTGGTCACCAACTCTTGCAACGTCCCGACTTGTTCTCCAATGGTACTCGAGTGAGTAATTATCGTGTCTTTACGAGGAGTGACCTCCTCAGCACGTAGCCCACTGAGTACATTGTTTAGAAGAGAAATGTTGTCCTAAGGTTGATTTTCACCGACTTCATCTCCTCCTGATTACGAGTCGAAGCCTCACGGAGTTGTTTTATTGCGACTGCTTGCTCTGAAAAGAATAAGACTAGTCAGATAAAATGGCCCCAAAAGGAAAACAAAACTGGTCACAGGTAAAGACTTGCTTACCTAACAGTCGAGAATCTAACTTCTTGACTTCATCGTCATGAGAGGTAGTGCTCTTTGCATAGCGCTCCTCCCATGACTTGACCTCCCGATCTTTTTCTTTGGCAATACGGGAAATCTCATGAACAACCATGGTCTTTTCTTTGACCTCGGTTTCGAGCTTCCCCATTTTGACATCTTTTTCTAAAAAAGAATAAGAGTTAGAAAAAGAAAAGAATGTTATAAACAGTGTTAAGTTCAGCACTTACCATTTATTCGTCCCTGCAACTTTTGAATTGCAGAGTTTGCCTCCTGAAACTTCTTCAGAAGGGCTTCTTTCTCTTCCTTTAGCTTTTTCATCTCGACTTTCTTGTAGTCGAGCGAATCAGCCAAGGTCTTCTCGTCACTCTTGAACCTACAGAGGAAAAGAGTAGACATAAGCATAGAATAAGCAGTCGTAAGTTCTTCTACGACCGGTACCTAGTCGTAAGTTTTTCTACGACAATCTTCTGGTCATAAGTTCTCCTACGACCAGTACCTAGTCGTAAGTTTTTCTACGACAATCCCCACAAACACTGTGCAAGTGGTCGAAACATAAATGACTACGAATATCAGTTACTTACTATCTCTCTGCCTGCTCGCAGAGTTCAGCTTTCTCCTGTCGCAGCTGTACATGTTGTCGGTTGTACTCTGTGACAGTGACAATTTGCTCTAGAGCTCATTGCATAAAGAAAGACAGTGAGAAGCGAGAAAAATCACATATATAAATGTTGGATAACAAGCACTTACGTTAATGCTCGTTCGAGCAAACATGGAGAGTACGCTTGTAGGGTTCTTTAGTTCATCAATCTCTTGAACCCGATTTCACCACACCTTTTCGAGATGCTCGTCATCGAAAATATTCCCTCTGTTTGGGATATCCTTGGGGTGGGGAACTCGGTTACGAGACCTGAAAGTAGAAGACCCCACAACAGAAGCTGGGTCGAAGAACTTAGAAAAGAAGTTGACATATTCCTCTTCTTTTGATTCGGTGGCGGCAGCTCTTTCTTGGGGACTGGGAGGAATGTCTACGTCGACTTTCTTCCTAGCGCGGTGGCTCAACGATCCATCGCCTTGGCCTAATGCCTCTGCTGCATCATGCAAAATTTTCGCCTTGGCTTCTACGACCACTCCCGTGGTCGTAGTTGCTTTGGCAGCAACAACTTCTTCCACCACTCGGATGGCGGATGATCCTTCGACCACTGCCACTGTCATTTCTCTGGCTGCTAGAGAAATAGCAGTGGATTCCTCGACAGGAACGTCCTTGAGGGCTGCAGGAGTCGGGCTATGATCACAAAAAGGAAAACACGTTAAATGATAAAAAAAAACAAAAGGTAAATGTTGTTTTTGCACTTTTGTCTTTTTTTACATACCTTCATGTGCCGGATTTGATCTTGAATTTGGAAGCAACCTTCCCTAAAGAAGTTTCTTTCACTTCTTCTCTTCGACCACGTCTGGTCAAAACTCGAGTTGAGGAATGGGATCGGCCATGACCATGTCTGGTCATGAGTCTTGAGCGAGCACTACCGCTCCTTGAGCCTCCTAGCTCTCCGGATGGTCGAGACCTGTCTCGACCACCCTAAGGGCAGCATTGCCCTAGACCATAGGCACTGCTAGCGCAGTGGTTTTCTTCACAAAAGACATAAAACTCTTCCAGTTCTCCTTTTCTTGTTGCTTAACAAAGCCATGGGAGGCAGAAACTGTGAAAGTCTTATTGTCGTAGTAGAAGGGTACCTTGATCTTGGGAGCTTTGCGTTTGAGAGCTTCAGTCGCTTCGATTGCCCTTGCCTTCTCTGCAGCAGCCATGTCCGCAACAAATTTTGCAAAAGGCCTGGTCGAAGCAGCATAGCTTGAGCCTGTGCCATCCTTATCGGCAACTTTCACAAGCCGACGCTTTTTGGCCAGAGAAGACTTGGCTTGCTCTGTTTCAGCGCCAACGACCATCAATTCGACCTCTTGTCATCTTGACGGTCTCCAATGTCTACTTTCTGAAAAAGTCAGAAAATGAAATATTACTAAGCGGTCGTAAGTCTTTCTACGACCAGTATCAAGTCGTAAGTTTTTCTACAACGATCCTCTGATCGTAAGTCTTTCTACGAATATTATCTAGTCGTAAGTTTTTCTACGATAATCTCTTGGTTGTAAGTTCTCCTACGACCAATATCAAGTCGTACGTTTTTCTATGACTACAAGATCCTAGAGATGAAATCAAGTCTTGATTACCTTTAGGCATTCCATCGTGTCCTCTGCGGATAGGACTGCCAGGATTTGAGGAGCCACCACATTGGGTGGCAGGGATTTCTCACAAATAAGCTTGACTCGAATGTCAATTTCTGCTTGTGAGAGATCTGTAGGAGTAAGTAAACTTTCAATAGCCAAGTTCGAAATCAACAGAAAGAAGGCTAAAGATTGGAAATTTACTTACCCTTCTCATAATCCCTGATCGAGTCTTTTGGTCCCGAGTAACTCCACATGGGATGAGCCCTCCTCTTTAGAGGGCTAATGCAGCGCGTGATGAAATCCTTCACCACGTGCCACCCGGTAAGCCCCTTTTCCTTCAAGTCTTTGATGGATTGAAAGAAAGGGGTGATCCGGCGGAGATCCTTGGGAGTCGAATCCCAGGAAGGAATCTTCACGGCGACAATCCCGGCAAAATAAAGGCTGTCTTCTCTGGTCGTCTTCCAGTAGAACTACCTCTTCTTCCATCTGGCCATGATGACCGGGTGAACATCTAAATGTACTCCTTCGACTTCCTGTCGTGGAGCTTCAGACTACAGCTACCGGCGATTCCTGCTAGCCTGGTCATCTCGTAGAAGTACTGGAATAACTCCAAGTCGGCCGAAATCCCCAGGTAGGCCTCGCATAGGTAAACAAACACACCCAACATCGTAATGGAATTGAGAACGAGGTTCACCAACTCCACCCCGAAGTGTTCGACTACGAGTGTGAGGAAAGGGTGAGCAGACAATCGAAGGCCACACTCACAGTACGCCTAGAAGACGGGAATCTGCCCAATCTACCCCGACGGTCAATGCTGCTCAGCAGCCTCAATCCACTTGACAAACTCCCTCTTCGAGATCTTCTCAACGGCGACCAGAGCCTTCATCTTGGTCACATACATCTCCGATTTGGCCCACTAGGAAACAGCTCCGGCCATCTCTCTCAAGGGAAGGGGATTTGGATTGGAAAAGGTCTCAAGGAGGTGCACGCTATTTGGTTGACAGTGGAGAACGCAAGAACTTGATGAATAATGGAAGCGATTTAGGGAAAGGTAAAAAACCCCAAGTCTCACATACGATAAGTTTTTATAACCGCGTGCCTGAGTTAAAGACGTGGCAACCCAACAGTTGCCACCGCTTCGGGAATTGCTTTAACAGACAGGTCTATGAGAGTCGATTGAGATTCTTTAATTTGTCTGCTCGAGAAAAACGAGTCTGTCTTTACACCTCAAGCGAAATTACCTTCTTGACCAAGTCTATTTCTGGTCAAATGAAATAGCAGTTAGAAAGATTTTACTTTCGACTTCTGATTATAGTACTGCGACCACCTTGTGGTCGTAAGATCTTCTACAACTACCTTGTAAGTCGTAAGATTTTCAACACCTTTCTTGACCAAGTTTATTTCTGGTCAAATGGAATACCGGCCGAAGAGCTTTTCCTTCGACCACCATTATACGATCACCTACTGGTTGTAAGATCATCTACAACTCCTTTTTCAAGTAAGTTATTTTCACTTGAAGCTAGGGGACTAGATGATGAGGATCTAATAATACTCATTTAGTTATTTATCTATAATTCTCATTATGGATAATAAGACAGTCATATGGTTCTTGAGTATACCCCTTAATGGTAAGTAAGGGAGAAGCTGGAGGTCGTAAGTTCTTCTATGACCACCCCATAGTTGTAAGTCCTTCTATGACTATCTCATGGTCGTAAGCTCTTCTATGACCACTCCATAGTCGTAAGTTCTTCTACGACCATCACCAGGTCGTAAGCTCTTCTACGACTAGTCCCTAGTCGATGGGGCTTACAGACATGTGGACTTAGTCAATCAGTGAATCTTCTACACCATATTTTAAAGATATGGGTAGTTAATTACGCTGTTATTCTCTGGAATAACTGCAAAATTAATCTCTCTGTCCTGATGGTAAACCCCTGGCGACGTGGGAATGTTACTACTACGGCAATTATCTCCAGTAATGGCTCTATTATTAGAAGCGTTAAGGCGTCCTTTGAACTGGAGAAACCGCCGCCTACTTTGAGCACTATATAAAAGGTGGAATCATCAGACGGCAGGAGGAAAAGGTATAAGAGAGTGCAATCAGGAGCACAAGACATTACACTCTAGTCTTTCTCATGATCTGTAACCAGCATACTCAATATATCCACACAGGAGTAGGGTTGTTGTTCTCTCCGAAGAAGGTCCAAACTTGTATTAAAAATCCCTGTGTCATTTTCTCTGCATGATTTGAGTCTTGGAGACTCCCTGAATCAAACAATCATTACATAAGATCAGTTCTAAAACACCGAAAAATCTAAAAATTGATCTAGAACGACATACCCGATCTGAAGAGCTTCGTACTGATAACGTGTTGAGAAATAGTGGTAGTCGTCACGTTGTTGACTCATATATTAATCCATACATGAGCAATCAATTGATAAACACCAGAGAAAGACAATGACACAAGCGTATAGATAAGAATAATCTTTATTGATTTGTGTGTATCATCTATATAGGAGGTCTTCATCATGGATGTCCTCGATGTGATCTATAGATATGCCACCTTTCGTGCAATTCGGATATGTGATATCCTCGGCGTGAGCTTAACTCTGGAAGAGAACAGAAGTGTTGCGACTCTTATTTAGCCGAAGGCTGTTAGATCGTGCTTTAGTGTTGTTGCTGGTGCTGCTGTATCAAGGCTGTGTGCATTGTGTTGCTGCTGCTGATGTAGTTTCTCCAAAGATTCTATAGGAGACTCCTTGTACCATCATCCGTTACAGTGTAAGACCCACCCCCCTTCTTTTTTTTAATCTCCTCTCGATCGGTTAATCGTTTGACAGTTGGTGTAACTTTCCTCGAAGCTTCATGCATTATGCGGGAGCGGGGTTGATGTTTACTTTTCTAGCTAGCCGATCTTTCCAATTCGTGCTTTTCGCCAACGCTAATCAAGATACCGTGTTATAACAAATTAAAATTTACTGGGATTTTATGGGCCGGGCTGAAAACATTGGCTGTTACTCCGTCGTTCCAAAACTTTGAAGAAGTCATGCATTCTTGCGCCAGCAAGAAATTTGGCATCCAAGACTTTGAAGAAGTCATGCGCCGTAGCAAGCGTGCCTCACCTCCTCCTTAAAAACGCCACGTTAGCATCCTAGAGTACAGCACATTACCGTGCATTCTTGCGCCAGCATCGTTGCATAGCAACGTAACTGCTTATGCCATCATGGCAGAAATATCTATCTGTACGCACGCCGGCAGATCTGAAGTCCGGTTTCCCTGTCGTTGACGGTTGAATTTTGCCGGCATCAGGTGGCGCGCTCGCAGGCAACCAAATGTCAGGCAGCTGGCCCGCGAGTTCCTTGCTCGACGAAGGTGGGGAAGGGAGGGAGTCACAGGGGCAGCTAGGTCTGCATGGCGGAGTTAATTCCTGCGAGCGACGTACGAGCTTCGGGCCAATCGGGTGCTTCCGTGTGGTGCCGAGGCCAAGCGCGGTCGCTGCGTTTTCGAGATGTTCAAGGCAACGTGCGTGCTTTTGAAACGGGGATTGGAATTTCGGATGGACTTCTCTCCATTTCCACCTCTCGTGCATGCGTGCAAGTCCAAAACCATTTGACTTCGTCTAGCGTTTTGGAGTCCACGGCGGAGGCAAAACTCTACTACTAGACAGGTATCACGGTCAGCTCTTGACGTTTCGAAACCGGTCCAGATTCGCTTGCTCTGACCCAGTGAAGTAGAAGCACGGTCAGGATTGGACGGAGACGTTCACGAAGATGACGAGGATAGGACCTTTTCTGTTCCAAGGATACGAGGAAGCTCTGACGTTCCACAGTTATTTGTCACTACCAAACATATGTAATTAATTATTTGTCATTGATGTTAGTATGACATATGATCCCGGGATCTATATGTTATACTTACATGCAGTGGTAAATCATACAATTTATCTTTTTGCAGTGGCAAATAAACAATTATTCCTATTATTTTCATTAGTGGTGGAGCTTCAAGCAAAACGGAGGAAGGTTGGATCCAATAAAAAAAACACGCTATATGTTTTGTTTCCGAACATATACCAAATAACGATTTTTTTGTGACTGTAGGGTGTAGATGGAAATGACCTTGCATGTATCCTTGTGCTAATGTCTTTAGAATAGGAGAGAGAATTATATTTTAAAATAAGGTTGGAATATATATATATAGGCTTTACATTTGGGTATTGATATGCTCCTGACGTCTGGAGCAACGAAAATGTATCAGATGATTTCTAGTCACTCACTCCTCATCTACTACCCACTTGAGTCTCTTTTTGACCGCCTCACTAGTGACCATACATCTTCCTCTTTTCTTTCTTCTTCCTCTTTTCTTTCTTATCTCTCTTTCTTATCTTCTTCCTCCAGAAGCTTTCTTCCTCTCAATCCCCTCTTCTCTCCCCTCTTCCCTCTGGTCGAGCCAACCTCTGTCGTCCACGCCGCCGCCGCTTCTGACCTTCGCCTCGGCTTGGCCGCCAGTTGCCATGAGCCGCCCGATGGCGCTTCGACGTCGCACAAGCCATCGCGCCTAGCTTGCCGCCTCGCCCGTCGCGCATGCTAGGCTACTGCGTCGCTGAAACACCGGCGTGCCTCTGTACGCCAGCTCAAGTTCGGCCAACGTGCCCTCGGCCTCGCTGGCATACCAAGCTCCATCGCCGGCCACCCGTTCCGGGGTTGCCCCCTCCCGCGCTCAGGGATGGCCATTTACGGTAGCTGGAGCACGTGGTTCTGAGGAGTCCCACTTCTTGATAGTTTGCAAGTCTTTTCGTTGCGACCATTGAAAAAAATGTTGCACACTTTTTTGTTCGCAATAGGTGTTTCCAGATGCTCCATCTTATCTTTTTTATAGTTAGTTTCTTTTTGTTGCGACGTTGAAAAAAAATGTTGCAAAACCAACCCCTTTTATTATTAAAAGCGCTCTTCCACATCTAAGATTTTCTTAGATGTAATCTTCTTTGAAATGTTGCATTTAGTTTCTTTGATATGTTGTATCCTCCCCATCACCTCTTTTTTGACAAACAAGTCTTTTTTGTTGCGAGCATTGAAAAAAATGTTGCACACGATGAAAAATTATTGCACACGATTCTTATTGTACGTCCGAACGCTAGTTGCGCCCTTTACATTTTGATATGGAGGGTGTACTAGTTTACAATTAAAAACTAGAAAACACGACCGAAAACAAAAGGAAACTTAAAAACATGTCGCAAATTTATAACACGTTTACCTTTGTAGAAGCCAAACAATATTGCTCCCTCTGTTAAAAAATATACGATGTTTTAGACATCGACACGGTCTCCAATATCCAAATTTGACTATTACTTTTCATATTATTATGTTAGTAAAAAATTACATAAATATTATATTATGAAAGTACTCATCATGAAAAATCTAATGATATTACTATCTCATAACCAATCTAAATAGTTTTTCATATATTAATCAAAGTTAGAGAAGTTTGCCTTCACGCTTTCTAAAACAATATACATTTCTAAACGAAAGGAGTAGGATACATTGATATTGATCATTTCAGCAAGACTGCTCCTCAGTTACGTCCAAACAGTGCCATACTAAAATCATGAAAACAATGAAAAAAAATATTGTACCTCGCAAGAAAATAAAATAAAATACATTGTAAACCTAAAAAATGTCTTAGTCCCACCCATGATATATCATCGAACAAGCACTGAGATATACTTTATTCGTGTATCATTCTAGAAGCCATGCATGCATACAGTCTTAAGAAAATTAAAATGCTACTCGCCATGTGTTGATGACCAGAACACGGGATTCTCTATCGAACTTATACGAGAAATAATATGATAACACTATAAAAAACGAAGACCCTTTATTGTTGTGAACATACTGAGTGTTTGTATAAGAATACAATGGATATTATGGAATGATCGTAATTGAAAATATAAGAACAGAATGAATCTTATTACAAAATATGTGGGCTACCACTTATAGTTACTAGAAACCCTCGCGCGCCTTGGCGTGCGGAGTCGAAGACACGGGCGTTTGATTAGGACCAAGGAACAGCCAATGATATGTTTTCAGTAAACATGACTTGAGTCTATCTAAACATACAGTAATAAAACATCTACATATCCGTAGTAATAAACATATGCCTTGAGGTCCTCTACATGAATTCAAGTTTTATCTATGGCAGTTGTTATGAAGATGTATGGTGTGTTGCACATTAAAACTGCAACATGCATATTCTGTAAAAATAATGTGTCATTTACTATTCTGTAAAACATATACTATTCTGTAAAACTAAGGTGTTGTTTACTAATGTGCTCAATCGTCGGTAGAAGTTTTATCCAAGATAAAACAAAAGCAAACTACACCAAAATAATATGCCATTTACTATTGTGCAAAACATATACTATTCTGTAAAACTAAGGTGTTGTTTGCTAATGTGCTCAATCGTTGGTAGAAGTTTTATCCAAGATCAAACAAAAGCAAACTACACCAAAATTGAGTAGAAGTTTCATCCAAGACGAAATAGGTTCCCTTAACTATCCAATTTGATATAGGTAGCAAGCAGTCCAAATACCGCTCAATGTTTGATAAAACTACAGGAGATGCTACACAATGAGTTTAAACAATGGGATGTAGTTTGATGAGTCTCAATCTAGACATAAAGCATGGTCATCCCTCGGAGATGCAAGAATTAGCAGAGATAGAGAGTCAAGTTTTAGAGCTCATGTCTAGTGCTTTTAGCCTTTGAGGCATCATAGAGGGTTCCATTTGATTCAACCCTTCCATAGGAGAACAGGAAAATGATATAGACAGTTCAACATGCAGGCAGGAGATCTATCTGGGCTGGACTGGAGAAGCGAGCATAGTTATATATAAAGTTTGAAACATAGAAGCAGTTCATCGCTTGAAGCAAACCAATAAAGGTGTGTCTGCATGATTGGATAAAAAAACACATTTTCACATGAAAAACAGAGGGTACCTGACAGTGCTTTATTCAACAATGAACCTCTAATTAGGAGTGTGACAGGCATCTGTTCAAACACCTACATGGAAAAACAAGCATGATAAATTGTCTATGAAGGGACATTGAAATAATTGAGAAATCTGGAGGGGAAAAACATAGCTAAGTACCAGATGAATAACACACAATGTGTTGTTTAACATACCGAAATACGAAAGGATATTCCCTTAACAGTGCTATGCCGCTTTGTAGAGTTGTCTTCTACAGAAGCAGAAAAATCGTCACCATGCAATATTAAAGGCTGAGTCTGCTCATTTGATAATGTAACCTAAACAAATATTTCATACAACTCTTAACAAGAGATCGGTGTATGGATGATGTAATTTCAGAAAAAGAATAAGTGATAGATTAATACAAAATCTTACATTAATAGAAAATGACAAACAATCAGTTTTACACAATAGATTAGAAGCATAGGAAACTGTCTGGGCTGACTTCAACATTTGGAATGCACCATATTCGTGCCAAAGACCCTGAATTTTAGTATGTAAAAGCAGATATCTAAGCACCGAATCTAGAGAAAGCGCCAAATAGTAGTCATAACAATAATTAACACATAAATATAGGTTAGTTGTTAAAAGAAACGAAAAGAAGGGAGATATGACTTTCAATGCCAGGCATAAACAAGGCTTCAATACAGTCTTCTGTGCATACACAGTGCGAGTCCCTACAAGAATGTGAAATGTGAAGAGGCAAGAAAACATGAGCTATGTTTGTAATATCACATAAAAAGGGACTATAGTAAAGAGCGAGTTTAACTCTTAAAAGCTTGAGTTTGGTATGCATAGAAAAACAACTATCTCAACTTCACAAAAGGTAAGACATATTTTTTTTGTTCTCTCTTAAACCAATGCAAATCTGCATGTTGCCACCCAAAAACATTATATGGAAGGACTCTCACAAATCCTCCTATATTTGGAAATGCTAGCATCCGAGTCAGTTACCTAAGGCAAGTGTTACAAATTGCAATTGTTTTTTCCTCCCTGATATTTTTTTGTCATTTTTTGTCAGGACTTCCAAGCACAAGCCTTGTATGGATTAGAAACAATTGCAGCAAATTGCAACAATGCTCATAGCACAAATATTCCTCCATCAATCACCGATGTTGCCATTGCAATCACTATGTAAGACAACCAAGCACAGAGAACTGACATCAATAGCTCTAGCCCTCACTGAATCCATCACAAAGCACTAACCATTCCATCATAGAGCAAGGCGGCGTGGAGTAGAGTACCTCAAGAGCACGTAGCGACCCACATACCTCATCATCACCATTCATCAATGAACTAAAATCGAAAATGAAATCGATGCAAACATTAAAACCAAAATCAACAGAGAAAGGAGAAAAGGGAGGGTTGAATCGGGGAGGAAGAAGCAGAGAGCGAGCGGCGAAGGCCGAAAGAGCCACCATGGGGCGGGCCAAGGCTGGGCAGGGGTGGTCTAAGGCGGGCGTGGGCATGGGGCCGAGCTAGCGCCGGCAAGCCGAGGCCGAGGCGACGAGCCGACCCACGGTGTGTGGGCGCGAGGAGGCCGGTGAGGCGGCACCGAGCGCCGACGAGAGAGAGCCACGGAGAGACCCCATGGCGGCAAGAGTCTCGCCAAAGCTTCGCCAGGAGGAGAACAGGCGAATGAGAGGAATGGGGAATAGAGAAAGAAGAAGAAACGAAGGGAGCGAGCACCAAGTCGGCAGCGATGAACGAAGAGCTAGAGATGGGGCGGAGGCAGCGGTGGTGCGTCTTGGCAAGGCGGCGGCAAAGGCCGGCTAGCTGCGTCGATCTTTGTCTTTGGAGGCCGAGACGAGGCGGAGGCCACACGGCGGTGGTCTTGTGGCGGCAGTAGCACCCGGCGGAGAGCGAGGCGGTGGCAGCACCCGGGCGGAGAGCGAGAGAAGCTAGGGAAGCGGATGGGGGCGGAGCCAAGGTCCGCTTTTGGCTTTGCTTCTCCCCGACGGAAGCAAAAGCATGTGGGAGTCGCTCCTGTGAAGACCGAAGCGAATCGGACGAACGCGACACGAGCGGCACGGAAATCGGGTGGTCTACAAAAACGAGACGACGTGGACACTCTGGTTGGGCTCGGAGCCCGCCAGCTTTTATATAGAAAGATTGAATGGATATCAGTTAATGTTGTTAAAGGCTAGATTTTTTTGCTTTGATGTCCGGATAAGCTAGATTTGCCAGCTAGCATGCGAGTGTTTTTGCTTTGATATCCAGATAAGCTAGATTTGCCAGCTAGCATGCGAGTGCACGTGTCGCTGCCACCACCAGACGAGCAGTGTCCGGTATCCATCTACTCCTTGAACCATTATTTCCGAAAGGACACGGTGTTTGATCAGGAGCCAGCTATGCTCATCCTTCGTGGTTCCAATGTCGCTTTCCGTGTTTAAATCTGATTCAAAATACTCGCCTGCCTTGCCTTTATGATAGTTTCATTACACTTTACGTAGTTAAGCGTAATATGGTACTACTAAAGTTAGAGTTTATTACAATTACTGTTGCGAAAATAGACACGGACGTAGAGACAGACGACTATTTTTACATAGAAAACCCTTACCAGAAAAAGCGCATACAAAGACAGAATTCACTATATGAGGAGAAATTACAAACATAGGACGACAGTCCATCTAAAACGTGCGACTACAGAAGTACATATATAGGGGGAGCAAGGAGAGTCCAAAACGGACAAGAAACGCCGAGTTGTAGTCGGTTGCACAGGCCGCACAACGTGTTGCACAGCCCGATGCTCACCCTAGCGCGGCCCAGCGCTACATCTAACGTGAACCAACGCTCGTGTTCGGCATGGACACAACACAAATTCAGATAACATTGCAACAATCTCTACCTTGAGTCGAATTTCCAATAGTAGTCGAAGAACACAATAAACTCCTCTAACCAAATCAGCATGAATACCTTGTGTGCCAAAAATCCATAGGACTAGTTAGTGATTCCAACTAAGTCTGAGCAAAGCTTCAACTTAGCTACAGGAACTATCTTTGTCAACATATCTGCTGGATTATCACGAGTACTTATCTTGCTGATTTTAATATCACCTTGAGCAATGCCACATTGAATGCAGTGGTATCTTACCTAAATGTGCCTCGTTCTCTCATGTAACATCTGATACTGCGTAAGACAAATAACACTATGACTGCACAGAATATTGTAATGCAAAATGTACTTCAACAAAGCTCAGTAAACAACACTCTCAACCAAACGCCTTAGAAATAGCCATATACTCGGCTTCTGTAGTGGACAATATTCTCCAACAGTGAACATATAACCAGTAAGAGAACTTCTCTTATCCAAATCTCCAGCAAAATCTAAATCCACATAACCAACGAGTACATCTCTAATCTTCCCAAACTTTAAACAAGCATCAAAAGTGCCCTGCAAGTATTTGAAAATCTACTGAAATGCTTTTCCATTTCTCTTTTCCAGGATTAATCATGTGACAAGGATATAATAATCCTTAATAATTAAACTATTTATCTGTGATATCCGTTATAGATAATAATGTCTTTACACAACCTTCAGAGGTACCCCTCATCATCAATAATGAGGAAGATTATAATTACCTAGTGGTAGTAAGCAATTCTATGACCACCCTATATGATCGTAAGTCATTCTACTGACATCTTATGGTAATAAGATCTTCTATGATTACCTACTAATCATAAGTTATACTACGATCACCTTATGGTCGTAAGCTTTACTACGATCAGGTTAATCACGACCACCCTATGGTCGATAAAAACCACAGACATGTGGACTCAATCGGCTAGGGACCTTATACACTGTGCTTAATTACACGTAGTAGTAAATATATGTCGTTATTCTCTGGTATAACTGCACGTATTGATCTATGTCTCTTGCATAACTGCAAGGTGAATATGTGGTGTCATCTCTCTTACAATAACTGCCATCAATGTGCGCAATTCATCAACCATTGAGGCGCTTCTTGACATGGACAGCTGCCATCCCCTCAGACGCTATATAAGGTATAACACCGGTGAACAGAGAGAGGAGGCGACAAAAGCAACAGAGCAGATAGGAGTCATTAGCTTTAGCATTCGGTGACTTCTCTCTTGTTGTAAGCACAATCAATACAAGAACACAGGACTAGGATTGTTATTTTTCCAAGAGAAGGCCCGAACCTATCTAAATCCTTGTGTCTCATCCTGTGTAGACTGGATCAAGAAGCCCCCCTTAGCATTCATTTCATAAGTTCGATATTAAAACATCGACACCATGTATCTACTAACAACACTCAACGATTGAGATAAATTAGAGCGAGAATATGTCATAGCATACATAAGCGAACCAACTGCAGTGGCATATGGAACTCTAGATATGTACTCAACTTTATCATCTGACTGTGAACATGGCATTGAAGAAAGTTTGAAATATACAACTAATGGATTATTCATCGATTTGGCCTTATGCATGTTAAAACGACGAATGTCTTTATCAATATACCCTTTTTGACTTAGGTATAACTTTCCAAACTGTCTGTGTCTGATGATTTCCATATTAAGAATCTTCTTTGTTGCACCTAGATCCTTCGTCTCAAATTCCCTGCTTAATTGTGCCTTCATCTTTGAAATTTCTGCCTTGTCTTTTACATCTTTCAACATATCATCAACATATAGGAGCAAGTAAATAGTTAAGCCATTAACAACTTTTAAATAAACACGGCTATCATAATCAGTTCTTTTGAAATCCTTATAGATCATAAAGGGGTCAAATCTCTTGAACTAATGTCTGGATGACTCTCCTTTCCTAGAACGACAAAACCTTTCGGCTGCTCCATATAAATGTCTTCTTCTAGCTCCCCATGTAAGAACATAGTTTTCACGTCCAATTGTTCAAGCTCGTAATCATGCATATCGACAATGTTGAGTAAAGTGCGAATGAAAATATACTTCACATCTTGGGAAAAGACATTTGTAAATCAATATATGGAATTTGGTTGTATCCTTTTACAATGAGCATTGCTTTGTACCTAAGCTCTTCGGTTGGCGAAACGTCTTCCTTCTTCTTGAAGATCCACTTGCTAGGTTGGTTGACCAAAAACTCCGAGATAATCCAGAGTTAGAAAACTGCAATGTACCTTCTCCATGATGATTCTGTTTGTGTGTTCGGCCACACCATTTTGTTGAGGGGTACTAAGGACAGTGTAATGTCTCACAATACCCTCTAGTCTGCATAACGCTTCAAATTCTCCTGAACTGAACTCCAAGCCATTGTCGACACATAGCTTCTTGACATGCTTGTCAATTTGTCATTCAATCATAATCTTCCACTCCTGGAATGTCTTGAATACATCTTATTTGTGCTTCACGAAATATGCCCAAACTTTTCTCGAGTAATCATCAATGATGGTCAACATATAGCTTGCACCTCCAAAGGACGAAACGTAGTACTCTCCCCACAAATCAGAGTGAACGTAATCTAATATGCCTTTTGTAGAGTAAGTTGCAAAAATTTCACCTTCTTTTGCTTGTCGAAGACACACTATTCACAATACTTCAACTTGTCGATGCCTTGATCATCGAGAAGTCATCTTTTGCCTAACTCCATCATGCCAGCTTCAATCTAATGCCCCAGATGCATATGACAAAGATTAGTAGCATCAGAATCGAATAATTTATTTGAAGCAACAACAACATTACCAGAAATTATAGTGCCTCGCAGATGATATAGGTTAAAAACCTTCATATCACCCTTCATCACAACAAGATAACTTTTAGAGACCTTCAAAACTCCACCTCCACCTAAATAGTTATACTCTTTAGTGTTAAGAGTACTAAACGAGATAAGATTTCTCTTCAAATTTGGAATGTGTCGCACATCCGACAATGTTCTAATGATGCCATCAAACATCTTGATTTGGATAGAACCAATGCCTGTAATCTTGCATGGTGAATTATCACCTATCGACACATATTCACTTGACGTAGCTTCATAGTTAACGAACCACTCATGGTTCGGGCTCATATGGAAAGTACTGGCTGAATCAAGAAACCACTCATCACCGATTTTTGAATCATCGACAAAGGCAACCATAACATCTTCGTCAAAAACATGATTAGTAACAACGGTGGCTTTTGCTGCATCCACTTGTTTATCCTTCTTGGAATTATTATTTCTCTTCTTGTTCTTGAACTTCCAGCACCGAGATACGTCGTGATCGTTCTTCTTGCAATACTTGCACGACTTATTGCTCCTAGACTTAGATCTACCTTTGTATCTGCCGAGCCTCCACCGCTAGAATCGTCATTTGAACTCTTCTCATGTTGCTTGCCGCGGATAGACAAACCTTCTGCATGCGTACTTAAACATTCACTCGAAACCATAAGTTTTATCTTCTCCTTAGCATACAGTGCTATATAAACTTCACTTAGAGTAAGAGAGTCTCAGCTATATAGAATAGTATATATGAACGCAGAGTACGGATTGGGCAACAAACATAGCAGAATAAGATCTAAATTTTTATCATCATATTTTACCTTCATAGCTTTGAGGTCAGCAACAACTTCTTTGAAAGCTGTCAAGTGGTTCAACATTGAGTTGCCCTCCGCCATCTTGTGTGAGTAAAGCTTCTCCTTTAGGTGCATTTTGCTGGTCAAATCCTTGGTCGTGCAAATATAAGATAAGGCCTTACAATCTTTTTGTTGCTTCTGATCAGCGGACAATGCCACATGCATCTTGTCAATCCCAAAAGAGTGTCATCCAAATCCATTTGGGCTAAAACAACACACGTCTTGATTTGCCATAGAGAAAATCTCGTGTCTCGATCCAACAACAGAAGATCATACTTCAAAGTCACCATTGATGAATGAAACCCTAACTTGAACAATGATTAGCAACGTTGTCAAAGGAACCAACACTAGAGCAATCACCGGGATGGTGGCTTTGGCCGACGGAAAGGCTATGTGGGGTAGCGCAAAGCATGCGCCGATCAGCACTGGTAGTAGCGTGGGTCGGCGCATGGATTAGCGTAGGACGACACCGAGTCGAGGTAGGGCTTCTGAAAGTCGGTGAATCAGATCCGAGTCGTGACAACGCTCGGAATCGACGCGGGACGGTGCCGAGTTGAAGACGAGATGAAGAAGTCGGCGAGTCGACGAAGTAGCACGGGGCCGCGCTAGAGGAGCGCGGTGTAATACCCCGTTCAATCTTTAGAACTATATTTGAATTTCAACCGTTTTATCAGGAATTAAAAAGGGATTTCAAAATTTCTCTTGAAGGGGATTAAATCTTGGGCCAAAGGCCCATAGCCTTGGCCCATTAGGGGCAGCCAAAACCCATTGGGCTACTGTAGCACGCCTATGCTACAGTGCCACTGCCGCTACAGTAACCACCACCTCCCTTGCTGCTGTCCAAGAAGAAAGAGGGAGGGACAAGAACCCTTCGGGTGCCACCAGCCAAAGAGAAAAGAACAGGAAGAGGGAGAAGAAAAGGGAGAGGAGAACCTCGCGAGGATTTCAGCGAGTTCACACGTGTCTTCTAGGGTAATATCTCTAATCCTCGCTGTTGATTTAAGTATTTTCGAGGAGATGATGTTGTTTAGTGATTTGTTGCTCCTACTGAAATTGCGTCGGTATTCTGTAGTATTCTTGTTCGTCAGATTAGGTCTATATCAGGGCAAAATTTGAGGTTTGGGCCTCCTAGAGAATTGTGGGTATTATCTTCAGGTTTCTATAGGTTCTGAGATCACTTAATTCAGAGTTGTAGTTTGGGAGATACGTTAATTCCTTTACCGCTATCCAGAAACCCTGTCGAAATACAGTAGTCGTTTTAATTAATAGATAAGGTTTTGTTAATGGCCGATTCAGGGAGGTCTCCCAACACGACTTTCGTAGAAAATTTTCTTAGCTTTCTAGATTGTTAAAGAACATAAATTTTGGTTTAGCCAATTGAAAGTTATAGTTTTTCTTGTGCTACTGTCCATTTTGTCTGTCAGTTTCTGACAGAAGGTTTTTATCTGTATGATAGATTTAGTTAAAAGAAAAATTAGAAGCTCTTGCCTACTAAGTTTTTGAATATGGTTGCGTACTCTTTCTAGAGAGACTGAGTATCCTTTTTATTATTAACGGTTGGAGAGTTATGAATTTTAGAATGGTCGCTGTCCAGTTTAGGTTTCTGCCAGTTCGTTGTCATAATTGACTAGATCTCTCCAAACCCTAGGTTCAACTCGAAATGTTGCTTTGATACCATTTGTTGCAAAAATAGAGACGAATCTAGAGACAAGAGACACAATTTTTACATGGAAAACTCTTGCAGGAAAAAAAACTACGGACACACAAAAACGGAATTCACTATATGAGGAAAAATTACAAGCATGCCATCTAAAACGTGGGTACATATATAGGGGAGCAAAATAGTCTGGAACGGACAAGAAATATCGAGTTGTAGTCGGTTGCGCAGGCCGACATGATGTCTCAACATGAATTTGGATCACATTGCAATAATTACGATAGGCAGATCTGGTTATGTAAGTAGTATTGGCAACAACTCTACGTATTAGCCATACGATTCTGGAGCAATACTACTTCCTATAAAATTCCCATATTTCTAGCTGGTGGAATGTGATTAAACTTATCGGCGTGGTTCTGTCCGACTCAAATTCTCTTTTAACCTAAAGAACCTAGTTGGGTCAGTAAACCCATGCGTTGTTCTTTCGTTGCCAAATCCAACATAAGGCTGGTCAAGCTAGGTCAGTACGTCTTGATCAAGATAATTCATGATACTCAAGATATATCAAGATCAGTCTCCACAATCCACATGGAGAGACCCGCTTTTCATTTCGTCAAACTAACCCAACAACTCTCCTCGGTTAATAGGGTCCTTGTCAGACCGGATCCCGAGAATCTAAACTCTTTGTGAAAATATTATGCTATTTTTTGGATCAGTAGTGACGCTCATAGGCACATTGCTGAATCATTCATACAAGGCATGAACTAAAACATTTAAATATATTATAACACAGAGTGACATAGACCACGTTAGGTCCAATTTTACAAAAGGGGCCGAACAAGGCCAACTTGATTACATTATATGAAAGCACGTAAACTACAGCGGAAGCAAAAGGGGTGTGGGGCTCATCTCTCCACAGGCAAGCGACTAGGGCAACCTGTGTCCTGCGAATATTAACCAAGAACTGGATAATATCAGTTGTACGCGAGTACCAACGAGTCCACTAGACTGGGGCGAGACATAGACTACTCTTCATTGTTTCCCCGTCCGTCGACTTTCGAGTCTTCATAGTACGCATAGTCTCCTTGATCCACATTATCTGGAGGGTTTGGGGGAGAGCGAGAGTGAGCACAACTTCCGTGTTCGCGAGCTAACAAACAATACAATAATATACATGCAAGGCTAAACAAGGATGGCACGGGTTCTTTTATTTACTAAAGCAATATTTTCAATTATCAATATTACAAAAGTCCTATCACTTAGCATTTTAACAAATTGCATTTTATTAAAGAGAGTAATTGTGCAATATTTGTATAACAAAGAGGTTCCTCCATCTAAGCTCGCCTCTATGCTTCTTTTGATTGGAGCTACCTCCAATTATTAACACCGCTGAGCTCGACGGCCCAGGTAAAATCCAATTTCAGGGTTAGGTGAGCCCACCACATTTTTCATACCACCCACAAAGTTTTTTTCCCCATGTTCGCTTTTGACCAGTAGGCACGGATATTTAAACAGTTTAGACTCCGTAGAGGTTGTACACTGTACCCACGAGAGATAGTCATACTCGTTACCCAACATGATTCCTTAGTCATGTAGTTGAGCGACTGTCACCGTAACCTTTCAAACTACCTTGCTCTTTCCGTCATCTCACCCATATGGGGTTACGCCCATATGTTGTGCGGGATTGTTGTACCGCAGTGTCTGGCGTAGTTGGACTACCCACAATGGCTGGCAACTTCACCTTGTATCGATGCCCATTCAAGCTGGATGTACCGCACGCTTGCACATTCCCTTTCTCTACCTAGTGAGATACATTCAGAGTTTAATAATTCTACTAAGTCAAGTTGCAGTTTGCAGATTTGTGGTTGTACTTGTTTTACACAGGAGGTCGTAACAAGATTAAGTACTTAATCTATCCAGACGGTTTGTACCACATACCAACCACTCTCGTGCTCCGTGAGCACCCATCGCCTTACCATCCGCCCAGATATGGTATTAGCAATTATTAGGGTTTTGAGGAGTAAAACCAAATTATCTCATTCATTTCAGTCATGGACCACCAATGGCGGCCCAAAACTATTTCATGTTTGAAGAATGATGATTGGGGTATTTTAATACCCCGGTACTTAAGTAAGACTAGCATGTTGCTTAAGTACAACCTATAGCTAGTATTTACCACATAGTTACTAGGGTGATATGAAATAATGGATTCAAATATCAATGAATGACATATTAATTATTTAATCATCAAATGGGTATTTAACTACGTTAAGCTTTAACATACATTTCATTAAAGAATTAAAGCATACAATTTTGGTAATTTAAATGAATATAATTTACATAAAATATAGGATCAATATGATCAAAGCATTGACTCGTCTTGGTTATAGGCAAGAGAGTCATGATATTTTTGGGCTTGATCAACTTGGAGATCTTCCGTGTCTTCGAATCCTAATCGGACGAACGTACCAGAAAAAGCACAACAGGCAAAGAGAGCAAATAAATACACAAGAAACAACAAATGAACTCCAAATTAAACAAGACCCATGCCATTAGCAAGATCTTGAATTTACAAAATTTTAGAAACAAATTTCATAATTTTTGGAGTTATAACAAAGGGGAACGGAGCTTCCGAAGTTTAAATTGAAATTAATTCGAAAAAGAGAGAGAGAGAGAGGGTGTCTTGCTGACACGTGGGGCCTATGCACAGTGCAAGTTCCATGTGCACTGGGTGCACAGGAACAGGAAAAAGGGGGCCCACTTGTCATTGAGATATCGAAGCAAAGCCGACCGTTACTATGCAGCGGGCCCGCATGGCAATGAGAGTAAAAGGTGCTTAGGGCATCATTAATGAATAATGATTGCATTAAAGTGGCTAATCATCTTTGCCTTAATCCCAACTGGGATTTTGGTCATTAGGGCACGCCAGTTTGTGTCGGCTATTTCGACATACAACGCAAGGGGGAAGGCCGGGGCGGCGCGGCGGTGTAGGGGAGTGACCAAAACGGGAAGCTGGTCGTACAGCGAAGGTGGTGACGGGGGTGGCGGTGCCAGAAAGTGGTCGGAGCGGCGGTGATGGCTTGGCCACGATGAGGTGGGGGCTCCGGTGGCTCTCGAGGCCGGGGAAGGGGAGCACAAGGAAGAGTGTGACGAGGAGGTCTCACCGGGTCAAGGAGTAGGACCGGAGGACGATGGTAGCCTGTGGTGGGTGCTGGAGAAGAAGTTGGCTGGAGGTAGGGAAGACGGCGAAATACGGCGGTTGCGGTGGAGAATCTTCGAGGGGATTTTGGGGGAAATGCTCCTGGTGGCCGGGGGCGCATGAGGATGGGGGTGGCGTCACCGGAGAGTGGCTGGAGCGTCTTGGCGGCGGTGGAGGCGGCGCCGGCCGAAAAGGAGAAAGGGGCGTTTCGGTGGTGGCTTACCAGGGAGCTCAAGGGGCGGTGTGAGGGGGATAAGGAGGGCACAGGGCACCTTAAATAGGCAGCCATGGGGGTGGAGGGCCAATGGGAGGGAGATGGGCACGCTGTGTCCCGAGGCGGCGTCATGGTGAGCTCTGCGCGCAGAGAGGACAAGGCGCAGGAGTGGGTGGCGATAGGCGAGGTGCGGCAAGGGGTGAAGACTTGGGTGCCAATGCTAATGCGGGCACGAAGCTTGTACCGGGCACGCGGTGTGGCGAGGACGACCAGGACGTCATGGCGTGGGCGCGCTGAGCAGGGCGAGGAGGGGCTCTGAAGTCGCGGATGGTCAGGAGGAGGACGCGGAGTGGGTGGGAGTTCGTGGGCGCGTAGAGGCGTGGGAGGTGGCAGGGAGCTCGTGCGCGCTGAGAGGGCACGAGGGAGACAGAGGGGCGCTCGGTGGCTGTTGACCAAGGAAGAAGAAAGCACGGGCGAGGCTGGGCCAAGAAACGGCCGAAAGAAAAAGAAAGAAGGTCGGGGCTAGCGGGCCAAGGGGAATGGGCTGGGAGGAAAAGGGGCCGAGTGGCTAGGCCGGTCGGGCCGAGGAAAAAGGCCGGGAGCAAAAGGGCTGGGAAAAGAAAGGGGAAACGGGCCGGGCCAAAGAAAACAGGGCTGAGCCCAAGAAGAGAAAGGCCCACTCGAGGGAAAAACCCGAAAAGAGAAAGGGCCCAAAATTCGAAAGAGGAGAAATTCAAACCTGAATTTGAATTTCGAAGATAAAGGATATTTGAAACACAAACCTGAGCTTAAAGAAGCTAGAAGATTTTCGAAAATAATTGCTGATTTCAAATACGGGTGAAAACCGAAAACCGAAATAGTAAACACTATTACTCCTCTGAAAACGGAGCGTTACAGTGCTCCTGTAGCACGACAACTCCATCCTTGCATTTGATTCGTCGATAACTGACAGCTCGACGACGGCCATACTCACGTATGTGTCGCCGTGTTTCCGACTCTCTCGACGGTTTGAGGCTGCTCTAGAACCGTTGTAGAGATTTTTTCCATATCTCATTCGTGCCTTTAAAGCCATGTAAAACGACGGTGTGCTAGTGCAGTTCCGGTGGTGTATTACCTGTTTGATCATACGAACACGGTAACATTTTTTCATGAATCAATGCGTATTTGTGTGGTCGCCTGTACTGATCGGACAGCTGAAAACGAAAATTCGCGTGAATTTCGGTGAAATCGCCCTGCTTTGGTATTCGAGGATGCCCGTATTTATTGCGAGTTTATTTCTGGACACAAGATGGATCCGGCCGGGCGGGCCGCTTTTGCGCGCTCGGCTCCAGCTACCCCTTGCCATACGTCACGGTTACGCCCGATTTGTCATGGCAACGCATGCACGGCCGCGACGGCACGGGGCGCGGTCGCCATCTGCTGGGGCGCATGGGAATTGACCTCACGCGCGGTCCATCGCCCGGCCGCTTTCGCGTCGCGGGTATGGTCGCTGGCCGTGCCGCTCCCAACTTGCGCGTCTGCTCGGTGTTTTTTTGGCTGTCCCGTGTGGAGACGATGGAAAGAGCGTACGATCCGCCGACGAATTAAGGCACGGCTCGCCTCACGTTGCACGCGGTAGGCCCCGCGGGCGCACGGCAATGTCGGTGCCTGGCGCGCCACGCGAAGCGCCTGATTGGCCCCGGGTGTCGCCGTCGGTTCGTTATCCTCTGATATGATCTTCCCTTGTCATTGCGCTGAGACTAGAGATCGTTTTGTTTGAACTTTGGAGCCAGTGTTGCTGGATCATGCTCCAACGTGAAGGGCGAGATTTGTCACCATTAGGATCGATTGATCTAGGAACACGGCTCGGCCCGTACGAGTTAGGACCATGCACCGGCTATTCTTCTCTGATCGATCAATTTTGTTTTTGTTATAAACATTAATTAGAGAAGTCCAAATAGCTGCTGAAAATCCACTGTGGTTACCGTGTGCCAATTGCTACATTGAACCAGTCCGAGCCCAACACCACCTGTAGAATAGCAAAAAAATTAAGAACTTTTTCACATCTTATTTATAAAAGTAAATAAACATGTCTCAAACCATTTTTGGAGAAAAAAAACCTACCGCAACACTACCAACAACGGCCTTACAAATGAACTCCGCAGCGTCATGAATGGTCCTAAACTTATTTTCAAAACTAAACCCTGCTTGCAACGTCAAAGGTTAAATTTTAAAATAAAATATAAAAATGTTTGTTTTATAAACAAATTCTAGAATAACTGATCTTTCCAAGCTCAATGTAGTTCACCAACAGCCAAGTAGCCAAGGTCCAAGTTTGACATAGCGGTGCCAAACACCTGAACATCTCTGGTCGATCTATGACTTGACTAGCTTGGCCTGGCTCGAGCCTTTGGAGCGAGGAATCCAAGAATCCAATGACCATATAAGGCCTCACGTAGACCCGTTAACTTTGAAACCTTCTTAACATGTCATAAAACTGGCAAAATATCACTTTTAAAATCATCAAACTTGCAAACTATCTCAACGAGTCAACAATCATCCACCGTGTGAATTTGCAATGCATTAGTCCCTTTTGCTAATTTGCAGACGTACGCTGGATTCGTATCTAGCGGACGTTTGTCATACTCGCAATGCCGGACCAATCCTGTGCAACTTGTGATCATCGTAGAACCATTGGGGTTCTTAGCCATGGGGGTTAGGACCATAAAAGCCATGTGATCTTTAATTGAATGTTATAATAGTATTTAGGAATTAAATCCTCGTCAGCTAGCCCCCGAACTTTTAAGTGGATTTGTAATATGAACTTCCTCCGATGAGATCTACATCGGGAAATCCTTCGTTTAATGGTGAGAGTAACGAAGTAGTTTGTATTCACTTTAAAGTTGAGGAACTGCCTAGGAAACCGAAGAGATTTGTGTCCGTTGGGCTTCGGGAAACTCCCTTTTGTAGTTAAAGGGAAATCCTTACAAAATCCCCGCAGTGCATCGCCTTAGGGTTTGACGCTCTCAGAATCATCTTCAATTTTCTTCCACCTTCTTGCCAAAAAAAAACAACAATGTTGGATCCCATCTCCAACTGGCTGACTTCTGAGTTGAGCGATAAGAAGCTTGGGGCTATAGAGAAGAGCGGGATGCTTCTCGACAAGGCTTTGATTTCTTGGAGATCGGCGGTCAGGGAGCACTTTCCTAGCGGCAATGAGGGAGACATCTCTGTTTTTCTCACATATGTTGAGTGCGGGTTTAGGTTACCAGCGCACCATTCCTCTCCCAAGTTCTAGAGTATTATTGAGTTGAGCTAGTGAATCTCGCTCCCAATTCGATCGCCAATCTTAGTATTTTCATCTATCTCTGCGAAGCATATATAGGGATTCTGCCAGATCTAGATGTCCTCAGATACTTCTACAAAATGACAAAGTCGGGGAAATCGACGACGTCGCCCAGGGAGTGCGCTTTGTGCCTCCACGATGGGAAAGCTGAGGAATACATTCGTATATACTCCAAGTCCTCGTGGTCATCATGAAAGAAATACTGGTTCTATATGACGCTCAACAAGTACGACAGCCTCTGCTTTGCCAGTCGGGTGGCTGTCGAGAACCCTCAATGGCGATCTTCCTCGAAGAAGGAGGGAAAGGTGGGGAGATGGATCAAGGCCATCCACTGGCTTAGCATTAGTTGTCTAACTTCTTGGTATGTGGTGAAAGATTTCTCCACATGTCGAATAAGTCCTTTGAAGTTCCGTCAACATGCCATGCTTTGGTACTTTGGCCAGGACAATACGGCCAGGGATTCTTTGGAATGTAAGTCCTGAAAAATTCCGACCAGTTTGGTTTATTTTAGTTGATTATTTTGTAACCTCAAAGTCTATTCTTCCCTTCCCTCTCTCTCTCTTTTCAGCCCTTCCCCCTGAAGATGTCAGGGATCAGATCAAGATAATCTATGCCAGGGAACCTGGTGAAAAGGCTAATGTCCCCCGGATTGTAGCTATTGTCTCTCCAAAAGAGAGGATAGAGAGACTTAACGTAAAAAATAACAATTTCTTTTCATTGTTTATGAATTTTCCGATCGATGCACCATAACACCCCTTTAATGTGCAGTCGGTCGGGTCAGAGAGTGATGAGCTCATCGAGGGCTCAAATCCTGTCGTTGCCCCAGCCACTTCTGCTCCAACGACTATTCCAGATGGTGGCTCCTTGGAGGTAGGTTTTGTGATAACCCTGAAAGCTTTTTGTTTTAAGCCAGATCTTTTTCTTATGAAAAGGATATAAAAGTGCACCGAATGGAGTATACATTCTAGATGAAGAATTTCATCGCCGAACTAACCTTGGTTAATAATTAGGCAGAAGAGAGGGAAATTCCGCTGATCGGAGCCATAGTAGCCATGGGTTCTGGAGCGGCCGTGATCGACCAGATAGTTGCTCCTGAAGCAACTTTTCCAGAGGTCGACGAAGCCACGACTTCTGAACAGGTGGTCGGGGAGATTACTTCTGACCTCCAGTAGGAGGATGCGAGGTGTAACATCCCAATTTCCAGGAGTTTTTGAAAAATTTTAAAATAAAAATAGCCTTTTGGTTTTGTTGTATTGCTAAAGCTTAACTTGGTTTTTTAAAAAAATTAAAAGCAATTTAATATGAATTAATCAAACTTTAGCTAATTCAATTTGGTTTATTTTGAGTTTGTTGGAGTTCTCTGGTATTTAAAAATCCCATCTCTCTGTTTGTCCCGAATTCCCGTCGGCCGATTCCTTTCTACCACCCTTTCGGTTTAGACCAACCTCTTAGTTTCGACTAGCCTTTCGGTCTCAACCAGTCTTTCAGTCTCGACCAGCCTTTTGGTTTAGACTAGCCTCTTGGTTTCAACCAGTCTTTCGGTCTCAACCAGCCTTTCGGTCTCGACCAGCCTCTTGGTTTCGACCAGCCTCTCAGTTTTGACCAGCCTCTTAGTTTCGACTAGCCTCTTGGTCACGACCACCCTCTTGGTTTTGACCAGCCTCTCGGTCACGACCACCCACTCAGTCATGACCACTCTCTCAGTTTAGACCACCCTCTTGGTTTCGACCAGCCTCGCCTGTCAGCCCCTTGCTCACCTTCTCTTTCCTCCTTCTTTCGGCCGTGTTGAGCAATCGAATCCTTCTTTTTCTTCTTTCGACCGCGTCGAGCAGTCGAATATTTCTTTTTCTTCTTTCGACCGCGTCGAGCAGCCAAATCCTTCTTTCTTCTTTCGACCACATCGAGCAGTCAAATCCTTCTTTCTTCTTTCGACCACGTCGAGCAGTCAAATCCTTCTTCCTACTTTCGACTGCGTCGAGCAGTCAAATCTTTCCTTTTCTTCTTTCGACTGTGTCGAGCAGCCAAATCCTTCTTTTTCTTCTTTTGACTGCGTCGAGCAGTCGAATCCTTCTTCCTTCTTTCGACCGTGTCGAGCAGTCGAATCCTTCTTTCTCCTTCTGACTAGGTAGTTGAACCACCTTTCGATCACCTGAAGTCGAAGCTCCTTCCGTAAGCTCGTTCTCCTTCGTTCGAGCTCTGATTCGAGTGATTCAATTTCTAAATTCATCTAAATTCTGTACCTTCCTTTCAGTTCTAGTTTGGTAATCTTTTTGGATTTATTTGGAGTTGTCTTACTTATTTGGCTCTTTTCGTACATGTAAATTTTGACATTTCGAAAGAATTCTTGGACCCGACAACCGAAGCATCTCAACTCTTCAACAGAGGCAAGTCGTAGACATTTGATCATGTTGTACCCAGTTTATAAAATTATATTATTTATATCAACATGCATGGCTAGTTGTATAAAAATGGTTTTGAAAATAGTTAAACACCTACTTGGCAGTATGACTCCTTGAATAATTGTGAATGACATGTTGTCATGTACTCTTGGACACCATAGGTTGGGTAATCTTAGTTGGACATTATTGTAATACCAATATGGGTGCGTATTATGCTTAGTCATACTGTAGTTATACAATGTCTCTTGATCACATGATTCAATGATGATAAATTTAACTTAATGATATATGGAATTGTGGTGCAAAGCCACTGGTGATAAAATTTGTTGTACCATGGCAAATGTTATCATTTGGTCGGGTTGAACGAAAATAATTAATGCTCGGGCGAGTAGTCGGTGACAAAGGTGGGTGCGGGAAGCACATTGAGATGCTAAAAGTCTCGCCTGAGCAGCCACTAAGGACTTAACTTTGTGCACCACTGATCTGGACCTTACCATGCAACCACAAGTCCATTTATGGGGTAGATCTGGCCAACTAATTAGCAATGTTTTGAGTCAGTTCTGTTTTGGTTGTCGAGTGGTGCAAGAGGGGGCTAGGAAGGCGAATCCTTAGCGAGCAGAACCGAGTCAAAATAGAGCCTTGTAAAAGCTTTGTGATAATCTTTTAGTCGCACACCTCGGAAGTGTGTGGGCAGATAGTATAAGATGATTATCTCTTGTGGGTCAAGCTATACAACGTCTGCAGAGTGTAAAACTATTCGAATTGTCGCGTCCCCGGTTATGGACAATGCCTGGTGATTTCACACGAGGGGTAGATTTTTCTCAAAAATGTCGTCTTGGGTGTTCACGAGTTGCTTGGGAAGTGAACAGGGTGTTCACGAGTTGTTTCAAAGAAACTTGATTACTTATGTATTAATCTTTCAAAATGTGCTTTACAATCTACTTATTGTACCTAATGGCCAAACCGCTTTCTGCGAATTAAACATAAAGTTATCCTTGTCAAGTCTTACATGAATACTATTTGCATATTGTTCCCTACGACTTGCTGAGCACTTTATGTACTCACGGCTTTGCGCCATTTTTTGATCATTCGTCGAAGAAGACCCGGAGAGCATCGATTTCTATAGAGGAGTACTTCAAAGACCGCACGCATCCTCCACTCGATGGTCTGTGGGCATATCGGATGGCTTCCACTAGTTTGTTTTGTTCCGCTACAAGTTTACTCTGGTCGCCGATCTGGTCGTAGATCTGGTCATAGATCCGGTCGTGTACCTGGTCATGACTTTAGCCCTGAGTGTCAAGCTCTATAAAACCTTGACCATAAGGTCTTTTTGCTGTTAAGTATTATTATTTTGGCTGCTCCTTTAGCTGTTTCGTTGTATGGATATGATTTCATCTATGTTGCAACTGTGTGGACTAGCTACTGATCATAGGACTAGTTTAGAATGCTCAGAGGGTCCCGGGGTTGCATACTTGAGGTCACGACAGAGGTGCTATCAGAGCCATACCGACTGTAGGATGTAATCTTAGTTAGCATGGTTGTTTTAATTGAAAGTTTCAAAATTTATTTTCTAAATCAAACCAACCGATTAACATGAGTAGTTATTCTTCTCTCATCTTACCCTATTCTTCTCTCATCTTATTCTAATATTTCCCCATATCACTCCTAAATTCTTTTATCTTGTCCCTTCTGAAACTTTATTTTTGAATTCAAACTAATCCTTCCCACCTCAGTAATCTCTACCGGATCGAGCCTTGCTTCAAGTCGACCATCCATATAAGTTTGATTAGAAGTGATTTAGCAAGTTGCCTTCTTAGTTTTAGTATCGTTTAGTTTGAGTAATAGAACATTCGGCTTGAGTCTTGTTGCCTCTTAATAGCTTTCTGGCTGTTCCTTCTCTGGGTTTAATCGACTTGCCTCGGTTAGATTGCTATGTCTTTCCCCCTTGTTCTCTCTCGTCTTTCGTACTTTTCCCCCTCACCTATCATGCTTTCTTCTTCTCGTCTATTAAACCTGGGAAGATTGGTGCAGATGGTTCAGACCCGCAACTCGGCAAGCCAAGATAAACTAGTGGATCCCTTTACACCGCCACCACCTCCTCCGGCCGCAATGGTAGATCAGGGTATGGGTCAGTTCATGGCAGCCCAGACGCAGTTGATGAACGCAATGTTGCATAATATAAACCAGATGATGACTCAATAGAATCAGACTGCTGCCGCCCTAGTCGCTATGCTAAATCAGAACAATCAAGTAGCTGCCATGCCACCACCACCAGCTTTTCCTCAGTCAAGACTGGCAGAGTTCATGTGGACCCATCCTCCTATTTTCTCTAGCTCCTCCGAGCCATTGGACACATACGACTGGCTGCGCTCTACTGAAAAGAAGCTCACCATCACTCGGTGTGACGACCGTGAGAAGGTTCTGTATGCCACGCACCAACTTGAAGGCATTGCAAAGAAGAACGAGTTCTGTGAGCTGTGATAAGGAAACATGACAATGATTGAATACCTCAACAAGTTCACTCAACTCTCTTGTTATGCTCAAGAGGACATTGCCACAGATGATGCACGTCAAAAGCGTTTCAAGCAGGGGCTCAATCCTAGCTTGAAGGTTCAAGTCGTGGGCAACGACTACGCAGATTTTCAGTTCCTAGTAAACAAGACTATGCTCATAGAAGATTTCCGTCGTGAGCTTGAAGAATCCCGTAAGAGGAAGATGATGCAGCATGGTTCTCATCAAAGTCATCCGTAGAGAGCCAGACTGAATGTGCAGCACCCTAGCCGTTTTGCTCCTCCTGTTACCTTCAGAACCCCTGCGATAGCACCTCACCCAGCTGCTCTAGGATATCGTAGCTTCAGCAACAACAACAACACCAACAACCAACAATCAAGAAACGACAATCATGCCGTGGGAATTACCTGTTTCAACTATCGGCAATTGGGACACTACGCCATCAACTGCCCGTAGAAGTAAGGTCCAACACCTCTCAGATTCAACTTGGGAGCTACTCCGACAAGAACCCCCTTGCCAAGAACAGGTTGTGGAGCACCTCAAACTCCAATTGCACCAGCCAAGACCCCTCAGCCTTTTGGGAGAGGTTGTGTGAATCATGTCACAGTGGAGAAAGCCCAGACAGCTCCGAACGTCGTGCTGGGTAAGTTTCTAGTAAATTCAGCACCTGCTATTGTTTTGCTTGATTCTGGAGCTTCGTATTCGATTGTTTCTCGGAGTTTTGTTGCAAAGCATTAGTTGGAGGTTTTGGCTCTTAAAAGTGCTTTGTTGGTTCAATCCCCCTGTTCGGAGTTGAGTACGAACCAAGGGTGCCCAAAAGTTAAAGTGACCATAGAAGGGGTAGAATTCCTAGCCAACTTCAAAATCATCGACACCAAGTCCCTAGATGTGATTTTGGGTATGGATTGGCTTACTAATCACCAAGCAATTTTGGATTGTGGTGGTCGAAACATCACCTTGGTCAGTTCGGTTGGAATCAAAGTAAAATTTGAAGCCTCCACAAAAAAGGGAAACTTGAATATTTAGGTTTTAATTGTGCAAAACCGAATTGGCTTTCGCTTCCACATTAAAAATCAGTTTTAGCCTTAGATAATTTTAGAAAAGACTATTCACCACCTCCCCCTCTAGTCGGCCTCCTCGACCTTACAGCGGACCCCAACATTTAAAACCTGTTGTATAGACCCTATGAACCTTCTGGTGGACCGAGTCCATGCGTGCTGCGATCCCACCTGAGAGTCCCTTGGGTTTTTCTGAATAAAAATAATTAGAAAAGAATTTAAAACCTGCCGGACCCACATTGGAACACGTATGCTTTTTCTTAAGAAAAATAATTGGAAAAGAAATTAAAAACCCAGCTAGAACCCACCTACAATCATAGAGGATTTTCTTAAGAAATTTAATTGAAAAAGAAAAAGTAAATCCGACTGGACCCAACTGTCAGGGATTTAAGATTTTTTGGAATTTCCTATTGGGTCAAACTTTGGAGAGCTCGTTCTCCCTCATTTTAAATCCAAATTATTGACTTTTATATATAAATTCAAAACATTTCCATCCGACCAAAAAAAAAAATAGAGTTCATTTGAATTTTATTTGAGTTCGTGTGTATTTATTCGAAGTTGTTGTTTAAGCTTAAATAGATTCCAACGTCGTCGAAGACTTCGCCACTGCTTCAAGACAAGATCAAGACCAAGTAATATCCATTGTTGAGCAAGGCATGCCCTTAAAATTGATCATGTCGAACCTACTTTTCCAATGCAAATTACTTTTCTTTAAAGTATTACTTGCATGGTTATTATTATTTATGCAATACTATGTTAAATGTTGATACCTAGCTATGCCAAATGTTGTTATATACTATTCCCTTTCTTGATTGCTGATAATCCGTTTACCTTGTCACCCTAGGCTAATTATTACATTAATAAATTGCCCTTGGTTAGTTAATGATGACTATTGGTTTTGCTTACACACTGCTTAGTGGTTAAATTCAATATGACACAAACATTGCCATAATAGTACTTAGGATATAAATTGAACCGTGGTGTGGTAACGTGGGTTACCATTGGAAACAAAAAATATTATATAAAATGGTGGAGACTTGGGCGAGTGGATGGTATGAGACCGACGTAGAGGCATGCACGAGAGTCGGGATTGTGGATTGTCTCGCCTGAGTTGAATAAGGACCAAATCATGTGTCATGTTTCTAAACTAATAAATCATGCAACCACAAGTATAATATGGGATAGACCTGACCAATTAATTTACTTAGTTTTCGGCATAAACCCCGTGTATAGTAGTAGGTGGATCTCTATACGATTTCTATCATGGAGAATTTTTCTAATACGATTTTTATCATCGAGAAGAGCAGCAGACTCCCTCACAACGGATGGCCCCTCACTAAAAATACGTCTCATAACGGAGCATTCTAGGGGTGCTCTGTAATGGTTGTTGTCCCCGTGTTGAGTGGTTCCCCACCGGAGTGGGTTAAGTGTCAGGACTAGGTATTGAAAAAGTCTTATTATGATCATCTCTGTCGCACGCCCAAAGAAGCGTGTCATGGCCGACATTATAAGTTGATCATATCTTGTGGGTAAAATTGTACAACTTCTGTAGAGTGTATAATCTATTTGAATAGTCGTACCCCGGTTATGGGCATTCACTACTACAGAAAAGGTTATCACAGACGGTTCAAAAACATCATCACAGATGGTTTCATGAGCCGTCTGAGTTTATAGGTCAGTAATGACATGATGTCATCACGGATGGTTTTCGAACCGTCTGTAATGCAAACTATCATAGATGGTTATTAACTCAGAACCATCTGTGATATTTGACTATCACAAACGGTTTGTATATGAAACCATCTGTGATAGCTAATGTATCACAAACGGTTTGTCCTAAGGAATTGTCTGTGATACAACCCCTCTTCACCTGCCTCTCGCCATTCATTTCACCTTTGTCAGTGTAAC
Organism: Phyllostachys edulis; assembly: GCA_036346405.1. Lineage (NCBI taxonomy): Eukaryota > Viridiplantae > Streptophyta > Magnoliopsida > Poales > Poaceae > Phyllostachys > Phyllostachys edulis. The sequence continues at coordinate 51,099,552 of CM070560.1, forward strand.
CGTGTTCATGCCGATCAAGTTATCCTCCCTTGCATCCGAGGGTCCTACCATTCCACATTCCTGATCTCTTCTCTTTAAAATCTCCAAGCAGTGGCTGCTTGTGCCTTTAATATATGACAAATATTAACTAACGCTATACCGTTTGGAGGCAGCAAAACAGGATAGCAATCTACCGTTGGATACGTTGATGTACACCGACTCCCTATAAGAAAATAGCACAGTTCGTGCATCCCCTCCATCCCGTCCTATTTCACTTGCTCCCTTCATCCTCCACCTTGCTCTGTTGCTACTGCCATTTGATCTCACTCACACCCACTTCCCTGTCCTCCTTGCTAGGCTCAGTTCTTGCGTCACCGTCCATGGGGACGATGGCTGCTACGGCGCCGGGGTGCTGGGAAGTGACGAAGGCGGCCATCGCGGTGTACACAGGACTGTCTCTCATGGCATTCTTCACGGCCGTGGCGGTGGCATCACTTGTTGTGCATGGTAGTGTCCCATTTATATGCGGGCCGCAGATCTTTGTTGCCAAGGAGGTGGAGGAGAGGACGTTCGAGTCGCTGCCACCGCTGGTGCAGCTTGCAGAGGTGACGGAGGAAGTGCTGAGGGCTTATGACGGATCCGACCCAAGAAGCCGCTACTCATGGCCATCAAGGGGCAAATCTATGACATCACATAGAGCAGGCAGAGGATTTCTTCAGTTCTTGGCTATTGAAATTCTCGATTCTTCTTTTCTCTGTGGGTTTTCTACTGATAGAATCATGGAGAACGAGTACCGTAATAAGTTTCATGAAGTTTCACCTCAAGTCTTATGAAGTTTCTTCCCAAGTTTCATCGTGTTTCATCAAGTTTCATGAAGTTTATATCCCAAGTCTCATGAAGTTTCATTAAGTTTCATGCAATTTCATCCCAAGTTTCATCAAGTTTCATATAGTTTCATTAAGTTTCATCCCAAGTCTCATTAAGTTTCATGAAATTTCATCCCAAGTTTTATCGTGTTTCATCAAGTTTCACCGTGTTTCATCAAGTTTCATGAAGTTTTATCCCAAGTCTCATGAATTTTCATTAAGTTTCATGAAGTTTCATCCCAAGATTCATCGCTTTTCATGAAGTTTTAATCCCAAATAACTGGATGAAACTCATTCAAACTTTGTGAAAACTATTTGAAACTCTCTGAAACCTAGTGAAACATAATGAGACATAACGAAACTTCATAACAAGGAGCCATATGAAACTTCATGAGACATAACGAAATTTTATGAGATTGTTATACCGTTGGAAGTGCTTCTAACGATATAGCGTTATATATAGCATATATATACACAACGCTATATATATATATATATATATATATATATATATATATATATATATATATATATATATATATATATATATATATATATATATATATATATATATATATATATATATATATATATATATATATATATATATATATATATATATATATATATATATATATATATATATATATATATATATATATATATATATATATATATATATATATATATATATATATATATATATATATATATATATATATATATATATATATATATATATATATATATATATATATATATATATATATATATATATATATATATATATATATATATATATATATATATATATATATATATGTATGTATGTATGTATATATGAAGCCGGTTTTAAAGGCACAAGCAACCACTGCTTAGAGATTTTACAGAGAAGAGATCAGGAATGGAATGGTAGGACCCTGGGACGCAAGGGAGGAGAACTTGACTGGCATGAACACGGTTACATAGACAAAGGTGAAATGAATGGAGAGAGGCGTGTGAAGAGGTGTTGTAGTAGTTTTTTTTTTGACTCATTTGGTCTTGTTTTGGAATGGAATAGCAAATTTTGCCTTCTCGTGTTCGAAATTACAAGAATAACACCGCAGTAGACTAGTCAGGCGACACGTATCCCCTACCACACTTCGAATGCACAGCAGCCTCCTACCATTATCATAAGTGTCCGTGATGGTAAATCGGTCCTCAGGCCTTTTCGATATTCCTCTTCTATCGTGCTTGGATTTTCCAAAGGACGGCGCATCAGACACATGAGGTGACGATGACGGAGAATGAGCGGATGATATCTTCACAAGAAATAGAAGTTTTGACATGCATGAATATATTATCATAAGATTCTCTATGTGTATGAGTATACACACTTATTTGAAACCGTCGGTGATAGGTGATGTTGTGAGAGCCGCCAGGCGATTTAAGTTGTAATGCTTAACCTTTCCGTTGGTCCTAGCATCACAAATCAAATTTCTTCGCTCTTGGTGTATTATGTACTTTCCAGAACAACAATACACATACACCCTACAAAAATAAGCATAAACTCCATACATAAGTTATTACATTACCGAAATTTTCATAATTTACAACATATCATACAACTAAGACTTTATACAAAAGGTTAAGTATGTAGCGGAAACATATGCTATAAGATGGCAGTAAACAAAAGCCAACCGGCTGCCCTTACCCACAAGGCAACCGACCGGAAACGCCGAGCTAGTCGTCGAGAGCGAAGTTAGCCTCACAATCGTTAACCCTTGGGGGTCAACCTCCTCTGTAGCAAATAGATAATGCAGTTGAGTACCAAATTGTCCTCACAATACTTACTATTAACAAACCTATACATAGCTACATGCAAGTTTGATTTAATGGAGATGGCTATAGAGTTCATTTTCAGTGTAAAGCAACATTTCATTTGCAATAGTGTAATAGATTGAAGGCAATTTATCAAAACAATTTTTAATTGATCAAATAGCAGTACGACAACAATTATAAACATAATAATCATCCTAGAGGTGACTTTGCAATAGCCACCACAACAATAGCACGAATTACCTATTTGTATCACCCGATCTCAAGTTTTATCAAAATGTTATAGTTTAACTCTTGAAAGACCTCCCTAAGCGTGTCCATAACCAAGGACGTGGCTATTCAAATAGTTTAAACCCTGCAGGGGTGTACAACTTTACCCACATGTCAGATCGCCTTTTCGCCAAGCTATAGAGCACACTTCCTTAGGTATGCCAGCATGGCTAAGTCCTACAAGACGTTTCCAATATTATGTATTAACTACGAGCCGCCCGTATGGATATGAACCCATACTTTGTGTCGGAGTCATTATAAAGCCTCAGTCAACTACCCCTCGGGGTAAAGCCTTGAACAACTACAATGCCCCTCGGTGTGGAGAACCTAGCCAGGAACCCACTCCCGTACACCCAACAACAACACCTTCCTTTTTATACACAACCACCACCTGCGACTCGGAGCTAACACACACCAAAGTACTAAGTCAAGAGGGGACCCATATGACCCTCATGTGGATGCACAAAAAAATATTTGGTTTAATGTAACAAGATGTTCGGTCCTTGTTGACTCAGGCATACAACCACACACGCAATAACCACACCATCATCCATATGCCCAAGTCTAAATATTTTTGTTTTCAGTTTTAGTTTTTCCAAATATAATACATACATGAGTATCCTGACTCAAGTATTTAAAGTGATGTTGTGATGACCATCGCTGAAGCAATGATCCCCAGACTACCGTTCTAAGCATGGCTAAGTGACAACAACTTGCATACTAAAAATATAAAGTGACTAAAGCCCATCCATCGAGCTCTAAATTGCAGCAGATATAAACCTAGACTTAGTGGTAAAGGGTGGATGTTTACCTAAAGTCAATGTAATTTTTCAGGTAAACTATCGTGAACTGAGAAATAACTTGTCAACATAGCATGTATACATATAGATGAAATTGAAATATTAGCATGCGAACATAATAGGATCAATGTGCATCAAAGAAGGACTACTTGCCTTGCTAGAGACAGTCTTCTTGCTGCTGCAGATCACTCTCGTAAGTACTCGAATCGTCGAAATCTGTCGATCGAGCAAAAGAACGAATAACACCGAAAATAACCAAAATTAAATTTCAACTAACATGCATACACAACAGGTAGAGTATGATTTTTAAAGAATTTAGGTAAAAGTTTTGGTTCAAAAGGAATTTATTTGGATTTTCTAAGGACTTGACAAGTTAAATACATAAGTGTACAAACAATTTAATTACCAAATTTTTTGAGACATAAAAATAAATCAAACTTATGTCAAGTTATAGTACAGGAAAAATAAGAATTAACAAAATTAATTTCACTCAATTTGGAGTTAAGATGTAATACTTATGATTTTTTAAAGTTTAAACCATTTTCTAGTGTAAAATCAATTCCTCTTAGACATTAATTTAATTCCAATATTTTCTGGAACAGAACCATACTTAAAATTTATTCCATTTAAAAGTACACTAAAAATGTAAACCAGCAAAATTAGTTTCATTCAATTTGAAACTAATTTGAATTAGTTATGAATTTTCTAAGTTATTTGAATTTCCAATGTAATAATAATTCGTTTTGGAATTTCTAAAAGCATTAAATTACTTTTTACACGCGCGTTCAGCTAGCCAAGGAAATTGATAGGTGGAACCCGAGGTGAGGGCTTTGACCGGGTCAACTTTGACCTAGCCCGATCGAAGTGATGTCGAAGGAATATTCGATGAATACGACTTTGGCTTACAAAAAACGTAAACATAAACTAAGCATATAAGAAATACGTATTTCTTAGGAGAAAATATACTTCACAACTTTGCACAATTACTTAACCAACCCTACGGGTCCACATGTCAATGACTCCGAGGATTAAAACGGTTTCAATTAGATTTCTAATCGCGTTGATCCCGGCGGGGTCCACATGTCAAACAAACACTTAAGAGATCAATTAAGCACTAATGATTTCCCATTACCTAATACGACGGCGGCTCGTCGGAGTTCCCAAATGTGAGCGCGGCGGTGAGGAAAGCTAAACGATGGAGTAGGGGTCCTCCGAGCTCGGGATCGACACGCATGTGTGCGCAAGATCCTCGCGAACTCGGTGATGGTGGCGCGGAGTCGAGTGGATGCCGGCGGCGAGCTCACGACGGTCGGAGGTGGAGACGAAAGCACGACTCACACGGAGAAGGTGCTACGGCGGTCGAGGAAGCCTGAGGAAGCGCGCATCGGGATCGCCTTGATACCCAGAGTGCAGCACACACGATCTTGACGCCAGAGGACGATGGTGGCGTCCGGAATCGAGGCAGCGGTGCTTCACCGAAGCTGGAGAAGATGGCGTCGCACGCCCTCGGTGATGAACCAAACACAAATTAGCTTCACCATTACGCTCAACGAAACAATGTGACCCTAAAGGACCAAACACCGAAGAGAAGTACTCAACAGAATGCTTAAAGGGCTACGGGGCCATGGCCACCGGAGACAGGTACAAAGATGTTGAGCTCGATGATTCCGTGGGCGAAGAAGGCTCGGATCGGAGAAAATGGACGCGGCGTCAAACGGAGAGCCTGACGGTGAGGTCGGGGGCTCGAGGGCGGCACCAAGGTGGCGGCCCTCTCCTCGACTTGTTCTCCAGCCGAAAGAAAGAAGCGAGTGGAGAAGACGAGAAGGTGCAAGAGAGAGGAAAAGGATTGGCTCAGAAACTTCATGAAGACCTAGCGATTCTTTGAGGGCGGTCGTGGAAGCAGGAGGTGGCACGCGAGGCCATCGTGGCGTGCATGCGCGTCGATAGCGCCGCTCGGCTCAAGCGGTGAGGAAGACGATGACGAACCCTAAATGTGGGGGCCCACCAGTCAGTGGATGCGAAGAAGCGGTGTGATGGAATGGTTCGAGTCGGACTCGGGTCTAGTCAAGCGATGCGGTCCTACCAAGTCAAGTCAAACCGGTCCGGTCGGAACAGGGTTTAGGTTATGGTTTTGATTAGGTTTTTACCGAGATGAAACTAGTTTGACTTGACCATTTAAAATAGCAATTAAATTCTAAAACATTCTGAAAATTTTTGTAAGTGTTCTCAGATTCAAATAGGACTTAGGAAAATTTATTTCGGCCACTGTTCATACACTATTTGTCCGAAATAATTTCCTTTCCAAAATAGCCTTATTAATTTTGTTTGGATTTTGATGAGGTCAAATAGACTTCTAAAAATTTGTGAAAAATTATATTAATTCATGATAAATAATCTAGTATTTAAATAAAATATTTTCAGAAACGTTTATATACACACATTTGTTCTGGAATCCAAAAGAAACTTGAATTCAAGTCAAAAATTTGAAATTTCAAAGTAAACTTTGGAAAACCAAGTGCAAACTAATGAGATTCAACAAAAAATTTTAAAAAAACTCATACTTTTATACATTTGAAACACAAACTATAGTTTGGGATGTTACAGATGTATCACAAACGATTTATCCTATAGAACCGTCTGTGATATTCTTTTGTATTGTGAAATTAATTATGAATAAAGTATATTTTCAGCACCGATTAAATGGCATAATTGACATATAAGCATGTGAATCCTTCAAGTCATTTACAAGGAATAATATGCTCAACACACACAATATGTGCACAATAAAAATCAGCATAAAGCTAAGATTTAGAAGAATGATTATTGCTCTCAGAAGGCTAGTTGCACAAGATTTAAACCTGGTCATCACAGCACCCATGCCAAATGTAATCACAAATTGAATATGACACTTTATCGATTAGGCCTTGAGCTCAAAATAAAACTTGCTAATCTATTCAGACTAGTTCAAGCAAATCATCCAAAATTAACTTTGTTGTACACAAGAAAAAATCTATCAAGATACTATCAACTATGATATAGATAAGTGATTGTAAATAATCACAGAAAAATAGACTGGAAGACTAAAATTTCTACAGGACAGCAAGTATTAGTTCACTAAAAAAGCTCAAAGGACAGTAAGTATATCAGAATGTATAAATTGCTTGAAATAATAGATAACAATAGGTAATTAATCTAATAGCTCAAGGCACAATCTATACACAATATCACATCCAATTGCATTTGTGACATCAATTCATCATAGAGCAAATCACCGAGCCCACAAAAAATTACTTTTCAATATCTCTCAGTGCTAGGCACATACAAATCACACAGATTGAATATATCCAATAGCACAGCACATAAGCAAGGTGATATGAACAAAATGGGATGGCTGGGGGGTGGCCGGCTTACCTTGGTGGTGCTTGGGAGGTGCTCGGGGGAGGAGGCACGCCGGGCTCGAGGAGGAGGCGACGCGTGCTCGGGGGAGGGGAGGAGGCGAGCACGGTGAGGAGGCGCGCCAGGCTCGGGGGAGGAGGGGCGCTGGGTTCAGGGAGATGCCGGCTCATGCTCGAGGAGGAGGCGGCGTCGACGACGGCGGCGACGGGCTCGGAGAGGAGAGGAGGCAGGCTCGGGGAGGAGGCACACCAGGCTCGGGGGAGGAGGGGCGTCGGATTTGGGGAGGTGGCGGCTCATGCTTGGGGTGGTGGCATGTCGGGCTCGAGGTGGAGGCGGCCTCGAGGACGACGGCGATAGGCTTAGCAGAGGAGAAACTTAATCGTTTGAGTGGGGGGCGCGGGCAAACCCTAGAGTTCGAATATAAATAGGGTTGGACATCACAGGTGGTTCTAAAGTAGAACCATCTGTGATAAGTACACATCACAGACGGTTCCAATAAATAACCGTCTGTGATAATATACATTCTCATATACATAAATGCAAATTTAGAACATATGAAACATTCACATATTAGTAAAGCATTAGTTTGGGCTCAAAGTCTGATTTGCAGTTGTCATATTTCATTAGTGAAGAATATTGACAAAAATGGCGTGGAATTGCAGCTGAATATTTGCTAAAACTATGTTAAAACTGCTAATTTTACAACAAGTAGTTCAACACCTATGCAAAGAACTTGGCGTACTCATGCCTAATCCTACCGTCGTTGCTGTAGAAGACAATGTAGTCGCCCCACCGTTCCATCACGCCGCAGCCGGTGCTCGTGCACTGGTGGCCATCGTCCGGCAGCGCCAACACCTAGCCCTGTGGCTCGGCCATCTTCTTCCACGTCGCCTTTTGGACTGCGTCCGTAGCGAGCCTCTGGCACCGCCTACACTCCTGGTTGGTCCTCTTGACCGTCTCGCACCTACCGTCGGCCTGCTCGCCCTTGACCTGACTGGTGTAGTGCTTCCCAACGTCGCGCGCGCCTCGCCGGCCATGTAGAGGAGACCGAGCACGTAGGCTGCGGCCTTGTGGCCAGCAGCGGCCGCCTGGTCGAGGCACATGAGGCCAACGATGAAGCAGGCCTCTGGGTTGCCAGCGCCGGCCAGGTGGTTGACGACCACAAGATAGCGCTCGTTGTCCAGCCACTTCATCGCCTTCTCCCGCTCTAGCGCACGCGCATCCCCACGACACGCTCCTTGGACACGTTGTACATGGCCTTGTAACTCCATAAGAGCAAATTAAAATGCCAAATTAATGGCGTTGTTGCTAGTCAAATTAGTAACATATATATGCATGGATGGATCGGTTGCCGCCACAAACAGTAGTACGTACTTATTTTTGTAGGTATATAAATATGTACATGGCTCATAGGCTGCAGAGGTCAGCCATGGGATGAGGAGAGCTCACGGCCACGAGGCCGACAATGTGGACGACGACTTTGCGAGGAAGAGCGATGGCGATCGCCGACCTCCTCGTCTTCGTCCTTGCTGTCATACTCCATGTGCTTACCATGGCGCGCGACGGTACTAGCTAGCACTGCGCATGTATCAATACAGCAAGAACTCACTTAAATACTGCTAGATATGGAAGCATCACATGGTGAGACGCATCGACGCACGAGAGACGAAGAGACACATTGCGCGGGAGCCGAAGCAGCATTGAACATATCACAAACACTTCCAACCACAAACTATCTGTGATACAAAATTAAATTATCACAGACGGTTATATTTAAAAACCATCTGTGAAGTCTACAATAATCACAAACAGTTCTTATTAAAAGCCGTCTGAGCATTATCACAGACGGTTCTTATTAAAAACCGTGTGATAATTACGTATCACAGACGGTTCTACACATCACTAGTAGCATAGATGGTCGCGATTGTAAAACCGTCTGTGATAATTACAACACTAACGGTTTCTGGGGATCCGTCTGTGATGAGGCATCTAGTATTGCCTCTTTTGTAGTAGTTATTGTGCAGAAAACCACACTTGATTAGTTATAATAAAATATGGAATAAGGACATGTTAACGTAAAAATGGTTGTATTGATGATATAAGTGGATGTAACCTCCGAGTAGTAATAGATGGATGGAGCCTTGCTTATAAACACACTTTGGTTTGAAGTTGAAAATGGCTAGGTCTTAGGTTTGAAAAATAATTACAATATTTGGAAAAAAAATCTACTTTGTGCTAAAATAACCATAAGACCGCCTTGAAAAGCCTTGCATCTATATAATTGTATTTGGTGTGAGGTCTTGTTGAGTACCTTCGTACTCATTGCTACTCAAATATGTAGATTCAGACTACGAGACTAAAGACTCGGTGTATGAATACTTCTATGCGTCCGGCTTTAGAACTAGAGATGACGGCGATGACTAGGTCATAACCCTAGTCGATAGCCTGTGGCAGATCATAGAGGCTCCTTTTGGTTTACTAATCTTCTGTTGCTTTATACTCTTTTGAACTCGATGACCTATCGGTCTATTATGTAAGAATTTGTCCTTAAAACTTATTTCCGACTGTTAATGTAATATTAAGTACACTTTTACTTCAAAGTGTGTATGGATGTGATGTTCTCCGATAGTGTACTATGTTAACTAGCTACTGATTATGGGACTAGCTCGGTATACACAGAGGGTCTGGATGCAAATCCAAGCTCAACAGGTTCAGTCCCCAGAAATGTGGAAAACTCTTTTAGTTCAATTAGCTAAGCAACTAAGGAAGCATGAGCTAATGCAGAGCACAGTGACATGTATTAGATCATTGTCTCCACCGTCCGATCCAAAACGAACGACATAGTTCGATCGCTACAATACCAAAGAATACGGTAAAAATCGCTATAGTAGACATTTCACTGTTTCTACTGTGTTTGGTTCACACAGAATTAAAACATTGTTCAAACAGTACGATTCTCTGCAGTATAGCAGAGAATCCAGATCCAGCAACTAGAAGCAGCCATGTTCGTGACTAATTCATAGCCGTTTTTTTAGTATGATCTCCGAATACATCATCAGTTCATGCCACCAAATTGCAGCTCAAATGGCCGAAATTCATGCACGAGGAGGGTACTAACTGTGTGGCGCAGGCAACACCACTTCACAATCAAAATAGTACCTCGAGATTTGGTGGCATCATGGTCGGATAGAGCTGCCCTTCACAATCCAAATAAGGACACGTCCATGAATCCTAGAAAGTGAAGAAAGTGTACCGACGAAAGGCACCTCATGTGTAGCCAGGTCCCGGGGCGAGTCAGTGAGCATGGGAATAAATATCACATGACGACACACACAAGATGGCCGCCATGCCAAAGGGGAGGAGACACTAGGGGACCATGTCACGCCGCCTACAATTGCACATCTTAATCGAGCTTATGGTAGTGGCGGTGGTTATTCATCCCCGAAGTATTAGGAACCGCGACCCGTGCGTAATGCGGTAATGCTCAGTGAGTCAGTGACGCGCCGTGGGAAGGATGGATTGCATGTAGTGAGTTCCCAATTATTTCGCCGTCCCCGTCGAGCTGGTGGACGCCGGTGACGCCAACGACACGGCGTCGGTGCCGACGGCGAGAGCTCGTGCGTGCTCGGCTCTTCGACGTCCATGGGCCCGGTTTGCCTGCTCAGTGAGGAACGCACGGAGCGCCAAAATGCTATTATGAATGCTTGGTGTTTGGGTGTCATCGTCATGATTCAGGAACATGTCGGGTAGGCAACGCGCGTGCATAAATGTCGGCTTCAGATCGTCCTAGTAAGTCGACATTACAGTTTATACTACTTTATATCCACAATGTGCACCGGAAGACATTTCTAGCTTATAGAGCTAGCACCTAGCAGCACTTGGAATTCGTACAGTATGCGAGGCATATATAAGAATAACCACTTGAGATATATCAGATCTTTCCCCCCAAAAAAAACAACCTAAGATATATCCTCTTCAAAAGCTCAACTGCTGTCCTGTTAGGTTACCATCATGACCGAAACAAAATTGACCTCGCCATCGCAGTTTATTCTGTATCCTCCGCTTTGCGTTCAGTGAACATATCTATATTGCACAATAACGACCGCTACAACAGCAACACAATCGCCATGTGCACAATCCCGTTGATCAGAATGCCTGAAGCCATTCTATGCATTCGTTTGACAATCTTACAAGATGTGGGCGTTCGAGGGCAGCATGATACGTGAAGGGACAGTCTACTCCTAGCCTGGCACAGGCGTAATCTCTCCGATGTGCCGCGCATGTTCGCTGCCCTCGATTCCATGAACCACGGACGTGCATTTGCTTGCCCAGGATGGGGAGGTACTGCATGCAGTACTGCTGATGCACTGTGCCGACAGTTGACACCAAAAAAAGCGATGAGCCAACGAAGCAGGAAAAGGAAGGGAAAAGCACCGACGAGTAGACAGCCACGTACCGCAGAATCCAACAAAGCCGAATCCGGAAAGGGATCTCTTTCCAAATTCCAATCCTTGCCATGCCTTTGCAGGAGCAGGAGCAGGAGCAGGAGCAGGAGCAGAGCTTCTTTCCAGTTCATTTTGCGTGTCTTTGCTAACTCGTTCTCGCTTGCACACAATCTGACCACCACGAGCTAGTAGCTTGTCCATTATGCCATCTTAAAGCCTATATTATTGGTAGTGTTGATGGAGTAATGGTGGTGCAGATGTGCCACAGCTGACGGCTTTGCGATGCTAATGCGGCATTGCTAGCTGTGCTGTGCAAAGCGCATGCTTCCTGTGTTGATGAATGAGTCAATTCACCATAGCTCACGTCATAACAGAGGAATGCTCTCTCAAGATCATCTGATTATCAATCAACAAACAAACAAGTGGTCGAGAGTTAGACAAACACAGCTGTTTGAACTAACAGCGTGACAGAGGGCACGAATCTTGAGATCTTATTATTGGAACTTTGTGCTTGGATTCGGAGGTCCAATCGCCATTACAAGGATCCCGGAGGGGCAAAGCCTGGAAGACGATGATAACCTTGATCGGTGTAGCCGTGTCGGCGTGTAGTCCTACTGAAACGGAGACCGTCCAAATATCTTGAATTTTGGTTAATCATGTAGATGCTGACCTGATACTACGCCAGAGTCTATCTACTTTAAGGTCTTCACGTGTTGGGGAAGAAAGGTGATTGCTCAGGCTAGATATGTTAGCTGCAGAGGCGGGCGCAGGATTTGGACCACAGGTATTCAAAATTGCAGATGGCAAGAAAAAAAATTTGACAACCTAAATTATAGTTTTATAACACAGAATTAAGTGGCAGCATCATTGATTAATAAAATTGATCACAACTTGAAATTGTCCGCTACTAATGATCAACATATCAAAGTGGCAACATATAAAATAAATAGAGGATAAAACAAAGAAAATGGTAACAAAGCTTACAACTTACAAGTTACGGGACAACTTTCCGATCCTTAATGCTTTGAAAATGAGCGATGATGTCCTTATCCTTAGCTTGCATGAAGAATTCCTTTCAATCAATGTGACCAAACAACCATTCAAATATTTCGCCCCATCTTGCTTCTTCTCTTGTTCTTTATCAAATTCATTATAGAAAAGACCCTCTCAACACCAAAGTAGCTGTAACAGAGAGAACAAGCACCAATTTGAGAAGTTTATAAACAATTTCATACCGAAAGCAACCTTTCCTTGTTTAACTAGCATCATAGACAACTCGCTAGACTTCTCAAATTTTGAAGTTTTCATCATTTCTACATCATTGATATAGTGGTGCAACCGAAAACGGTTGGTTCATTTCTTCAAATTCAAAGTCATGTGGATAGAACCCAACAAGCTTAACCAAGTTCTCAACATTAAAAGCAAAAAATGAATTGATGGATTGAATGATGCCATGCATCTAAGTAGCTCTGTGTTTACCTCATCAAACATATTATTAAGCTCTTGAACTGGCGCCGCTTTCTGCTGTGAGGCCGTGGCGAGTGGGGCTGGGAGGCCGAGTGGCCGAGACGCCGAATGGGCCACAGATCTGTGAGCCTGTGGGCCGAGTGAGCCTGTGAGGCCGTGGCGAGAGGATCTTCATTTTTTTGCCGTAATACACTATACATATGATATACCTAGAATACACTATATATATATGAATTTGTTTTGCAAAATAATGGGTATTCAATCAATACCATTGAATACAAGTGGGCTCGCCTCACGGTTAGTCAATTCTTATCTGTTTGCCTGTATTTTTTAGAATTATTTGAATAGCATTTTCCTTTTGTCGGCGTAGATGGTAATTACAGAAAATCCTAAAAGTGTAAACCCTAAAGACATAAATCCTAAAACAGAAACCATAAATATGGAAACCTATAAACATAAATTACAGGAGCAAAATAAACTTAAAAGTATTGCTCTTCTAAATATTATATGTAATGTAAACCCTAAAATCGAAAGTATAGAATACAAAACCTAGATCCTCCGAATGATCAAAAGCTGATTAGAATTCTTTAGAAAATATCAATCTATATCTGTCATCGCATGAGAGTTTCCGAAAGAAAATACCATAAAATTATGTTCTCTATTCTTTTTCCCAATTTTTCTCTCCTTTCTTTCTTTTCCTATTCCTCTAGCTTAGCCATATTGCCAACCGATGCAGTCAAACCATCTTTCTCGGTCAAATAGTTGTCTCCTCTCACCCAACAGCCACACCAGCTCCATGACGTCGCCTATCGCGCCCCGTGGCAAGCGCCTCCTGCCGTTGCCGCTCTTGCCAATGTCGCCAGTATGCCCCGCATCTGCCACGTTGTCTCAACGCTGGCATTGCGCCCGGCGCAGCTCCTAGCACCCGCATTTGGCGCAGCTCCTGGTGCCGCGTAGCCCTCCTCGCTGTCGCCCATACTCTGCCCTGAGTGCATCGCCGAACCAGAGCGCCACACCATCGCTTTCACTCGACCGCTCCGCCCCCTCTGTGCTTATGTAAGGTCCACAAAGAGCCACCTAGCCCCCTCCCTGGCCTTCCCTTCACCATTCTCCTCCACCGAGAACCTGAGAATCAGAGGGTCGCCGCGCGCCATCGCCGCCCCATTCCATTCCGCTGGCAAGCCTCTCCCCTTTCCCAACTACTCGCATCAAAACGAGTTCCCAACGCCCCACACCATTACCCCTTTGTTCATTTTGCCATGCGTCCACTAGAGCTCGCCGGCAACCCCATCTTCTCTATAACCGGCCAAGACCGCCACCTTCACCACCGCTCATCGCTCGGTGCCCCTCTGGTCAATTCCTCGCACCAGGAGCTCCGCCTCGGCTCTCTTGTCCCTCCCCAACCTTTAATTGGAGCTCTCCCTCACCCCTCCAGCGCCCCCCCAGCGAGCCCTCCGCGCCGCCATGAGCTTCCACCGCCAGCCCTCCTCGGCTCCTCCTTGCCGCCACCGTCGACTCCACAGGGTTCACCACACCCCACTGGTGCTCACACGCGCACCGTATCCCCGGTTTAGCCGTCGATTCCCCACTGTCGCCGTTGGCCACATGCTACCACCGGAACGCATGCTCGTCCCGTCGCCCTGGTGCTCGTCCGGCTACGACGCCACCGCCCATGAGCTTGCCACCCCTCAACAGTTTCGTTTTGCCCATGCTCGGCCGGCACCATCACCTCCTCCAATGGCGCCGCACTCACCACCGCGCTGCCCTAACATCCCTCATCTCCTCTCTATTTCCGGTGAACCCCTCAATGTATGTATATATCTCTGTGTGTGTGTGCGCGCATTTGATATTAGGTTAACTGACAGTGAGTCCAACCCTAGTGAGTAATTTAGGGTTAAGTAGCAGGGATTAGCGATTTGCTTAGTATAGTTAGGTAATTAAGGGCTAAGTGATGTTAATTGAGAATGATCAAAAGTCTGTTGCCAGTATGATGCAAAGGCAAGTCTGAATTAGGGGATCCTTTATCCAGTTGGAGACTCATGACCATCAGTGATTAAATGAAAACATGTCAGTGATTAATTGCAGCATGTCAACTGTAGATGAATTAAATGATATTTCATAACTTGACCCGCTAACTTGCTTCCTAATCAAAGTAGTTAGTACCTAAGCCTTTACCTTGAAAGGTAAGAATGATAGTGGGCCTATTAGTTTGGGTTAGCAAGGAATTAATCAATATAGTGAATTAGCATATGTACATTTTAATTAGGATGATTAGTGATAATGTAAGTAATTAGACAAAGACATTGGAAGGTTAGATAATCAATTGATAGGTTGTATTTTTGGACAGTAACAGTCAGTGGACAAACTTAATTAGAAATTATCAATGGCTTGAGTTCAATTGGCAGTGAGGTTGAAAGAACAAAACTAGCTATGGGTAGTGTTGACGATCTAGTCGCTGATCTTATGAAATAAATAGAGAAAAATGGCAAAGAGTTCTTGGGAGAGAATGGGACTGCTCTTTATTGCTATGAACTGTCTATTACAGGGGGTGCCCTTGACAAGGCAGTGGACTAGTCCTAATTACGTTGAGTGTAATGCTTGCTATGCTGCTGAATCAGATTTGAAACCTCAACCTAACGCCGATTGCTGTGCTTTAATCTGATGCAGTCTGATCCCCTCGTTCCTCCGTGCTCCATATTTAAGTAACCATCGAAGAGGTGGCAGTTATTCCTAGAGAAGGCGCCTGTTGGAAGTGACGCGACTAGTTGGAGCGAGGCGACGGTTGATGAAACATCAATCGTTCGACGGTTGAATGTTTGCGAGATACTTCAACCGTATGGTGGTTGTTGTCAGTGTCTTAGAAGCATGAAACATCGCGTGGTATGAAGCAAATATAACATGTGTTCTATTCGTCACATGGTAAGGAATATACTCAGAGTTAGATCCAGATGCCAATTCATTGCTTCTTACGAGCAGTCATCTGGTCGAGGACTGGGTACAGGACCTCATCCGACCAGGGTACCCATTATGTAACCTTTGGAATCCTTGCGACCACATTGTTTGTTAGCTTTAGGGGGTTACGACCATGAAGACATATGGTCTTTTATTATGTATTAAAGTAATACATAGAGATTTTAATCTTCGTCAGCTAGGCCCCGAACTTTAAGTGAATTGGTCGTGTGAACACTTTCTCCTGATAAAGCAGACCCTTACTTAATCCCGTGATATATGAATTGTCTGTATTCACTTTAAAGTTGAGAAAGTGCCTTGGGACTCGAAGAGTTTTTTTTTTATCTATTAGACTTTGGGTAACTCCTCGATGCAGTTAAAAAATTGTGGCTATAAAATCCCTTCAGCACAGGGCTTTAGGGTTTTTACACCTTCTACTTTCCCTTTTCATCTCCTAATAGAAAAATTGCCTCCGACCTCCTCTTGTCTACAACTTCTATGACCTCCTTTCTTCCTTCATCCAAAACTCAACTATGTCGGACCTTATCACCAACTGGTCATTTTCTGATTTGAGCGAGAAGAAGCTTGAAAGCCTAGAGAAGGTTGGGTTGTTTCCCGACAAGGATTTGATTTCTTGGAGATCAGCAGCCGGAGAGCATTCTCCGAGCAACGAAGATGGAAAAATTCCAGTTTTCCTCGCATATATTGAGTGCGTATTCAGGTTGCCAGTTCACTCCTTCCTCCCCAAGATCTTGGAGCACTATGGACTTGAATTGGTGAACCTCGCCCCCAATGCCATCGCCAACCTCAGCGTCTTCGTCTATCTCTGTGAAGCATACTTGGGGATTCCCGCAGATCTAGAGCTCTTCATGTACTACTACAGGATGGCGAAGTCGGGGAAGACGACTAGGACGCCTGGAGAGTGCACCTTGTGCCTCCATGATGAAAAGGTCAATGAGTATATTTGTATGTACTCAAAGTCTTCGTGGTCATTATGGAAGGAAAGCTAATTTTACATGATGGACACTCAAAAAGATAGCCTTTACTATACTGGTAAGAAGGTGGTCGAGAATCCAGAATGGCGCTCCTCTATGAAGAAGGACGGAAAAGTGGGGAGATGGGTTGAAACCATCCAACTCCTTAGTGTCAGGGGTTTAACCTCCTGGCATGTGGTAAGATATTTCTCCATGTGCCGGATTAGCCCCCTGAAGGCCCGAGCACATTCGATGCTCTGGTACATTGGTCGTGACGACACGACCAAAGATTCTAAGGAGGGTAAGCCCTAAAAGATTCCAACCAGTTTGCTTATTTTGGCCAATTAATTTTGTGATCTAAAGTCTCTCGTTTATTCTTATAGCTCTTTCTCCTAATGAGATCATAAGCCGAATCAAAATGAGCTACGCCGGAGAGCCTCGCGATAAGGCTGATTTCCCCTAGATTTTAGTGGTTGTTTCCGTAGAAGAGAGGGCTACGAGACTTAAGGTAAAAATATCAACCAATTTTCATATTTTGTATGTTTTTCGATCAGTTTTACCATAAATCCTCTTTTATGCGCAGTCGGTCGGAATAAGGATCAATGAGGCCAGCGAAAGTTGTGAGCCTATTGACGCTACGACCACTCCTACGGCCACCCGAGATAGTGGTCTTATAGAGGTAGGTAACTGAATAGAAATGTATATTCTAGATGAAGGATTTTCATCACCTAACTAACTTTGATTATTAATTAGGCGGTTGTCGTGGACTCCAATGTGGTCATTGACGGCCTGCTAGTTGCTACTGGAGTAACTGTTCTAGAGGCCGACAAATCCACACCTTCCGATCCGATGGTCAGGGATCTTGTTCTCGATCAACTGATCGAGAACATTTCTTTTAACCTCCAATCAAGACGGAGGGTCTAACAGTCCTACCAGCCAGACCAAAGTTGGTTGGTAATGTAAGAAAAGGAAGGAGGGCACGACAGACTTTGCTTCAACGCGCTTCAAACTAAATACCAAGAAAATGACCAAGTATGTATACATGAAAGAAGGACTTATGTAAGTACTTACCTCTGGTGTTTTTAGAGTCTTGAGCTTCTTTTCTTCTTTCTTTGTAGATCCTCTGGTATTTCGGTCGATTTCGACTAGGGCACCTCTCAGGAGAAAGCTCATGAGGAGAAAGAGGTCGAGCTAGCCCTCGAAAGGTGTGAGCCAAATGGCTTGCTCAGAGCTCATGGTGGCTCCAAATTTCCACCAGAGGTGGTGGATCTTGAGGAATCTCAGCAGGTTTTGACCCTTGCTGGGAATTCTCCTCTTTGAGTCGTCTTTCCCCATCGCCATCGGATCTTCAATGATGAAGATCTTAATAAAGCTTGGGAAAGAATTTCAAACTGTCAAGCAGTGACGAGTCCCGACTCTATTTTTGCTGAATATAATAATATGGCAATTCAGATAAGACCTCATGGCCACTTTTGATAGCTTTTTCCTTAAAAAATACTTAAAGGAGTTTGCTATTTTTGTAGCATTTGGTGGAAAACTTCGCTATGGTCGGAGGACTGACCCAACGAATAAAGCTCTTGGAGGAAAAAAAACTCTGAATTAGAAAGTAAGCACCCTCTTAGTGTCTTCTCCTTTCCTTCTTTACTATTTGGCTATTTTTTTGTTAACCAATTTCTCCCTTTATCGTGTTTGATAGATTCGGAGAAACTTAAAGAAGAAGTTATGGTTGAGGAAGCCATAATTGCCAAGCTCAAAGAAGAATGCCAAAAAAAGGACCGGTCGATCAAATACCTGATGACCAGACACAAGGAAGTCCTTTAGACCATTGAGAAGAAGAGCGAAGGTAGCTGGTCGTAGACTTGACTAGTGTGCTTCCTTTTTCTAGTCGTATGTACTCATTCTTTGGTTTACTCATGCAGAGCAAACTCAAGTATTAAAGAGAACAGAAAAAGCTTTTGAGTTTGAGTGTGGCAAGGAGACAGCTTTTGAACAAAATCTTGAAGAGAAGATCAAAGCTTTCAACAAGATGCTCTTCGATATGGGATCGGGAACGCAACTACCTAACTTAGGAGATCCTATGGAGAAAATCATCTACCTTAGCCAACAACTCGAAGACCTCAGGAGCGTCCTCAAGACAACTCGAGAGAACCATGCGCAAACTTTATTTGAAGCTGTCAAAAATAGAGTCAGTTTTGATTTGGCAAAGCTGAAGGCCTCCGACCCCACCAGAAATTTTCAAGCTATTGAGGAAGACTTCAACTGCTCAGAAAATGAAGCAACTAAACTTTTCGAGGAAATGACACCTCTCGGAAATAAGGTTGCGGAGGAAATAGAGGTCGGGTCTCCAACGCACAGCAACCAATTCTGATGGCCCCTAGAAGCCGATGATTGTAATATTTAGACTTTTGTAAATAAAACTTACCTTTTATCATCAATGAAGTCTTTATTTTGTCTTCTTAAATTCGCTGAGCACTCATATATTTTCTAGCCCCCAACTGCTTGTATTAATAGAAGAACTTTACTAAAGAAGCAGTAGACCAAGAAAATGGGCAATAACGACGACCATGGTACAAAGTATATACTGATTATGTTATAAAAATAATATAAGTATCACTAGAAAATCAATGAGGTCGGAACCAACGTATGATTTCGACTAGTTTTAGATCTTTTCCATAATCGAAATACTATGTAGTACCTTGTGTGGTTAGAAGATGTATAAGACTTGTATTGATAATAAAGAATCATGCAAAAATATATGCAAAAAACGACAAGTGAACTTATTTATATATATTATCCAAAACTGGTCGTAAGGGTTGCTAAGAACCAGAAACTAAGAGAACCACTTCGCGAAACATGCTCTTGCTCAAGTTTTGATTGGCAGCGAGGATCGTAAGAAAAGGACTGTCGCTAGGAAGCTCCTTCCCGTGGGCAGGACCACATGCGGAGAAGGACAGACTTCGACTAGGAGGCTTTTCGTGTCCTGACCAGTAGCCGAAACGAGAGTGGAACAGAATGTTGAAGGTAAGAAATGTAGTCTCTGAAATGTTAAGCATGTAAAATACTATATGTAGTTGCTTGTGTGATGCTCCTTTTATTCGTATATTTCTTTAAGAAAAGAGTGTAGGTCACGCGTGAGAACCATTATCTGAATGGTCACGATTAGGACCCTTACGGCATTTGACTTATATGTCGTAGCCATAGAGTATTATAGATCCTTAAAAAATGATATCGGAGAGAATTTGGTCTTCTCCGACCAATTAGACAACAATAGTATGCAAACCAGATTATAAGACAATCATATAAACAATATCGTTCGTCGAAAAGGAAAGAAAATGCATCTTTATTAAAGATTTGAGAAGAAAATAAAAATACATTTATACAAAGAACTTACGCAATTGGTCAATATTCCAAGAGTTTGACAAAACACGCCCGTCTGACATAGATAGTCATACCGAACTAGGTCTGGTGACTTCAACCATAGTGTATGGACCTTCCCATTTGGGAGAACGTTGATTGTGTTTATCCTAGTTCTGAATCTTTCGTAGAAACATATCACCTACGATTAGACTGCGAGGTTGCACCTTACGACGGTGGTACCTTTGCATGGTTTGTTGGTAAACCGCCGATCGTATGAGGGCTTGGTTTCGTCGTTATTCAAGAAAATTGATGTCATCGATTTTGTGTTGTATCTGATCATTCTCATTGAAACAATCAATTCGAGCAGTGCCTATTTTCAGTTCTGGAGAAAGCATGGCTTCAACACCGTAAACCAGAAAAAAAGGCGCCTCACCGGTCGCACGACTGGTCGTGGTTCAAACGGCCCATAATACAAAAGGAAGTTCTTGAACCCAAGCTCCTAACCATTTGGTTAACTAGTCGAACACTCGGCGTTTCACCCCTTCCATTATGATACCATTGGCTCGCTCGACTGCTCTATTGCTCTACGAATGAGCGACAGAAGCGAAATGTATCTTCATACCTAGATCCTCACAGAATTCTTGAAAATTTTCACTAGAGAATTAGGTACCCGTTATATGTGATTATACAACTGGGTATACCAAATCGGGTGATCATATTTTTTGTGAGGAACCTCTTAGTAGCTTCAGTTGTTGTTTTAACAACTGGCTTGGCTTCTATCCATTTTGTAAATGTGTCAATCATGACAAAAAGGAATTCGAAGCCCCCGGGTGCTCTTGGGAAAGGTCCCAGAATGTCTAGTCCCTAGGTTGCAAAAGGCCAAAAAAGAGGTATGGTTTGCAAAGCTTGTGCCGACTGATGTACTTGTCGACTATAAAATTGACACTATACGCACTTCGTCATGAGCTCTTTTGCATTATGAAGGACAGTTGGCCAGTAGTATCCTTGCCTAAAGGCTTTACCGACCAGTGTTCTGTAGGAATGATGTGCTCCACAGACTCATCCAGGAATGTCGGATAGCAATTTAATGCCATCCGATTCAGATATGCATCTCATCAACAATCCGTGAGATCCTCGTTTATACAAGGTACTTTCGATCAGAGTGTATGATTTGGCTTTTCGAGCTATACAATCAGCCTCTACATCATCTTCAGGAATAATGCTATGCTGAAGATAATTATAGATCGACATCATCTAATCTCTACCATGATCGTGTTGTATGACCTGTGGAGTATCCATATTCTTAGGATCGATTTGTATGACCACCAGTGGAACATCTATATCCTCAGAAAGCTTGACCACCGAGGGTGAATCAAGTTGCTCAAGAAAAACTCCGAGCGAGACAGGTGACCTCGTGGAGGCCATCCGAGCCAACTGGTTTGCCAGAAAGTTTTCCTTTTATGGAATGTGTTGGATCTGAAAACCGAAGAAGTACTTTTCGAGTTTTCATACTTTCGCCAGATAAGATGACATCATGGTACTTGAGCATTGATACTCTTTCCTGACTTGATTCGCTACTAGTTGATAATCGCCTTTCACTAGTAATGTGCGAATCCCGAGCGCACGAGCTGCTCAGAGTCCTGCTAGCAAATATTCATATTCTGCCACATTGTTTGTAGCAGGAAAGTTTAGCTGGATGGCGTACTTGATGTGTTCGCCAGTAGGGGATATCAAGACAACTCCAGCCCCTGAGCCTTTGAGCATCAAGGAACCATCAAAGTACATTGTCCACTCGTCGTGGTGTTCGTACTCGGGCCCTTGGGTGGGTTCCGGGTTTGTCCATTCGGCAATGAATTCTGTTATTGCCTGGGATTTGATTGTTGTTCATGAGATGAAATGGAGCTCGAATGCCCAAGCTCGACCGCCCATTTTGCTATTCGTCCTGATGATTCCCTGTTTCATAGGACTTGACCAAGGGGATATCCGGTTGGTACAACCAGTTTGTGGGCCTAAAAGTAATGCCTTAGTTTACTTGAAGCCATAAGGAGACCATAGAGCAACTTTTGTACCTGTGGGTATCTTTCTTTTGGTCCATGTAAGACTTCGCTTACGTAATATACCGGTCGTTGGACGTTGTTACGTTCTACGACCAGTATACCGCAGACTCCGCAGACTGTTTGTGGCGTTGCAGCTACATAAATTAGCAATGTTTCTCCCGATCTTGGAGAGATTAAGATTGGGGCACTCGTAAGGTACTTCTTAAGTTCTTCAAAGATATCATCTGCCTCTTTAGTCCACTCGAAACTTCTGTGTTTCCGAAGGAGTTTGAAGAAAGGTAATCCTTTTTCTCCTAACTGTGCTATGAAATGACTTCACGCCATACTGATCGCTTAGTTTTTGAACTTCTTTCTTCGTCAAAGGGCGATCTCGACACGGCCAAATTTTTTGCTGGGTTTGGTTCAATCCCTCTAGCCGAAACTAGGAATCTAAGAAACTTTCCAAAAGAAACTCCGAACACACACTTCTTTGGTTTTAACTTAAGGTTATGCCTTCTTAAGTTATTGAAAGTCTCGTGTAGGTCAAAAATATGGTCGCCAGCGTTGATGCTTTTCACGACCAAGTCATCAACGTAGGCTTCTAGATTTCGACCTATCTGAGGATTAAAGGTTTTCTGCATCAATCTTTGAAAAGTTGCACCAGCATTTTTTAGACCAAATGACATCTTAACTTAGCAGTAAGTGCCATATAGAGTGATGAATTAAGTTTTCTCTTCATCGTCTTTACTCATATTAATCTGGTGGTACCCTGACTATGCATCTAAAAAACTTAACAACTCACACCCGGAAATAGAGTCTACAAGTTGATCAATGCGTGGAAGGGGAATGTACGTCATCCTTCGGACAAGGTTTATTAAGATCTGTGGAGTCAATACACATTCGCTATTTCCCATAGCTTTTTCTAACCATTACAGGGTTGGCGAGCCACTCTGGGTGGTCGACTTCACGAATAAATCCAGCCTTAGGGAGTTTGTCGATCTCCGACCGGATTGCCTCCTTCCGATTAGGTGCGAAACGTCTTAGCTTTTGGTTGTATGGTTTTTTGTCAGGCTGGAGAGCTAGCCTGTGATCGATCACCTCCTTGGGGACTCTAGGCATGTCAAACGCCTGCCAGGTGAATACATCCGGATTTGCTCAAAGGAAGGAGACGAGCAACTCTTCCTATATGAGGTAGATTCCTGCTTCGACCAGTGCCTTTTGGGCAGACGTATTAGCATTTCTTGACCCAGACAGTGTGTTGGCGCTTTCCAGAGGAGCGCCTTTGCTGAGTGGTACATCCTTGGTCTGGTTGAAAGGCTTTGACGACATCTTTGGCCTCAAGTGCTTGACCTGCATGGTAGGAGGATTAGTTTCCTTAGTCGGAAGCTCATCGACCAGTTTTAAGGACTTCTGATCACATGCATAAGCCATTTTTCGATCTCCTCAAACCATGATGACTCCCTTCGGTCCTAGCATCTTTAAACTCTGATAACCGTAGTGCGTGGCTATCAAGAATTTTGCTAAAGCCGAACGATCCAGGATTCCATTATATGCGGTTTCGAAATCCACCACATCAAATGGAACCTTTTTTGTTCGAAAGTTATCGGGTCTTCCGAACGTAACCGGTAGAGACAGCTGTCCTATCAGTTTAGTGGTAGAACCAAGAACTATGCCGTGGAAGGCATATTCATGGGTTTTGCCTCTGACCTGGGGATCTGCATCTCCTCCAATGCTCCCTTAAATAAAATATTTAAAGAACTACCTCTATCTACTACGACTCGATAAACTTTGCAATTGTTAATAGTAGGTTCAACCACGATAGAAAATCTACCTGGTCGAGTCGACGGGATGGGGCAGTCTTCTTTGCTAAAGGTGATTACAATTTCTGACCACCTGGATGGCTTGACGGTGATCGGAGACTCGGCAAGGTTGACCACCCGCTCCACGGCCTTCATATGACACCTTGATTCATACGAGGAGGATCCCCCGAAGATCATATCCACCGTATGTTGCGGCTCCTGGTATTCCATCTCTTCGTCGCCATCTTTGTCCTTCTTAGAGCTTGGTTCTCCGAGTTCTATTATGGAGGGGAATGATCCTTTACCTGAGTAGTAATTCTCTAATTTATTTTACCAGACCCGGCAGGTGCGCAAATCATGCCCTACTGCCTGGGGAAGTTGGCACCGATTTTTATTTTTCTTGAATTCACTGGTCGGAGCCTTAGCTCTGTTTTGACTAGCGAAATACTTCTTGCCCTTGGTAAACTTTTCGGGAATCGCTAGGACTTCCTTGTTGACGAGCTTGCGATTCTTCTTATTCTTGAGATACTTCTTGCTTTTCTTCTCTTGCTTCTTTAGACCCGACTGGGATTTTTATCTTTCCGATCGATAGCTTCATACCATTCGACCGCATCACTAGCAGCCGCATACTTGTCTGCCATGTCGAAAAGTTCGACGGTTGTTCGTAGAGGATTTATTATAGTATCCTCCATAAACCAGGGATTCCTTAGTCCTGCTTTAAAAGCCTAGATGATAGAAGATTCTACGATTTCTAGGATAGAATTTTGAACCTAATTAAATGTCTTGATATATTGTCAAAGAGTTTCACTAGTTTTCTGCTTCATTCGATGAAGATCATCCTCCTTCCCGGGAAGGTCGTATGTCCCTTTAAAATTTGCGATCAGAGTATCACAGAGCTGCTCCCAAGTGTAGATTGATCTGACTGGTAGGTTAAACAACCACAACCGAGCAGACCCTTCAAGGATCATAGGCAAATAATTTACCGTCATGCTATCGTTACCACTAGCAGCCTTGATGGCGGTAGAATAAACTTGAAGAAATTCCAATGGGTTCTGAGTTACATTGAACTTTTCCATGTTGGCTGGTCAGAACCTGTCCGATCAACGAATAATTTGGAGACCTATCGAAAACGCTCGGCAGCCCATAATGGAGTAGTGGCGCCTTCTCTGAAAAGGAGCTGGATTATAATCAGTCGGGGATCAGTTCCTCATATTTGCATATCTAGGATCTAGTGTCCCAATTTGGTCGTGGACGTTATGATAATGTCTTTGACCACCCGCTTGATTCAGATGATGCCTGAGATCGCTCAATCAGCGATCGTGCTCTGACGACGAGGAGGAGGAATGATCACAGAAAGCCGCCCTCGTGATTTCCTGGTAGGAACCTACGAGGGAGTCTTGGTGTTGATCAATCCTCTGCTCGATCATGTTGACCCCTACTGAGAGAGGAGCACTGGGACGAAGTTAACGTGTGACTTTGTTAATTCCTCTACTCCTGGTACATTTCTTTATGCTACATGGTTTGTTGGAGGATCTCCGACACCTGACCTGCAAGTTGAACATAACCTGGAGTTCCCGCTAAAGCAGGGTCTGGGTTATTCAAGATATCCCGGACTCATTGCAGGTTTTGTATCTTTACCCAAGATAGTGGCAGATTTCAGTTTGCAGTGGACGTCCGATGAGTTGAGTTTTCCCTCGACCTACTGGTCGGCCCTGCCTGATTCCTTACTCGCGGTGGGGTAGGAATAGGTGAATTAACTGATGCACATCCATCAACTTGGTTGCCTCCGGTAATTGGTGCCTAAGCACCCGTACCATTTCCACCTGCAAGTGGTGGCGAGTTAACCCGTGGAGGATCGTGCATGGCATCCGGATTGGTATCTTTGATTGTGTTAACTTCGTGGTGCAAACAGTGATCTTCCGATGAACTCCCGTCATAGCTAAGGGAGAGCTGACGAGGATATAATAATCCTCATTTAGTTATTTATCTGTAATTCATATTATGGATAATAATGACGTCATATGGTTCCTGAGTATACCCCTTAATATTCATAAGGGAGAAGCTAGAGGTCGTAAGTTCTTCTACGACCACCCCATAGTCATAAGTCCTTCTACTACTATGCCCTAATCGTAAGTTCTCCTACGATCAGTCTGTGGTCGTAAGCTCTTCTACGACCACCACCTGGTCGTAAGCTCTTCTACGACCAGTCCCTAGTCGATAGGGCTTACAGACATGTGGGCCTAGTCGACCAGGGAATCTTCTGCACTATATCTAAAGATATGGGCAGTAAACTACGTTGTTATTCTCTGGAATAATAGCATGATTTAACTCCCTCGTTATGGTGATAATCGCCTCGCGGGGAACGCATCGCCCCACAATAATCTCCAAGAACGGCTCCATCATCTCGAAGCATTAAGGCGCCTTTGGACTAGAAGAACAAAGAAAGACGCCCGAGTAATCAGATAAAAGGCATAATCATTAGAAGGAGAGGGAGGGAGGAATCAGGAGCACAAGACACCTCATTCGAGTCTTTCTCTTGATCTTGTAATCCAGCATACTCAATACATACACTCAGGAGTAGGGTTGTTATTCTCCCCGGAGAAGACCTGAACCTGTATAAAAATCCTCGTGTCGCCTCTCTCTGCGTGATTTGAGTCTTGGAGACCCCCCAAATCAAACAATCTTTACGTAAGTTCGGTTCTAAAACACTGAAAGAGCCATCTGGTGCTTCTGCGAGGAGCCTCCACGATGGGGAGTGATCAGAGATTACCATCTCCGGTGGGCTTTGTGGTGGACTCAGCCTAATCCGATGGACCGTCGATCGTATGCTGAGTTTCAGCATGCCTGTCAGGACCCCAAGTAGACAACCCCGAGACCCTCTATGATTATCTTAACTTGTGGGCAACCCTGGTTCGTACTTAACTCCGAACTAGGGGATTGAACCAACAAGGCGGTTTTAAGAGTAGAAACCTTCGACTAATGCTTTGCAGCAAAAATCTGAGAAACAAACGAATGCGAAGCTCCAGAATCAAACAAAATAGTAGCAGTCTTTGAATTTATTAGAACTTACCCAAAGACAGTCCGAGGCCGTTCGGGCTTTCATCGTGACATGGTTTACACGACCTCTCCCAAAAGGCTGGGAGGTCTTGGTTGGTGCAGCTAGAGTCTGAGGTGCTCCACATCCTGCTCCTAGCATGGAGGTCTGTAACGTCCCGTTTGTCCAGAGTTCTTTCAAGTTTTCAAAACCAAAAAGGAACCATTCGGCTTTATTGAATCGCCCAAGCTTAACTTGAAGATTTTGGAATCTTGGAGATTTAATATGAATTAATCGAACTTCAACTAATGAGAAAATCTTGGTTTATTTGGAGTTGTTTGAGCTCTGGCATTGTTTTTCTCTTTCTGTTCGCTCAGACCTCCCTCGTCCTCCCGACCTCCTTCTCTTTTTGAACCTTTCTTCAGTTTTGACCTCCCCTTTTGGGTCACGACCATCCCGAGGTGTTCTAAGCTCATGTTTGTGTTTCAAATATCCTTGAATTTCGAAATTCAAATTCGGGTTTGAATTTTGAAATTCAAATTCAGGTTTGAATTTCTCTCTTTTTGGACCTTCCTTGTGTTCATTTGGACCTCCCTTGTGTTTGTTTGGACCTCCCTTGCGTCCGTTCGAGCTTTCCGCTTGATCCAGACCTCAATCGCTTTTGTACCGTCCGATTTGTGTTAGACGGCTTGATCTTGTTGGCATCGCTCGCCGTCCTAACGCCCCACCCCTTTTTAGTCGTCTGATCTGTGTTGGACGCCCAATCACTTTGCTCTGTCCGATCGAGATCTGACGGCCCCAGCCTTCCCCGTGTTTTCCTCGCTATCGCTCCTCCCCCTTGTTAGATCTTGACCGTCAGGACCTCCCCTTATTAGATCTTGATCGTCAGGACCTCCCCCTTGCTAGATCTTGACCGTCAGACCTCCCTTGCTAGATCTTGACCGTCAGACCTCCCTTGCTAGATCTTGACCGTCAGACCTCCCTTGTTAGATCTTGACCGCTGAGACCTCCTTTCGCTTGGATCCGAGGGTCCAGACTCCCTCGTAGGGACCTTCGTCCGTGTGGTCTTTTGTAAAGACTATTCTCGTGGTCTTTTTGCAAAGACCACCCTTATTGGTCACGACGTTCTCCTTGGCCGCGACCTCCTCCTTTTTGTTGTTTTGCTGCGACCCCCTCTCTTTTGTCATTTTGCCGTGACCTCCTTTGGTCGGGACCTCCTCATGGTCTTTTTGCAAAGACCACCTTTGTGGTCACGACCTCCCCTTGGTTTTGACTGGTCCCACTTGCCAGTCTCCTACTCACCTTTTTCCAGCCACTTCACTTCTGGCGCAGTCTGCACCGCATTAAATGCTGCTTTGTCACTTTGAACGTGGATGGGTCGCATTAAATGTTGCTTCCACTATAATCATTTATCCTCTTGCCTCTTTTTCCTACCTGCCCCTTTGACCATTCCTCAATTTTCAGCAAGATTCATCATGGCTTTCTGCTACATCTTGTAGCCCATTTTATCTTTCCTTCCCTATAAATAAAGCTCCAGGAGCCCTTTTGACCTCTTTTTCTCCTCACTTCCCAACACCACCCTTTCTTCCTCTCGGCTCGCTTTTTCTCGGCTTCGATTTCGCTTAAGCAATTGGAGCCGCTGCCTTCAACAAATTCTCCATCAAGGAGCTAGTTGGAGTCTTCATCCTCCTCGCTGAAGGGCCCCATCGAGATTCGCGTCGCCTCGATCTCCGCCGAGTTCTTCCGCGACCTCCTCCAAAGATCTCGCCTTGTTCCGTGAGTTTCTCATTCTATTTCTTGTTTCGCTTGGACTTCTTTTGTCAAGATCTCTCTCTTGGGTCAAGACCTTCCTCTCGATCTTGACCACCTCCTGGTCTTTTTGTAAAGACCACCCTTTTGGTCTTTTGCAAAGACCACCATCTCAATTCTTTTGCAAAGACCACCCTCTTTTGCTTGAACCTCCCTTCTCGTTGGACCTCCTTCCTAGTTGGGACCTCCTGCTCTCTGGTTTTTGGTTTAAGATCTCTTTAGTTCTTTGCTCAAGTTGTTTTGCTTATTTGGCTCTTTCCGAACGTGTAGATTCCGACTGTGGAGGAGTACTCGATCCAAATGACCTCACCAAGCCTCGCCACTCTTTAACGAAGGCAAGTCGCAGACCTTTGATCATGTTGAACCTAGCATTTCAAAAGTATATTGTTTTACCTTACCATGCATGGCTATTTGTATAAAAATGGTTTAGGCTGTAGCTATTTCCTACTTGACAGAATGCCTCCTTGAATGGTTGAACTCGACATGTTCACATGTTCCCCTTGGACACCTTAGAATGGGTATTCTTAGTTGGTCTTGTATTGATATTGCCAACATGGGAGCGTATTTATGCTTAGCCTTGCTTCAGATGCGTTGGTTCTGAGAATCATGAATCATGTTGTTAATAAACTTGACTAATTGAACTATGGAACTGTGGTTGGTGCCACTATTGAGCAGTTGTGGTGCTGATGCCGCAACTGTATAGATCGTGGTGCGATGTCACTCTTGTAAAATTTGTTGTGCCAAGACCGTGGTGGTCTTTTGGTCGGTGAACCTAAATGCTTTCACTCAAAGTAGTGATCGTGGCAAGAAAGGGGTGCTATACGCACATTGGGATGAGGTTGTCTCGCCCGGGGTGGTCTAAGGACTTAACTTTATGTTTCATTGCTTCAGGTTGACTGTGCAACCACAAGACCATTTTATGGGGGTGGTCTGGGCCAAATAATTACAATGGTTTGGTCTGGTTCTGTTGTGGTGGAAGTGTGTGCTGATTCACACTTGGTGCAAGAGAGGGCACGAATCCGGGGGGGTTTGCAGCCCAATGGAAGCGAAACCTTAGCGGGCAGAACCAAGTTAGATCAGAGCTTTGTAAAGGCCTTGTCACGCTCTCTAGACTGCTCACCTTCGGAAGTGAGCAAGGGTTTTCCGGGAACCCGACCCGCTAGAGAGATTGTGAATTGTGGGTAAAGTTGTACACCTCTGCAGAGTGAAAAATCTATTTGAATAGCCAAGCCCTTAGTTATGGGCACTGCCTAGAACAAATGCATGAAGGGTAGTTTTCTCAAAATGTGGTCTTGGGAGCTCCAGAGTTGGTGCTCTAGGGTGGTCGTGGGAGCTCTGGAGTTGGTGCTCCAGAGAGATCGTGGGTGCGACCAGGCCTTCCACGAGTGGTCTTAGAAGTGAGTTGGTGCTCACGACCTCCTTTGAAAAAAAAAGTACTTATGTATTACTCTTTTAACTTGCACTTTGGAATCTACTTATGTTATTCACTATCAAATATTGTTTTCTGCAAACTAACCCTACAGCTCTCATTGGCCAAGCTATTGCATGAATATTATGTGCATACTTGTTCCCTGCGATTTGCTGAGTACATTCAAACGTACTCATGGCTTTAAGCCCTATGTTGAAGCAGTGGCCGAAGAAGATCAAGGACAAGGGTGCTCAGACCTCTTCGAGGAGGAGTTCTTTGATGATCCAGCCTTCTAGGAGATGTCCTCCACTCGACAGCTTGTGGGCATTCCGGATGGCCCTGCGCGCGTTTTGTGTTCCGCTTCAAGTTCTGTTGTCTGTTTTTGTAAGCCCTTGGTGGCGACCTCTGTAAACAACCTTGACCATAAGGTCCTTGTTTAATATAAGTTAATTTGTCTGCTTTATCTTATGTCTTGTCGTGTGGTTGTGATTGCGCCTGTGTTGATCTGTGCGAGCTAGCTTGTGATCTTGGGACTAGCTCAGTGCGCAGAGGCTAGGACCTCCAGGAGGTCTTTGAGATCTCCTGGGTAGTCCTGGAGGACCTCCTCTCAGGGTGTTCTCGGAGGACCTCCCAAACCTACGGGTGGTCCTGTCGGACCTCCCTAGGTGGCCTTGGGAGATCTCTCCGGGTGTATCCCGAGAGGGTCCTGACAAGGTCCGGGTCGGAGTAGCTCCTAAGTTGAATCTGTCTGAGGATGGACCATGCTTCAAGGGACAACTGCTGGCGTAATGTCCCAATTGGTGACAGTTGAAACAGGTGATCCGTGCGGCTTGATTGTTGTTTCTTAACTGCTGATTGTTGTTGCCAGGGCTGCAAAAACCTGGAGTAGCTAGGCGAGGAGTTGCTGCAAAGGTCCTGGAAGCAACAGGAGGAGAAAAGCGGGCAGGAGGTCGTGCACTCGTTCTGGCTCTCTGCGGATGTCCTTGATGGGTACCATGTTGTATCGCCTTCCTTTTGTGAAACTCTGCAAGTTCATGACGAGACTCTTCTATAAGCATAGCTTTGTTCACTAGATACTGAAAATCCGTATAGTCGTTGCCAACGACTTGAACCTTCAAGCTAGAGTGAAGTCCTCGCTTAAAACGCTTCTGACGTGCATCGTCCGTGGCAACGTCCTTTGGAGCATAACGCGAGAGCTGAGTGAACTTGTTGAGGTATTCACTTACGGACATGTTTCCTTGGCACAGCTCCCAGAACTTGTTCTTCTTCATTTCTATCTTTCCATCGGGGATATGGGAGTGGCGGAAGGCTTTAGAAAACTCTACCCAGCTGATGTTCTGGTGGTCTTCATGGGCGGCGTAGTAGTTCTCCCACCATTCTGCGGCGGTGCCTTCAAGTTGGTGTGCAGCATACAGAACTTTTTCACGATCGTCACAACAGGTGATGGCAAGCTTCTTTTCAATTGAGCGCAGCCAGTCATCTGCATCCAACAGCTTGGAAGAGCTGGAGAACGTAGGTGGTCGGGTCCTCATGAAGTCTACTAGTCTTGACTGTGGGATAATTGGTGGTGGTGGTGGTGGGATGGAAGCTGCTTGGTTGTTCTGGTTTAGCATTGCAAGAAGAGCGGCAGCTGTCTGATTTTATTGAGTCATCATCTGGTTCATGTTCTGCATCATTGCATGCATCAACTACGTCTGGGCTACCATGAATTGTCCCAAACCCTGATCTGTGGTTGCAGCGGGAGGAGGTGGCGGTGGCTGGGTAGAGGGATCCATTGGTTCATCTTGACTTGCTGAGTTGCGGATCTGGACCATCTGCACGAATCTTCTCAGGCTTAATAGATGAGGAGAAGAAAGCACACAAGGTAAGAGGGAAAAGCACAGAGGTGAGCAAGAACAAGGGAGAAAGATGGAACGCCCTAACTGGGGAAAGGCGGTTTAACCCAATGAGCAAATAGCCGGAGAGATATTAAGAGGCAACAAAACTCAAACTGAAGATCCGAATTACCGGACTAAAGGATACAGAAACTAAGAAGGGCAGCTTGCTACAACACTTCTAATCTAACTTATCTGGAAGTCGATTAAAAACGAAGCTCGATCCTATTGAGATTACCAGGATGAGAGGGATCAAATTAAATTTTGAACACAAAGTTTCAGAAGAAATAAGGTATAAGAATCTAAGAATGAGGTAAGAAGAGATTAGATTAAGATGAGAACATAATAGAATAAGATGAGAGAAGAATAACTACCCATATTACTCTGTTGGTTTGATTTATAAGATAAATTTTGAAACTCTTGACTAAAACGACTATGCTAATTAAGGTTACATCCTACAGTCGAAATGGCTCTGATACCACCGCTATCGGGACCCCGAGTAGACAACCCCGGGACCCTCTGTGCATTCTGGACTAGTCCCATGATCAGTAGCTAGTCTGCACAGCTTCAACATCGATGTAATCACAACCATACAACAAACTATAGAAGAAGCAAACAAATTAATATTAATAGCAGCAAAAGACCTTATGGTCAAGGTTTTTACAGAGTTGCCACGCAGGGCTTACAACACAAGAGAGCTCGCAGCGGAAAACAAAACACACGTGGAAGCCATTCGACATGCCCACAGGCAATCGAGTGGAGGACGTATCCTAGCACGCATGGTCTTCGAAGACCTCCTCTTCAAAGAGCTCGAGCTCCCTGGGTCCTCTCCGCTGACTGATCAACCAGAGGGCATAAAGCCGTGAGTACTTTAAATGTACTCAACAAGTCGAAGGGAAATGTATGCAAATATTATTCATGCACAACTTGACAAGGATAGCTTTATGGTTACTTTGCAGAAAGCTGAATTGACTGGAAATACAGTAAGTAGATTGCAAAGCACAAGTTGAAATATTAATACATAAGTAATCAAGTTTCTTTGAAAACAACTCATGAACACCCTGTCCACTTCCCAGGCCACTCGGAACCAACCATGACAACAATTTTAGAAAGTCTACCCCTTGCATGAAATCACCAGGCATTGTCCATAACCGAGGACACGGCTATTCGAATAGTTTTACACTCTGCAGAGGTTGTACAGCTTTACCCACAAGACACGACTTCTCTAGTTGGTTGGGCACCCGTCGATGCCCCTGCTCACTACCTTTGGTAAGCAATCTAGAGCACGTGATAAGGCCTTTACAAAGCTCTGATTTGACCCGATTCCGCTCGCTAAGGATTTGCCTTCCTGGCCTCTTCTCGCGCCAAGTGTGAATGTCTAACCCAGGTTTCACACTTCCACCAAAACATAACCGAATCAAAACATTACTAATTAGTTGGCTAGGTCCACCCCATCCTGGACATGTGGTTGCACGGTATGGCCCGGATCAATGGCTTATAAGGTTAAGTCCTTAGTGACTACTCAGGCAAGAGAACCACACCCCAATGTGCTTCCTGCACCCCCTTTACTGTACGATCACTCGTCCGAGTATAAAATAATTTGGGTTCAACCTGGCCAAATGGCCACCCTAGTCATGGCATAACAACTTTTAACAACAGTGGCCACGCCACAATTTCATATTCACTTAGTCAAGTTTATCACCATTGAATCATGTGATCGAGAGACATCGCATAACTAAAGCAGGTCTAAGCAATAGACGCACCCATGTTGGTATCTCAAAAATGTCATACTAAGATTACCCAACCTATGGTGTCCAAGGGTACATGTCAACATGTCAATCTCAAGTATTCAAGGAGTCATACTGTCGAGTAGGCATTTAGCTATTTCCCAAACCATTTTCATACAATTAGCCATCCATGTTGGTATAAAAACAACATAATTTTTGCAAACTGGGTATGACATGATCAAAGGTCTACGACTTGCCTTCGTTGAAGAGCTGAGATGCTTCGGTCGAGGTTGCTGGGTCCAAGAACTCTTCAGAGAAGCCGGAATCTACATGTGCGAAAAGAGCCAAATAAATACAACAAATCCACACAAAACCAAAAACTACCAAACTAGAACCAAAAGAAAGATGGGGGGGAGATCCTGAGGAGGAGGTCCAGAGGAGGAGGTCTTGAGGGGGAGGTCCTGAGGTCCAACGAAGGGTACAGCTACTCAACGTGGTCGCACGGAGAATACAAAAGGGGTACGACTACTCAACGTGGTCGTAAGAAGGATACAGGAAGGATACGACTACGCAACGTGGTCGTAGGAGAAGGGAAAAGAATAGGGCACGGAGAAACTCACCAGGTTAGAGAGAGAGAGAGACCGGAGAAGACTAGAGGCGACAGCGCAGGCTCCAGCGGCTCCTTGGTGATGAGGACGCGACAGCGCGGTTTCAGTGGACTCCTTGGCGACGGGGAGGCGACGGCGCGGCTTCAGTGGACGGTGGCGAAACTTCAAGTATGGTGAGACTGGGCGGAGCAAGAGAGTTGGATGAGGAAAAAGGAGATGAAGGAGGGATGCCCAGGCATTTATAGCCTAGAGGAGACGGGGAGAGTCGCTGAGAGACTCAGAGGCGCACGCATTCCAGGGTAGGTGGAGGAGGAGATGGGGGCAAGTAGAGGAGGAGACAAGAGGGGAACGGGTACTGCAGAAGCGACAACATTTAATACAACACAACGGCATTTAATGCGCTAAGACTTTTGCGTCAGCAGTGACGCGGCAGAAGGAAGAAGAAGGTAAGTAGGGCTAATAGGCGCGGCTAGTCAAAGCTCAGGAGGGTGGTCTCATCAAAGGGGAGGTTGTGACCAGAGGGGTGGTCGTGACCCAAGGGGTGGTCGTGACCAAGGGGGTGGTCGTGACCCAATGAGAGGTCACGACCAGTCTCTAAAACCACCCGGAGGTCTTCCAGGACCACCCAGGAGGTCTCCTAGGACCACCCAGGAGGTCTCCCAGGACTGAGAGGGATGTCCAAACGAGAGGGATGTCTGGACAGAGAGGGAAGGTCCAAACGAGAGGGAGGTCAGAACAAACAGAGAAAGGGAATTTCCACACCAGAGAGCTCCAACAGACCCAAAACCAACCAAATTTTTGGATTAGTTGAAGTTTTATTTAGTCATTTAAATCACTTTTAAATTCCAAAATCTCAAGTTAAGCTTTAGAACTTCAACAAAATCAAATGGTTATTTTTATTTTAAAAATCTTAAAAAAGGCTCAGGAAATCGGGACGTTACAATGCCCACTTGGCCTATGATCAGTGATAATTTTATCGATACCCTTACTAGATGCCGCTTGGCCCCCGGAATATGTAGGAGCCGTTGGTGAATACTAATTGCCCATGACAATATCGAGAGCACATGGACTCTCTGATTGCAGCGTTGGGCTTCCATTGTTGCTTTTGCCGGTCAGATCGACCGAGCTTGTAGAGGCGTTCAGACGTTCCAAACTGGTCGGAACGAGCGGTTCCTCTGATAGCGCCATTGTTGGTGGTGGTGTATCCTCATCCATCTGGTCAATTTTGCTAATCTCTGCGATTGGCGAACCGACGGAGGAGGAGGATGATGACATCCCATTTTCTTCAATGTCGAGGTTAGAGTAGTCGTGCTCATGGTCAAGAGCGGTGCTGAGAACTTGCTTAATATAGCTTTCCTTTTTATAAAATAATTTGTGGATGGAATAGAAAAGTTGGGGTTGGGAACCCAAAGATTTGTGATGGCTCAGTCAGGACCAAATGGTAAATACGGGATAGCCTAAGCATTGAGTGGACGGAGGCACTCAATGGTATAGGACATAGAATCTCCACTAGTACTTTACAACAAAAACTCAGTATAGGACATAGTAAAATGCTAAGTCTTAGGATTTGCTATTACTTAATCTATTTCAATAAATGGCTTTGTGCAAAATAAAAGAACCAAGAGCCTCCCCCTTTGATTAGCCTTGCTTGTATAATAATTGCATTGTGTTGGCTCGCGAGTACGGTTGTGTACTCCTGCTCGCTATTTATATTCTTTTAGTCAGTAAGCACAAAAAAAAGACTACAGGGACAATTATCAGTATTGATCAAGACTGAAGATCAAGAAGGCAAAGAACTAGGTCACGAGCCCACAGTCGATTGTCGGTGGGTATATCGTGAGGGTTCCACACGTTATACTTTGATTCTACTTCCGCTGCTGATCTCTGAAAGTATTTGGCCTGTCTGGCCATTCTACAAGTCAAAAGCTATAAGATATATTTACGCTTTGTTTAATATTATGCAATAGCTTTGTATTTTCGTGATATATATTTGAACCAATAATGTAACTGTGTGTGCTATTTTCTGATCCAAAGAATGGCGCAAATTAACACAGTAGGTCTCAAGTTGTAAATTTGGGGTCTCACACCACCGCACCGGCCTGTCGTCATCGACCGGCCCCACCGTGCGTCCCCATCGAGCCGTCGTAGGCCACCTCCTGTGCTCGCTGCCAAGTCGTCTACGCTCATCGTGCTGCATCGCCCCTGTAGTTGCCACCACGCACAAGCTCCTCGCCATGGTTGCCAAGCTACACGGCTTACAGCAACCATGCCCCTTGCTGCCTCGATGGCAACGTCTAAGATCCAATCGAATACGGACGCTTTCGACGTAGATTCAGTCGGATCTAGGAGGCGATGGCGGAGAGGGAGACCGAGGCGAGCGGAATGATCAGTGCCAGTGAGATCTCCGAGGAGGGAGAGAGAGAGAGAACGTGGGAGGAGGGAGGTCGGCGCTGGTGAGGGTAGTGGGGCCGGCCAATGGTGGTCAGAACTCTGAGGGAGAGAGGGAGAACGCGAGAGGAGATTAACATTTATTGTTTCAGCCCACTGGTAGATATCATGCATTAAAGGGGTTGTATCTAATATTGTTTCTAAGTGATGTGCAAGGCATTAGATATGGCTTTGTTGTATCTGCACGGAGAATACCCTCAGTGTGTTACTTCCTCTGTCTTAGAATGTAAGTCTGTTTGGGATCTGTGCGATCAAAGTTTTAAAAACATTGACTATTAATATATGTTAAAGTAAATAAATTGACTACATGAAAATAATACCATTGGATTTATCTTAAAAAAATACTTTCATAATATATAATTTTATTATTTCTCCTAGTATATGATGATACAAAATCACAGTCAAAGTGATACATTGAAGACCGTAAAAAGTCAAAATATACTTATATTTTAGGAAGGAGAGAGTAGGTAATTTCAGTCGGTTTAATTGTTCTACTTCTACTAGGGCAGTTGATTTTATACTTTTCAGTACATGTGGCTAATGATTTAAGAGAGAGAGAGCCACCAGTAACCCTAGCTGTCGGATGCAACTTCGTAAGTGCATTGACCGCCTCTCTCCTCTCTTCTATGGCATTCTCGCCAGTGTTGAGTGTTGAGTGGGTAGGGGAAGATTGATTTTAAAAAGTAATTTTAGATTTCTTTAGTTTTTTCATCTCCGGTGAGTACTCAACAGGATTTCCTTTAGCTGTGATAGGTTTTACCAGTCCGTCTCATCTCAATGACGATGGTTTCACATACACTAAAAATCAACACCAGACCGAATTGGGTACAATTAAATCGTCTACTTCTTTCGGTTACAAAAGAGTGTTGCTTTGGGTATCTTTATGGTTCCCAAACACAAATTTGACTACTAATTTTTATTATAATATATTTATAGAACCCAATAAAATTATAATATTATAAAAATACTTTTAAAGACGCATCTACATATATAATTTTTCATGTATCCAATCTAAATATTTAAAAGATATAGATAACTAAAGTTCAAAAGTTGGACTACGTGTTTCCTAAAACGTTGTGCTTTTGTGACTAGAGGGAGTATGTTTTTTCACCCACAGATAACACCGTTATCAGGGTGTACACTTATGTTAAGGGTCTGTCTACACAGAATGTGACAGTTTTCTTTGTGTAAAACTATCAGATTTTGAAAGTTCATTTACAACTCCATTATACATAAATTACAGTAAATTATTTATGTAATTTTGGTTCTTGGTCACTGTAATTATTCTTGAAAGTCTTAATAACTCATATTTCCATCTCATGATTCAAAATCTCACATGTACTTTAAGAGGTTGAGCAAAAACAAAGAGGAAAAAAAATACAACTCTATTATACATAAATTACAGTAAATTACTTATGTAATTTTGGTTCTTGGTCACTGTAATTATTCTTGAAAGTCTTAATAACTCATATTTCCATCACATGATTCAAAATCTCACACTACTTTGAGAGGTTGAGCAAAAACAAACACAAAAAAAAATTATATACCAACAAAATACAGCAATGTGGTGAACCCGTTATGTTCTTCATATGTACTTTGAGAGATTGAGCAAAAACAAAGACAAAAAATAAACTATATACCAACAAAATACGACAATGTGATGAACCCGTTATTCTCAAAATTCTCTCTAGAAAATGAATACATAAAACTTTGGTGACAATCTGACAAACAACGAGACAAAAGCAAGATGGTCAAGTGGTCCAGATGAGATACAAATAAATTAGACAATAAGTAATTTACATGGAAATCATACAAATCAGCAAGATGGTCAAGTGGTCCAGATGAGCCGTCACAGATCGAAACCATTTGAATGTCAGGATAGGTCTCTCGTATAGCACTGTAAAACATGAGGTAATTTCTTGTTCAACAAAATTAAATAATATCATGGGCAAAGTAGGGATATTCATGGTATTCACGAATCTTATAGCACATCTAACGAAAAGGAAAGTGATAGTTTTTTATCAAAAAAAACTGTCGTAAGTTTGGTAGCAATTCTGTTATGTTAACTGCATTATTTCAAAAATAAAATGTTAACTGCATTATGCAAGGCCCGATTTTCCTGGGCTTGGGTAGCCCCAAGCTTAGGCCTAGCTCATTTTCAATCTTAGTATATGCATGTAATTTAGGCCATTGAGAGCTAGAGCTAATACTACTACGACATTTTTGAAACACCTGAAAAATTTCAAAGTTTGAAAATTAGTTTGAATTCAAAATCGAACTTCAAAATTCAAATCAAAAATCAAATTTCGGCCAAAATTCGCCCAAATCCAAACCCTAACCCTAACCCACCTTCCCCTTCCTTCCCTTTTCCCTCACGATCACGCCCACCTCGCCACCTTCGCCAAGTGGTCGCGCCTCAGCCTTGCCGCCCACCTCCATGCGCCATGGAGCACCCGCCCACCGCTTTGGCCGCCCGCATTAAACCGCAACAGGCCACCGCCACCTCACCCGCCACCTCTCCCGCTCAAGGCCGCCCACCTCGCCACCTCAAGACCTCGAGTGGTGGCAGGCCACCTCCTGGCTTGCCAAGATGGCTGCCGCCGACCCCGCCTCCCTGCATCTGACGACCTCCGCCACCGCCTTGCCCTCGCCTACCACCTCACCTCTCGCGACGCCCATGCCGCCTGACCTCCCATCGCTCCCACCGCATGGGCTATAAAGTCGCCCGCTCGGCCTCTTCAACCCGCACCAACCCAACCCTCCTCCCTTCGTCCCGACGCAGTAAGTCGTCCGCCGCCGCCTTTCCCCTTCCCAGAAGAACAACCCCACCTCAAGCAAATCCCACCCACCCAAAGCCAAAACAAACCCCAGAGCCCTACCCTACCCTCTCCCACACGGCGGCCACGGATCTGTCTTGGCCACGCCGCCTCACCCCAAACCCTAACCCTAGAAAACCCGAACCCCACACACGCCAAGAAAACCCTAGGTTAGAAAACCCACTGGTGGAGCACCTTACGCTGTTCTCTCCCATCCCGCTTGGCCGTTGCCCGCTGCAGGCGTGCGCCCGCCAGACCTGCGTTGCCGCCAAGAATCAAGACTCGCCGCCTCGCCTAAGAATATGCCTTGCCACATGGGGCGCTATGGCCTTGGCGGCACCATGAGCCCCTGG
This sequence comes from Phyllostachys edulis, assembly GCA_036346405.1. Taxonomy (NCBI): domain Eukaryota; kingdom Viridiplantae; phylum Streptophyta; class Magnoliopsida; order Poales; family Poaceae; genus Phyllostachys; species Phyllostachys edulis. Next base: position 51,139,785 of record CM070560.1, read on the forward strand.
CTTTTTTGCTCATACCGAGTGGGCAGGCCACATACATACATACGAGCGGGTCACATTGCTTTGCCAGGGGCCCACTGCTCACAAATTTAAATAAAGAATAAATTTCAAAGACTGCTCACTTAAAATCGCCCAAGATCGCTCACAAAGACAAGAAAAATTAGGTTTTAATCCCAAAATCCAAATTTCACATCAAGCCATAATTCCTATTTCTAATCCTAAAATGGTGATTTATTATTGTTTATATCTAATTAATAGGTATGAATAATAATGTGATCATGATTTCTTTGAAAACCCTAACTTGAGTTTAAATAGCCTTTTTGATCACCTCGAACTCCAAAACCTAATCCTAACTCTATCTAGCCATTTCCAACTCCTTTACCTCTTTAAGTTGATTTCTTTCTTCTTTTATATTTTTGTTGTAGTTGGATCTTTTTCTCGGCTCGCTCCTTGTTGAGTCGAGTTTTATTGGTTTTGTGTCTTGCGCTAGGTTTCGACGCCGACGAGCCAACTCAGACTTCGCAGACAGACCCCGACGTAACAGACGCTTCAGTGGATTTCAACAAGGAGGCAAGTTGCATACCTTGAACATATTGAACCTACATGTCATATATTAATATTGTTATCTTCATTAAAATATTTTAGCCAAGTATTTCAACAAAGAAATAATACTTTGGAATGCCATGTTGAGTAGTTATAAATCCTTAAACCCCACATATTAAACCACCCATTCTTGTAAGCCATATTCACCTTGACAAACTTGGTTCACATAAAATATTAGCAAATATTCTGTTAAGTCATACAAAACTCTGTTCCAAATACTGTTAAGGAAAGTTGGCTTTAGGCCAATAGGATTTTGGTGTAAGTTGAGGGTTGTGTCCATTGAGTTGGAAAACCCAATATACTTGGTAAAATTGAGTCATCAGTGAGATCAAGAGGTGGGTAACAATGTGTTGGGCCATCGCCTCACTGGGTGACATGTAAGGACAAGAACCTTGTGCTCAAGAATGCACACAAGAACCGCTCAACCACATGCGTGGTCATTACTCCCTAGCTTAGTACACTGCTCATCCAATTGAATATCTACAGTATCAAAGGTGAGACAGGGGTGTACCCCTAAGGACACTCGCTGGTTCTTGCAACGGTATGGGCCCGTCAGCATCGGGGTACAGAGTCCACTATTGGCCGGTGGTCTCCCGAGGGCTGTATGGATTAAGATCTACCGGGTAGAGGCTAAAAAGGATAAGCAGTGAAAAAGCTTTGTTATCCTTACTCGCCAGCGCAAACATGTTGCGCGTCAATGTGAGTTTGTGATATCGTGTGGGTAAAGTTGGGCAACTCGCAGAGTGTAATCAATGTTATTCAATACACCGTGCTTCCTAATGAAGTCGTGTTCATGGGTGATGCCAACATACGAAGCATAAGTAGAATTTTACAGATGTTAATTGGTAATTTCGTAGTTGTTAACCCTCGTGGCTATATTTATTATCTGTTTTATCGTCTTTATTTACGTTAAAGCTTTTAAAGTCAACTATTGCATTCCACATATACCGCTTGGTAAAACTGCACCATTCCTTTGACATTTCCAAAGATATAGTTAAATAGCATTTCCTATGCAATTTGTCGAGTACTGTAGTTGTACTCATTCTTGCTTAAACAATCAATAGAAGAGTTTTGGGAAGATCTGTGTGTTTCTACGAGCAAGAAGAACCGTAGACTTTGGACGACTCATCGGTACTAGGGTCTCGATTCGCCCAAGCTTCCTGTGGTGCTAGCTTTTTTTGAAGTGTATTATATTACCTTCGGCTCAAATGCTCGCTCGCTTTTAAACCGGGTCGTTAAGCCCTATCTCGCTGTAATAAAAGTCTCTTTTTGTTGTAATCGTTTGCTTGCTTGTGAAACCACGACTTTACAACCAACATCCTCGGAGAGTTGTAGAAGAATCTAGCGATCCCTAGTTTTGGGGTCGTTATAAAAGTGGTATCGAGCCATTTTGACCGTAAGTTGAGACCTTAGCTTGGTTATAGGTTTGAAGACCTTTAAAACTAATAATTTCAAAAACTACAAAAGAATTCTCAAAACAAAAATATAAGTATTAAATTGTCAGTCTCTTTTCCTCTCTTGCTACCTTACCTTACTTAGACTTGAAAAACTTGTGTTGTTTTCCTAAAAGATTTATCTCCTCTTAACTAACTATTCAAACTTTCCGTCTGGGCAGAAGATGCGAACTCCTACTCCACCACTGATGTTTAGAGGATGGAGCAAAAGACTACTCGAGATGATGCAGCTTTATCGGTGCCACAATGAACAATGCTCTGCTTTTCCATACAGAGGAACAAATCTGTGATGGAAAAAGGTACCATTGAAGGCTTGGATAGATCTGCCCCATTAGCTTACAAACCCGACGATGAATGTCGGCCAGGGCCAATACAGCAGAGAGAGGAAGCGATACAGATGCCGCAAGACAGTAGGCTACACCAAGCAAGCGACATTATGATTCAGAGTTTGAACACTCTGAGTACCAGCTAGTCCCACAGAAAGGGAGCGATGGATCCAGCTTCCAAATTCCTTGTCCAGATGATAATGAAGATCCCCGCATTCGTGAAGTCGCCACCCACATTCTAACTCAAGAGATTCTATACACTAGGGTGTTGAAGGAGTATCAGAAGGTGAAGGGGAAATATCACTTGGCCAAGCACGGATCAAGAACATGCAGAGAGTTATGCCGTCGTTATGACCCAATCGTGGATCGGTTCGGTTTGTGATGAGAGCCCCGACATTCTCGACGATCCAACAAAGGACTATACACCGAGATCACCGGATTACACCCCTTTATCTCCTGTATACCCAGTAGTCACCTCCAGCGCCGCCTCACCCAACGGGCATAGCACGCTTACCGCCGCTGCTTCCGAGGATCCAACAAGGAAAGGAGAAGGTGGAAGAGCCGAAACCCAACCAGCAGTGACGAAGGCCATTGAAGAAGAGGAGGAGGACCCAGAGATGTTGATCCGCTACACCAGCAGCAACCCTCCGTCTAGTGGATGGTAGAGCTTTCCGCAAGGTGTTAGATTACGATAGAGTATTGTAGATCCACCTACTTTAGTAGTAGAACGACTTTTGATTGTAAGAAAAGTTGTGTATTGTACTCTAAGTAGTATACATCCAGCTTTTGTAAATTAATTTGTCTACTTTGTGTGAAATATAATAAATAAGTTGTTTTCCCTATCCATATCTGTATATCATCCTTGTCAAAAGTGATTTCCTTCTGTTCGTCTCAATCACTTACCTATTGCTTTCACCGCTTATCTAAAAATCAATCTTACTTATCTTATCGTGTTTGGTCAAAACCGCCGCAGAAGTAAATTCACAAGATGTCTGGAAATAACAACAATGAAGCTGAGGCTGAATCAGCAGGGCAACCACCAAGCTTGGCAGAGGTCATGGCTATGATGGAAAGAAATAGATTTCAGGCAGAGCAGAATCAGGCCAGGATGATGGAGCAACATACTCAACTCCTTGAACAAATTGCCGCAAGATCTTCAGCTGGACATACTTCTGGTAATAATGGAGGAGTGACTCCAGGCTTCAGATGGGCAGATTTTCAGAAAACAAGACCACCAACATTCACAGTGTCACCAGAGCCACTAGTAGCCGATGACTGGATAAGGGATATTGGGAGAAAGTTGGACACTATCCAATGCAACGACAAAGAGAAGACTTTATTTGCTTCTCATCAATTACAAGGTCAAGCAAAGAAGGTGGATGAACTATCGACTCTTCATCCAGAAGAGATATACCATGGGCGTAATTCAAGGAAGCATTTCACAAAGCCCATGTTCCTCAAGGTATAGTTGCGCCCAAGTGCGAGAGTTTCTTGCTCTTAAGCAAGGGGTCAGATAAATAGAATACCGCACTAATTTAATCAATTGGCACGGTATGCCCCGCATGAAGTGGATAATCGGCTAAGAAGATGGAGAAGTTTTCACAAGGTCCGCAAAAGTCACCGAATTCCACATTTCACTCTTGATTTCCGACCTAGCTTCCATGGTGAACAAATTGATAATCTCGTAATAGCCGTAACGATATGGAAGAAACCAGAAGAGAAAAATGAAACAAATGACTCCACCACAAGTGCACCAAGGGGAGAATGACGCCCACCCATCTTCTAGATTTCAACCAAGACCCTCCATGAACTCAATACCAAGACCACAAATGAACCCAAAGAAGAAGGTCACTTTTAGCGAAACAGAGCCACCGCAGCTCAATGTTATAACTGTGGAGGAAACCATTATCCAAGGATTGTCCCTAAATCCTCCAATTGTTTTCATTGTGGACAACCCGGTCATTTCAAGGGCAAGGTCCATTGAAGAACATGTCATCGATGCGCCCAAAGCTCAAACAAGAAACCACCCAGAGTAACCGAATCCTCCCACCTTCCGTGCCAATAGAGGAGGAATGCTACAACCCGTAAACCAGCCTAGACAACAAGTCAAATCTCAGAGGAGGACAATGCGACCAAAGACCATCACAGGAAAATCAATCATATTACCACTCAGATGCAAATGAGGCCACCGATATCATTGTCGGTATGTTCCTACTCAATGCAAGATCAGCATTAGTTCTTTTTGATTCAGAGCTACACATTCAGCTTATTTCATTGATTTTGTCAGGAGAGTTGTTTGCCTTTTATTGTTTTGCCAAATCCCTATGTGTTGCAAACACCGGACTATAATGAAATCTCAAGATAAGTGTAGTAACTTGAACCTAGAAGTTCATGGAATCGATTTGAAACGTAGTTATTGGTGATCCAGATGAGAGGCATAGATGTCATTTTGGGAATGGATTGGTTATCAAAGTATAAAGCCACGCTTGATCGTGAGAAGAAGATCAGAACCTTGAAGAATTCGAAGGGCAAGAAGTAACGGTTATGACAGATCGCTTTTGATAAGGAAACAAAGAAGGAAGGTTAATAGTACTATTTCGTAAGTCACTATGCAGATGGCGAGAATTGATGAATATCCAGATGTGTTCCCTGAGAAACTACCCTGAAGACCTCCAGATAGAAAAATTGAGCTTACTATAGAGTTGGTACTCAAACCAAGCCTCAGAATTCAAGGCACAAGATGTAATGGCAACCAATGAGCTAAAAGAGCTTAAGAAACAGCTTGGATGAGTTAGAAGAAAAGGTTTCATAAGACCTAGTGTCTCACCTTGGGCGCACTATTTTATTTGTTAAGAAAAGGATGGAACTTTGAGATTGTGTGTGGATTACATAGCTTTGAATGCAAAGGACTATTAAGAATAAATATCCTTTGCCAAGAATTGATGATTTGTTTGATCACCGAAAGGAGCCAAGGTATTCTCAAAATTGATCTCGGATCGATATCACCAACTCAAGATTAGAGAACAAGATAGAGAGAAGACATTTACTACGAGATATGGACTTTTTGAGTTCACCGAGTACCTTTTGGATTGACCAATACTCCGGCATATTTCATGAATCTGATGAACCAAGTCTATATGGAATATTTGGATCAGTTTGTCGTAGTATTTGTGGATGATATTTTGATTTACTCAAAAAGTGAAGAAGAGCATAAAGAGCATCTCCATTTGGCCCTAACTAAGTTAAGAGAGCATCAGTTGTATGCAAAATTCTCCAAGTGTGAATTTTGGATGAAGGAAGTGTCATTTTTGGGACACATTATCACAGAAGAAGGAGTAAAAGTTGACCCAGAAAAAGTCAGAGCAGTGCAAGAATGGAAACAGCCAAAGACAGTGACTGAGATAAGAAGTTTCTTAGGTCTGGCGGGATATTACCGCAGATTTATAGAAAATTTCTCAAGAATTGCCCGTCCACTCACTCAGCTTCTCAGAAAAGATATTCCTTTTAAATGGACGGATAAGTGTGAAGAAAACTTTCAGGAATTGAAAGTCAGATTGACCACTACCCCAGTACTCATACTGCCAAACCCTGAAAAGGATTTTCAGATTTATTGTGATGCTTCAAAGCAGGGATTAGGTTGTGTGCTAATGCAAGATGGAAAGGTTGTGGCTTATGCCTCAAGACAGTTGAGAACCCATGAAGAGAATTATCCCACACATGATTTGGAGTTAGCAATAGCTTGTTCATTCATTGAAGATTTGGAGGCACTATCTACTTGGAAATCATCGTGAAGTGTTTTCGACCATAAGAGTCTGAAATATATATTCACCCAAATTGATTTGAATCTCGAGCAAGAGAAGATGGCTAGAATTAATAAAAGATTATGATTTGGATATCCAAGACCACCCAGGAAAGCAAATGTTGTGGTCGATGCACTTAGCGTAAAGGATATCATAGTCCTAATGCATTACAAGAATGTCAATCGAGTTGGTGTTGGAAATGCAAAGCCTAAACTTGGAAATAGTTGAACAAGGATCATTATCAGCTTTGGAGATACAGTCAGATTTGGTTGATCAAATCAAACAAGCACAACAGAAGATCAAGAAGTTCAAAGAACTTTTGGCGTAAAATCAAGATAGAGAAATAGTGGATTTCAAGAAAGATGATCAAGGAGTAATACGGTTTAAAGACCGCTCGTGTGTACCAAACAAAGAAGAACTCAAATAGCTTGATTCTCGCAAGAAGCTCACTCGTCACAGCTTCTCAATACATCCAGGGGGAACAAAATGTACCAAGATCTCAAGAAGAGGTTTTGTGGAAAAAGATGAAAAGAGAGATAGTCAATATATAGCCAAGTGCGACATTTGCCGAAGATCAAGATAAACCATCGAAACTCGCAGGATTGTTACAACCTCTACCAAGCATGCAGATTAGAAATGGAAAGAAATTGGCATGGATTTCACACAGATTACCAAGGACACAAAAAGGATTTGATGCAATATGGGTAATAGTGATGATTAACAAAGGTGGCACATTTCATACCAATTCAAAGAAACATATGGAAAGAATAAGTTGGCGGAATTGTATATGACCAAGATAATATCTTTACATGGAATTCCAAAGAGAATAGTGTCCGATAGAGGAGCACAGTTCACATCTAAGTTTTGGAAGAAATTACAGAAGCCATGGGAACGGATTTAGCTTTCAAAGACAGACTTACCATCCACAAACCGGGGATGACAGAGAGAGTCAATCGATATTGGAGGATATGTTGAGAGCATGTGCTTTAGCTTACTGAGCAACTTGGGATAAGTGTTTACCTTTTGCGAGTTCTCCTACAATAATAGTTATCAAGCCAAAGATCAAGATGGCACCTTTTGAAGCCCTCAGATGGCGAGAGTGAGTAACACCTTTGAATTGGACAGACATCGGAGAAAGGCAAATGTTAGGTCCTCGATAGCCCAAGACTCGTAAGATCAAGTCGTAATGATAAGGGATAAGATGAAGATTGCTCAAAGTCGCCGAAAAAAGTATGCGATAAACGCAGAAAAGATTTGAGTTTCAAATTGAGATCTGGTATATTTGAAAGTTACACCATTCAAAACAGTTCAAGGTTTCAAGTAAAGGAAAATTGGCCCCAAGATACATTGGTCCTTACAAAATTGTGGAAAGAATAGGAGAAGTGGCATACAAGTTACATCGACACCCAACTCAACTGCATACATGATGTGTTCCATGTTTCTCACCGTAAAGTGTTTGAGGCACCAATGAGCAAGTACCACTTGAAGAGATAGAATTGCGTAATGATCTCGACTTATGAGGAAGAACCCCGATGATACTCGACACTACGTAAAGGCGCTTAAGAGGCAAGAATGTCAAATTTTGCAAAGTTCTCTCGAAGAATCATATCGAGGAAGAAGCAACATGGGAAAAGGAATTGAAAATGCAATGAGATTTTCCCAACCTGCTCCCAGGTCTCGCTTGAATCTCGAGGTCGAGATTCCTTTAAGGGGGGTAGGTTGAAACACCAAAAATTTCAAAGTTTGAAAATTAGTTTGAATTCAAAATCGAACTTCAAAATTCAAATCAAAATCAAATTTCGCCAAAATTAGCCCAAATCCAAACCCTAACCCTAACCCGCCTTTCCCCTTCCCTTCCCGCTTCTCACGTCGCGCCTCCCACCTCGCCACCTTAGCGTGGTGGTCGCGCCCCAGCCCTTGCCTCCCACTGCCGTGGAGCACCCGGCCACACCGCCTTGGCCGCCTGCATTGCCGCAACAGGCCACCGCCACCACCCGCCACCTCTCCTGCCGCTCATGCGCCGCCCACCGCCACCTCAAGACCTCGAGTGGTGGCAACACCTCCTCCAGTTGCGCCCGGTGAGAACCTCGCCTCGACCCCGCCTCCCTGCATCACGACCGACCGCCACCGCCTTTGCCCTCGCCTCTACCACCACCCCCTCTCTCGACGCCCATGTCGTCGCCAGACCTCCCATCGCTCCCACCACCATGGGCTATAAAGCCCGCTCGGCCTCTTCAACCCGCACCAACCCAACCCTCCTCCTTCGTCCCCTCGACGCCGGAAGTCGTCGCCGCCTTTCCCCTTCCCAGAAGAACAACCCCACCCAAGCAAATCCCACCCACCCAAAGCCAAACAAACCCCAGAGTCTCTACCCTACCTTCTCCGGTCCACGCCAAGACCACGGATCTGTGTTGCCACCGCCCTCACCCCGAAACCCTAACCCTAGAAAACCCGAACCCCACACACGCGCAAAAACCCTAGGTTAGAAAACCTACCTGGGTGGAGCAGCCTTACGCTGCCCTCTCCCATCCCGCCTTGGCCGTCGTCGCCGCCGCCAGTTGTTGCCGCTGTCGCCGCACTCCGCGTTGCCGCCAAGAATCAAGACTCGCCTTGCCTGCCGCAGCCATAGAAGCCACATGGGCGCTTATGGCTTTTGGCGGCCCATGAGCCCCCTGCTTTTTTGCTCAGCCCGAGTGGGCAAGGCACACCTTAGGCCGAGTGGGTCAGCGCCGCTTGGCCGTGGGCCCACTGCTCACAAACCAAACAAGAATAACCCAAAGACTGCTCACTTAAAATCGCCCAAGATCGTTCACAAGACAAGAAAAAAATAGGTTTTAATCCCAAAAATCCAGAAATTTCACATCAAGCCATAATTCCTATTTCTAATCCTAAAATGGTGATTTATTATTGTTTATATCTAATTAATAGGTATGAATAATAATGTGATCATGATTTCTTTGAAAACCCTAACTTGAGTTTAAATAGCCTTTTTGATCACCTCGAACTCCAAAACCTAATCCTAACTCTATCTAGCCATTTCCAACTCCTTTACCTCTTTAAGTTGATTTCCTTTCTTCTTTTATATTTTTGTTGTAGTTGGATCTTTTTCTGGGCTCGTTCCTTGTTGAGCCAGGAGTTTTATTGGTTTTTGTGTCTTGCGCTAGGTTTCGACGCCGACGAGCCAACTCAGGACTTCGCAGGACAGACCCCGACATAACAGACGGTTCAGGATTTCTAACAAGGAGGCAAGTTGCATACCTTGAACATATTGAACCTACATGTCATATATTAATATTGTTATCTTCATTAAAATATTTTAGCCAAGTATTTCAACAAAGAAATAATACTTTGGAATGCCATGTTGAGTAGTTATAAATCCTTAAACCCCACATATTAAACCACCCATTCTTGTAAGCCATATTCACCTTGACAAACTTGGTTCACATAAAATATTAGCAAATATTCTCGTTAAGTCATACAAAACTCGCTCCAAATATCATATGAAAGTTGGCTTTAGGCCAATAGGATTTTGGTGTAAGTTGAGGGTTGTGTCCATTGAGTTGGAAAACCCAATATACTTGGTAAAATTGAGTCATCAGTGAGATCAAGAGGTGGGTAACAATGTGTTGGGCCATCGCCTCACTGGGTGACATGTAAGGACAAGAACCTTGTGCTCAGTAACAGACACAGTAAACCGCTCAACCACATGCGTGGTCATTACTCCCTAGCTTAGTACACTGCTCATCCAATTGAATATCTACAGTATCAAAGGTGAGACAGGGGTGTACCCCTAAGGACACTCGCTGGTTCTTGCAACGGTATGGGCCCGTCAGCATCGGGGTACAGAGTCCACTATTGGCCGGTGGTCTCCCGAGGGCTGTATGGATTAAGATCTACCGGGTAGAGGCTAAAAAGGATAAGCAGTGAAAAAGCTTTGTTATCCTTACTCGCCAGCGCAAACATGTTGCGGTCAATGTGAGTTTGTGATATCGTGTGGGTAAAGTTGGGCAACTCGCAGAGTGTAATCAATGTTATTCGAATACACCGTGCTTCCGGTTAATGAAGCTATGTTCATGGGTGATGCCAACATACGAAGCATAAGTAGAATTTTACAGATGTTAATTGGTAATTTCAGAAGTTGTTAACCCCTGTGGCTATATTTATTACTGTTTTACTGTCTTTATTTACGTTAAAGCTTTTAAAGTCAACTATTGCATTCCACATATACCTGTTTGGTAAAACTGTACCATTCCTTTGACATTTCCAGCATATAGTTAAATAGCATTTCCTATGCAATTTGCTGAGTACGGTAGTTGTACTCATTCTTGCTTAAACAATCAATAGAAGAGTTTTGGGAAGATCCAGGTGTGCTCTACGAGCAAGAAGAACCGGTAGACTTTGACGACTCATCGGTACTAGGGTCTCTTGATTCGCCCAAGCTTCTGTGGTGCTAGCTTTTTTTGAAGTGTATTATATTACCTTCGGCTCAAATGCTCGCTCGCTTTTAAAACCGGGTCATTAAGCCCTATCTCGCTGTAATAAAAGTCATCTTTTGTTGTAATCGCTTGTTTGCTTGTGAAACCACGACTTTACAACTGAACATCCTGGACAGTTGTAAAGAATCTAGCGATCCCTAGTTTTGGGGTCGTTACAATTTTTTTTCCGGATAAGCGGCACCGTTTATTGGCTTATTGCCAAAGGCAGCGCCGACATTGCGTGACAAGTTTCTAGCGAATTTTGCTTGCCGCTGCCCAAATTTGACACGCTTGGCTCAAGGATCGCGCTGCCAATGCGCCGGGTCGCCTTCGACGCACGCCGCATAGTAAGCCAAGCCAGCCATGCACTATGGGTGTGTTTGGTTGTATGTATGTTCTCAGCCTGGTCTGTATATGTCATTCAGATTAAACTTAACTAGACTAAGTGGATGCAATGATGAGGTGTTGGGTTGTCTATTTCTGTTGGTCCAGACTATGCTGAGATATTGTTTGGTTGCCTGTATCTGACGCGGGAGAAGGTGAACAGACTCACAAGCGTTGATCAGCCTGCATGCGCTCAGCCTGGCTGAGGAGGGAAGTTTGAATCGAGTGTTTCCCTTGGATCTTGCCCAAGAGAGAATCTTGCATCCACTCAGCTAGACTCACCCACCCAACCAGACAACCAAACACCTAAAAACTTACATCTACTCATACAAACCAACCTCTATACAGACAACCAAACACACCCTATCAGTTCGCGGCACAGGCAACCCCAAATCACCAAATGAGACATACAGATTGGCTCGGCGCTCAAGCTCAACGTAAGATGCATGACGCACTATGTTTATCTCCGCCTTAATGGCGTAGACGATACAATATACGTGTACCTAGATACGTAGACAATAGCAGCTTCTCTTCCCGTTTGTGATGTTCAGGAATACGACTTATCCATTGAGCTATCGGTATCCACGTCGACACGTCGTGAGCCCCAGTTGGTCGATCCAACAGCCTCCCTATAAGAACACATGGACACCCGTGGCAGCTCCCTCCAAGTTCCATCTCGTCCAGAAGAAACAGTAGCAACAGAGTGAGCAGAAGTAGATAAGATTGTCACCGCCGGGACACACAATCGCAAGGGAGACACGAGCTAGTATGGGGAGGCACCTGGCTACCATGTGCGGGCTCCTAGTTGTTATGGTGACGTGCTTCTTGGGCTCCAACACGGCACGAGCCCAGGTCCTCTTCCAGGTACGTACGTACGTGCTGAAGCCAGCGTGGCGTGTACATTATCACTACAGTGCACGCATTCGCTGCGCGCGCGCACATGCATATACCGCTATTTAGCCCATGAATCATGATCGATCAGCTTTGCGTGTTGCTAGCTAATTCACGCGTGCGTATGCAGGGATTCAACTGGTCATGGTCGAACCTCTTTCTATGACCATGTAGTTGGTTTCGACCAGTTGTGGTCGAACCTAATCCTACGACCACATAGTCGGAAGCTTCTACGATCACGTGCAGTCGAAACTCCTTCTGAGCACGCGTAGTCAAAACTCCCCTGTGTAGTTGAACTTTCTTCAACTACACGTAGTCGAAGTCGCCTTCCGACCACGTCCAATCGAAAGCGACGAACAGTACTCGAAACAAACAGTACTGAAAACGAAAAAAAACTCAAAATTGGTTTCGGGAACGACTGCTCTCTTTTTTTTCTTTTTCTATTGCTTTTTTCAACTTTTACATGGCACTATGGCCTCTTTATATACACACGCGAACCCAAGCTAAAGCCGACTCACATACGCACACGACCAAGGTTCCGACTCGGACTCCAATTCTCCAATCCGAAAACTAACACAAATTACCAAAAAAAGATTAAACCCAACAATCACCCCTTTAATCTCGTTTCTTCTCTTTGGTCACGCCAATCTCATCTTTCGACTTTTCGACACAGACCACTGTGCCTTGCCTTGGTTTTGATGCTTGCCTGGACTCGACCGTTATTTTTCTCCTGGCTATCCATCTGCTCTTCTCCTCGCGTGCATCTCGCCTCGTGTGCGTGTTCGCCCGTTGACCCGCCACCTGGGCCGCTTGCATGCACGTTTGCATGTACACCTCCCGCGCCTCCTACGCCATCAGCATGCAACCCCTGTTGTACTTCAGGCCCGCTGTATTGACCCGCACCATCTTGACTCTCTGTGCCGCTGCCTCCAACAGAATTTCCCACGTTACTCCCTCCAGGAGCAATTGCATGCATGCCTCCTGCACTTGCATGCAACCGATCATGGGGCACGCCACATGTGCATCCTTGAATTTTGTCATTGAGTATTTCTACTCTTTGTCTACCCTCCTTTGGCTTGCCTCCTGAGATTGCATGCAATCCCGAGCCGTTGCTTGCTATGCATGGATGCGCATGGGGCCCGCTGCCTCTAGTTGTGTGTATGCTATGTCCTTCATGCGTGTGGGACTCACCACTCCCTGCAACGCCCACCGCGCCTCGCACCTAGGCTGAACTCAGCCTTCCTTGCACGCCTGTCTAGGCTGGAGCACCTTTTCCCACGACCACCTGGGCTGGAGCACCCGCTCCCACAACCACCTCAGCTGGAGCACCTGCTTCCATAACCACCTAGGCTTCAGCATTACCTGAGCCTCTCGCTCCTCTCTCTTGGACCAAGTCTTCCCACTTTCCCGCATATATATCAGCTGAGGCTACACGGCCTCTAACTCCTGCAGAGGTGCTTATCCCCTCGTCCGTTGCATGCTCGTGAACAGCTTCGAGCACCGACTTTTGCTGATAGGACCCGCAGCCTTGAATTTCCAAGACGTTGCTTGGTGCATGTGCGCCATCTTGTCCTCCCAAGCTACCCGAGATGCTACTTCCTGCAGCAACCACATGTGCGCCCAGCCCACTACTCACTGCAGCATCTAGCGCATCTGAAACGCTACCATGGCCTAAGTAGTCACCTGCATACGTGCTTCCTTGGGCGGCTGGTCCTCATAAGCCACTACCCGCTGCACCTTCTACGTCAACTTTGTGCACGCTGCACTCTTCATGCGCGAGGGACTCACCGTCCCCTTGCACACCGTATGGACCTTCTGAGGCTCCGCCTGCTGCGCCTCCAGTGTCAACTGCGTGTTGCCCCTGGGTCCCACCATGTCCTTGGCTTTGGTCGATACCCAAGTTCCACTCTGGCTCCTCCAGACTGTCCTGCCGGTTCGGGGAAAAATTTCAAGAAAATTTTGTATAACCGGTTCGGGAATTTTTTTTCACCTTCATCAACAACCTACCGCTTCGATCATATAGCCATAGGAATGTATCGAACATGACAACTTTGCTATGTCCTTCAGTTAGTTGGCCAATGCTTACGATGTTGTTGCATAAGTTGGGTATATAATATACCTCAGTCAAAATCCTCTGTTCCCCTCCTTTGAATTGGAACAACACCGTTCCCTTTCCTTTGATTTTCACGGTGGACCCATCGCCGAACTTGACGTACCCCTCGACGGTGAATTCCAGATCACAGAACTTGTTTCGTTCGCCTGTCATCTGATTACTGGCCCTATTGTCGAAATACCATACGTCGAAGCTGACATGTGTTTCACCGTCGGCTCGCAATCGTGGCTCTACTTTTTCTTCATTCAGTAGAACCAGGTTGCGCAACTCCGTGCTCACCGCTAATAACAATTTTGTATCTTCCTCCTCCTGTGTGTGTGAGGTACGCCTCCTCCCCGCGGCGCTTTCTCTTGCACTCTGAGGCGTAGTGGTCGTACACGTCACAGTTAAAACATTTTATGTGACTCTTGCCGCGGCTCGTCCCAGATCCCCGACCGGCTTCTCCATCCTGGCGTGTCGTAGTTGAGCCACCATGACCTCCCCTACCTCGACCGCGGCCTCGCCCGTGTCTATGCTCATGGCTTCTTGATGAGTCATGATCGTCCTCCTCTAACGAGCCAGTATTGGACCCTTGTCCCTTAGAGAAAGACGACGAGTCTCTACCGCCGCTTTTTTTGTCGCGCCTGCCACTCAGCTTGAGTGAACAGAAACTGGCTCTCGGTGTTTCCAATATTGCCATGACGAAGAATTCGCTCCTCATATGCCTTCAACCGACCGATTGCCTCTTCGAATGGTATTGCATCAAGATCAGAGTATTACTCGATCGATGCCACCAACTGAAAGAATTTGTCGGGCACCGAATCAAGAAGCTTCTTGACAAGTGTGGTATCCTCCAGAGTATTGCCAAGAACACTGTACTTGGCTGCCATGCCACTCAATTTGCCGGCAAACTCGTCGATCGTCTCCCCTTCTTTCATGCGCAACACCTCGAGTTCGCTCTTCAGGGTCTACAGGTGTGCCTTCTTCACACAATCTGCACCAATGTAGTGAGTCTTCAGATAGTTCCAAACATCCTTTGCAGATTTTTTATTTGCCATCTGCAGAAGGACATCTTCGGGGGCAGCCTGACTGATGAAGGCTCTCGTTGTTTTGTTCTTCTTCTTGTCCATAGCCACTTCGGCCACCAGTTCAATTACTTCCCAGATACCCTAGGCATCCATGATCGCCTCCATCTTGATCGTCCACATAGTGTAGTTGGACGTCGTCAGCATCGAGCATTGGTACGGCATGCCGCTGCTCTCCCTCGCGCGTCTGCTGGATGGCAAGCGCCATTGTCTCGAACCGAAGGATCGAGCTGGTGCTCTGATACCACGTGTAGACAAACCCGTCACTACTACAAAAAGGCTAATACTGAACGCCTCATCACAGACGGTTGCCCAAACCCGCTCAGATATATGCATTCACGCACGGTTTTGGTTTTGCGGCCGCTCGTGTTATCGGTCGCACTAAAAATCGTCTGTGAAGAGGTAATATTACAGACGGTTCATGTTGAAAACTATCTGTGAAGTATCACAGACGGTTCTCAACAAGAACCGTCTGTGATATTACTTAGTATCAGACACGGTTTTCAAAAACAACCGTCTGTGATACTTCACAAACGGTTTTAATAATGAACTGTTTATGATATGAGACCATATCACGGACGATTCTATTGTGGAACCGTCTGTGATAAGTGACGAGGATTAAAACATCTGTATATTGTTTTAATACACAATAAAAGACCATACATCTTCATGGTCGTAATTCCTAAAACTAACGACCTCCGGGTCGAAGGATTCCAGATGTTACATAAGGGTACCCTAGTCGACAAGGTCTCAGATTTAACCTCCCACTGTAATCGCCGAAAACGCTATGAACTAGTGTTTATAACTAATCCCGAATATATTCTTACCATGCGATAAATATAGCATATGCTGTATACTTCATACCACACGGTTAGATAATCCTAAAGACACTGACCACAACTACCAAACGGTTTGATGTCTCTCAGGCACTGAACCGTCGCGCAGTTAGACACATTGTTAACTGTGCACTAAGCCCCAACCAGTCGCAACGCTTCACCAGGGATGCCTCCTCCAGGAGTAACTACCACCCCTTCGGAAGTTACTTAAGCACGAAGCACAGAAGATCAAAGGGTAGAGCAAAAGAGCGAAACATCAACACAAGTTCTACAGATCAAGAGACAAACTGAGACAAGCAAGATAGCAATCTTCACATCCAATGTAATTAGGATTAGTCCCTAGTCGGGTCGAGAGCACCCCCCCCTTTGTAAATCCAGTTCATATCAATAAAGAGCGGCCCCATTTTCTCCCAGGAATTATCGCGTCATTTTCCTCTTTCATTTTCATAAGATCGGCGATTCGATCGTCGACAGCTGGCGCCGTCCGTGGGGAAGAAGACGCAAGTTTCCTGAAGAAACTCTCCGCTCATCAAATCCTCGTTCATTCTCCGTAATCGCTGGTGCGACTATGCCCGAGGTTTGGAATGAGGAGAATTGGTTCTACCTGGCGGACTACGCCGACCTCGATATGGAAGGATGCATCCGTGCCATGCAAGAAAACGGCATGTCATCCTCCTCCTCCTCCTCCTCCTCCGCCAGTTCGCACCTCGCCGACGTTGGCAAAATCGACCAGATGGATGAGGATCCACCATTACAACAAGTGGCGCTTCCAGCCATTCTGACCAGCTCAGAATATCCGGAAGCCACTCCAAGCCCGGTCCTTCCGACTGGCCAAACAGGTGATAAAATTTCAGCACCGCAATCCGAGAATCTCTATACTCTCGATGAGATTATGGCTGAAAGATATTCACCTATGGCTTCTGGCAATTCAAGGAGCGAGCCGACACCTAGTAACGGTGTCGATGAAACCTCCACTAGTCGTAGGCCATGTGGGGATGATAAGGCTCCGCATACGATCGGCGGTTCGCTGGATCAGGCTGAGTCCACCAAGAAGGCCTCAGGAGGTGCTCATCTCCGACCGCTCTCCATCGTGGAAACTTCTAGTAGAAGTATTGAGAAACTCTCCATTAATTACGACGGAAGCTCATCGGAAGATCACTACTAGAGGCACAATGTCAATGCAATCGGAGATGCAAATCAAGATGCCTTGCACGGTCCTACACACTCTGCCTTATCACCACATATTGATGGAGATGATACTGGCCGTCAAGCACCAACTTCCGGAGGCAACAAAACTGATCGATGTCCATCAGTTAACTCGCCTGGCACTGCCCCACCGAGAGTAGCTGATAGGACACAACAAATCCAGAGGTCGGGAGAAGGTTCAGACCTACGTACACCTACGACCAGTCTAAAACCCCCAAGATTTTCGATAACTGTACAAAACTTGCGACGTGTTCAAGATATGTTGAATAATTCTAGCCCTACTTTAGCAGAAACTCCAGGCTTTGTACAGCTAGTAGGCCAAGTATCAGAAATTCTCCAACAGACCATGCAACGCACGGAAGCGTACAGGGAACAAAGGGTCTCACGGAATCAAATCATGACTTCATCCCAACGTTCCTCCCTCAGCAGAGGACAGCATGGTCATGCCAGGGAACAATCGATACCAGGACCTCCTCGGCAATTCTGACCAAGGAGTCACGAGGGGAGAAGGCTATTCCAGGTAGCCACTCCCCCACCACATCGAGAAGAACCACCGCTTGGACCTGACGATCTCTGACATCATCTAAATCAAGCAGACGGTCGAAGGCATCATATCAATGTTCACGAATCGGATCGGCACCGAGCTCTAGCTTTCCAACCTTAGGAACCGGTCTCCGATCGACATAATCCAAAGACCTTTTCAAAGAAGGCACTATGAATCGATCACGGGTTATCGAGCCTTCTCTGCAGGCTCAAGTCGTGCGCTGGCCTAACCGGTTCCGGCCGCCAACTTGATAAGTTCAATGGGACCCAAAACCCATTGGAGTTTCTCCAAATATACACCACCGCCATCGAGCTACCGGTGGCAATGAGAATGTGATGGCTAACTATTTACCCACCGTGCTCAAGGGTCTCGCCTTGGCCGTGGTTATTAAACCTACCGCTCGGATCAATCTATACTTGGGAGCAACTCGCGACCTTCTAATTGCCAACTTCAAGGTACGTGCGACGACCGCCCTGGAAAGGAGGACGATCTCCACCGAATCCGGCAGGGCTCTGATGAGACGCTACGTCAATACATCAAGAGGTTCAGTCAGGTTCGTAATTCCATACCAAAGGTCGCAGAGTCATCTGTTATCCGTGCTTTTAAACAGTTCGAGGAATCGACGGTTTATGGAGGACATAGCCATGAACCCTCCACAAACAACCGCCAAACTTTTGACATGGCGATAAGCACGCCACCGCTAACGGCAATCAAGTGGTGTGAAGCCATTGATCGAAGACAAGGTTCCCCACCCGACCGACAAACAAGAGAAAAGAATAACAAGTCTCTCAAGAAGAAAAAGAACCGTAGACCCGACGATAAGGAAGTCCTAGCGATTCCTAAAAAGTTCACAAAGGGTAAAAAGGACTATACTGGTCGAAGCAAAGCAAAAGCTCCAACCGAAGCATTCCAGAAAAACAAGAAGTGGTGTCCACTTCACCAGCAAGCAGGGCATGATCTACGCACCTGTCGAGTTTGGCAAAAGAAACTAGAGGATTATTATGCAGGTAAAGGACCATTTCCCGTAATACAGGAACCCGGAGAAACGAGTTCCAAAAAGGACAAGGATGGCAATGAAGAGATGAAGTACCAGGATCCTCAACACACGATCAACATGATCTTTGGCGGGTCTTCTTTCTACGAATCAAAACGTCATCTGAAGGCCATGGAGCGGGAGGTCAACCTTGTCGAATCTCCGACCATCATCAAACCATCAAAGTGGTCGGACACGGCAATCTCCTTCATCAAAGAAGACTGCCCCATCCCTTCGACTCGATTAGGTAGGTTCCCCATTGTTGTTGAACCAACTGTTAACAATTGTAGGGTTAATCAAGTCTTGATAGATGGAGGTAGCTCTTGAATATATTATTTATGGGGCTTTAGAAGAAATGCAGTTCCTGTGTCAAGGTGAAACCAGTGAAATATGTCTTCCGTGGCATAGTTCCTGGCTCCACCGCTAAACCGATAGGACAAGTTTCCCTACCGGTTACGTTTGGAAAGCCTGATAACTTCTGAACGGAAAAGATTTTGTTCAATGTGGTAAACTTTCAATCTGCATACAACGGAATCCTTGGTCGACTGGCATTATCAAAGTTCTTGATAGCCATGCATTACGGTTATCAAAGTTTGAAAATGCCGGGACCAAAGGGAGTCATCACAATTCAAGGAGATAAAAAAATGGCTTATTTGTGTGATCGAAAATCCTTTGAACTGGTCGAGGAACTTCCGACCAGAGAGGCTAATCCATCTACCATGCAGGTCAAGCACTCGAGGCCGAAGATGATACCCAAGCCTTCCGACCAGACAAAGGTAGTACCACTCGACAAATGCGCTTCTCCGGACAGCGCCAAGTCGCCACCTGGATCAGGAAACACTGACTCATCTACCCGCAAGATTCTGGTCGGGGCAAGACTCGGCCCCAAATAGGAAGAGTCGCCGCGTCTCCTCCGAGCAAATCAAGACGTGTTCGCTGCAAGCGTCCGATATGCCCGAGTCCCCGAGGTGATCGAGCACAGCTAGCTCTCCACCGACAAAAATCGATCAAGCAAAAGCCGCGGCGTTTTGCACCTGATCGAAAGGAAGCAATCTAGTCGGAGATTGACAAAATCCTCGAGGCTGGGTTTATTTGTGAAGTCGACCACCCTCAATGGCTCGCCAATCCTGTGATGGTTAGAAAGAATAATGGGAAATGACGAATGTGTATCGACTTTACAGATCTTAATAAAGCATGTCCGAAGGATGAGTTTCCCCTTCCACGCATTAACCAACTTGTAGATTCCACTTCTGGGTGTGAGTTACTAAGTTTTTTAGATGCGTATTCTGGGTACCATCATATTAATATGTGTAAAGAAGATGAAGAGAAAACTTCCTTCATCACCCCATAAGGCACTTACTGCTATGTTAAGATGCCATTTGGTCTCAAAAACGCTGGTGCAACTTTTCAAAGGTTGATGCAAAAAAACCTTTAGTCCACAAATAGGTCGGAATCTAGAAGCCTACGTTAATGATCTGGTCGTAAAGAGCACTAACGCTAGCGATCACGTTCCTGACTTACAAGAAACTTTCAACAACTTGAGAAGGCATAACCTCAAGTTGAATCCAGAAAAGTGTGTGTTCGGAGTTTCTGCTGGAAAACTGCTCGGTTTCCTAGTCTCGGCTAGAGGTATCGAAGCAAATCCAGTAAAAATAACGGCCATTGACCAGATGCGCCCCCCGACCACGAAGAAGGAGGTCCGAAAACTAACCAGCTGTATAGCAGCGTTAAGTCGTTTCATAGCAAGCTTAGGGCAAAAAGGATTACCTTTCTTTAAGCTTCTTCGGAAACATAGAAGTTTCGAGTGGACTAAAGAGGCAAACAATGTCTTTAAAGAAGTTAAAAAGTACCTTACGAAAACCTCGGTTTTAGTCTCTTCGAGATCGGGGGAAACATTGCTAATTTACATGGCAGCAACACCACAAACAGTTAGTGGTGTACTGGTCGTAGAAAGGAATAACATCCAACGATCTGTTTATTACGTAAGCGAAGTCTTACATGGACCAAAGAAAAGATACCCACAGGTGCAAAAGTTGCTCTATGGTCTCCTTATGTCTTCGAGGAAGCTAAGGCACTACTTTCAGGCCCACAAAGTGGTCGTACCAACCGGGTATCCCCTTGGTCAAGTCCTTGGAAACAGGGAATCATCAGGATGAATAGCAAAATGGGCGGTTGAGTTAGGGGCGTTCGACCTCCATTTCATCTCACGAACAGCAATCAAGTCCCAGGCAATAGCAGAATTCATTGCCGAATGGACAAACCCTGAACCCACTCAAGGGCCCGAGTACGAACACCACGATGAATGGACAATGTACTTTGACGGCTCCTTGATGCTAAAAGGCTCGGGGGCTGGAGTTGTCTTGATATCCCCTATTGGCGAACACATCAAGTACGCCATCCAGTTAAATTTTCCTGCCACAAACAACATGACAGAATAAGAAGGTTTATCGGCGGGACTCGAGCAAACTGCTCGCTTCGGGATTCGCAGACATTAGTGAAAGGCGATTCTCAACTAGTAGCGAATCAAGTAGGGAAATAGTATCAATGCTCGAGTACCAAGATGTCATCTTATCTGGCGGAAGTACGGAAACTCGAAAAGCACTTCTTCGGTTTTCAGATCTAGCATATTCCTAGAAATGAAAACTTTCTAGCAGACCAGTTAGCACGGATGGCCTCCATGAGGACAACCGTCCCGTCCGGAGTTTTTCTCGAGTAACTCGATTCGCCCTCGGTGGTCGAGCCTTTCGAGATCATGCATGATTCCTTACAGGTCGTACATACCGATCGTGAGAACATGGATGCTCCACAGGTCGTTGACGGTTGGCGCTGTCACGATCAAGGTAGAGACTGGATGACATCGATCTACAATTATCTTCAGCATGATATAATTCCAGAAGATGATGTAGAGGCTGATCGTATAGCACAAAAAGCCAAATCATACACTCTTATTGAACGTACCTTGTATAAACAAGGATCTCACGGAGTGTTGATGAGATGCATATCTCAATCGGATGGCATTAAGTTGCTAATCGAAATCCATGAAGGAGTTTATGGAGCACATCATTCCTACGTAACATCGGTCGGTAAAGCCTTGAGCAAGGATACTATCGCCAACCGCCTTCATGATGCAAAAGAGCTCGTGACGGCGCGACAATGTTAGTTTCATAGCCGACAAGTACATCAGCCGGCGCAAGCTTTACAAACAATTCCTCTTTCTTGGCTTTTGGCAACCTGGGGACTGGACATTCTGGGACCTTTCCCAAGAGCAACCATGGGCTTCAAATTCTTTTTTTGTCATGATTGACACGTTTACAAAATGGATTGAAGCCGAGCCTATTGTTAAAACTACAACTGAGGCTGCTAAAAGATTTCTAACAAAAAATGTGATCACACGATTTGGTGTACCCAGTTGTATAATCACAGACAACGGTGCCCAGTTCTCAAGCGGTCAATTCCAAGAATTCTGCGACGAACTTGGTATCAAGGTTTA
Organism: Phyllostachys edulis; assembly: GCA_036346405.1. Classification (NCBI taxonomy): domain Eukaryota; kingdom Viridiplantae; phylum Streptophyta; class Magnoliopsida; order Poales; family Poaceae; genus Phyllostachys; species Phyllostachys edulis. Next base: position 51,162,001 of record CM070560.1, read on the forward strand.
TTTTGCTTCGGTTGCTCATCCACTGAGCAATAGAGCAGTTGAGCGAGCCAATGGTATCATCATGCAGGGGATCAAACTCCGAGTATTCGACTAGTTAATCAAACGGTAAGGAGCTTGGGTCCAAGAACTTTAAATCAGATATGGGCGTTCAACCACGACTAGTCGTATGCGGCCGTGAAACGCCATTTTTCTTGGTTTATGGTGCCAAGCCATGCTTCCTCCGTAACTAAAACTTGGCTCGCCGAATCGATTGTTTCAACGAAGCGATCAAAATGAACGACGACTCGACGTTATCAATCTCCTTGAAGAACGACGAAACGAAGCCCTAGTACGATCAGTAGTATATCAACAAGCCATGCGAAGGTACCATAGTCGTAAGGTGCAACCTCGCAGCCTTGTCAGAGGTGATTTGGTTCTCGAAAAAATTCAGAATCAGCAAATCGCAACAAACTTTCTCCTAAGTGAGAAGGTCCTTACACGTGGGTCGGGTTACTCGACCGTGTTCTCATGCGACTAGCCATGCTCTGACGGGCAAGTTTTGTCAAATTCTTGGAACATTGATCAATTGCGTAAGTTCTATGTCTAATTCTTTTTTACATTATTTCAATTCTTTTCATTTCATTAATGCATTAATTCATTTCTTTTCGACGAGTGATATGGTTTATATATCTATACCTATATTCTGGTCACCTATTATTGTTGTTTAAGATGGTCGGAGAAGACAATTTTTTCTCTCCGATATCCTTTATCAGGATCTCTATTACTCTTTGGCAACGATATCTCATGTCATCATACGTAGATAGGTCCTAGTCATGATCATTCCATGAATGATTCCACGCGCAACCATACGAGTAAAAACAGAGCATAGTATAAAAAACTTCATGTAGTGCCTTATACTATTAAGATTATAAAGATTATATTTCTTCATTTCAAAAATCTGTTCTACTCTCGTTTAAGCCATCGGCTCAGACACGTAAAACCTCCTAGTTGAAGTCTCTCCTTTTTCAAGACGTGGTCCCGCCCACTAGAAGGAGCTTCCTAGCGACGGTTCTTTTCTTCACGATCCTCGCCGCCAATGAACTTGAGCTCCGGCACGCTTTTATGAAATGTTTTTCTATATCTTCTATTCTAATAAAGATTTTTCGACCAGCTTTTGGGTCGATATATAAATACGATCACTTATCGTTTTTTGCATGCATTCTTGCATTTCTACTTTTGTCAATACAACAAATCTTTTTTTCGACCATATACAATTTTGTTTGGTATTTCGATTATGACAAACAAAAGATCTATAACTAGTCGAAATCATACACTGGTTCTAACCAAAATGATTTTCTAGTATTGTTACGATCAGTTCTGTCTTATGATCAGTATAAACCCTCCAAACAATGGTTTTGACTTTTTATTTTCTCCTTCTTGGCAAACTACTTGTCTAGTAAAGCTCTTCTACTACAAAGCAGTCGGGGGGGCTACGGAGTATACGAGAATTTTACAAAGTCAACGGGATAAAAAGATGATTGTTGATGACACAAAGGTAAGTTTTATTTACAATTCTTATATTACAATGCCCTACTCTTGAGTATCTCCAGACTAATTACTGCTTCATGGAGATCCGACATCCATCTCCTCTACAATTTTGTCTCCAAGTGGCCTAAGTTCTTCCATAAGCTTGGTCGCCTCATCAGGCAGGCAGTTGAAGTCATCCTCAACGGCTTGGAGATTAATAGAGGGGTCAGAATCCTTCAATTTTGCCAGCACAAAATTGACTCCAGTAGCAACGCCTTCTTTCATAGTCTGGGCATAATTCTCTTGAGTAGTTTTGAGCAGACCACCGAGATCTTCTAGAAGTTGACCCAAGTAGTTCATTTTCTCTATTGGATCTCTTAAATCAGGCATGCTTGATCCTGATCCTATATCAAAGATCATCTTTTTCAAAACATGAATCTTGTTATCAAGATTCTGCACAAGAGCTGCCTCCTTTACCTGCTCAAATTCCAGAGCCTTTTCGGTTCCGTTCAGCGCTTGTGTTTGCTCTACACGAGTAAAACAAGTAGTAAAGCACAACATGATCAGAGGGAGATAATAAGTTTAGTCTACGACCTATTACCTTCAATTCTCTTGTTCAGTGTCTCATTCCTGGTCGATGCCTCTGCAATCGACCGGTCCTTAGCTTGATTCTCTTCTTCAAGCAGAGTTATTTTGGCTTTACCAGCCACGACTTCTTCTTTTATTTTTTCCAAATCTATCGAATGCGATAAGGGAATAATTAAAGAAGAACAGAGGATTGAAGAAGGAAAAAGGTTAAGAGGAAGGTCCTTACTTTCCAATTCGGAGTGCTTTTGCTCCAAGTCCTTAATTCGCTGGGTTAGTCCTCCGATCACAGCGAAGTTCTCGACCATATGCTACACAAATAGCATTCTCTCTTTAAAGTTTCCTATAAACTTTTAAGAAAGACTATGAAACTGGTCGTAGATACTTACTCGGATTGCCAAATCATTATAACCTTCTAATATCAAATCAGGACGCATTTTAATTTGGCGATCCGATATTTTTCCCCATGCCTCATCAAGCTCCTTATCCTCGATAAATCAGGGGTGAAAATGGAACTTGTCAGGTTTTGAGGGATTACCAACATTGGTCAGAACCTGTTGAGGGCCTTTAGGTGCATCTACCTCCGCAGAAGGAGTTAGAACCACCAATGGATCCAACTCGACTGTTGTCTTTGGCACCGCCGGGGCTTCTTCGACCACTATAACCTTAGGAACTTTGTCCCGGAAGTGCTTTGGTCAATAACTTCCACGGTGCCGGGTCCTCAGAAGATTCTGGCCTAATCGACCTAACACCGTAAGACCAGACAAAACAAAGAAGCGGAGTTCAAAACACCAAATCATCAAGAAACTATTAAAGGTATACACTCATACGACCTCTTTTCATTTGTACATATCTAGTTAGTTTCTTGGATTTTACTTTGAAACGCCGTAGAGTAAACTCTATACCGCCAAATTTTCCTTTTTTTTTCTCAACCAAATTCGCTTGGTTTTGAGCTCGGCAGGTTGGTTAAACCCTCACATCCTCCCGACAGATATCGAGGCAATATCCTCACCAACCGGTCGAGGATAGTATCCCCGACCATCGGATCGAGGGGAGTGGTTTCATCAACCTCCGATCGCTTGTTTCAAGAATAATCGTATGGTCGTGAACCACCAAACCGAGTCTATAGTTTCGCAGCCTACGCTCTGCGGACCTTCATTTTTCTCCACCTAAATCAAAAACGAATTTGGTTAGGTGATGAAATTTTTTTATCTAGAGTATATATATTCTTTTTTCATGCTCTATTACCTCGGAGATTCATCTTCTTCCAAAGCATCGAGCACGAATCGGTCGAGCCACGGTGGGATGTTGATCCTCACCGATTGTACAATTCGCAACCCGACCGACTACGTAAATAGTGCAAGATCAATGAATCTGTTTGAGAATATATATATATATATATATATATATATATATATATATATATATATATATATATATATATATATATATATATATATATACACACATGATAAAAGAGGTTTGATTATTCATTTTAAGTCTTGCCAATCTCTCTTCACAGAGACTATTGCCAAGATATCGTGGAATGCAACCTTTTCACTAAAGCTTCTCAAATAGCAGATCATCCCGACCGCTCTCTTATTTCTCAAGAGAAAGTCCTTTAAAAAAAGAAGGAAGGAAGGAGACAAGAGCAAATTTTAAGGTATTACGATAATCAAATAATGAATCATACTGGTCAGAGCTTTTCTCAAAGACTTATCACCTCCTGAGATAGCTTCATCATGACCAATGGACCATAGCAGGGAATGAGTCCGGAGCCTCAAAGGACTAATCTGGTATTTGGTGAAGTCCCTCACCACATGCCAGGAAGTCAAGCCCTTGACCCTCAGGTCATAGATGGCATTCACCCATCTTTTGACCAATCCTGTCTTCTCCACGGTCTTCCTCCACTTGGGATTCTCGTCATTTTAATTCCCAAGTAAAGGCCATCATTCCTCGTAACCGTCATGTAGAACCAGCTCTTTTTCCATGATGACCACGAGGATTTTGAGTACATTTGGATGTACTCATTGGCCTTCCCGTCATGAAGGCGTAGCGTGCATTCTCTAGGAGTCCCTGTGTGTTTCTCCGACATAGCCATCCGATAAAAATACATGAAGAGCCTCAAATTTGGACGCACTCCCAGGTATGCCTCACATAGGTTGACAAAGCCTCTCACACAGCCAAAGCATGAGGCATACACAAGAGCTATCAGTATTAGATACCTAAATGATTGACTCTAGTGCAAGTGGGAGACTGTTGGAAATATGCCCTAGAGGCAATCATAGAGATTATTATATTTCCTTTTGTTCATAATGTTGGATAAAATGTTATCTTGTTCCAAGAATAATATTGTTAATATTGATTATCAAGTATGTGACTTGATTACGAAACTCTATATTTCTGCGATAATTATTCTTATATGATCCCTGGTCGGAAACATATGAGGACACATATGAATAGACTAGCATATGTATTGGTTGATGACTATGTTTTACGGGTCATGGATATGGAGATATCAAACCAATAATATGGACACATGTTAGAGGACATGATGTTGGATTAGACCCATCTTGAGACACTATTGAGATTGTTATGATTCTATGTGTCGTTAGTTGGTCTCAAGCAATGTTGATGTATAATCCTTAGACATGAGATCAGCATGGTTTTCTATATATGTAATAGCACTCTTAGGGGTTGCCAAACGCTACACCGTAACTGGGTAGTTATAAAGGTAGCTTTCGGGTATGCTATGAAACATGCAGAGGAATGTGACTGGTCGGATAAGGGATTTGCCCCTCCTAACATAACAGGAGAGATGTCTCTAGGCCCCTCGTTGTGATAGGATAAAGAAAGTGCATGGCCATGCCACTAGTAGTCGAAGTGTTCGACCACGTGATGTAATCCGACACTCGATCGATAAAGTATTGAACAGTCCATGGATGACACAATATCTCACCTGAAGTTCAACTATACATCGTGAGGCAAAGGGAGTATACACGAGTAGGTTGTTTAATTCGAATAGTTACGGACTGGTCGTATGGAGATACAAGCTGGTCGAGATCGGTCGAACGTAGTCATAGGGTGGTCGTAACGTCGTGAGGAATTACGAATCGTCGTGACCAAATACTGAACCGGTCGATAGAGATAGGACTCGTCGTAAGTGATGAGGACCTGTTAAGAGATCATATTGCATTAAGGTTCGTCCGATATAATTTGTGTGTATTCGGAATCGTTATGTTCTCATTAGGAGCCGCTTTACTCATGATCGGAAAGGGTTTCCGAGTCACAACCGACACGCATGAACCTGCTGGGTCACACACTTAACGGGTTGGAACAAACCAAGACGGATACGATTCAGAACGTGTTCGGATTGGATCCGCCACGAGCACTATATATGGAGATGCATGAGGCTGTTGGGAAAGGTAAGCGTGAATCACCACCGAAACCCTAGCCGCCATCTTTCTGAGAGCTCTATTGTGCGAATTGGTGCTAGCACACCTGCGCATGGTTGTTTCTTCCCTGGACGTGTGGATACCGTAGAGGCGCTACTGCGACTGTTGCGCTTGAGGACAATCCACGATCTTCACAGAGAACTGCAGAGGTTGCTGGAGGAGACGATCGACTCGCGAGGACGCTGGACGATTGACTACGACCACTACATCAACTTGCTCGACGCTGGACGATTGACTATGACCACTACATCGACGCGCTCGACGTTGGACCAGGCTGCTCAAACCCTTCTTCCGCTGCTCTGCGCGTTTGGTGGTAATGATCTATGATCATCTACTTGCTTGGCTTTCGGTTTTATGGTAGAAATTTTTGATTTGTCGCTATCGTAGAACTATATATATATATATATATATATATATATATATATATATATATATATATATATATATATGTATATATATATGTTTTAAAGGCACAAACAAATAATTGCTGATGGCTTTATGGAGAAAAAGTCATCATGAGCGGTTTGACCACAAATCGCTCGTGATATATCAATCATTACAGATGGTTTGTGACTGAAACCGTCTATGATATGTAAGCGTCTGTGATAGTTGCATATCACAGACAGTTCTCAGTTAATAACCATTTGTGATAGTATGCATCACAGACGGTTTGAAAACCGTTTGTGATGGCCTCATATCATCACTGACACATAAACTCAGACGGCTCACGAAATCGTCTGTGATGATGTTTTTGAACCGTCTGTGAAGACCTTTTTTGTAGTAGTGCGTGCAGTCGAACTTCCTTCGACTAGGTAGTCGAAAGCTTCGACCATTCGTGGTCGAACCTCTTTCTACGACCACATAGTCGGCTTCGACCAGTTGTGGTCGAACCTCCTTCTACGGCCACATAGTCAAAAGCTTCTACGACCATGTGCAGTCAAAAACTTCTACGACCACGTGGTCGATCGAAACTTCTTCCGAGCACCCGTAGTCGAAACTCCCCTGTGTAGTCGAACCTTCTTCGACTACACGTAGTCAAAGTTGTCTTCCGACCACGTCTAGTCGAAAGCGACGAACAATACTCGAAACGAAAAAACTCACGATTGGTTTCGGGAGCGACTTACAGTTAATCTTAATTTATTGAGCTGTTGGCGCAGTTCCACGACCACGTGTTCGACTGGAACCTGAAGGAGGACATAAGCGCATTGGCCGCGATCCGGAAGAGAAACGAGATCCATCCGGGGAGCAAGCTGAACATCCTCGAAGCCGAGGGCGATCTCCACGTCGCGATGATCGACGACAAGGTTATCACGAAGCTTGGGCCGAGACATGATATGGGCAACCTGATCCCATCGGATTTCCGTGTCGTGGCACACGGCAACGACTACTGTGTTTGGGAGAAGAGTGGGCTCCGAGTTCCGGCCGGGCGGTATCACTAGCCAGAATTTTGTAAGGGCGGTTTGTGCCCGTAACATGTGTGGAATTCGGTGCTGTGGAAGCGTGAATGTAGCGGTCTACTCTGTCTGGAGTAGTCAAACGAAGGGACAGTGTCACGTAGAAGCACTCCAATGAACGGCTTCTGCAGATCTTCTCTCTGCTGTCTGCTTTGGGCCGTTGGCCACGCGAAGGCACCGAAGACGCGCCTGCTCTGCACCGCGTCCCGTGCCGCCACGCGAGAGGCACCCACAACAACAACAGCTGGGCTGGGCGAAAACGTGACGCGCTTCCACCGTTCTTGTTGTGTGAGCTGGAAACCTGGGGGGCAGGTAAGGACCAGGCACCGCGGCTGTCTTTTACGGGTTTTGCATCTGGGCCGTTAGCACCGCCAATTCTGGATGTCGCCAGAATTTTGAAGCCTATTTGAAAGGGAAATTTGAGGCGTGCCGCCTGGGCTTGGTCACACGCGCCGGCTTTCGTGTGTCTGTTGGGCCGAGCCAGCCCTCGCTCGAGCGTTCTGCGTCGGGCAAATACTCGGGTTGGAAAGACTTGGTGTACTGTGTCCCAAGTCCAACTCCAATCTTGCCTGCTTTGGACTGACTGACGGCACGCCGGGCATCCGATTAATATTTGGCGGTAGTTAATGGACTCGGATCGGAGGCACGGTTGACAAGTTGCACGGGGCCAGTGCAGCCGTGCAGGCTACGCGAAAAAGCAGCCTCAAGTTTTGAGCTTCCTCCTACTCATAGTAGCTTCGATATCCGCTGGAACTCCTCAACATCTTTCGCCCAAGATTGGCAAGGGGCAAAAGCGAATCACATCTACCCTGGTCGGCACTGGTGTCGCCCTCGGCCCACCGTCCGGGAGCAGCAGATTTGTGCGGCGCATGCTCCGCGTGGACTGACCGACCACGTAGGCCTGTGATTGAGACGTCACCCGCTGTTTATTCCTTGAGCAACCCTTCCAGGCGAGGGCAACTATTAAAGTCCAGTTTAGATGCATGAATTTTACAGAAATATTACAAGAATTTCAAGAGAACAGTTTAATTCTCCTAAGAATCGGGAAATATTTTCATGTTCCAAACGGCGCAACCCTTCCGGTTCGTCACGCCCCAAACAAAATCAAACTTTCACTTTGATGACCAAAATTTTCAATTCCAGATCAAAAACTCTCAATCCAAAAAACAATTCGAACTCTCAACTCAACCCCCCTTCGTTTTTTTAACTCAAACTAATCCACTTTCAACTAAAAAATTCAACCTTTCGACTCATGGATCCACACTTTCTACTCAAATTCCTATAAACTTTGAACTCGGAAATTAAATTCAGCTTCTAACTCAGAAATCCAGCCTTCAACTGAAAAACTCGGAAAATTTCAACTCGAATTTCAAACTTTCACTTCAAAAATCAATAAACTTTACATGTCACCTCCATCCACACGGCAGAGAGGTCTCTGTTGGTAAGCGAAGTCACGGACGTCTGTTAATTAGCGAAATCCCTTCTATGCTCCCTTATATCTAAATGGAAACTAGTTAAATGTTGGAAATTCCGTAAAAATCTAGAATACCAGTAAGAGAATTTACAATAATGTGACGTCAGCTGTCTATAAGACTTATCACGTAGGACATTAGATGACGTGAATGAGAGAGAAAGAGTATAGAGAATTGGGTCGTCTCTTATGCAGTAGTTGACTGTAAGTCTGTAATACGAAAAACAATACACATTATATATGAATAATTTATCTATAGAGATATGTAAAAAAACAACTCATTATAAGAGTTGTCTTTAGTGCTGTCTATATATGATATAGAGGGATACTATAGGCAGCAGATGTCTATAGGGCATGTACAATAGGGTGACATCAGCTATCTATAATCACTACTACAAAACAAGCTATAGAAGACGCCTCATCACAAACGATTCCATTGGAACCGTCTGTGATATGTAACTATCACAGACGGTTTTTAAATAGAACCGTCTGTGATACGTCACAGATGGTTCTTAATAATAACTGTCTGTGATAATCTTAAGAACCGTCTGTGAAGTATCACAGACGGTTCTATCTACAAACTGTCTGTGATGTCTCCGTATATCATAGACGGTTTATATTCTTGCCACGTAGTAGTGAATTCTTGCCACGTAAGATTTGTGATGGCGTGGATGAGACAGAATGAGGAGAGAGAAAGAAATTGTCTGGCATGCGACAGACGGTCTATAAAACCCTTATAGACAACACAAAACACCATTGCATGAGTTGTCTTTAGTGTTGTCTATAGCAAATATATTTTTTTCAAGCAAAAATTAAAAGATTGTGGGGTCTTATATAGACAACTCATTATATGGGCTGTCTTTAGTGTTGTCTACAGGTGACAAGGAGGGCTGATATAGACATAAGTTGTTTGTATCATTGTATATGCCCTAAAATGCTAGAATAGCTTTCGAAGAAAATCTAGAGTAGAGAGTCAATTACGCACTGATGGTGCACCACGCAGTAGCACACACCTAAGCTACAACCGCTTATAAAGCAAGTTCCAATCAATCACTGCTCCTTCTAGTCACGAAAAGAAGTCGTTTTTCATAACGTGCAGTGAAAATTTATAAACTTTGGCTCTCGATAATTTTTTTAATATTTAGAAGGGTAAATTTGTTCAGTGTCATTGCAATCGTTCGCGAGTTGCAAAATACCATCGTGAATGAGGTCGACTGAAAAATATCATTACAAACACAAAAAAAAACTCTGAAAAATATCATTGCCATCACGTTTTCCGTCACAAGGGTTACGAAACGACCCATCTACCCTCACTCTTTTTCTATTCCTTTTCCCTTTTTTTTTGGCTAAGGCCGGTCCCGCATGTTATTCTACCCTTGCTTCTCCTCCACAAGTCGCCACCCATGGTAAAGAACAGTGGTGGTGAGGCTTGGCTTGGGGGATATGCAAAATGGAATGTTGTAACATTCAAAAAAAAATTTAGAAAAAAAAATTAATTGTATTTCAAATATAAAACGAAAATTATGTTGAGAATATTTTAATTAGGCTCAAAATACCCTATTTAATTACTTTGAAATTTTTATAGAATTTTAAGAACTATCTTGCTATTTTTCTAGTATAAAAAGTATTTTTATATTTTAAAATTATTTACTGCCTAAAAATTAAAACCAAACTTAAGTTGAGAATATTTTAGTTAAGCTCAAAATACCCTATTTAAATACTTTAAAATTTTTATACAATCTTTAGAGCTATCTTGCTATTTTTCTAGTTTAAAAGTATTTTAGCTTTTAAAAATTATTAATATTTAAAACAAAAACCAAGTTTAAGTTGAAAATAATTTTTATAAGTGCAAAATGTCTGAGGGAATTTCTATGAATTTGCCTAGAATTTTTTAGCTTTGTTTGATATTTTTATGGATTTAATATGTGTTCTCTAACTATTCTCTACGAGGGGTAATGTTAGTATTTTTGAAATTTTTATCTCTCTAAGAAAGGCTCTAACGGCTGTTTTGGATGGAAAATGTGATGATAAATATATTTTTCAGAATTTTTCGTGTTTGCGATGGTATTTTTCAGTCGAGCTCATGTGCAATGGTATTTTACAACTCGTGAACGATTGCAATGACATTGAACAAATTTACTCTATTTAGAATGAACAAATTAAAGTGATATGTATAGATTTGTCTCAAAAAGTACTTTTATAATATTATAATTTTTTAGGTTTATAAATATATTACAATAGAAATAAATTATCAAAATTATATTTTAAAAACCATGTCAATATTCAAAATGACTTCTTTGTAACGGGAGGAGCAGTACGTTGCGGTGAAGACAAAAAAAAAAGTAAATAAGGTTTCCACTTTCCACATGCATTAAATTTGTTCGTTGTTCCATCGATCTCCTTTCGGAAGATAAAATTTTGCGCACCGTACCTGATTCGTCACGAATATAACTGACCGAAAAGGGGAGAAAAGTTCTGCCGGTGTTTGCGGCTACATGTTGCCTTATCAACGTATCGACGAGTCGGCGTGATCCACACGAAATAAAGCAGCATTGATGGGGTTGTTTCGTTTCCTCGGGCATGGAGCCTTCAAGCTCCTCGCACTCCCAGTCACTGTAAATACAGCCGAGCTCAGGCATTGGTAATCCATCGCAAACTAGGAAGCAGCCATTATTAACCAAGCAGTTCAGAGGAAGCAGAGCTGAACTGCTATGGGCAAGCATGTTAGAAATAATCTTGTTTTATTTTTTGATTAGTTTCCGTTTTCTGTTTAGGTGTCGTATCCGAGTCGAACTCGGCTATGCGGGTGAATCGGCTTCGGCTGGGGAGTTGCGTAGTGTGTAAAAGGCTGAGGCCTAGTACATGTGATTTGTGGAGTCCAGTAGAGTCGAAGCAGTAGAAAAAAAAAGAGAGTGTTCAGTGCTCCCGTAAACAAGTTCTCGGTAATTTCGCTGTTCTCGTTTTCGGTGTTTATTCCGCAGAAGAAAAGTTACGTAGCAGGTTCTAGCTTCACGTGAAAAGAAGGAAGTAGTTCTGCTTGCATCCACGTGAAGACAGAAGCTGCTTCAAGTCTCCAGGTGGGTCACGTCAAAGGCAAAAAGACAGAGGGTCTCACAGACTTTGGAGCACATCTCTGCCGAGTATTTCTTTCCCAAACGGTTTCTGTAGACGAAGAAGTGACCGTGTAAGACAAGCAAAATTCCAACAAAGCACTCTGCCTCCAAGCGTCCTTCTTGTTGTTTTATGCCTGGCCTCCACAGCTTAGCACAAGCTCAAGTTCTTTCCCTTGTGAAGTTGCAGTTGCAAATGCTATGCACATACTCGAGAAGCATGATTAAACTGTTAATTATTAAAAAGCGACTTGATTTGCGAGCTGCTTTGGTGTTTGGTTGTGCAGGGGTTTAACTGGGAGTCGTGGAGGAAGCAAGGTGGGTGGTACAAGTTTCTGCATGAACAGGTGGAGGACATCGCCAGCACCGGCGCCACCCACGTCTGGCTCCCGCCGCCGTCACACTCCGTCTCGCCGCAAGGCTACATGCCAGGGCGGCTCTACGACCTGGACGCGTCCAAGTACGGCACGGAAGCGGAGCTCAAGTCGCTGATCGAGGTCTTCCACGACAAGAATATCGAGTGCCTCGCGGACATCGTCATCAACCACCGGTGCGCCGACTACAAGGACAGCCGCGGCATCTACTGCATCTTCGAGGGCGGGACGCCGGACAGCCGCCTCGACTGGGGCTCCGACATGATCTGCAGCGACGACACGCAGTACTCCAACGGCCGCGGCCACCGCGACACCGGAGCGGGCTTCGGCTCGGCGCCTGACATCGACCATCTCAACCGGCTCAACTGGCTCAAGTCCGACCTCGGCTTCGACGGCTGGCGCCTTGACTTCGCCAAGGGCTAGTCCGCGCCCATGGCGAGGATCTACGTGGACAACACCAACCCTACTTTCGTCGTCGGCGAGATCTGGAGCTCACTCAACTACAACGGCGACGGCAAGCCGTCAACCAACCAGGACGCGGACCGGCATGAGCTGGTGAACTGGGTGCAGGGCGTCGGCGAGCCGGCGACGGCGTTCGACTTCACCACGAAGAGCGTGCTCCAGGCGACCGTGCAGGGCGAGCTGTGGAGGATGCGCGACAGCAACGGCAAGGCTCCTGGGATGATGGGGTGGCTGCCGGAGAAGGCCGTCACGTTCATCGACAACCACGACACCGGCTCGACGCAGGCTCTCTGGCCGTTCCCCCCCGACAAGGTCATGAAGGGGTACGCCTACATGGCTACATCCTCACACACCCAGGCATCCGGTGCATCGTAAGCATTAATTACCAGTTCACCCTAATGTTTTGCATTTAAAATTCACGGCCATTTGTGATCTGAGCTCACTACTAATTAATTTTGTGCGTGCAGTTCTACGACCATGCGTTCCACTGGAACCTGAAGCACGAGATCACCATACTGGCTGAAATCCGGTCAAGAAACGGGATCCATCCGGGGAGCACGCTGGACATCCTCAAAGCCGAGGGCGATGTCTACGTCGCGATGATCGACGACAAGCTTATCACCAAGCTCGGGCCGAGATACGATGTTGGGAATCTGATCCCCTCGGATTTCCTTCTTGTGGCTCATGGCAGCAACTACTGCGTCTGGGAGAAGAGTGGCCTCAGAGTTCCTGCTGGTAGAAGGCACTATTAATTAGCTGATCTTTGCAGTATGCACACTAGATATCCAGGTCTAGGTATGAATCATTTTTCTTGCAATATATGTGGACTTCGGCTACCTGCCAGGGCAGCTGTATGACCTGAATGCATCCAAGTACGGCACCGCGGCGGAGCTGAAAGTCTCTGATCGCGGCCTTCCACGACAAAGGCGTCCAGTGTGTTGCCCACATCGTGATCAACCACCGGTGCGCGGACAAGAAGAACGCGCGCCGTCTCAACTGGGGCCCTGGCATGATCTGCAGCGACGACACGAGGGGCGTAGCTATGTCTCGGACAGCTGAGGCAATGGTCATCAAAAGATCATAAAAAGAATTTTGAAAAATCGTCAAAAATACGAGTTCGGCTGTGAGAACCCAGAAAATTTAAACTAATGTAAACAACGCTAATCGCTGAATTGCAGTAAATAAATTTTCATCTAAACAAGAACGCATCATAATCGCAGTTGACTTTGAACGCATTGCCAGGCGAATTCCTATAAAATAATACATTCAGAATTTAACAACAGAATTTGCACTATAAAATTTTGCCATAAGAATAATTCATCATTGTTATAACTCAAAGTTAATTCCAAGATTTCATTTATCCATAAAATAATACAAAAATCCACCTCCAAAAATTATCATATGAATTTAAAATTAATAATGCAACACAGTTATATTCTCAAATAAATTACAATAATCCATTGCACTCATCAACATATAATAATTCAGTACAAGCAAAAGTAAAATATTATAATATCAGAATTAATTACATGAATGCATTACCACAGATACACAATATAATTACAACTTTATTTAAGTTACAAAAGAAAAAAAAATCCTCATGCATGTCGCAAAACCTTCCCTTTGTCCATTTATCGTCAACCATCGAACCTTTTCCTCGACCAACCCGAAACCCAACCCACTGTTCCATCGCTCGCCATCGACCAACACACAAGTAGAGAACCAAACGTGTTAAAATAGAATTAGAATAAAGAAAATTGACGTCAGATTCCCTGAAGTCCACAGAGGATACCAGACCAACCTAAGTTAGTCGGCACCTTGATCATCAAGATACCTAGACCAACCTAAGTCAATCAGCACCATTCACTTCCGTAGGTTTCATCACCTGGCGTTTATTAATATCCGACACCTACATCGTATCTACTTATCTCAACCGCATAGAATCCCTCGCATAGTGATTTACTAACCATGGACCAAAAGATGCAATAGCCACATAGCATCATGTGAGAGCATTAGGGATAAGGCAAGGAGCATTGAGGGAATGCAAAGGGCCAAGGGAAGCCACAGCCGAAGCCACCTCCCCATAAAAACTCATTTTCACTCACAAAGCCCCCCTCATTCGCAAACACAAGCCAGCAAAGCCACAAGCACTAAAAGCCACAGGCCCAAACCGCAAGGGCAAAAGAGGCAAGGCACAGGAGGGGACAAGCCACAGCCACAAACCAAGAGCACATCCTCCATAAGCCAACCCCAGCCAACGCCAGCCAAGCCTTCCTTCCCCACAGAGTCTTTCATTCCCTCACAACCAAAGCAACCCACTGGACAAGCAAGCCTCACAAGTTCATCATTCACAAGCACAACCAAAGCACAAACACCCACAGTCAACCAAACCACAAGCACAGAGTAAGCATAAACACCATTGCTGCCACACCCCAAAACCCATAGGGAAAGAATGACAAAGGAGAAGAAGAGCTCAAGGTGAAGAGGAAGGCCAGAGGGAGTGGGAACGGCATCGACGATTGCTTCGAACCGTCAACGACCACCAAGATGCCAAGCCGACAGGGACCGAAGCAACCAAAGGAGCATCAGCGAGCACCACGACAACCACCACTTCCATCCCCAGCCCCAACCCAAACCGACCAATAGAGGTGAACCCACAATATTTCCCCACTGTTATTTTACCCAAACTGAACCACCAAGTATGAACTCAACCTTGCACAAGGAACTTGCAACATTAACCACAGAGCATCCCCCACACCCATCACACAACAAGTATTCACATCACAGAACACTCACTATAGCCCACATGTTGCAAACTATGCCATCACAGAGCAAGAATAGAGGAAGGGAGAGAGTAGAGCCGAAGTTACCTCAGAGCAACCATCCAAGAACCATGACCAAGGCATTAGCTACCTCCATCTCTCTCTCATCATACATGAGCAAAAACCCACAGCCAGCGGCTTCACCCATGTGCATACAGAAACCAAACCACATTAAATCACCCTCAAAAGCTTAAATCAAAAGAAAACTCACCAACAATTTCAAAGGGGAAAACCCAGTTGAGGGCGCGGAACAATGACCAAGCACACAGGCCGGGCTAGGCCACGGCATGACCAAGCCAAGGAGAGGCAGGGGCGTAGGGAGCCAAGGGCCGGGGGTAGGCGAGGATCGGCGGCCGGCGATCGAGCCAAGCCAGGCCACACCGGACCAAGCCAAGGTAGAGGAAGAGCGAGTGGGCCCCACAGAGCCATGATCTGGCGAGGCGGAGGCGAGCACGGCCGGTGCAACAGAGGCCAAGAGGGAGCAAGAGGGGAGGTCGAGCCAATCAGCGGTGCAAGAACGGCCTAGCACGCGACAAAGCTTAGGGGGAACAAAGGCAGCCAAAGGAGGAGCAGGGTCGGACCGAGCCAAGCAATGGTGGCCCAAAGCGTTAAGACTAAGAATCGGTGGCCGGAGCAGCAGGCTTGACCAAGCCAGCAGAGGACGGGCAGACCGTGGAACCCAAGAGCCACCAGAGATGAAGCAACGGGAATGGGGTAAAAGAAGAAGCAAGAGGATGAGTACTAGGAGTGGTTTCGGCCATGAGTGAAATGAGAGGAGAGAGAAAGAAGAGATAAGGTTGAGAGAGAGAAATAGATGAAGTAAGTAAAGAAATGGAAGAAAATTAGAAAGGGGGTAAAAATGTAAATTTTAGGAAAAATTAGTAGTAGATTCTGCAATAGATATTAAGCCCCGGAATTATTGCTTGTCGACGCTGTGAATTTGTTAGACCAAATAAATTTTGCTAGCCACGTACGAATAAATAGCTGTAGATCTATCCGTAAAATTGAGCACCACTAATTTTAAGTTTCGGCACGGTGTAAATATTAAATCAAACAAAGGTTTAAGCCACATGCGAATAAATTTCAGTAAGATCGACCCGGATGAAAATAAAATAAAATAACTGGGAAATAAGAATAAAAAATAGTATAAAAAATAGAAATAAATAGAGGGAACGCATACGTAGTATTCCTGCAGGTTTCAGATGAATCGCCATAAAAATGGATTTTTAAACCCCGTAGAGGTGAATAACAGTATACAAACCGGTAGAAAATAAAAAGGAGAAAAATGAGTAAAATTATATCCGAGACTTTGTAGATTAATTAATCACCAGTAAAACCCATAAATTAGACTAATAATCTGTTGCATCAAAAATAATTTAGTCGTGATAAAATAAATAAAATATGCAACCGTGAGTGTGTGTAGAGAATTAAATAAATATGTACGCGCTTAAGTAAAATCAATTAGGCTTGTTTGCGCAAATAAAATTTGATAAACTTAGTGAAATGCGAGCACAAGTAGTATTTTATTTTCGTACGTTAAAATGCGAGTTCGACAATTTCGATTCTAGAGCTGGTAGATCGTAGAATAACCACAGATGGGGACTACTAACTTAACAGGGGATCCGAAAAATGTTATTAAATTAAAATTGGCTAACAAATGAAATCAACTAATTTATGTACGCATAGTAGCACTCAAATGCCACTAAGTATTTCCATATTTATTTATTATTCGCGTTGTCGTACAATTGTAGAGGACGAATCAACACAAACAGGTGTATTTGATCTAGAAACCATGAACGCCGATCTTTTCTACAATTTCGAAGGCAAGCTTATCTCTTGAACATCAATCTAGTTATATTAAATGTAAACCGTATATTGTTGTATCATATATATACATGCATAAAAACTATGTCTAAAATTCAAATCGGATAAAAAGAGAAAAAGAAAGAAGAGAAAAGAGATGAGATGAGAAATAAGAAAAGGGTGGTACAACTGGAGGAGAGCCGCTGTACTGCAAGAGTTAATATTATGGCTGGTAAAGGGGCCCATGGCCGGAAAAGAGATGAGGGAAGAGGTGGGACCCTTTACATATGGTTAATATATAAGGACCAACAAAACTCTTCACCCGGATCTGAGACCGTATTTAAGTGCCACCTATTTTCCCGTTTCGACGGGCAAAAAATGTTACCGTGTTACGTAATTATGTTCTCCACAACAGCAAGTACGAGCACATGGTTGAGTGGTGGGAACAGCAAGAGAGCCGACCCAACCACGGTGGAGTGTTGGAGACTGGAGAGCCAGCCCAACCAACATTACTAGAACTCGGTGGATGACTAGGTTAGCACCGTGACGAGGTCAACACCGACGGAAAGTAATGGGTGGAGACTTAATCACAAAATTAACTTGAAAAACGTTCTGTATTCTGAACTCGAATCCACATCAAAGGAAATGCAGGGGACCTAGCTCGTTTAGAGCTCAGAATAGCTATGGGTAAAGTGGCACAAGCCTGCGCAGTGCTAAACAAAATCATGAATTCATGCCTGTCTCCTGAATTGGAGTCTACGGGTACCACCAGGGGTCTATCTTCTCTCTGAGTGACAAGTGATCTTTCCACCTAAATTTTTGACGAGTTGTTTATTTTCAGAAAAAGTGATGATCTAGAAAATGTGATAACAAACAGAGATGAGTCATCTAGTACATTTTTGCTATTAATGCTTGCTGAGTACTCTAGTACTCAACCTTGCTATTATTATCCTTTGTTAGATTCTAGTCCGACGGGGAACTACCCCGAGTGGGATGAAGGACACGCAGGTACCGCAGAGACCGCATGAGGTGAGGGAGCTAACTATGAGGGCCAGGGCGAGATGGGCACCTTATTCGACGGTTGATACGAGTAGACTATAAGTGGATCAAAGAAGGCAAGTGAGGGGAAATCTGTTTCCCGTTGTAATTAAATAATTATATTACAGACCATAGCCTTGCGTGGCTGACTGTGTAATAAAGTGCAGTTTCTATCTTATTGTTCTGCTGTGTAGACTTTGGTAAGGCTTACTATTCATCGGAGTAGTGTTCTACCTCGTAGATGAATAGTAATCCGTATGCCTAAGTGTGATTACCCTCCGGGGTAATGACACGGGGCGCCACAGCTGGTATTAGAGCAATCGGTTAGGGCCACACTAATAAACTAGAAATTGTTGCAGAACTTAAGTATGCTTTTCTCGCCTGCTATATTGCACTAAGTACCTTATTAATTCTTGTCTCCATATCAATTTCTATTCCATTCCTATTTCAAAAAGGTATTACGTTAAAAAAGCTCATCTTTCTTAAAGTGACCCCAGTACTAACATAGAACCATCCATAGGTTCAGTTTTCCGTACAAGAGAGCGCGGGCGAGCACGTACTTTGTCGTAGGAGTCGTGTAGTTATTCACACTAGTAATCTGTTAGTTTGGCAATTCAACCTAGGATAGATTATGTGAAAATGTAAGGCGATGTGTGTATTATCATAAGATTGTAAATTGTAGTGCTCGGTCTAGAGGCATAGAGTAGAGTTCTGGTGTGGACACGCTTTTCCATTCCTGGATAAGTATGCACCATACCCATAGCATTCCATACCTTCTTCATCTGTATAACAAAATTGATCCGTCAGCATTCCAAAAGAAAGAAAGTATACTTAAATAAAGCAAAGAAAGGCTAACGATGTAACAATTTGACTTGTCCCATTTCTGCATATTAAATTTTCGTGGTACCCCGAGCGTGTAGCTCTGGCATACCCAAGAGTGAAGTCCCGTTCGTACTCAGGATTGAGTCCTGAGCGGTCCCAAACACGTGGTTTGGGAGGTCTCGAGAATGGGATCTCGAGTGTACTAGGGCACGTGGATCCAGGGTAGTGTAGGTCACACTTAGAGACAAGCTCTGAGCGGTCCCAAACACATGGTTTAGGCGATCTTGAAAGCAGGATCTCAAGCGTGACTGGGCACGAGAGACTTAGGTAGGTAGGATTTGGATCTTTTTTCATCTCATTGTTTCTTGGTGTTATGTGCTTATCGTGTATGATTAATACAACTCACCCACGAGTTAACCTCTACCAGATAAAGATGTTATCTTCTTCCCTACAACAAATTACTGCTGGAGAAGTAAGAAATAACTATAACCAACATAAATGACTCCTCGAACTAAAATGCTACCAACACAGCTGCTAATGCAAACCATTTCTTAACACCTCTCCCACAGAATGGAAGGACAAAGAAACGAGGAATGAGGAGGATTGGGACTAACATTGGGACTCCTACCGCATGGCAGACCAACAGAAGAACTACTGATACATCTTCAGGAGATGGCACCAGGTCAACCCAGACCTACCACAATACCAAAAGCCAGCCACCCGCCACCCACCAGAGCAACCGATCCTTTAGGAGTAATGGCAGATGTTCTCAAGTTCTTAGAAAATTCCAGAAGAGAAGCCCAAGAATACCAAAACTGCTTTATGGAAACCTTGTTAAGTTTAGTAGCACCTACCACCTCTCAACCAGC
The DNA here is from genome assembly GCA_036346405.1 of Phyllostachys edulis. Lineage (NCBI taxonomy): Eukaryota > Viridiplantae > Streptophyta > Magnoliopsida > Poales > Poaceae > Phyllostachys > Phyllostachys edulis. Next base: position 51,181,772 of record CM070560.1, read on the forward strand.
ACATAGGGTTATTTTGGGGGATTTTCTCTAGACTCGCCCTTCCACTTTTGCCAAAGCAGCCGATCCACTGGACGCAAGCGACTCATTAGTAGAGATCGAGAAGAAACTGGACACTGTAGGATGCTCGGATCCAAAGAAAGTGTGGTATGCATCTCACCAGCTGACCGGACCAACGGCTACTTGGTGGCTCAACTACAACCACAACCACGTTAGTGAACAACCAATCACATGGGTAGAGTTTAAACTACGTTTCATAGAAAGCCATGTGCCCATAGGGAGAATGGAGCTGAAGAAGCGCGAGTTTAGAGTATTAACACAAGGAGGGACAAAAATGGTAGAATATCTTAGCCAGTTTAACAAACTCTCCCGATATGCTCCAGCTGACATAGACACAGAAGAAAAGAAGATAGAAAAGTTCCTGGATGGAATGCACCCTTATCTTAAGATGCTTTTATCCGGCCACAAAATTTGCTATTTCATTGACCTCAGTTTTATTTAATCCAATTTCTAAATTCAGAAATGTTTGTTTTTCCAGATTTTCCTTTGAGTCAAAATCATTTTCCTTCCCGAACCGTTTTCTTGTCTGCCGGCCCAATCGCCCTGGCCCGCTCTAGCTTTCTCGCGCGCTAGCCGCTCCTGCCTCCCTCCTTCTCTTTGTGTAACATTGCATTTTTGGAGGTTGTTTACTAGCTCCTGTTTGTCTTCTTGCTTTTCAAAACCTATTTCAAATTATCGTGTTTTTGCAAAGTTCTCTAGTTTCTACCCTATTTCAAATCTTAGGTTTCAAGTTTCAGCTTGCATCTCGGCTTCTTTTCTAATCCTCTCAGTTGGGCCCGACCTCCTCTCGCCCTCTCCTCCCCTTGCCCTTCCTTCTTTTGACCACGTTGAGTAGTCGAATCCTTCCCTCTTTCGACCATGTTGAGTAGTCGAATCCTTCCTTCTTTCAACCATGCCGAGTAGTCGAATCCTTCCTTCTTTCAACCACGCCGAGTAGTCGAATCATTCCTTCGTTCGACCACACCGAGTAGTCGAATCCTTCCTTCGTTCGACCACATTTAGTAGTCGAATATTTTCTTCTTTCGATCACGTTGTGTAGTCAAACCCTTCTGACCACGTGGCATAGTAGAACCCCTTCCAACCTCTGGGAGTCGTTGATTAGTACTCGAACACAAAACTTCGAGGACTCCGTTCTTCTCCGTTATGACTCCGATTTCAGTGTTCTTTGTTTCTAAATTTGTATAAATTCAAGATCTTTCTTTTAGCTCTAGTCTCGTTTAATTTGGAGTTCATTTATTATTTCTTTAGTATTTATTTGTTTTCCTTACTTGTTGTTCTTTTTTCTGATTTGTTCGTCCGAGTAGAGTTCGAAGAAGCAGGAGACCTCTAGTTTGATCAAGCACAAGGCTACCAAGACTTTCTTGCCTTTAACCCAGGTGAGTCAATACTTTGATCATTTTGAACCTACATTTTATGCAAATTACATTCCTTTAAATTACCAAAATTTGCACGCTTTAATTTTTAAGCAAATGTATGTTAACTCTTAAGGTAGTTAAATACCCACTTGTTGGTTAATTAAATTATTACCCCATCCTTTGGTAATTGAATCCATTACTCTATGTCATCCTATGTAACATCCCAATTTTCTGAGCCTTTTTGAATTTTCAAAATAAAAAGAACCATTTGGTTTTGATGAGAGTTCTAAAGCTTAACTTGAAGATTTTGGAATTAAGGTGTTTAAAATGACTAAATCAAACTTCAACTAATTCGAGTTTGGTTTGTTTTGGGCTTGTTGGAGTTCTCTGGTGTTGGGTTTCCCTTTCGTTGTTTGCCTCGTGCTCCTTCTCATTTAGACACCCCCCTTTTAGTCTAGACCTCCCTTTTGGCTTAGACCTCTTTGTTGGTTTAGACCTCCCTTTTGGTCTAGACCTCCCTATTGGTTAGACCTCCCTGTTGGTTTAGACCTCCCATTTGGTTTAGACTTCCCTCTCGTTTGGACCTCCCTCTTAGTCCAGACCTCTCTTTCGTTGGATCTCCCTCTTAATCTTTTTGCAAAGACCACCCCCTTTGACCGTGACCTCCTGGGTGGTCCTAGCGACCTTCCCTTAGGCCGTGACCTCCCTCTTTTTGTCGTTTTGCTGCAACCTCTGCTTAGGCTGTGACCTCCCTCTTTTTATCATTTTGCCGCGACCTCCCCTTAGGCCGTGACCTCCCCCTTTTTCGTCATTTTGCCGTGACCTTCCCTTAGACCACGACCTCCCTCTTTTTGTCGTTTTGCCGCGACCTCCCCTTAGGTCGTGACCTCCCCCTTTTTGTCCTTTAGTTGTGACCTCCCTTTTAGTCGCGACCTCCTCTTTTGTCCTTTAGTCGCGACCTCCCCTTGGGTCACGACCTCCCCTTTTGTCCTTTAGTCGTGACCTCCCCTTTTGTCTTTTAGTCGCGACCTCCCCTTGGGTCACGACCTCCCCTTTTTGTCCTTTAGTCGCGACCTCCTTTGGTCACGACCATCCCTCTTGGTCTTTTTCAAAGACCACCCTCCTGGTCTTTTTGCAAAGACCACCCTCTTGGTCCGCGACCACCTCTTGAGCCGCGACCTCCTCTGTGGTCACGACCTCCTCTTTGGTCATGACCTCCTTTTTGACTGGCCTCTTTTGTCAGTCCTGCTCACCTTCTCCTTCATCTAGTCGCATCACTGCTAATGCAAAGGTCCTTCAGCATTTAATGTTGTTGTGTCGCATTTAATGTTGTTGCTTTTGCAGTACCTGTTCCCTCTCTTGTCTCCTCCCCTGCTTGCTCCTATCTTCTCCTTCACCTACCCTTGAACTCATGCGCCTCCTCCAGGCTATAAAAACCTGAGCAGTTCTCTTTTACCTCTTTTAGCCTTCGCAAACTTTCTTGCTTTGCTCCGGACCTCCTTAGGACTTCTTCCTCAGGACCTCCTCCTCAAGACATCTTCCTCAGGACCTCCCTCGACCTCCCTCTCGCTTGACCTCCCCAGAGCCCGCTTCAGCTTCTTCTGCTCTCGTGCTTTTCTTTTGGTTCTTGGTTTGGTTGTTTTTGTTTTATTTAGATTCATTGTGTTTATTTGGCTCTTTTCGCATGTGTAGATTCCGACTTCTCAGAAGAGCTCTTGGATCCGATGACCTCTACGGAAGAATCTCAACTCTTCATCAAAGGCAAGTCATAGCCCTTTGATCATGTTGTCCCTAGTTTGCAAAATTACTTTGTTTTATACCAACATGCATGGCTATTTGTATAAAAATGGTTTGCGAATCAGCTAAACACCTACTCGTTAGTATGACTCCTTGAATACTTCTGTTCGACATGTTGACATGTACCTTTGGACACCTTAGGTGGGTAATCTTAGTTGGATATTCTTATTGTAATAACCAACACGGGGGCGTATATTGCTTAGTCCTGTTTTTAGTTGCGACGTCTCTCGATCACATGATTCAATAATAATGAACTTGACTTAATGATATATGGAATTATGGTGCGATACCACCGATGTGCAACTGTGGTGCGAAATCACAGTTGTGTCATTTGTGGTGCGATGTTGCTGTTAATAAAATTTGTTGAGCCATGACTGGGTGGTCATTTGGTCGGGTTGAACCCAAAAACGATTTTGCTCGGGCGAGTGGTCAGTGGCAAAGGCGGAATTGCGCAAAGCATATTGCGGGAAGTTCTTGGGTGCGAGAAGCACTTAGGTGCGTGAAGCACATGGGATGAGGTAGTCTCGCCTGAGCAACCACTAAAGACTTAACCTTGTAAGCCATTGATCTGGGCCATACCGTACAACCACAAGTTCATGATGGGGTGGACCTGGCCAACTAATTAGCAATGTTTTGAGTCTGTTCTATTAGGGTTGGAAATGGTGCAAGAGGGGGCCAGAACGGTGAATCCTTAGCGAAGCAGAACCGAGTCAAGACAGAGCTTTATAAAGGCCTTGGCACGTGCTCTAGACTGCTTACATAAGGTAGTGAGTAGGGGCATCGACAGATGCCCAACCAACTAGAGAAGTCGTGTCTTGTGGGTAAAGCTGTACACCTCTGCAGAGTGTAATCTATTCGAATAGCCGCTTCTCGGTTATGGACATACTTGGTGATTTCACGCAAGGGGTAGACTTTCTCAAAACTTGTTGGTCTGGTTGGTTCCGAGTGGTCTGGGCCATGACCAGGGTGGTCACGGGAGGTCTGGGAAGTGACCAGGGTGGTCACGAGCTGTTTCAAAAGAACTTGTTTACTTATGTATTATTCTTTCAACTTGTGCTTTACAATCTACTTATCGTATTTCTAATCAATTTTGCTTTCCGCAAAGTAACCATAAAGACCTCCTTGTCAAGCCTGGCATGAATACTATACTCACGGCTTATGCCCTTTGGTTGATCAGCAGTTGAAGACCTCCTAGGGACCTTCAACCTCTTTGAAGAGGAGGTCTTTGAAGACCATGCGTGCTAGGGGACATCTTCCACTCGATAGCATGTGGGCATGTCGAATGGCTCCTCGTGTTATTTTGTTTTCCTCGTCAGGTTAGAATTCTACCAGGCGCCTCAGATCAACCTTGACCATAAGGTCTTTTGCTATTATTATCTGTTATTTTGTCTACTTCTTCTATAGTTTTGTTGTATGGCTGTGATCTCATCGTTGTTGGTACTGTGCGGACTAGCCACTGATCATGGGACTAGTCCGGTTTGCACAGGATGTCCCGGGGGTTGTTACCCGGGGCGTGACACCCTAGTAGCTATGTGGTAATTACTAGCTATAGGTTGTACTTAAGCGACATGCTAGTCTTGCTGAAGTACCGGGGCATTAAAATTCCCTGATCATCATCTCTTAAAATATGAAAATGATTTGGGGCAGTCATGGGAGGTACATGACTGCTGTATTTGAGATAAATTGGTTTTCCTCCTCAAAACCCCAAACTGCTATACCACATCTGGGCGGATGGTATGTTGGTGGGTGTGGATGTAGCACGAGAATGGTGGATATGTGGAAAGAACCGCCCAGATGGCATTAAGGACTTAATCCGATGATGACCTCCCATCGTGTAAAACATATGCAACCACAAGTCTGCAATGTGCAACTTGGCTTAGTAAAGTTATCGAACCCTGAAAGTCATCTTGTTGGAGAGGATTGGGGCAATGCAAGCGACGGATGTATTCCGGCTTGAATGAAACACCGTGGTAAGGTGAAGTTCGCCAGCTGCGCTAGTCGTTATGGCGAGTGGAGGCCAGCTGTGCTAGTCATTGTGGTGAACATCCCGCACAACATATGGGCGCAATCCCATATGGGTGAGATGACGAAAGGGGCGAGATGATTCGAAAAGTTACTGTGATTGTCTCTCAATCACACGACTAAGGAATCGTGTGGGGCTACGAGTTGATTATCTCTTGTGGGTAAAGTGTACACATCTCTGCAGAGTGTAAAACTGTTTAAACAGATGTGCCTGCGGTCAAATGTGGACATGGGAACTTACTAAAGTTAGTTCTATTTCAAAAACCTTTGTAGGTGGGATAAAAACTGGTGGGGTGGATGTAACCTAGACCTTGTGTTGTTCCTGGGTGGTCGTACCTAGTGTTGTTAAGTGGTGGAGGTAACCACGATAAAAAATTAAGCATGGGTGGAGGTAACCTCTGTAGTTATGAATATTGCACAATTACTATCTTTATAAAATGCAATTTGGATAAAATGCTAAGTGATAGGAATTGCTAATTATGATATTTGAAAACACTGTTTTGACAAATCAAAGAACTCGAGCCTCCCTTGTTAAGCCATGCATGTATACTATTGCATCTTGTGTGTTGGCTAGCTAGTATGGAAGTTGTGCTCATCCTCGCTCTTTCCCCAACCCTTCAGATCCGGCGGATCATGGAGACTGCGACTACTACAATGACCCCGAAGTCGATGGGCAAGGTGGTGATGAAGAGTAGTTTAGTTTCGAGTAGTCTTGGTTTGGCCTTAGTCTAGCTGGCTCATCGGTGTTCGTGTATGACCGGTATTGCCCAAGTCCTTGGTTAATACCAGTTGTACACGAGTATCCCAGTCGCCCACCTGTGGAGAGATGTGCTCTGCCCCTTTTTCTTCCGCTGTAGTTTTCGACCAAGTGGTCGGAACCGGTTTGCAGTTCCCACTGTTCTTTTGTGACATAATCATTTGGCTTGTTCGGCCCTTACTGTAAACTCGAACCGACGCGGTCTATGTCACTCTGATGATTGTAATATATTGGATGGTTTGGTCTTACGACTTGTATGTCTTGATTCAGCAATGTGCCTGTGAGTGTTATCTACTGATCTAGGGAATAACACAGTGTTTTTCATAGAGGATTTGGGATTTGGAAAATTTGGGTCCGACACTTTGTCAGGTGGCCCCACCTTGTCAGTGTGTCGTGTCCCCACCTCCTTCCTCATCACACACAACTCCAGCTCTGTGTCCATGTCCAACATGACCGTGTCGTCGGCCTCAACTCAAATCCTCCCATCCTGTGCCTATTTAAGTGCACCACCCATGTCAAATACCTCGCCGCCGCCGTGCCCCAGAGCCGCACCGGTGCCTCCCCTATTTTCTTTCTCTCTTCTGCTGTCTCTTTCTCTCTCTTCCATGTGGGTTCACCTCGTCAGTCTCTCTCTTTCTTCCTTCTCTCTCTTCCTCCTTGGTCCCACATGTCAACCTCTCTCTTTCACTGACAAGTGGGCCCACTTGTCAGTGTCTTTTCTTTTTCTTTTTCCTTTTTCAGCTCACTTGTCAGTGTCTTTTCTTTTTCTTTTTCCTTTTTCAGCCAAGAGAATATTCCAGGAATATTCTTTTCCTCTCCCTTTTTCCTTTTCCCGAAAATCTTTCGAGGGTCTGTTCTCCTTCGCCCAAACTCTGATTTAGTCCGTTCAAGTTCCTAAATTCGTCTAAAATCGAGCACTTTCTTTTAGATTTGGTTTTGTTGTTTTTGGATTTTACTTATTTTTCTTTTGGATTTAGTTGTGTTTCGTTTGTTTTCTCTCTTGTTTAGACGATCTGTTTCAAAGAGTAGGAGCAAGTTTTGAATATCCAAGTGTTGTAACTGAGCAAAACCAAGGAAAGTCATAATACATTGATCATATTGAACCCATTTTTTCAAAAGTATCTTGTTTTATATTAAATTGCATGCTATTTTTATATCAACTGCTTTTGAAAGTAGTAATCACCTATTTGTCATTATGGCTCCATTAATTATTTGAACATCATAAATCATTTGTCACCATAGGATGGTCATCACTAGTTGGTCATATTTGTATCACCAACATGGGAATCGTAGAGATGTTTAGTCATGCTTTGTTATACGAAGGGTTCAAGCCACATGTTCAATAATATAAATTTGACTTAATGAGATACGAAATTGTGGCGGGTAGCCACTGTTGTTAAAATTATTGTGCCATGGCAGGGTATGTCGTTGATCTTGGTTGAATAAAATGATTTTCGCTCAAGCAGGTGATCGTGCAGTATAGTAGGTGCGGGTAGCACATTGTTGGGATGAGATAGACTCACCTGAGTAATTGTCAAGGACTTTATCTTGTGCACCATTAAACTAGGCCATATTGTACAACGACATGTCTAGTATGGGATGGACCTGGCCAACTAATTAGCAATGTCTCAATTTTGGTTCTGTTTTGGTGGTGTGAGATACGGGATGGACGTATGCTCATAATGGTGCAAGAGGGAGGCCCTGTCTGGTCAGGAAGACATTCAGTGTTGAAAACTTAGCGGGCAGAACTGGGTTAAGAAGGAGCTTTGTGATTATCACTTAGCCGCACGCCTACGGAAGTTCACAGATTGTTGCAAAGAAATTGTTTACTCTATTTATCTATTATATTTTAAATTACATCTATTATTGTATTTACTGTCAATATATGCTTTCTGCAAAAGAACTATGCAGTTATTCCTTTATTCAAGCCTTACATGAATATTAATTGCATATTGTTCCATACGACTTGCTGAGTACTTTATGTACTCACGGCTTTAAACTTTGTTGCTTAGTTGAAGAATGTCAGGTTGCTCAAGAGCACTATGAGTAGTTCTTCGAAGGTTTTACGAATTAGGATGCGTTCTCCACTCGATTGTTTGTGGACTTGTTGAATGGCCTCTCCAAGTTTATTTTCTGCTGCAAGAGTTTATTTGTGTCTTAGGCCCTGCATGACAAGTTAAGTAAACGTTGACCATAAGGTCCAGTTATTGCTACTATTTGTTATTTTGCTATCTTTTTAGTTAAATCGTTGAATGGATGGTATTTCATCGATGTTTCACTATGTGAACTAGCTACTAATCATGGGACTAGTTCAGAATACACAGAGAGTTTCAGATGTGTAAATTTGGATCCCGACACAAGAGTTGTTGGCGCCCTCCTTCTTCTCGGCCTTGGATTCCCACTCGGCACAGGTGAGCAGCAGGTGCTCACCTTCCTTGTCGCGCCGCCATCCCTTCATGCGTTCCTCGTACGCCTTCAGCCGTCCAACCATGATAGCCTTGATATCACTAAATTACTCAATGGTGGAGACGATCTGCAGAAATCTATTGCGACAGCACGGGGAAACTTCTTCACGATGGTGCACTCATCCATCTTTTCTATGAGTACACGAATCTCATTGACGATGGTGGCCAGCTTCATGGTGAAGTCGTTGATAGACTCCATCTCCTTCATGTACATCACCTCGAACTCACTTTTCAGGGTCTGTACTCGCGCCTCCATGACGCGGTCAGGACCAACGTGCATCTCCTTCATGGTGTCCCAAACCACTTTGATCATCTCCTTTACATCCAAGACCATCATCATATCCTCAGGCACGGCTTGAAAGATGGCGACGAGAGCCATCTGGTCCTTGCACTCGTCGACTAGCTCCTTGCCCTGCACTGCCGCCCACACCCCTTGTGCGCGCATGAACATCTTCATCTTCACCTCCCAAGAGCCATATGCTCTTTTTTTTAGGATGTTTCTTTAGCTTAAAAGCAAAAAAGCCTAAGCCTAAACAAAGGGATGACTTTTTCATCTAACTTATAAAAAGCTTAAGTCATTTTAAACCTAAAAACCATAAGCCACGAGAGAGGGGGGTTTTTTTGCTTTTGCGGAATAAAATATCCCTTTGCCACTGAACTTCGTTGATATTACCCTTAAATGTCATTCGTATATAAGTGCAAACCCTTTCATTTTTTTCCTATTCACTTATTCTTTTCCCCTCCTCTTCGGCTCCCACACCCGACACATCTCCTCCCTGGCTGCCCCAAACACCACCGCCTCCCATCTCCTCCCCACACCGATGCCGCCTCCCCTCCCCACTCCTCTCCTCCCCTAACGCCGCCGCCTCCCCTCTCCTTCCCCAACGCCGCTGCCTCCCCTATCCTCCCCCCACCGACGTCGCCTCCCCTCTCAGTATCGTCAACGAGAAGGCCTTGGTGAAGATCGGGACAACGTACGACAAGGGAGAAGGGGGGCCTCTGTGTCCCGGTGGGGCAGCACCAGTAGCCCATGCTAAAATACTAACAAAATACAATCCTCCTCTCCACGGCCAGATATATCGAATCATTTCCTTATTCTTAGTTTTTGCAGTCCAATTACAACTTTTACATGTACACGTTGTCACATGTTCCAATAACGAAACAAGCTGTCCAAGCTAAATACTAGGTTCAGCTTTCGCTCTGTGATGAGGATTAAAATCTCTAAATATTACTTTAATATTTAATTAAAGACTGCATGTCCTTCATAGTCATAACCCCTAATGCTAACGACCCCCTGGTCGTAAGGATTCCATAGGTTACTTTATGGGTACCCTCATCGGAGAGGTCTCAGACTGCTACTCCGACTGTGATGATCGTCAGAGGAGCTTTGAACTGCATTGGACCCGGATCCAGGTAACCCTTCTGTGTGACGAAAGGAACATGTGTCTAAATTGTTCTAAACTACACGACGTTCATAGCTCTAAGTCACTGATAATAACCATCATATGGTTATTCTCCCACTGATATCAACCGCTGGTTAGTTGGCTTTCCACCAACTGCCACCCTTTCTCCGACCGGACGTGACACTTCCAAAGGGTGCCTCTTCCAATGATAACGGCCACCACTTCGCCAGTTATTTAAAGGAGAAGACAATCGGAGGATAGGGAGATCACAACACAACTGATTCGATCAAGCTCAAGGCATCTACATCAAGACAGTTAGATTCAAGCAACACGCATAGTGTAATTAGGGCTAGTCCACTGCCTTGTCGAAGGCACCCCCTGTAAAGGATCCAGTTCATTGCAATAAATAGTAGTCTCATTCTCTCCTAAGAACTCTTTGCTATTTTTCTCTATTTATTTTGTAAGATCGGTGACTCGATCGTCGATAGCTGGCACCGTCCGTGGGAAGAAGGCGTTGAATTCTTTAGGCTTTCTTCGCTCAAGCATTCCTCATTCACTTTCCTTCGCTCCATCATCGCTCATGTGATCATGGCAGAGACATGGGATGAGAAAAACTGGTTCGACTTGGCGGACTACTCCAACCTCGATATGGACGCATGCATCCGCGCCATGAAGGGAAGCAGGATGTTGTCGTCATCCTCTTCCGCTGTCAGCTCACCACCCGCTGAAATCAGCAAGATCGACTGGATAGAGGAGGATATACCACTACCATCAGTGGCGCTCCCAGAGGAACCAGTTCTTTTGACCAGTTCGGATTGTCCGGACACCTCTACAAGCCCGGTCCTCTCGACCGGCAAGAACGGTGATAAAAGCCCAATGTTGCGATCAGAGAGTCTATGTACTCTCGATACGGTCATGGGCGACCAAAATTCGCCAATGCCTCCTACGTATTTTGGGGGCCAACCGACATCTGGTGAGGGTGTCAATGAAGTTACCACTAGTCATAGGACAAGTGGAAATGATAAGACTCAGCGTACGGTCGGCAATCCGCCGGATAAGGCTGAGTCCACCACAAAGTCCACCAGAGGTGGTGATCTTCGACCGTTCCCCATCGTGGAGGCTCCTTGCTGGAACACTGGAAGGCTCTCTCTTAGTTACGACGGGAGCTCGTCAGAGGACTGCTATTGGAGGCATGAGGTTCACACAATCCGAGATACCAATCAAAATGTCGTGCACAGTCCTCCACACCTTAACCCGCCACCACCTATTGGTGGAAATGGGGTGGGTGCTCAAGCACCAATTGGCGAAGGTGAACGAACTGATAGACGTCGATTAGTCAATTCGCCTGTTTCTATCCCACAACACATGAGGGGTTGGACAGGACAGACTGGAAGGTCGGAGAGGAATTCTACTCGTCAAACACCCGCTGCTAGCGGGAATCCTCCAAGACCTTCGGTAACAATTCAAAACCTGCAACGAGTTCGTGATATTCTGAATAACCCAGATCCTACTCTGGCAGAAACTCCTGGTTATGTTCAACTTGTAGGGCAGGTATCGGAGATCCTACAATAGACCATGCAGCGTACAGAAATGTACTGGGAGTAAAGGAACCCGCAAAGTCATACTGTGACTTCTTCCCAGCGCTCCTCCCTCATCAGAGGGCAACATGGTCGAACGGTGGACCAACCAATACCAGGACCTCCTTGAATATTCTGACCAGGGAGTCATGAGGGAAGATGACTCTTTCAAGAAGCCACTCCTCCCAATCATCAAGAGGAACGACCGCTTGGTTTGGATGACCTTTGTCATCATCTAAACTAGGCAGGTGGTCAAAGGCATTATACTAATGTCCACAACCAGATTGGGACACCAGAAAGTCAGAATGTTAATACGAGGAATCGGTCCCCAACCGACTACAATCCGGCTCCTTTTCAAAGAAGGCGTCACGACTCTATTACAGGCTGTCGAGCATTCTCGGCAAGGCTCCAAGCTGTTCGGTGGCCGGACAGGTTCCGACCAGCCAACATAGAGAACTTCAATGGGACTCAGAACCCATTATAATTTCCTTATATCTATACTACCGCCATCAAAGCTGCTGGTAGTAATGACAACGTGATGACAAACTACTTGCCCACGGTTCTTGAAGGATCTGCCCAGTCGTGATTGCTCAACCTACCGATCAGATCTATCTATACTTGCGAGAAGCTTTGCGATTTACTAATTGCAAATTTCCAGGGGACGTACGACTACCCCGGAAAAGAAGACGATCTCCATCGGATCAGGCAAAAAACAAATAAAACTCTTCGACAATACACCAAGAGGTTTAGTCAGGTTCGAAACTCTATTCCAAACGTCATAGACTCTTCTATTATCCAGGCTTATAAAGCAGGATTGAGAAATCGATAGTTTTCGAAGGATATTGCAATGAATCCTCTACGAACAACCATCGAACTCTTCGACATGGCTGATAAATATGCAACCGCTAGTGAAGTGGTTGAATGGAGCGAAGCTATTGATCGAAAAGAGAAAATCCCCCAACCTGGCCTAGAGAAACAAGAAAAGAAGCATAAAAAGGCTCTCAAGGGTAAGAAGAATCGCAAGCCTGACAACAAAGAGGTTCTTGCAATTCCAAAAGAAAAATCCAAGTGGTGTCCACTTCATCAGGCAGTAGGGCACGATCTGCACACCTACCGAGCCTGGCAAAAGAAGCTAGAGAACTATTACTCAGGTAAAGGTCCATTCCCTTCCATACAAGAACTTGGAGAACCAAGCTCCAAGAAGGTCAAAGATAGCGATGAAGAAATGGAGTACCACGAGCCTTAGCATACTTGCATATGATTTTTGGTGGATCATCCTCATACGAATCCAAACATCATCTAAAGGCCGTGGAGCTGAAAGTGAACCTTGCCGAGTCTCTGATCATCTTCAAACAATCCAGGTGGTCGGAGACGGTTATCTCCTTCTGCAAACAAGACTCCCCCATCACGTAGACTCGACCAGATAGGTTCTCTATTGTTGTTGAACCTACTATTAATAACTGCAAAGGTAATCGAGTCTTAATAGATGGAGGTGGTTCTTTGAACATTTTATTTACGGGAGTATTAGAAGAAATGCAAATTCCCAAGTCGAAAGTAAAGCCTATGAAATATGCCTTCCATGGCATAGTTCCAACATCTACTGCAAAACCGATAGTGCAACTGTCCCTACCAGTTACGTTCGGAAGATCTGACAACTTCCGAACAAAAAATTACGTTCAATGTGGTGGATTTTGAAACTGCATACAATGGAATCCTTGGTCGTCCGGTATTAGCAAAATTCCTAATAGCTATGCATTATGGCTATCAGAGTTTAAAGGTGCCAGGACCAAAAGGGGTGATCACGGTTCGAGCGGATAGAAAGATGGCATATGCGTGTGATCGAAAATCTCTAGAACTAGTCGACAAACTTCTGACCAGGGATACTAATCCATTTTCCACACAGGTCAAGCACTCGAGACTAAAAATGGCTCCGAAACCTTCCGAATAGACCAAGGAGGTCCCGCTCGACAAAGGCACTTCTCCAGAAAGTGTCAAAATGTTGTATGGGTCAGGAAATGCTAATGCATCCACCCAAAATATACTGGTCGGGGCAGGACTCCCTAAATAGAAAGAGTCGCTCGTCTCCTTCCTCCGAGAAAACTTGGATGTTTTTGCCTAGCAGGCATCCGACATGCCCGGAGTCCACAGGGAGGTGATCGAGCACAGGCTAGCTCTCCAGCCTGACAACAAACCAGTCAAGCAAAAGCTAAGGTGCTTCACACTAGATCGAAAGCACAAGGCTGGATTTGTTCGTGAGGTCGACCATCCAGAGTGGCTCGCTAATACTGTAATGGTTAGAAAAATCAATGGGAAATGACGAACGTGTATTGATTTCACATATCTTAATAAATCTTGTTCGAAGGATGACTTTATCCTTCTACGCATTGATCAACTTGTGGACTCTACTTCCAGGTGTGAGTTGTTAAGTTTTTTGGATGCGTATTCAGGGTACCACCAGATTAATATGAGCAAAAATGATGAAGAGAAAACTTCCTTCATCACTCCGTATGGCACTTACTGTTATGTTAAGATGTCATTTGGACTCAAAAATGCTGGTGATACTTTTTAGAGGTTAATGCAAAAGACCTTTAATCCACAAATAGGTCGAAATCTAGAAGCCTACGTTGATGACTTGGTCATAAAAACATCAATGCGGGTTATCATATTTCCAACCTACAAGAAACTTTTAATAACTTAAGAAGGCATAACCTTAAATTAAATCCAAAAAAGTGTGTGTTCGGAGTTTCCTCTAGAAAGCTTCTTGGATTCCTAGTTTCGGCTAGAGGAATTGAAACAAACCCAATAAAAATATGGGCCATCGACCAGATGCGCCCTTCGACCACAAAGAAAGAAGTCCAAAAACTAACCGGATGTATGGCAACACTAAGTCATTTCATAGCACGGTTAGGGGGAAAACGATTACCTTTATTTAAGCTTTTTTGAAAACACGGAAGTTTCGAGTGGACTAACACTATCTTTGAAGAGCTCAAAAGGTACCTTATGAATACCCTGATCTTAGTGTCTCCAAGATCGAGAGAAACATTGCCGATTTACGTGGCTACAACGCCACAAGCAGTCAGCGGTATATTGGTCATAGAACGCAAAAACGTCCAACAGCCAGTGTATTACGTAAGCGAAGTCTTACATGGACCAAAGGAAAGATACCTACAGGTACAAAAGTGGCTCTATGGTCTCCTTATGTCTTCAAGGAAACTAAGACATTACTTTTAGGCCCACAGAGTGGTCGTACCAACCGGGTATCCCCTAGGTCAAGTTCTCGGAAACAGGGAATCATCAGGAGGAATAGCAAAATGGGCTGTCGAGCTTGGGGCATTCGATCTCTATTTCATTTCACGAACAGCAATCAAGTCCTAGGCAATAGAATAATTCATTACCGAATAGATGAACCCTAAACCCAACCAAGAGCCCGAGTGTGAACACCACGAAGAGTGGACAATGTACTTTGACGGTTCCTTGATGCTCAAAGGCTTGGGGGGCTAGAGTTGTCTTGATATCCCCTACTAGAGAACATATCAAATACGCCATTCAGTTAAACTTTCCTGCTATAAACAATGTGGCGTATCACGGTTTACCAGAGACTCGAGTAGCCGTAGCGCCGGATTTGCCGACATTAGTGAAAGACGATTCTCAACTAGTAGCGAATCAAGTCGGGAAAGAGTATCAATGCTCAAGTACCAAGGTGTCATCTTATTTGGCGGAAGTACAAAATTCGAAAAGCACTTCTTTGGTTTCCATATTCAACATATTCCTAGAAAGGAAAACTTTCTAGCAGACTAGCTGGCGTGGATGGCGTCAACAAGGTCACCTGTCCCACCTGGATTTTTCCTCGAGCAACTCGATTCACCCTCGGTGTTCGAACCTTCCGAGGACTTAGATGCTCCATTGCAGGTCGTACAAATCGATCCCAGTAGTGATTGGATGACGTTGATCTACAATTGTTGTAGGTGTAAAAACCAAACACGAGTGAGAGGGTGGACATCGGCCGCCCGACGCCATCGCCCACGAGGGTAAAAATGACACGAGGATTTATATGTGTTCGGGGTCCGAGAGGACCGCCTATTCTGCTTCAGCGAGCTAACGGGGGTTACTCTCCGAGAGGGAGCCCCGAGAGCTCACCAGCTTGAACATACTTTATTGCTTAAGAGAGCTCCCTCAAATGAGAGGTACACTGGTATTTATAGGCTCCTCACCTATACAAATGACCAAAATACCCCTTAGGGATGGCTATGCTATGAGTACAAGTGAGGGTATTACAATTTCTATGAGTATAGTCTGCATTGCTATCTCAGATATGAAGTCTTCCGCAAGACAGTTCACAAGATGAAGGATGAATTATTCTTACAACACTAGCCCCTTGCCCTTGACGCTTTTAGGAGAAACGCCGAAGGGCGCCTTTGAATTGTGCCTTTATGCAGAGGTTGATATTCAAAAAGTCCTGGTTCTCGACGGTAGTTGCATTTCGACGGCGAGGCTCCTCGGTCTTGTGGGCGCCGCAGGCGCTGTGGTGTCGCTGGGCGCTGGGAGCGGGCGACGTGAGCGGTGGCGCCGCAGATGCGTGGTGGACGGTTCGAGAGCACAGGAGGTCCAGAGGCGCGAGGTGGCCGCGAGGGGTCGCAAACCTGTGGACGCGCGAGGGGCCGCACGAGGCGGCGGATGCTCGAGGTGTGAGGTGCCGCGCTGGCGGTGGAGACGCCGAGTGGTCGCACGAGGCGGCGGACACTCCCGAGGTACGGGAGAAACTCCGGAGGTGCGAGGGCGATCGCAAGGTCGCCGACACCGTGGAAGGCACGAGGTCAGGAGGCCACGGGGCGCAGGTGCCGCTGGGCGCGACGCCGCAAGGACGTGAGGCTCCAAGACCACGAGGGCACCGCGAGGACACAAAGGCAAGACGTCATGAGACCGCCATGAGGGCCGCCGCAGGCGCGAGGCCACGAAGCGCGCAGGCACCACGGTCGCATGCAGGCGATGGTTGAGGGATTTTGTTTTTGTCGCTAGGGCGCAGTGCATCAGTGACCGAATAAGCGTGTTTCCAGTGAATGACGCAACAGGGTCCCTCCTTGCAGCCGAGCTTGCGGTGCCCCTCCTAGGACAGGTTAGGGTCCCACTGCCCCTCCGCCAGACTTAGTCTTTGTATTTTGCTTTTTTCACGGAGGTTGGCCAAGAGATTCTTTCTTTTTCTCTTTCCTCGTTCTATCTCTTTGTCTTTCCATCTTCCCTGGTGACATCTCATTTCCTACAGCTTTGTTCTCGATTCGTCCGCCTGGCCTCCTCTTTCTCCATTCATTTTCTTGTTTCTCTCCTCGTCATCCCGGGCGCTTCCCGTCCTACCGCCATCGCTTAGAACTCTCGATTCGACTTGCACTCAAAGCGGCGGCACCAATAGGCGCCGAGACGGGTTTGTGAGGCGCGAGGCGGCGGCTGGCTGCAGGCAGCGGCAAGCAAGCAAGGCATGAGGTGGCGGGGCAGCGGCCGCGAGGCGGCGGTCCAAACGGCGCGGGCGCCATCCGTGAGGCGGCCGGCGACCTTGTGAGCCGGGCGGTTTTGGGTGGCTATACGAGCCAGTTCCGGCGGCCACGCTGGGCAGCCCAGCGGCCACACGTATGTTTGCGGCCAATGCCACGGCGCAAAGATGGGGATTTCACGCGAGGCGGACGGCGCGCGCACGGCCGCCGGCTCAGCGAGGGTGGTGCCGCTGCCGAGCCTTCTTCCCCTTTCCCTTTTTCAAGAAGCTGGCGGCGGGGCGGCTCAAAGGAGCCCATGCGGAGGGTCAGACAAAGGAGGGCCTAGCATACAGGCCGGGCGGCGGCCACACGCTGCAGCAAGCGTTTTGCGGGGCGCGCCACCGGACGCGCCAGCACTGGCCGCTTGCGCGCACAGGCAGCCCGAAGCTTCAAGCGCGAGGCGGCCGCTTGAAGTCGGGCGGGCGCATGACCAGACAGGCCATCGCCGCCGCCTTTTTTGATGTGGATGTTTTGTGAGGTGAGTCTATTGTTTCATCATGAGATGTTGTCGCGAGCCTTCTCGCAGAGCCACTTGCCGTGGCATCGCCGCCGGGCACTATGGCACGGCCGCCAAGGCGCTTGTGCCGTGGCCGGTCGGCTTGCTGTGGCGCCGCTCGGGCACTATGGAACTGGCCGCCGTGGCGCTTGTGCCGTGGCGGAGCTGCTAGGGCGCTGGTGGTGCCAGGCACCGCCAGGCGCCTCGCTAGGGCGACGGTCATCGTGAGCACTACGTCAGTGGCACGGCCGCCAGGCGCACTGCGCCAGTATGCCGCCTGCTTGCTATCGCCCTGAGCGGGTGGTCTTCACGTGCTGCTATGCTTTTTTGCTTTTTCTTTTGTGTTGTGGTCATGGAGGCTTGGGTGTTTTGACAGTATACTGCTTTTGGTATGCTTCGACAGGCGCTAGCCCTCCTCGCTAGGGCGCCACGCTCCCCGCTCACGTGAGGTCTTCACGCACAACACTTTGGAGTTTGCGTTTCTACGTGATAATAAAATTTCTAGCGTAACCTCCCCCTTGCTAGGACAGAGTTGAGTTTCGAAATGAAGCAAGCCTTACTAACAAATTTTTAGACCTGAGTTTGCAAGGGCATGTAGGCCATATGTGTTTGTGTGTGTTTGATCGAGACCAAAGATGGCTTTTGCATTGAAGTTTAATTGTACTTGTTCATGTAGTGAAGAAGAAGAAGGCACAATACATGGATAGATAGATGCATGCATCCCCATAATAGCCGGTGCCATGGATGCATTTGATGGGCTTCAGCTTGTTTGTATAGATGCCGAGTGTTTAGCGCTGCTTGTGAATGTGGTTATGCAATTCAATGAGCGATGTTTGTTAGTTTTACATGCACGCACATGAACGTGGGAGTGCATAGCACCGAGTATGTGAGGCCACCACGGGGGGCGAGGGCACCGTGAGGGCGTGAGACCGCCACGACGGGCGAGGGTACTGCAGGCGTGCGAGGGCCCGAGGCCGTGAGGGCGCGAGGATATCGTGGAGGCCTGTGGTGCCCCGAGGCTGCGAGGCTCCGACGGCACGAGGCCTTGAGGGCACGAGGGCCCGAGGCCGTGAGGGCGCGAGGATACCGCGAGGCCCAGGGTGCCCCGAGGCTACGAGGCTCCGACGGCACGAGGCCTTGAGGGCACGAGGGCTAGATGCTGCGAGGGTGTGAGACCATGAGGCCCCGAAGGCACCGCTAGGGTTGTGAGGTCTCGAGGCCCTAAGGGCACCGCGAGGGCGCGAGGCCTCGAGGCTCGAGGGCAAGGTGAGGGCACGAGGCCCCGAGGGCACCACGAAAGTGCGCGAGCGCCCACAAGACCATCGGGAGGGGTGAGGGCACCATGAGGGGCCCAGAGACTGCCGCCGCAAGGCACGCATGGCGCGCAGAGCACGCTGGTGCACAAGGCGCGCGCGGCGGGGGCGCCGCCAAGACAGGCACGCGGTGCGCTGGGCGACGAGGCACGCAGGGCGCACGGCACACGCCGTGGCGTAGCGAGGCCGACAAGGCACGCCGAGTCCGGGAGGCTCAGTGGAGGCAAGGTGGCTCATAGCGCCAAGCATGGCAGGCATGTAGAACCTTGGAGAAAAGAGGTGTTTGAGCATAGGCCTTGTAAGGGCGATAGACATGCAGGCATTGGAGCATAGCTCGTCGGAGCGCCTACGCTAAGGCGCAGGTACAAAGCGAGATATCCATGCAACACGAAGCGCAGTAGCGCAGAGTATCCAAGAGGTCTCGAACCACTTCCAAAGGGTCGGTGGCTAAGTGCCCTGCAAGGCTCACGACGCCCCTTGTGTAGACTTGTCAAGTATAGAGCATTTTGACAAGAGGTGGTCGGATTCTCAACAAAGAAGTCTCGTCCCCTTGGGCGCCAGGGGCGCCAAGGGGCAAATAAGAATGCCGAGGTCTTCTATCTTGAATGTAGACACTCGAGATCTAGCCAAATTCTCGACTCGATGCAACATGAGGCATGAAGGTTGTGGAATACGCAAGAAGGGCACCCACGACTTAGCCCATTTTGGCTTGGTGGGCACGCGAGCGCCCAAAGACTTTGGATTATTTTGTACTTCATATCACGTGAGTGCTCCACACGAGAGTGACACCAAATTGCCACTTCGCTGGCCCTTCAGACGCTCACGTGGTTTTCGCTTTTTCTAGTCTTGAAGGTGAAGTACTAAATGCAGGTCCGCCCCACCGAGACACAATCCTTCAAGGCAAAGGGCGCACAAATAAGCCTTTATAGGTGAAGTCGTGGACGAGAGGTCACGAGCCGAGGCATAGCCTTCGAGGCGGGCAAGGCCGAGCTAAGCCTCAGAGGCTAAGTTTTGATGCGAGGCCGCCGAGCGGAGGCATAACCTTGAGGTGGGCGGCGCACACAATAAGCCTTTATAGGTGAAGTCGTGACGAGAGGTCCGAGCCGAGGCATAGCCTTCGAGGCGGGCGGCAGCCGTGAGCGAAGCCTCAGAGGCGGTTTTGAATGCGAGGTCACGAGTTGAGGCATAGCCTTCGAGGCGGGCGGCGGCGAGTGAAGCCTATGCATGCGAAGTCTTGGACGCGAGGCCGCCGAGCGGAGGCATAACCTTCGAGGCGGGCGGCGCACGAGTGAAGCCTACATAAGCTTAAGTCGCAGACGAGGGCCGCCGAGCCGAGGCATAGCCTTCGAGGTGGGCGGCGCATCACCGTGGAAGCCTTTGTAGGTGAAGTTGTCCTCCTCTGTTCGCTGCTTGATGAGAGTTGTCAAGCAAAACTCCTCGTAATGGTCACGGTTCGAGCTAGAAACGCTGAGTGACGTAGATAACACGAGCCGCCTCAAGGAAAAAGAGAATGATCAACACTTATTTCTTGTAGCAAGATAACATTCGCTTGACATGAGCATTGATCAAGTGTTGCCGAGGGACTTGTAGAGTCCCATCACTTTCGATACTAAGATCTCCGAGGTGATAGCCTTATGCGAGCATGATGGTCCTTGATCAATATTCGAGCCAAGTCGACGGTACATGATTCGAGCTACCAATGAGATCGAAGTCATGGACATATCCAAGGGCGGCCACGAGACTAATTCGGGGCACCGAATGGCCCATAGGGGTGGTAGCCCCAAAGGAGTTGGAGGCACCCATGAGGCTAACTCATGTGTATTCTTGGAAGGTGTGCCCACAATACTAAATCATAGGCACATCGAGGGGCGCCCACGAGACTAAGTCGTAAGGCACCGAATGGCCACTAGGGATGGTAGCCCCCTGATTTGGAGGTGCCCATGAGGCTAACTCAGGCATTCTTAGACGGTGCCCTCGAGAATAAGTCATGGGCACATCTGCGTGCCGCCCACGAGGCTAAGTCGTAAGCATCGAATGGCCACTAGGTGGTAGCCCCTGGATTTGGAGGTGCCCATGAGGCTAACTCATGGGCATTTGACGGTGTGCCCTCGACAATAAGTCATGGGCACACATGGCGCCCACGAGGCTAAGTCGCAAGCACCCAACTATGAGGGCAATGAAGCCCTTTACCCCTGCAGGGTTTTTTGTGATGATTGGGAATGTATGAGAATGGTTAACCCTTGCAAAGCAATGGAGCTAGGCATGCGGGGACCCGGAGGTCATTTGGCGCGTGGCCTGGAGTCTAAGGGGGACGAGTCCTCAGCACATCTATCAACTTGGTACTGGGCCAAAGTTGTCGCTCATGCCCTAGGTCTAGTAGGACACGAGCCGCCATGGCGGAGGCGACGGACACCCAAGCCACCATGGACTTTGGCTAGGGGAGACCGCGGAGGTTGTACACCCTATGCACCACGAGGGTGGTCGCTCATGCCCTAGGGCCAGTAGGACACGAACCGCCATGGTGGAGGCGACGGACGCCCAAGCCACCACGGACTTTTGTTAGGGAGATCATGAGGTCGTGACGCCCCACACACCGCGAGGGTGGTCGCCATGCCCTAGGCCAGAGGGACACTTAACCACCATGGTGGAGGCGACTTGACGCCCAAGCCACCATGAACTTTTGTTAGGGGAGACCATGAGGTCGTGACGCCTCTATGCACCACGAGGGTGAAATGAGAGCCCATACGAGATTTATATAAATGGACTGCCCCTAACAAGAGCACGTTAGGGGTAGCCTCGTGAGCGAAGCCTTCATCGCCATGCCGCATGGACGCTATGCGCCCCGGGTGATGGTTGGCTTTGTAATCCTTAGCCTTCTAGCTATGAGGGTGTCTTGAATCGCTTGTTTTGGTTGGGCCTCGATCGACCAAGACAAGGGAGGAGAACACGTGGGAGCCCTGTGGCATAGGACGCTGCATCCCGAGGTGGATGGCCCCGATTCGACGAGGGTGTTCGGCCGCTCCTTCAAAGAGCGGAAGGGTCGCCCACGAGATCATTGCCCTTCGGAGCCGGGAGGAGGTTTCGTGGACTTAGAGTATTTTTTGGTAGGAGACATAGCCTTTCATTGATTAGCTACGTCCCCACGGTCGGCGCCAATGTTGTAGGTGTAAAAACCAAACACAAGTGAGAGGGTGGACGTCAGCCGTCTGACGGGCCATCGTCCACGAGGGTAAAAAATGACACGAGGATTTATACAGGTTCGGGGGTCCGAGAGGACCGCCCTACTCCCCGCCAAGGAGCCAATCGGGGTTACTCTCGAGAGGGACACTTCTGAGGGCTCACCAATTTGAACATACTTTTATTGCTCAAGAGAGCTCCCTCAAATGAGAGGTACACGGGTATTTATAGGCTCCTCACTGCATAAATGACCAAAATACCCCTTAGGGATGGCTATGCTATGAGTACAAGTGAGGGTATTACAGCCTTCTATGAGTATAGTCAGATTTCATATCTCAGAGCAAGTAGTCTTCGCAAGACAAAGCCCACAAGATGAAGGATGAATTATTCTTACAACAACAATTATCTTCAGCGTGGTATTATTCCTGTAGATGATGTAGAGGCTGATCAAATAGCTCGAAAAGCCAAATCATACACTCTGATCGAAAGTACCCTTTACAAACGAGGATCTCATGGAGTGTTGATGAGATGCATATCTCAAACTGATGTCATTATGTTGTTGTCCGACATACATGGAGGAGTCTGTGGAGCCCACCATTCCTACATAACTCTGGTCGGTAAAGCCTTTAGGCAAGGATACTACTGGCCAACTGCCCTTAATGATGCAAAAGAGTTCGTGGCGAAGTGCGTACAATGTCAATTTCATAGTCGACAAGTACATCAGCCGGCACAAACTTTGCAAACAATACCTCTTTCTTGGCCTTTTGCAACCTAGGGACTAAACATTCTGGAACCATTCCCAAAGGCATCCGAGGGCTTTGAGTTCCTTTTTGTAATGATTGATACATTCACAAAATGGAAAGAAGCCGAACCAATTGTTAAAACAACAACTGAGGATGCCCAGAGATTCCTCACAAAAAAATGTGATCACACGATTTGGCATACCCAGCCGTATAATCACATTGAACGGTACCCAGTTCTCAAGAGAAAATTTTTAGGAATTCTGCGAAGATCTAGGTATCAACATACATTTCGCTTCTGTCGCTCATCCACAGAGCAACAGAGCAGTCGAGCGAGCTAATGGTATAATACTGCAAGGAGTGAAACGCCGAGTGTTCGACCAGTTAACAAAACGGTCAGGAGCTTGGGTTCAAGAACTTCCTTCTGTATTATGGGTCGTTCGAATCATGACCAGTCATGCGACCGGTGGAACGCCATTTTTTCTAGTTTACTGTGCTGAAGCCATGCTTCCTCCGAAACTGAAAATTGGCTCTGCTCAAACTAATTGTTTCAATGAGAACGATCAGACATAACAAAGACTCAGTGACAACAATTTCCTTGAAGAACGACAAAACCAAGCCTCGCCGGTGTTTTAGAACCGATCTACGAAAGATTGTTTGATTCCGGGTCTTGTAGAATGGAATCACGCAGAGATTGACACGGTATTTTATATGTGTTCAGCCTTCTCCGGGAGAATAACAACCCTCCCGGTGTGTATGGTATTGAGTGTATCTTAGACAATCGAGAGAAAAGACTAAGACTATTACGTAAGATAGTGCATGTCTTCCGATTGCTTGTCAGGTTCTCCGATTCTCTCCTTTCTTCTCTCGATCGCCGCTTTATATAGTCGTGAAGGAGTAGCCGCTTTTCCGTGAAGAGGCGCCTCATCATGTCCTCAGAATCGGCG
The DNA here is from genome assembly GCA_036346405.1 of Phyllostachys edulis. Classification (NCBI taxonomy): domain Eukaryota; kingdom Viridiplantae; phylum Streptophyta; class Magnoliopsida; order Poales; family Poaceae; genus Phyllostachys; species Phyllostachys edulis. Next base: position 51,205,400 of record CM070560.1, read on the forward strand.
ACGCTTGCAGAATCACCGGAGTGTTAACTCCTTCATGCCGCCGCGCTTATTTGTCGAGATAATGGGGTATTACGTGCTATTAGTCCGTAGAATAACATCGTATGTTGACTTCTTGGATTCCTTAATCAATTGGACCCACTCGCCTCAGAGGTTTTATTGATCATAAGGTGGTCGTAATGACCTCGGTCAGAGAAGAGCTTACGACAATAGGGTAGTCGCAGTATCAACTTACGATTGATAGTGATCAGAGAAGAACTTACGACCATAAGGTAGTCGAGCAAGACTTACGACTATAGGGGTGGTCGAGAAGAACTTTCACCACCGTAGGCTTCTCCTTGTAAATATAAGGGTATACCTAGGACCATATGACATCATATTTACCCATAATAAGAATTATAGATAAAAGATAAAATGAGGATTATTAGATCCTCGCCATCTAGCCCCCACCTTCAAGTGAAAGTAACTTACTTGGCAAAGGAGTCGAGATGGTCTTATGACCACGAGAGGGTTGTGGAGAGATGGTCGAAGGAAAAACTCTTCGACATTTGTACTTCACTTTGACCAGGAATATACTTGGTCAAGAAGGTTACTTACGACTATCAAATAGTCGTAGTATGGTGATCGGAAGTAAAACCTCTCCGATTGATATTTCATTTGGCTAGAAAGGCTTGGCCAAGAAAGTAATTTTGCTTGAGGTGTAAAAACAAACCTAATTTTCTTGCGCAGACAAACTCAGAGAATCGCAATCGACTCTTATATGTCTGTCTGTTGGAGTGGTTCCCGAAACGGTGACAACCCTTGGGTTTCCAAACTTTCAACCCAGGCATATGGTTGGTGAGACTTGGGTTTCTACTTTTCCCCAAATCGCTCCCGCTGTTCATCGAGTTCTTGCCTTCTCCGCCACCAACCCAATTGTGCTTTCTCCTAAGACCTTCCTTAATCCAAAACCTCCTCTCGAGAGAGATGGCCTAACAGCTCGAGTGGGCCGAGTCTGAGATGGATGTGGTGAAGATTCAAGCCTTGGTCGATGCCGAAGATTCCAGAGAAGGTTCTGTGAAGTGGATTACGGCGGTTACAAAGATTGGCCGCCGGGGAGATTGGGCAACCCCGCCTTCCGTGCATATTAGAGTGTGGCCTTCGATTGCTCGCTCACCCTTTTTCACACTCTCAGATTGAAAGCACTTTGGGGTGGAATTAGTGAACCTCGGTCCTAATTCCATCACAATGCTAAGTGTATTCAGATATCCAGGTGAGGTATACCGAATTCCAAACAGACTTTGAGCTCTTTCAATATTTTTATGGAATGGCTCGACAATTTGGGATTGCCGAGTTGGAAGTCGGGAGTATATTCAGATGTTTACCTTGGCCTTCGCGGGTCGGATGGAGGAAGAGGTGGTTTTATCGAAAACCACCCAAGATGACACTTTACTTTCATGGAAGGTCACGAGAAGATTTCTTCCTGGGATTTGACTCCCAGGGATCTTGGTCGGATTACTCCCTACATCCAAGCCATCAAGGACTTGAAAGACGAGGGACTGACCAGATGGCATGTGGTGAAGGATTTCATCACACGTCGAATTAGCCCTTTGAAGAAACAAGTACCTCCTATGTGGATGCACACGGGGCCAAAAGACCCGACCAGGGACTACGAGGCGAGTAAGTGAATCTTCGACTTAGCTCTCGGTTTGGTCTTTATCAAAGTGGTTTAATGAATGTCTTATCTGTTTGCACAGATCTTTCACAAGTAGAGATCGACGTTCGGGTCAAACTTGTTTGTGAGAAATCTCCACCACCTAGAGTGGCGGTTCCTCAAATCCTTGCGGTTTTATCCGCAGAAGAGAAGATGGAGCGTCTAAAGGTAATCAAGGGTTGATTTTATCCTTAGGACTTTAGAGTCGAGAAAGACTTACGATCGTTGTTTGTCGAGAAAAAACTTACGACTTGGTAGTGATCGAGAAAACCTTACGATCAAGGAAATATCGAGAAAAACTTACGATCGATACGTGTCGAGAAAATCTTACGACCGTCAAGAATTTTTTCGCTTTTCTTATAGAAAGTAGGCATGGAAAATCGTGATCTACCAAGAGGTCGAACCGATAACCATCTGCGCAGGATGACAACGAAAAAGTTCACCTCCGCCTAAGAAGCGCTTGACTCGTGAAAGTCGCCGACAAGGAGGGGCAAGCTCAAGTTCTTTATTATGCACTCAGATCTTCGCAAAATCATCGCAGATACGGCCATAAACCGGCCGGAGGTTGAAGCACCGGTCAAGAGGTCGGCAAATTAACCTCTAAGCGCAAAGCCCACAAGGCCAAGGTACCCTTCTATTATGACAAGAAAACTTTCACAATTTCGCCTCCTAGTTTTGTCAAGCGACTAGAAAAGGAGAACCGAAGGACTTTATATCTTTTGTGAAGGACAATGTCGCCCAAAGAGATCCTGTGGTCGAGGGAAGCGCCGATCTCGGAGTGGTCGAGAGTGAACTCGGCCATCCGGAAAGTCAGGAGATCAGAGAGGTGGCTCCTGTTCAAAATCCACGACCAAACGTGGTCATGGCCGAGCCTATCCTTCAACTTGAACTCCGACCAGACGTGGTCGTAGAAAAGAAGTCGAAGAAATCTTCCGTTGGGAAGGTGACTCATAAGTTCCTGGTTAAGTCCAGAGTGCAGAGGTATGTGAGAAAGACTAAAGTGTAAGAACAGCATTTACCTTTTGCTTTTCACAACTTAACGTGCTTTCCTTTTGTTGTTTTAGTCCCGACTTCTTCAAATTTCGAGGATGCTTCTATTGAGAAGCCTATTGTCACTTCTCCAAATGATGGAGAGATGACAAAGCAGGAGTGGTCGAAGGATCACCCACCGCCGAGTGGCGAGAAAGTCATAGCTTCGATGTGGTCGCTACAACCATCGAGAGAGCAGCACGACCACCGAGGTGGTCGTGGAGGCAAGCAGAGGCAGCAGAGAAGCCTTTGACCAGGTAGTGATGTATCCGACCACCGTGTCGGAAAGAAGTCGCAGCAGTATGTACCTCCCGGCCTCCAAAGAGAAGTCGCACAAAGAATCGTAAGACAAGGAGTACTTCAACTTCTGTTCTGATTTCTTTGGGCTTGCTTCTATCGTGGGGTCCTCTGCTTTTAGATCTCGCAATCGAGTCTATCGTCCCAAAGATATTCCCAACAGAGGGGAAATTTTTGACAACGAGCCAAGAAGGTTTGTGGATCAAGTCGCAAGATAGATAAGTCAAGTGTCCAACGATGGTTTTCGATGTTTGCTCGAACGACTCATGAATGTAAGTATTTAAGGATACTTATATGTGCGGCCTTCCTTGCTTCTATCGTTTTTCTTTTTGCGTAAAGCTCTAGAACAAATTACCATCCGCAGAATATCATCAACAACTTGTAGAGCTACGACAAGAAAAAGCGTAACTGTGAACAGCAGAGAGGTGGTAAGTCACCGTTATTCGTAGTCGCTTTTGATTTGACCACTTATATAGTGCTTATGGAGTTTGTCGGAAAAACTCACGACTAGGTGCTAGTCGTAGAAAGACTTACGACCAGTTAGATAGTGCTCATGTCTACTTTTAACCTTTATAGGTTAAATAGTGACGAAAAGACCTTGGCTGACTTGCTCGATTATGAAAAAGACGAGATGAGAAAGCTAAGGGAAGACAAAGAAAACCTCTTGAAGAAGCTTCAGGAGCATAACTCTACAGCACAAAAATTGCAGGGAGAGATAAACAGTAAGTGCTGAACTTAAGACTGCTTATGTCGTTGATATTTACCTTTTTAACTCTTACTTCTTTTAAGAAAAAGAGGATGAAATGAGAAGGCTCCAAATCGGTTGAAGATACAACTTTGGTTATTTACTTAAATTTCTCAGATCACCAAAGATAAAGATCAAGAGATTGAAAGGTCGAGATCTCAAGCAAGGTGTAAGCGCTTTTTACCGTAGTCCTTCACGAAGTTCTTTTCTTATTCTAACTCTCATTTCTTTTTAGAAATTGAGCTCGAGCCGAAGGCTTCAAACTAGGATCAAGAAAAAACCATGATCCTTAACGAGACCCTCCACATCGCCAGAGAAAACGCAGAGGACATCAAATTATGGGATAAGTGACATGCTGAGACCATTGCTTTCCATAATAAGGAAATTGAGAAGTTAGATTCTCGACTAGCAGGTAAGGAATTCTTTACCTGTGAACTAGTTCTTTCTTCTTCTAGGAATTATTTTTGCTTGACTAGTCTTACCCCTTTCAGAGCAAGTAGTCGAAAATAAAGAACTCCGCGAGGCTTCGACTCGTAACCAACAGGAAATGAAATCGACGAAGATTAATCTTCAAGACAACGCCATGCTCCCGAACAATGTACTTGGTGAGTCATGTGGGAGAGAAAAACTCCTCTAGAAGACACGATAGCCGCCACATAACTACTATTGGGGAACAAGTCAGACTTTACAAGAACCGGCGACTTCAAGGCCAACCAAGTCGACTCGATAAAGGAGGCTCAAGGTGTAATAAGTTATGTATTGGCAAAACTTAAAGCTCATGACCCCAAATTTTAATGTGCAACTAATCGACGCCGACTTCGATTGCCTCAAGGCGTATAAGTCGCTTGATTGAAGAAATGCAACAACTACAGAAGGTCTCGGAGGAGATGCAACTAGGATCTCCTTCTTCAGAGTAGTTTGTAATAAAAACCTGTGAAAAACAAGCTTTTGTTGATGTAATATATAATCCATCTTGTTTTCTGCAAATTAACTTGTCGAGTAGTTAGTAACTCAAAAGATAATTGACGAACAAAAGACTAAGAATTGAAGTCAAATTAATAACTTTATCCTAGCCCCCAACTATTTGCTTAGTTTATTTAGATAAACTAGGTAAATAGTGTTAAAAGGGTTTATGAAAACAGAGAGGTTTGATTAACTTGTAGTTTTTTTATCACGATTGTCATGCACTGGTCAAAAGAGTAGTAATGGATTGACCCTAGGAAGTTCCTTCTAGTAGGCAGGACCACGTGCTGAGAGGAAAGGCTTCAACTAGGTGATATTACCATCTCCGATCAGATTAATTAAATCGAGAACGGCAACTTGAGTTAGGCAAACGTCTAGAGGACTTTTTGAAAAAAATTCGTTTGTCCTTCTTTTGGTGGACTCGATAGGTCTGCCCCGGTAGCAAAAGTAGGAAACCTAACAATGCTAGGAAGTTCCTTCTAGTGGGTGACCACGCAGAGAGGAGAGACTTCGACTAGATGTGTTTTTCCTCCCACCAAATTAGGACGAATGAGTACACCAAAAGCGTTGAATAAATCTAAGAAAGTGCACTTACTTAGAGTATTTTTCAAAATAACTAAAGAAATAAACTAAGGTGGAAAAGAGTCGTTTTAAAAATATTTCACCAAACAGTAACCCGAGCTCTTTGTATTGGCAAAGAAAAGTGAGTAACGAATCGACACTAGAAGCTCCTTCTAGTGGGCAAGACCACATGTAGAGAGGAGAGGCTTCACTAGGTGATGCTACCCGCTTTTCACCATTGTAAAAAAAACTGGGTGTTCGGAATGTAGTCGAAAGATTATGAAAGCACTACTCAAAAATAAGACAATAGAGGTAGAGAGAACCTGAGAATTTATTGTCCAATGGTTTGTTACACATAAAACTTGCTGAATCGGGTCGATATTCCAAGAATTCGAGAGAACTCGCCGCCTTCCATTACCAATCGTGATCGACTTCGCCATGTAACTTCGACCACTCGTAAGGACCTTCCCACTTGGGAGAAAGTTTATTCCGATTAGACTTGGATTGGCAGAGCCTCAATACTAAGTCACCTACAAAGAAGGTCGCGAGGTTGACCTTACGATCGTAGTATCTACGTAGGGCTTGTTGGTACACCGCCGAACGGATTAAGGCCCGGTTTTCCTTTCTTGAGCAAGTTGATGTCATCCGCCAAGTTGTTCTTGGTTGTAGTCATGAAAGTTTTGAATCGTGTTGATCAGATCTTTAGTTCCGGAGGAAGCATGGCTTCGCCCAAGACTAGAAAAAAGGGTGTTTCACCAGAGTCTGACTAGTAGTTGTACGAATCGCCCATAATACGTAGGGTAATTTTGTACCCAAGCCCCGAGCACTTGACGAGCCGATCAAGACTCGGTTTTAATTCCTCAGATTATTTGGCCGCTTGCACGCTCGATCGCTTCCATTGCTTTGGGACGGCAACAAAAGCGAACATAACTTGGTACTCAACTCGTCGCAAAAATTCTCAAATTTTGTGCTCGAAAATTGTTTACCATTATCCGTGATTATTCGACTTGGAACTCCAAATCGAGTAATTACGCCCTTATCATGAACCGCTTTGTCGCTTCCATTGTTATCCTGAGCATATGTTCGGCTTCGATCCATTTTGTGAACGATCAATAGCCACAAAAGGAACTCAAACCTCCCGGAGCTTTGGGGAACAAATTTTAGGATATCGAGACCCTAGGTCGCAAAAGGCCAAGACAGAGGTATCGCTTGTAATGCTTGAGCCGGTTGGTCTATTTGCCCGCTATGAAACTAGCATTGACACACTTTTTAACCAACTCTTGGCATCAGACAACGCTGTTGGCCAAGAGAAACCTTGTTGAAAGGCCTTACCGACCAGCCGCTCAGAGAAGCATGAGTTCCACAGATGCCACCGTATGTCGTGAAGGAGTGTTAATCCTTCGCTCATGGAATGCATCGCATGAGCACCCCTTGAGTACCTCATTTATAGAGGACTCCTTCAACCAAAGTATACATTTTGGCTTTTCGATAAGCGATCCGCCTCGATCGCTCTTCGGTATGGAACCCTTCAAGATACTCAGAATTGGGGCCATCCAGTATCCTCAGATTCTAGAGAGGCCGCCTCAACAGAGGTGTCTCTAGTTCTTCAACTAGGACGCTTCGAGTTGTTCCAAGAAGACTCCTTTTGGTACTACAGATCGAAAGAAGCCATTCAAGCAAGCCGGTCTATGAGGAAATTATCCTTTCGAGGGATGAATTGTGCCTCAAACCTAAAAATGCTTCTAGCTTACGACTTCCGATAAGTACCGAGACATTGCTCAAGTTAGAGCATTGGTACTCTTTTCCCGACTTGATTCACAACTAGTTGAGAGTCTCCCTCATGATTAGTCGGCGAATCGAGAGCGCCAGCTGTGATGCCGCCTAGTAAACCTTCAGATTCTCGCCATGTTGTTAGTGGCCCGAAAGTTTAATTGTATGGCATACTTTAAGGTCTTCCTAGGAGATACTAGACCACTCAAATTTCGAGCCACTTAAAGTAAGTGACCCGTCAGTACATCGCCCATCGGTCGTGGGAATCATACTAGGATCCTTAACAGTTCAAGATTTGTCCATTCGCGACAAAGTCTACCAAGATCTCGATTTAATGGCCGCTCGACACGAATGGAGGTCGAACTCCCAAGTTCGACCGACCATTTTGCCATGCGCCCCGTTATTTCCCTATTCTCGAGGATCGCTTCCCAAGGGAAACTCAGACAGTACAAATTTATTTTGTGAGCCTAAAAATAATACCACGCTTCTCAAGACATGAGGAGGGCATATAAAAGTTTTTGGACTCGAGGTAACGCCCTTAGGCCCGTAAAACTTCACTAACGTAGTAAACCGTCGTTGTATGTGCCATGTTCTACGACCAAGATCGCGCCATCGCTGCGGGCGTGGCGCCTAGGTAAATTAAGAGCGCTCTTCCGCCTCTGAGGAACCAAAATAGGAGCACTCATAAGATACCTCTTGACATCCTCAAAGGCAACGTTTTCCTTGTTCGACCACTCAAAACCTTCATGTTTCCTTAGAAATTTAAAGAAAGGTAGTCATTTTTCTCCTAGTCGTGCGATGAAACGACTTAAAGCCGCCATGCACCCTGTGAGTTTCTGGACTTCTTTCTTTGTGGTCGGAGGGTGCATTTGGAGAATGGCCTTTATCATTTTGGGATTTGCTTCGATTCCTCGTATAGATACTAGGAATCCAAGCAATTTTCCTGAAGAGATTCCGAACACACACTTCTCAGGATTGAGTTTTAAGTGGTGCTTTCTGAGTTTGTCGAATGTTTCTTGTAGGTTAGTGATATGATTAAGTCTCTTGATGCTTTTAACGACTAGATCATCAACATAGGCTTCTAGGTTTCGACCTAGTTGAGATTAAAAATTCGATTGCATAAGTGTTGAAAAGAAGCGCCGGCATTTTTTAGACCAAATGGCATTTTGACATAGCAAAATATACCAAATGGTGTAATGAATGTGGTCTTTTCTTCATCGCCTAGACACATATTGATCCGTGGTATCCGCAATATGCATCTAAAAACTTAACATTTCACAACTCGCAGAGAATCACCAACCGATCGACACGAGGTAAAGGAAAATCATCTTTTGGACAAGTTTTATTAAGATCGCTGAAGTCCACGCACATACGCCATTTGCCGCTCGACTTCCTAACCATTACAGGTTAGCCAACCACTGGTGGTCGACTTCTCTTATAAAGCCCGCTTAAGTAGCTTGTCCAATTCGATTTAATAGCATCTCGCTAATTAGGGCAAATCAGAGTTTTTGCTTTACTGGTACTTTGTCGCCGAAGCTAGTATGTGCTCGATCACCTCCCTAGAGACTCCGGGCATGTCGGATGCTTCCCACGCCAAGACATCTGCTAGCTCAGAGGAAGGTGATGAGGGCGCCTTCCTACTTGGGGTCGGGTATCCCCGATGCGAATCATTTTGAGGGCTCCTCGGCCCGTGAGGAACCTATTTGACCTGGTCATTCGGCTTTGGTGCAGCTTTTAGGCTTCACTTGTTAGTCAAAGGTCGACTTTCTTCTCGAGTTGGTATTTGACCAACTATCTCGAGGGATCGATTTGGCCGCAGTATGCGCCATCTTCTTGTCACAATGGATTGTGATTACCCTTTGGGACCTAGCATCTTAAGACATTGATACTGTAATGAGTAGCCATTAAGAATTTTGCCAAAGTTGGTCGCCCAAGTATGGCATTATATGTCGATCGAATCGCCACATCAAAGGAGATTTTCTCGTCTCCAAATTACTTGGAGAACCAAATGTTAAAGAAAGAGAAACTTGGCCAATAGGTTTGGCTAAAGTCCCTGCAGACGATCCCATGAAAGGAGTATCGCATCGTCTTACCTTAGTCCCGGTACTTGCATCTGCCCAGGGCACTCGTAAATGTGATGTTTAACGAGCCGCCACAATCAACTAAAACTCGATTGACCCGACAATTGTTGATGGTGGGTTCGACCATGATCGGATATCGACCTAGTCGAGTCGAAGAATCGGCAATCACCCTTCTCGGCGAGATGGTGACTTCCACCACTTCGTAATTTATTGACGAGAGGAGGGTCTATGGAGTTTACCTCACGCTCGGTAGCTTTAAGTCGCCGCTGATTCGTATGCCGACGATCCCTCGAGATGTGCTCGACGGATGTTGCGAATCCCGAAAGGCATCTCCTCATCGTCATCCGACGACTTACGACCACTTGTTTGCCCTACTTGCTCGAGAGTGAAGTGGTCCTTGTCGTAGTAGTCCTCGAAGTTTTCGCTGGAAAACTTCGGCGCTATGGCGGTCATGTCCATCCTTTTTATGGAAAGGACACCATCTAGGCTTGTCATTCTTCCGATCGAAACTTACCTTTGCCTCGGCCGAGTACGGCTTGAGCTTCGTGGTTTTTATCATTTACGCCAAGACCTCCTTGTAACCGCTGGCTTGAGGTTTTTGTCCTTCGCCTTTGTTCTTGGACTTCTTTGCTTTTTATCCTTCTTCTTGCCATCTTCACCGGCTCGAGAGGTATTGTCTTCTCGATCAATTATGTTGTTCCACTCGACCGCTTCTAAGCAAATACATATCGATCACCATCTCAAAGAGTTCGCGACAAGAGCGGAGGATTCAAAGTGATATCCTCTCGTTATCCTTCTATCATGGACTCCTTGCTTGAAAGCCCTGATGACAGATGAGTCAGAAACTTCCTAAATTGAATTACGAACCTGACTAAAGAGCTTGATGAATTGGCGCAAGGTCTCATGGTCGTTCTGTCTCATCCGGTGCAAGTCGTCCTCCTTCCTAGGGCGATTGTAGGTGCCTTGGAAGTTCGCTAGTAGAAGGTCGCAGAGGTGTTGCCAAGAATAGATTAACTCGAGTGGTTGGTTTAGTAACCACGATCGAGCGGTCCCTTCTAGTACAGTTAGAAGGTAATTTGCCATTACATGCTCTCCTCCTGCTGCTGCTCGGACAGCTGTTGTATAAATTTGAAAGAACTCGATGGGATTTTGAGATCCATCGAACTTCTCCATGTTCACTGGTCGAAAACGAGGTGGCCAGCGAATAGCTCGAAGGTCAGGCAAGAATGCCCGACATCCGATAATGACTTCTTGACGCCTTCTTTGCAGGAAAGAAGGGTTGATATCACTAGGTGATCATATTCGACGATACCCAGTAACAGGTTGACCCGATCTGTAATAGGTCTCGGTCATACGAGGGAAATACTCCTCGTATTCCATCTGTTGCTGCAGATTTCCATGTCGGAATGGTGAGCGTTCACCTCTCCGAGGGGCTTGTTGATTATCTGACGTTCGAAGGACATTTCTCCGGGTAGGAGATCGATGCGACTTGTCTTTGCGCTGATCTCTACGCGGGGTATTTTTCGAACGATTGGTAGCTGAGAAAGTTGTATTGCTACGACTTCCTAAATGATGTTGGCGAGGTGCTTCCAGTCTTGCCATCGTGGTCCGAAGCCTTTGTGCGATCTCTTCGACGAAGAGGTCGTAGTCTAGCGCTCGGGCGAGCTCTCGAGTAGGGTTCTCGAGCAAGTCGTTGTTGTGCCGAGTTCTTGAGCTTCCTCTGATTGATACCGATGCGCAGCAGCATTTTCTAGGTCGCAATTTTCTTCCGTCGAATAGCCTCAAGATCTTCCATATCGCATCCTTGAGACCGCCTCAATGGAGCAAGAGTATGTCAAGGATTTCCCACGCCATCAAAGTGTTGGTTCTATCTCGTCACCGGTGGTGCCCTTGCCATTGCCACGAGGGGGCACAAGGCGTGATCTTCGGGAGTGTCCTCGCCGGTCTCTAGAAGAGTGACCTTGATCTAAGGGAAGGACAAAGACCTCCCGCTGATGATTTTCACTTACGCCGAGGCCTCCCCGCTTGAGGAGTAGTCGAGACACCATCCGCGACTTGGAGTAATCCTCCAGAAGAGGAACTCTGGTTATAACCATCTCCATCCGCAGGTGACCTGCGGAGAGATGGTCGAATTTGCAGGAAAAGCATGCTTGATCCCGCTCTCTCTGGAGTTATCCGGAGAGGACCACCAGATGCTGGTGAAGCCCTAGAATTGTGGCTTTCATAACTTGTCTTACCAAGTCGGACCGCCTTAGGAGGACTTGGACACTTGGAGGAAAAACTCTCGTTGTGTTGTGAGCCCGCCTGGGTGTAGTCCTGATTATGGTCGGATTGACCCTTGTCCTTTGAGTGAATTGATTCCTCTGTTGGACGTACTGTTGTGGGGGATAAGGATCCCTCCTCAACTCCATCAATGGTATGGTCTCCTGGATCTGTAGAAAGATCTCTAGAGGCAGCAACACCATCGATGAGATGATGCTCGCTTCAGAATCAAAACCAAAGATCCATGTCGATGTTCTGCAGAATCCGCCAAGTCAAACTAGTTCTCCTCGCTCCATTCTCCGCCATGAGTGCATGAGATTTGGAAAAGAGAGTATGTTGACAAGAGATTACCGAAAGATCCCCACTTGCCGGCGCCTAACCTGCCGGTGTTTTAGAACCGATCTACATAAATATTGTTTGATTCGGGGTCTCCTAGAATGGAATCACGCAGAGATTGACACGGTATTTTTATACGTGTTCAGCCTTTTTCGAGAATAACAACCATACCCTCGTGTGTGTATGGTATTGAGTGTATCTTGTACAATCGGAGAAAAGACTAAGATTATTACGTAAGATGCGGCCTCGCCTTCCGATTGCTTGTTGTGTTCTCCGATTGCCTCCTTTCTTCTTTGATCGCCGCTTTTATATAGTCGTGAAGGAGTAGCCGCTTTCTAGGTGAAGAGGTGACTCATCATGTCCTCAGAATCGGCGATGTTTGCAATAATCACCGGAGTGTTAACTCCTTCATGCCGCCGCGCTTATTTGTCGAGATAATGGGGTATTACGTGCTATTACTCCAGAGAATAACAACAGATGTTGATCGCTTGGATTCCTTAATCAATTGGACCCACTGCCTCAGTAGGTTTTATTAATCATAAGGTGGTCGAATGACCCGGTCGTAGAAGAGCTACGACCATGGGGTAGTCGAGAATAACTTACGATCGAATAGTGATCGTAGAAGAACTTACGAATATAAGGTAGTCGTAGCAAGACTTACGATTATGGGGGTGGTCGAGAAGAACTTACGACCACCGTAGGCTTCTCCTTTGTAAATATAAGGGTATACCTAGGGACCACATGACATCATATTTACCCATAATAAGAATTATAGATAAAAGATAAAATGAGGATTATTAGATCCTCGTCAAAGCCCTTATACGATCGGCAATTTACCAACAAGCCATGGGAAGGTACCACAGTCGTAAGTTGCAACCTCATAGCCTCGCTGTAGGTGGTCTGGTTCTCAGAAAAATTTAGAGCCAAGCAAATCACAACAAACTTTTGCCAAAATGGGAAGGTCCATACACTGTGGTCGAAGTCACCGGACCTAGTTCGGTACGACTAGCCATGTTAGACCGGCATGTTTTGTCAAATTCTTAGAACATTGATCAATTGCGTAAGTAATTTGTATAATTTTTTTTCATTATTTCAATTTTAATAAAGAATCTTCATTTCTTTACTTTTCGATGAGCGATATTGTTTATATATGTTATCTATTATCTGGTCACAAACTATTATTGTTCAACTGGTCGAAGAAGAACCATTTCTCTCTAATATCCTTCTAAAGGGTCTCCTTTGCTTTTTTGGCCTGGACATAATCGTCACAAGCCATAAGGGTCCTAGTCGTGACCATCACAGCAATGATTCTCACGTATGACCACACACTTTTTTCTCAAAGAAGCAAACAAGTAAAGGAGCATAACACAAATAACTTGATATAGTTACTTATATTCTTAAGAATTCAAAGATTAATTTTCTTCATTTCAACATTCTGTTCTACTCTTGTTTGGCTACTGGTCGAGACATGGAAAGCCTCATAGTCGAAATCTCTCCTATCTGCACATGGTCCTGCCCATTGGAAGGAGTTTCCTAGCGACGGTCATTTTTCTTACGATCTTCACGCTGCATTTAAACTTGAGAATGAACAGTTTCACTTGAGTGTCACTATGTCTTCGCCTAGCAACCTTTATGACCAGTTTGGATAATATGTATAAGTAAGACCACTCATCGTTTTTCCATACATCTTTGCATACTTTCTCTTCATCAGTACAAGTCTTATACATATCTTCCGACCAGACAATGTACTATACTGTATTTTAATTATAGAAGTAGATCTACAACTAGTCGAAATCATGTACTAGTTATGACCAAATTGATTTTCTAGTATTAATACGATCGGTTTTACCACATAATCAGCACATACTTTGTGCAATGGTCGTAGCTTTTTGCTTTTTTTTTCTTAGTCTACTACTTCTTTAGAAAGTACTTCTACCAACACAAGTAGTCGGGGGCTAGGAAATATATGAGTATTCAGAAAAGTTGAAAAGATAAAGAAAGACTTTACTGATGTCAAGAGGTAAGTTTTTACATTTACAATTTTCATATTACATTAATCTACTTCTCGGGACCACCAAATTGGTCGTTGCGGGGTGAAGACCCGACCTGCGTCTTCTCAGCAACCTTCATTTCGAAGGGCCTTACTTATTTGAAGATCTTGGCTGCCTCATCCTCCAAGTAGTTGAAGTCCACTTCAAGAGCTTAGAAGTTGAGGAAGGGGTCGAGGCCTTAAGCTTTGCCAGAGCAAAGGTAATTCCATCTGCAACGACGTTCGTCATAGTCTGTGTGTGGTTACTCGAGTTGGACTTTTGAGATCTTCGAGTTGTTGGCCAAGAAAGTTTATCTTCTCTACCAGATCTCTTAAAGTAGGCAGACATGATCTCGATTCCATGTCGAAGAGCATTTTGTTGAGAGTCTTGACCTTCTCTTCAAGACTCTGCCCAAATCATGCCTCCTTGTCATGCTCGAACTCAAGAGTTTTCTTTAATTTTTGAATTTGCTCTACACGAGTAGATCAAAAGTTAGTGAAATATAATTATAATACATAATGAACTGGTCAAGTTTTACGATCGGTTACCTTGAACTTTCTTCTCAAAAGCCTTGATGGCTTCTTTGTTCTTGAGGGAGGCCTTATTAAACCTGGTCGACCAGTCTTCGATCGATCGGTTTTTTGCCAAGCATCTCTCCTCAAGTGAGGCTATGATGGCTTCCTTAGCCTTAGTTTTTTTTTCAAAAAATTCAGATCTGTCAAGTATGGCAAAAGGGGAAATTTAGAAAAGAACAAAATAGCAAGAAGGGAAGAAATCAAGAAGAAGTACTCACTTTTTAGTTCGGAGTTTTTCTTCTCCAGATCAGTTATTCGTTGGGTCACTTCTCCGACCACTGCGAAATTCTCCACCATATGTTGCAAAAATAGCAGACTTCTTTAAGTCTTTTAAATAAACTTAGAGGAAAGGACTATAAAAGTGGTCATGGGTGTTTACCTGGATCATCATGTCCACATATCCGGAGTAAATAGCATTCGGACCCATCTCTAACTGACGGTCTGAAATCTTACTCCAAGCCTCGTCGAGCTTCTCATCATTGAAGATGTGAGGGTAGTTGGAGGACTTCTTCAACAACGAAGAAATCATTTCTTGAACGGTCTCAGCAGATGTCGAAACCTACTGGAACTCTTCTTGGACCTCTACCTGCAAAGGCATGATCGAAGCCGCCACAGGTTCCTGAGCATGCACTGGTGCTGCCACCTACTTTGGGGCTGGCTTGACCACTCTTTCCTTAGGAGTTTCCTCCTGCGGGGGTGTTTTGATCGGAGGTGACCGAAACACCGAAGGACCTATAGAAATAGGAGAAAGTAGAATCAATATTTTAGAGTACCAGAAGCCTTAAAGGTATGTACTTACATAAGTTTCTTTCATGTATACATACCTGGTCGTCTTCTTGTTCTTGATCTTCAAATGCCCTGGAGCATAGTCCAGAGCGCTTACCTTCCTTTTCTTCTCAACCGATTTCACCGGTTCCGAACCGGTAGGGCTGGTTAGACCCCCCACGTCATTTGACCAGTGGTCGGAAGAAATATCTTCGACCAGTCGGTCGAGGGTAAGATCCCTGACCACCTGGTCGGAGACGGTGTCTTCGTTGACCTCCAGTACAATTGCTTCGGGAACAATTGTCTGGTCATGAACGACCACTCTAGGGCCTACGACCTCCGTAGCTCTGGGTTACGGATCCGCTTTCTCTCCCTCTTGGATTACAAATTAAGTTTATTTAGGTGATGAAATTTCCATCTAAAAATATATGTTCCTTTTCAATGCTCTTGTTACCTCTAGGAGACCATCATCTTGCATGATCATCGAGCTGGAGTCGGTCGGAACAACGGTTGGAGTAGAGCCTTCGCCGGACTCTTTTATCCTCAACCCGACTGCCTACATATTCGAGCAGAGTCCTATAGTGATCGGAGAATATATACACAAAGAAGAAAAATTTGTTATTTACCTTGAGTCTTTCTAGTCTCTCTTCTTTAGAAACAATAGCCAAAATACGGGGTACAGCAACCTTGACATCGGGCTCCTCGATGCAGATCATTTTGATCCACTCTCTGACTTCATCAGAGGAAAAGGCTTCAAAAGAATAAAGAGATTTCAAGATTACAAAATAATCAACTAAATAAACCATACTGGTCGGGATTGTTCAGGAATTACCTTCCCTAAGATCCTTGGTCACCTCGTCACGACCTATGTACTAGAGTATGGAATGATCTTGGAACTTCAAGGGACTTATCCAGCGCATGAAAAAATCCCTCACCACGTGCCAAGAAGTCTAGCCCTTGGCGTTGAGGTCTTGGATGGCTTCAATCCATCTTCCGACCTTTCCCTTCTTCTCCACTGTAGACCTCCACTTTATATTCTCACTCGCCACATTACCGGCAAAGTAAAGGTCGTCCTCCTTCGTGACCGTCATGTAGAACCAGCTTTTCTTCCATGACGACCATGAAAACTTTGAGTACATTCGGATGTATTCATCGACTTTCCCATCATGGTGGCGCAGTGAGCATTCGCCAGGTCCGGCCGCCGACTTCCCCGACCTCGCCAACTTGTAAAAATACCTAAAGATCTTCAGATTCAGTCGGATCCCAAGGTACGCCTCATACAGGTAGATGAAGATGCTAAGATTGGTAATCGAGTTAGGGGCCAAGTTCACCAATTCAACTCCATAGTACTCGAAAACCTTGGAGAGGAACTTATGTGCGGTAACCTGAACCCGCATTCAATATAGGTAAGAAAAACAGGGATTTCTCCATCTTCGCCGCTCGGGAAATGCTCTCCGACCGCTGATCTCCAAGAAATAAAATGCTTGTTAAGGAGTATCCCAATCTTCTCCAAAGCCTCGCGCTTCTTCCCGCTCAGGTCGGAAACCAACCATTTGGTAATTGAGCCCGACATAGTTGGATCTTGGGCGAAAGGATGAAGTGAAATCAGACAAGTTTTTGGCGAAAGGATAAGAGGCGGTCAGAGGAGGTTTCTCGCAAAAAGATGAAGATGGATTGAAGGAAAACCTGAGAGCGTAAAAATCCTAAAGCTGTGCACGATGGGGATTTTATAGCCGCACTCTCATTAACTGCAATGAGGAGATGCCCAAAGCCAAACGAGCAAAAACTCTTCAGTTTCCCAGACGGTTTCTTAAATTTAAAGTGAATACAGACACCTTGTCTTTTACATCATTAAATGAGGGCCTGCCCGACATGATTTCATCGGAGAAGGGTTCACACTACAAATTCATTTAAAGTTCGAGGCTAGCTGACGAAGATTAAAATCTCTAAATATTACTTTAATATTTAATTAAAGACCGCATGTCCTTCATGGTCGTAATCCCTAAGGCTAACGACCCCTGGTCGTAAGGATTTCAGAGGTTACTTTATGGGTACACTGGTCGGAGAGGTCTCGTACCTGCTACCCAACGAGATGACTGCTCGTAGGAGATTTGAACTGGCACTTGGACCCAGATCCAAGTATATCCCTTCCGTAACGAATGGAACATGTGTCTAAATTATTCTAGACCACACGATGTTCATAGCCCTAAGTCACTGACAATAACCATCATACGGTTATTCTCCCATTGACATCAACCGCTGGTCAGTTGGCTTTCCACCAACTGCCACGCTTTCTCCGACCGGACGCGATACTTCCAAAGGACGTCTCTTCCAGTGATAACGGCCACCACTTCGCCAGTTATTTAAAGGAGAAGACAATCGGAGGACACGGAGATCACAAGACAACTGATTCGATCAAGCCCAAGGCATCTGCATCAAGACAGTTAAATTCAAACAACACACATAATGTAATTAGGGCTAGTCCACTGTCTTATCGAAGATATCCCCTATAAAAGATCCAGTTCATTGCAATAAAGAGATGTCTCATTCTCTCCTAAGAACTCTTTATTATTTTCTTCTATTTTATTTCGTAAGATCGGCGATTCGATCATCAACACTATGTAATATATATTCTTTAGGCTAGTGGTAAAAATGTGATATAACACGGCTCAGTACACTGTAAAATCACACTTCACCAAACGAGTAATTTGGCGAATTTTTTCCCCATGTGGCCATGTGTTGTTTGGTGTGCCTTGGCTTCCGGGTGTTTCTACGTGTTGAAGTGTTGTATTTTTTGTTATCTTGTTGTTGTGGTGACAGTGTTTTCCTATCGGGGTTGGTGTTTTTTTTTTGAAATTAGATATAGAGTTCCTGCCTTTAGTTTTAGAAAAATTATGGCCATGTGTTGGACTGTTGCGAGGTCGCATCCATGCGCACGGGCGATCGCATCTGCACAGGAGATAAGCCACATGGGTTTTCAGTGGGAGGGGCCCTGATGAGAGCGACATGGAGAAGTCGGCATAAGGTGGGCTACGCACTTTATTCTCGTCACACAACAAAAGTAGGCACAGAGTGATCGGTCAACTGCTTTGGTTTCTTTTCGGAAGCGAATTTAGAGTTTCTACAATAATTTGTTTCTTAGCTTGTTAGTAAGAAGAGAGAGAGTACTCAATCTAATAAAAAGAAACAAACATTCTAATGGATTGTCTCTTACGCCAGATTCAAGACTTTAATCACATGAGTTGTTTGTGGGCGATGACCCACAAAATGAGTGTTTAGGTAACAACTAAGCCTTCAATAGAGTTTTTTGTTGTTTCTTATATCTTGCTATTAACAATCTGATAGTTTCTTCATGTAGAAACAGTTTCACCTTCTCTCCTCATCTTCTCTCCTCCACATCATCTAAAAGCTGATGTGGCAACCTCTTAATAACAGCTGAGGTGAATTGTTGTAGATGCTCTTAGGACCAATCGCACACAGTAATCTGACACTTCACCTGTCCCACCTTCCTGCAACTTCCTGGAATTTTTTGCATTTATGTCCTTTGATTTTCTCTATTTTCAAAACTAGCTCTCTTCCGCCGTAATTTACACATTTAGCTTCTATACAATACTCCTACTGTGATTCCCGGGGGGCAGCAGGGCACCTGTCCCACCTTCCTGCAACTTCCTGGAATTTTTTGCATTTATGGCCCCTGATTTTCTCTATTTTCAAAACTAGCTTCTTCCGCCGTAATTTACATATTTAGCCTCTATACAATGCTCCTACCGTGGTTCCTGGGAGAGGCAGGCACTGCCGCCTCGGCGCGACAGTCGCCTCGACTCCGATTTAAATTCTAAAAATTTTAGAAAAGAGAAAAAATTTAAAAATTCCGAAATTATAAAAAATTACATAAAAATCCAATATTGAATTTAATAAAATATTATTGCAATTAAGCTTGAATTAATCCAATAAATAGAAATTGTTTATTTTATTTGTACTTTATGCACCGAAATTCGTATGTTGGAGTTTAAGCAGAGTACTTTATGGAGCTTCTACAAAATACAATTGAAGGGGCTGAGAACGCCCATTGTGATTATGAAGATGCCCTAAAACAGTAGATAGAAATATTGCAGTTGGTTTCATACTCTTCATGCACTGCATAGCACAATTTGGCATATAGATTTGGTTCTTTATGCTCTTATAGTCTGTAATTTTAATTTAGTTTTTTTCATTCACGTGCTTGTGTTTGATCCACCCATCTTTTTCATATAGTCATTACAGTTGCATTTAGCTATGTTGACATGAAGGATTCAATGTCGGTGTGAATGGTTCTTTCTGGGATTCCACTAGAAGATGCATACTTGCAATACAGGCTTGCTTTGATGGCTCAGCAGAAACACGGAACCAGAACTACATTAGTGTTATCAGACAGAAGCACGTTACACGTGGTCATATGGCATGATGGTTCGGCTATTTGCTTTAGTCATCTTCGCCATTGCTACAATACACTGCGACATAAGCATCCGAACAATGTAAGTATACATGCCTTTAGAGGATAGTAAAAAAATATGGCGGGTAGGCATGGAGACTAGTACGGAATGGCGTGACCTACTGTGTGGACCAGGGTCATTTGCCCTTCCTTCCGAGCTCGGCATTGTTCTCCTCGCTGGCCGCCATTTCCCTCTTTTTCTTGCGCTCTCTCTCGCGAGCCTCGTGCTCCCTACGCCTACACGTCTCGAGACGAGCTTTCTCCTCCCGATAGATGCACTCGTTGTGCTCGTCATTGCGGCGCTCCTCCTCCCGGATCTTGCGTGCCCTTTTGGCATCCCACTCATCGTAGTCGATTTGCCATTGGTCGTGTGGGTGGATCTCCTGGTCGATCCACTTGCGGTAGCCACATAGTAGATTCGGGGATTACAGGTAGACGGGAGAGATTGTTAGTGCGTACTTTGAAAGAGAATTGGTAGGGAAAGACATTGTAACTAGTCCTTACCGGCTGCTGATAGCTTCTCGTATCCCAACAGCGGTTGGGATAATCACTGGAGTAGTTCGGACAACCCCAGTAATGCATGCCCAGGCTGAGCCGCTGCTTGGATTTGAATAATTTGCATGTGTCCCTACACCAATAGAGGGGCGGCGTCTCCCCCTCTAACGGGTGTTGCGGCGAACGCTCGGTTGGAACGTTCTGATAGGGGTTACTGCTACGGGGGCATCATTGCAGAGAGCTGCCATCCTGGGAAGCTCCTCTTGCTGGATCCGAGCCATAGCAGCCCTTGCTTGGTCGTCCCGCGCCCCAGAAGCCCTTGCTTGTTCACGGATCTCATCCCATTGCTTCTTTTGCATATTGTCCATCCCGATGTAGTGAAGCAAGCTCTGGTGTAGTGTTGGGTTTGATTGTGTAGTGTTCTCTCCCAGATATCATCCACCTCCTTTTACAAGCCACAGGGTTAGTATGGTGTGGTTAATTTCATGTAGAGTCCTGTCTTTTTGGTCTGAGAAGCTGAGGAGATAGAGTGTTGTCACGTCGATCTGAAAAGCTGGTGAGACAGAGTGTTGTCACGTCTTACTTTGCATAGAGAAGTCGTCGGGTCAGTCCAGCTTTGTAGAGTGTTGTCACGTTTTTCTTTGCAGAGACATGTCTGTTCGGTCACGCTATGCCTCATCAAGTCACTGCTGCTTATTGAGGATCTAATCTTGAGCCGCAGATAGCGTGCTTTCGCACAAAGTCGCCGTTGGGTCATGTCGTGCTCAAAGCTGCCCTCGGTGTGGGGTGCGGTAGGGACCTGCCCCCTTAGCCAGGCGCGGTAGGTGACCTGCACCCTCTGGGTGGCGCCGACATGTCGTCGTCATGTTGTGTCTTGTCTAGTCACTCGCTGTCTGTGTACGACGAATCTTGGAGCAGCGTAGCATCGTTTTCACATAAAGCTGCCTCGGTGTAGGGTGCGGTAGGGACCTGCTCCCTGTGCTAGGCGTGGGAGGGACCTGCCCCCTCTGCCAGGCGCAGTAAGTGACCTGCATCCTCTAGGGGGCGCCGTCGCGTCGTCGTCACGTTGCGTCTTGTCGATTCACTCGTTGTCTGTGTAGGACGAATCTTGGAGACTACGTAGCGTCATATCCACACAAAACTGCTTCGTTGGGTCACGTTGCACGTAGAGCTGCCCTCAGTGTGGGGGCGCGGTAGGGACTTGCCCCCTCTGCTAGGCGCGGTAGGTGACCCGCACCCTGTAGGGGCGCTATCACGTTGCGTCTCCCGTGCTCGGCTATTTAAACACGCGGCCGCACACTCATTCTTCACAAACCTCAGGTCTCACTCTGGAAATTTTCGCACTCGGTCGCTCGTTCCTCTTAGGCATCTCTCCCTCTTTGTGAGGTGTCCCCCTCTGTCGGAGCAGGAGAATTAGTACTTAACCATTTTGTTTGTCCTTTGTTGGCACCATTTGCCAAGTCGTTACTAATGTGATGCATGTTTGAATTTGCAGTCTTCCATGTTTGAGGTTAAGAGATAGTAATGTTGTAACGGTAAGTTCATTTCAACAACGTACGTATGGTTTTGTGCTGTGTTTTGGTTGAAATATTGTGTTATTTTCGTCAGAAATGGAGACACTGTACGTGTTCCACAGTAACGTGCGTGCTGATCCAGACAGAGTTGATATATCGAGCTGCCAACGCGCCTTGCTAAACGTTCCCAACCTGGCACACGTGGATTTGCTTGAGCTACGATGGTGCATTCGGCAATTGTTCGATAGGCACGTCGCCAGGAATAAGATAGTAATAGAGGCTGTCACCGCCACCACAGTCCCACCACACAGGCAGATATTGTGGGGCCTGGCGAAGGTGACCAACAGTGCCATGTGGGCACAGTACATGGAGATCGTTAGCAATCCTCACGCCTCGATCTATCGACGCACCCATAGTGTATGTCCATTTTGTTTATCACCGCCACCCTCCTCTAGGGGCCGTCGTTGAAGGCAATGACGCTCTTGTCCCCCTTCGGTTTGTTGACGACGGAAGAGGTCTCGACGTTAAGCGACGTCGTTAGGCGGATGCTCCAGCTTGATGGAGATTCGATAGTTTCCAACCGAATGAAGGTGTGGATAAATGGCGGGTGCTCGTGTTGATTGTCACGAGATTATCGATGGCATGTCCGAGGGCACGCATAATCAAGATGAGGATGACTTTGACTCGCAATCCGGCAAGGACGGTTTAATGATGAGGTGGGATCGTCGGTGGCATTGTTTGGACCGACACAAACTATGTTCCAAGTCAGTTGGATTAGCAAGCGGCCTCTTCCCTTGTTTTGCCACAGGAGCATGAGTCTTCGTGGGCCTTTGATGCGGACACCCTGCTTGTGGGGCAACATTTCCCACACAAGACTGCCGCCAAGCAAGCTATCGCTAGTTTTGCGGTGAAGACCAGTCAGACTTACCGAGATTACAGATGAGTTTCGACGTTGTTTGCTGTATCTTGAACTATCTACAGTAAGTCGTACTAACCATTATCTGCAGGTCTAATCCTAACACGTACATAGTTAAGTGTGTGCTTAGCTCTTGGCCTAGCAAAGTCCGTGCGCAGAGATTCCCTGGGGCGGGAACGGTCTTCTGCATCACAATCTTGACAGATCACACATGTGAGGTTGAGGAGCCATTGCTAATGCATATGAGTGTGACCTCAGGCTACATCGCGACCATACATAAGCCATGTAATTGTCGCCGATTTGACCGTTTCGCCGAAGGTCCTAATGGCTGACGTAGCGAATATAGTAGGGTATGCTGTTAGCTATAGTAAGGTCTGGATGGCGAAGCGGAAGATGCTCGAAGGGTTGTACGGTACCTACAAGGAGACATACGACCTAGTCCCCAGAATGCTGAAGAAAACTGCGGATGCTATTCTAGGGACATGCATCAACAGGGTGGGCAGGCCCCACCCGTAGAACATCCCACATTCCCTAATCCTTGTTCAAGTATTCTGGGCATTTGGCCCGGCAGTCTGAGCTATCCGGTGTATTGAGTCATGTTGGTCGTAATGATGTGAGTGTTGTAGTGATTTGCGTTGTAACCTGCACTATTTTGTACGATGTAACAAGTTGTTATTATCGCTTCAAGTTGTTTTTACCTATTTATAAGTACGGATATCTGCCTCGTTTGGGTCACATCATGCTTTCCAGAAAGTAGTCATTTTCTGCTTTGCAGAGAGTTGTCACATCCTGCTTTCCAGATAGTGGTCACGTCCTGCTATCCACACTGTGTGGTCACATCCTCCTTTCCACATAGTGGCCCATTCGTGCTCCCAATGCTATATATGGATGCTTTGGCTGCCATTCACCTCACTCTTCTCTTCCTCTACTCCTTCCTTCCAGTGTAAGACGGGATGTCTTCGGCCTCATCTAACTACGGCAGCACCTGGTTTGCCCTCGTTGTAGGGATCCGGCGAATGTGTTCACCTCGCATATGCCAACGAATCCGTCCTGAGTGTTCATGAAGTGTTCAAATCTTATCATAACTTGTGCAAAATCAGCACGAATGAATTCTATTGCAAATACCATGTTTTCTTACCTTCATTTGAAGTCAATTCTTTTGTAGAACACAACATGTCGAGTTTTAGGCGTTGGGTGATGAAGCTGTCCCAGTGGTTCGAGATATTGCAATACAAATTGTTGCCTTGCAAGAAGACTCCCGTGGTGTTGCTGCAATTCGTCTAGTGGCTCGAGCGTTCGATCAACCAATGCAAAATGAAGAGAACAGACTTCAAAGACTGGATGAGAGGATGGAAAGAGTTGAGAAGATGCTTCAGAAATTGGTTAAGGTAGTTATTTTTGCGGTCTTTCTTCTATTATATGTTGTTCTTGCCAAGTAGAACGTCAGTTGTAATGAGATTATACTGTCCACTCTTTATCTATGCATCGTAGTCCTTGATGAATGAGAATAAAATTGTTCTACTGAGATAGGTAACAAAGTACAAGTGTCCAATTATATTACCATTACCACACTCAGTTCGGATTACAAATCACTAACTGAAGTACAAGTTACAACATGCTAGCATTTCTAATCTTACTACTGCTCACGCTGGTGTTCACTGCTCTCAGCCATAGGACACTGTAGTGGCCTTCCACACTGTGTTCCTATCGTAGGTCTCCGACAAATTTGTTCCTGCGGGAACGTCAGCCTCTCAGGTGACCGTGGGTTCTGCCGCAGGTCATAGCGGGGCTCCTCAACCGCCGTGTCGTCATACTGGGGGGGATCACCTAGGGGAGTGGTGTTGAGAACATCTCGGTGATCCAAGCAGTAGGATCCACAGAGGGGCACCAACTCGGCTGAGCTTGCGGGGTGAACTGCTCAGGGTATGGCGTGTAGCCGGACTAATACCATGGGGCCGTATCACCCATTTGAAATTGTCCGAGAGTGTGGTGCTCGGTGGGAGAATCTGTAATAACCTCAATGGTTCCGGGTTGCACGTCTGTGCTCTCTGGAATGGCCTCTTTCTGCCTCCGTGACGACGACAGCATCAGCGTAGAGTCCCTCCGTGATGACGATGACATCAGTGTAGAGTCCCTCCGTGATGACAACGACATCAGCATAGAGTCCTGTGAGGACCCCGGTTTATTAGGCTTGTAATACTTAGTCATCCATTGACCCTAGCATCACAAACATAATAATCCATGTCTTCAAGATATGTATACTTTCCAGAATGCAGTATACACACCCCTTTACAAAATCATGCATCAATTCCATTCAAGACATAGAACCAAAGCACGAACTAGATTAAAAGACATACATAACATAGAGTTAATACAAAAGGGCCAAGCGGCCAAATACAACTAATAAAGATAACACAATGAAGCAAAAGCCATAAGATGGCGATAAACAAAAAAGAGAGCCACAAGGTTTGCCTTTAGCCCACAAGGCAACCAACCAAGCCGCCTAGCTAGATTCCCAACATGACACATCTCACAAAAGTAAAGCCCTTTGGGCTCTACCTCTCTGCAACAAAATTATTAAGCAAAGCAAATGAGTACAAATAATGTACTCGCAAGACCGACGTAGTATAACGAACTATAAATAACTATATGCAAGCTTTATTAAGTGGATGAGGCTTTGGACTCATTTTAGCATAAAGCAAGTTTTCATTTGCAATAATGTAATAGATTGAAAGCAATTTGACAAAGCATTTTTAATTGTTGAAGTAACAACGAGATAATAACATAATAACAACAACAAGAACAACCTGGAAGTGACTAACCCAAGTCACCACAACAATAGCATGAATTACCCAATTCATACCACCCAGCAAATTTTAATTAAGTGTTTAGTCTAGTTCTTGCGGGAAATCACCAAGCGTGTCCATAACCTAGGACGAGGCTATTCGAATAGTTTTAACCCTGCAGGGGTGTACCAATGTACCCACACGCCAGACCGCCTTTTCGCCACATGATTAAGCACACTTCTTTTGGTATGTCGGCACGACTAAGTCCTACGAGACATTTCCAATGGACGATGCTAATTAAGAGCCGCCTCCCACGGGGACAAGGACACATTAGACAGCCTAGCCGGTCTGCTAATGCTCTCTTCCCAACACCACACACCCACATTTTATTTTTAACACACCCACCGACCAGCTCATAATTAACACCTCCCAAAATACTTAGTCAAGAAAGGTCCCATATCCCCCTCATGTGGTTAGCACGCAAAAAGTGCTTGGATCAATGGTGCAAGTAACTCGGTCCTTGGGGACTTAGGCACCATTCCGTTCACACCCAACAAATCACACCAACATCTATTGTGCCCAAGTCAATAACAATTTTGTTTTCTTTTTTGTTTATTTACAAAGTAACAAGCACAAGATGGACATAATGGAATAATAGTTTTTGTGTGATTAAGGTCATCGACATAATGTCGACAACCGCCCATATCTACCGTTATCTAAGCATTGCTAAGCATTACCAACGTAAACTACTAAGTGATAAGAGTTCATCCATCGAACTCTAAATCACAGCAAGATAGTCCTAGGCTTAGTAGTAGAGAATGAACATTTACCTACAGAATATGCATCTATAGGATTACTAACGACCTTTTAACACAAAGTAGCATGCATACATATAAGTGAAACAAAGTATTAAGCCTTAAAGTAATGGGACAATAATGAGATATGGTCAAACTGCTTGCCTTGCTGGTTTTGCTCAAAATGTTGCTGAGGATCGTTCACGGGATCAACACACTCATCAACACCTAATCGAAAAGGCGAAAAGAAACGATAAGAACGGAGAAAACCAAGAAGACAGCATAGCAAACAAACTCTGAATGCTCTGAAATTTCTACAGCAGCAAGAGAATGATTTTTAGGGAATTTAGCAATAAGAACCAATTGATTTGGATTCTCAATGCAAAAGATATGAGCAAAACAATTCTGCTCAGCCCTAAAAATACAGAACTGCTACTATTTACTAATTTAATTGTTTGGCAACATTTTATGGAAAGGTGGTACTACTGAAATTTTTACTGTAAAACAAGCACCTCATGAGATGAATAACACAATTGAGTTCACCTCATTTGGAGCTATTATGCATTTTCTATACTTTTTCAAAGATATGAAAATGAGCACAACTAAAATGCACCCACAAAGCTTTTGAAAATAGTGACATGCCTAAATCTTATTCTAACATTTAGTGCATTAACAGAGGAAGCCAACAAAGTTGGATTCACTCAAACATAATCTACAGAGATTTACTTATGCATTTTACAAGTTAAATGCAACATTTAAAAGTTAATTTTGAAACCTATTTGCAAATCCATGTTCTGGAGCTAAACTGAGCTCATAACCATTTTTAGATTAGAGTTCAGTCCAAACCAGAGCTACAGAAATTTGAATCACCTCATTTAGATTTAAAATGAATTAGTTATGCATTTTTAAAGTTATTACCTTTTTCAGTTTGCAAAAAGGAGCTCTCAGGATATTCTAAAAATCAATAAGACAGGGGGAGGACATGAGCCATAGATCCTAGATCTGACGGCTCAGGACCTCCAGAGAACAACGCGCACTTGCTAGCGCAGGTCCAGAGAACATGGGCCGTTGATCTGGATCCAACGGTCCATGTCCTCCCGGCAATGCGCGCTAACTGAGACGGAGGTCGTGGCCGCTGATCTTGCATCCAACGGACCACCACAATAGGGGAGGACCGGACGGTCCAGATCTAGCGAGGAGGTCCTCAGCGGCTGAGATGACCTCGAGGAGGTCCCACGCGGAGGAGGTCTTAGCAGCTCGCACCTCCAGGGAGGTCCAGGCGGTTAAGATCTCACAAGAGAGGTCTGGGCGGTCAAGATCTCACGAGGAGGTCTTGAGCGGTCCCGAGCGATCTTGCGCGTCTTGGGAGACCAAGCCTTGCGGGTCTTAAATCTTGCGACAAGGGACAGGATCAAGGCGTTAAAGGCTAACCCCATGATTACCAATGATTGTGGCATTTAGAGGAGGATCTTTGTCCTAAACCGACAACAAGATCTTTGCTTTTGTCCGACAAAGACCCCGCGCAAGAAGAAATAGTCCTCGCCGGCGATGAGACCTCGGGCGACATCCAAGGGCACCACCGAGTGTGCAATAGCCTTGCGCCTCAGTGGACCCACTCTCGGCGGCGGCGTCTAAAACGCCGACGAGCCGGAGAGGAGCAAGGTGACTAACACGCCAAAATCACAAACAATGATTATGAGCTCATGATTCATACGGCGTGTGCGGCTCTATAGGACTACTGGGTGATTACCGGAGGTCGGGCGGCGGGCTGAGGGTCGAGGAGAGGAGGACCGTGGCGGTGAAGAAGGGTGCTCCACGGCCAAAGCTCCAAGCTCCAAATCGGCCACCTCTGCAAACGTCCCAACCAATTTAGTTAGGCCCTTGGTCACAAAGGGAATGTCATGAATTGAAGCAATGAGAGGGAGAGGAGAGCCATTGGAACACTGCCACCGAGGAGCTCCAAGCTCCAGCAATGGCGGCCAAGGGGAGGTCTGTGGTTTGAGCTCCACAGAACCGAGAGCAATTTGGTGAAGCGTGTAAAAGAAGCCAAAGGTGATACCAAGGAGGTTTTATAGCTAGGGCAAAAGAGGTCATGAGCCACGGGTTAAGCTCATGGTGAGCTTAGCCTATGCGCGGTCCATGGCTTGGACAAGATGGGGAGGACAGGGTAGGTAGGTCAGGGCATGGCCTAGGGGGCGGAAAGGCTGCCACGCATTTAATGCGCACAGGCACAGAGCCGTTGGACATGACAAGGCTCTGACCTTCTCCACTGCCATGGCTCTCGCACGCGTGCCCAAGCTAGGAAAAGAACAGGGCGAGGCCTCCACCGTTGGATAAAGAGGATGGGGAGGTCATGACCCTCGGATGCGATTTTGAAACAGTAAGGCTTAAGTGAAAGACAAGGGAGGAGGTCATAGCCCTCCGATTTGGACTGGGGAGGTCGTGACCCTCCGATTATCATTGCGTGGATGCGCAAAGGAAAAGGGGACAGGAGGTCCAAGCCGTTGGATCTGAATCCAATGGTGCGGACCTGATGGGGAGGACTTAAACCGCGCACGATACAGCCAAAGACGTGGAGGTCATGGCCTTTGGATCTCAATCCAAGGGCACACAACAATGGGGAGGTCCTGAGCTGGTGCGCATGACACAAAGGAGGTCAGGGCTGTTGGATTTACATCCAACGACGCTGATCAAAAGAGGGGAGGTCCTGAGCCTTATGCGTAGCGCAAAGGAGGTCATGGCCTTTAGATTTAGATCTAAGGGCTCACAGGAGTGGTTTGAACGGCCCACTCAACAGAGACCACGCGATCTAAATCTAACGGCTTAAAAAGGATGGTCCGAACGGCCCACAGATCTTGCGCGTTGAAACGAGATCCAATGGCAAGGAGAGGACAAGGGAGGTCGTGGGCGCTAGATCTCCATCTAACGGCTACGACCTCACGTGGGTGGGAGGTCTGTTGCGCGCGATGAAAAAGGGAGGTCGTAGGCTGTTGGATCTGATCCAACGGCTACGACCTCAATGAGGTGGGAGGTCTGGTGTGCTTGATAACAAGGGGAGGTCATTGGCTGTTGGATTTGATCCAACGGCTATGACCTCAATGAGGTGGGAGCACAGGGTTGCGCTGGTTTGAGGAGGAGGTCGTGCTGTTGGATTTGAATCCAACGGCCATGACCTCAAGTGGGTGGAAAGGGAGGTCTACTGAGCCAGAGGAGTGGGTTGGGTTCAACCCAAATTGGGAAATGGCTCAGCCCAAGGAACAGTGGATGCAATTTGAGGTTGAATTAAACAGCTGAGACTTTAGGGATTTATTTGAGATAGCAAATCAACTCTAAAATTTATGAAATTTTAATTGGAGCTTGCTGACATAAGGATTAACCTTTCATAAAATTTTCAGAGGTTTTTGTGCACTGCAGTTTTCTCCAGAAATTCTTAAAGGCTGCTCTAGGGTTTGTTTTACCTCCAAAATTTATCAAACAAGTTTTACAACTTATGATATTTTTCAGAGGGGTCCCACAACATCTCTAGGACCAAGGACAAATATTTCCAAAGGGTTGGACATGAGATTTGAGACAAGTTGAATAAGGGTTGGACTTTAGTCCACAGGAGGTTTAGGTTTTTGAACTCCACACTTTTGATAGGAATTTTAGGTGAGTTCAAGAGTTTCAAGCTGTGAGAAAAAGTTTTTATTTCTACACATTTTCTTCATTTTAAACACACACCTGTTTATACATTTGGGATGTTACAAGTCCTCGCATCGCACCAGACAGACGATTAGCTCTGACACGGCGCTTGTTGGACTGGACACTTCGCGGACAAGAAGATGGAGGGGGCAAGGGAACGCGAAGATGCCCATCCAATGCCACAAGTCGACACCAGTGGGCCTTTCAAAGCTCATGCTGTGAACGACGTGCTTAACATTGTCAACAAGAGACTTCATGATTGCATAAAGGCGTTCAACTGTGTTGTTCAGTACCCTTTCGATTTCTCGGTGGGCAGGCGGGTGCTGCTTTACTGCTGTCGAAGGTGCCATGCCGCCGTCCGGTCGGAGGCATGCCACCTACCGTGCGGGGGTCGGGCAGTGCCTGTCAGCCTGGGCACCACGGTAGGAGCACTATATAGAGGCTAAATGTGTAAATTACGGTGGGAGAGGGTTAGTTTTGAAAATAGAGAAAAATCAGGAGGGCATAAATGCAAAAATTTCAACTTCCTGTGCCGTAGGCAGGGTTTGATTGGCTCGCTGATCATCGCCGACCAAAAACAACAACACATTTTTGTTTTTACTACCAGCGTCAAGTCCATTGGATATCACGGCTCGATGGACATTACCTATATTAATTCTTGTTACCTATATTAATTCTTGGTGGAAAGGGCTCCCAGCCGGCCTGGCCACGTCGCCCCAAAAATTTGGCCCGTCCGATCACGTGGAGGTCGGCTCGCATCCGGACGATCCTTGGCGGGCGCCAGGCGAAGCGGCGTGTGTCTCTGCGTGCCGCTGCGTCTGGTGGTCTGGGGCGCTGTGGGTCTCAGTGCCGGCTTAGCGAATCAGCAGCGAACGCGCACAGATGGCGAGCCCAGAGCGTGGCGCGCCGCCTTAGCCTCGATTAGGGCTGGAAAAATAGCTCGAGGCTCGTGGCTCGACTCGGGCTCGGCAAGGCTCGGTTCGGCTCGAGCTCGGCTCGTGAATTTCGAGCCGAGCCGAGCCCACCTTTTGCTCGGTGGAAATTGAGCCGAGCTCGAGCCGCCATGATGGCGGCTCATGAGCCAAACGAGCTAATCTATTCTGCGCAGTCAAGAAGAACTTCGCCACGCCACGCGCCCACCGCCTAACCCTAACCCCACGCCCACGCGGACGCTGCCACACGATCCCCATTTCCCATTCCCTTCTCGGCTCCGGACCTCCGGTCCGCCCGTCGGCGTCCTCCGCGCCGCCGCCTGCCCCGCCTCCTCCGCCTCTGAGACTCGAGCCACAGCCGTCGACGCCCTCGCCGCTGCCGCCTCGAATCTCCGACCACGCTGCCCAGACGCGGCGCCTCCGTCGCCTCCGGGAGCTGCCAGCGCCCACGCCTCCCGCCCTCGACGCCAGCTGGCGCCTCCGTCGTCTCCCAGAGCCGCCCCGACGCCCACCGCACCCTCATGTGCTTTGCTCAGTCCATCTTGATCCCATGCGCCCTCGGCGCCTCCGTCGCCTCCCAGAGCCGCCCGGCGCCCGCCGCCCAAGCGCCCTCGCGCTGGCTCTGTCCACACCGGCCCCGATGCCCTCGCCGCCGCCTCTGTTCCCGATCCGCCTTCTTTGCATGCCTTGCACGCATCCTATTCCTATTCCTATGAATGAATGATACTCTCAGTCTTGATTGGTGAATGCTCTTTGGTTGCGACTTTGCAAGGATTCCGTGAATGAATGTGATTTTGTAGATTGAATGCAGATTCGGTGAATGAATGCTCGCTCGGGATGAATCTTTGGGTTTGGACTTGGGGTTACTGGGCTCGTTCGAAGTGATCGAGCCGGCTCGAGCTTTTTCTCGAGCCGAGCCGAGCCTGCCCCTGAGCTCGTTTTTCAAACGAGCCGAGCCACAGCCGCACCGAGCCTGGGCGAGCTCGGCTCGGCTCGTTTCCAGCCCTAGCCTCGATTGTCGTTCAGCTCCGATGGGCCCGCCTTCGGCAGGACAGCACGTGCATGCCCGCGCTAGGAGCGCGGGTGATCTCCTAGTAAAGGTAAATGTGAGTGAAACACATTAAAGCAATGCACGCCTACTCAAATTGAACCACATGATCACGCACAGTCCAAAAGAAAATCTTAGAAAGGAAAACATGAGCATATGTTTTCTAGAGTCATAGAATTGGAGTAGGCCAATGGTTATTTAGAAAGTATAGCTAACTAGAAAGTTGCATGAGTTTTCCCTTTTTTTTTGTGGTAAAGCGTGAGTAAATTACAATGCTACCAATTTAGTATCTGAAAAATATCCTAATTCCAAAAAAAACCATCAGTGATATAATTAAGATTCCATATTTCAGTAGAACAACCATATGCTCTAACAGCTGACCAGAAGTATTTCGGTACTCTTCCAAAAATTTTTTTGCATAAACATTAGAGCTGTCGATGTTGACATAGGGATTTTTAGACAGGTTCGGGCCTTCTCTTAAGATAATAATAACTCTACCCCTGTGTTCTTATATTGATCGTGTTTACAACAAGAAAAAAGTCACCGAAATCTAAGACTAATGACTCCTATTCTATTATGTCGTTACTTTCTTTTGCCTTATCTCACTTGCCTATGCTATTCCGGAGCCAGCTTGGTTATTTTCATTGCTTTCTCTTGCATTTGGACCAAGTTGTGCCTTTATGCGAAAACGTCGAGTATTTTTATTTTCAAACCTCAAAACTTGCTTTTATGGGAAATTGCCAATATGTTCATCAAGGGGGAGATTGTGGATATCATGGGGATATTCTCATGATCTTAGGATGATGTTACAATTGGCAATGTCGTTAAAGGTTTGTCGAATCACGCGTTTTCGTCAAAGTTTGAAAGGTTGTCGAGTCAAATCTTGATCGACCGGCGTTCAAAGTCTTGATCGAGCCAATTTGGCGACGAGCCGGCGTTCAAAGCGCTATCGGGACCTACCTTGATCGAATCGACCATTGAATGGTGGTCCGACCGATTTCTTCTTGTTCATCGGCCATTTTGGATATTTGGCTTTGGAATGGGTCAAGTTTATGGGCTTCAGTGCATATGTGTTGCATAATGCATATTTTCGCTAATGTGGGTCAAGTTGTGAAGAACTTATTCCCAGAATCGATTTCTTTGTCTATTGTTGTGCAGGACGCTTGGAGGTCAATGATGGTCAATGGCGAGGATGATCGGGACTTAACTTGGAGAGCTGAGGTTCAGAACGATCGAGGATGCTGGGTGAGGTCAATGATTCAAGCATGGCACAAATTGGACAAAGGTGACCGAACGGGCAGTTCGGTGCGACGGGTTGGATCAAGCGGCGCGGTGGTCGGTGCAAGTGCCATGGTGGTTTCGGCGGGAGCCGGATGGGAGAGACTTGCCGACATTATGAGAAGCCGTTGATCAACCTACACGTGACGAAGTAGGCATTTGCTTCACCAAGATTGGACCCGTCTTCGGAGAAGGATCGAGAAGGGGTATTTTGGTAATTTCACCAACTACCGCCTTGATAACCTTTTGGCTAAACCATGGTGCGAGACAACGTATGGAGAAGTGGTTTAAGTCAAGAAGAGTTAAAGACGACGCTTTAAAATGCGTGCGTGTGTGACCCGTTTATGTGTGGGCTTAACGGGAGCCCATTAGGGTTTACTCTTCTAGAAGCTAGGCCTCCACTATAAATAGGGGTGGCTGGTGTCCAGCACCCTGAAGGACTTCATTTTGGAAAACCTTAGTTTGGTTTTAGGGGCTTAGAGAGGAAATGAGGGGCTTAGGGTTCTAGAGAGATGAGTTGATGGTGTGCTCATAGATGGAGCTCTTGTCCTCCTAGATGGAGTGGCTGTAAACCCTCTCAATCTCAAATCAATCAGTGCATGATTTCTCAAAGATGAGTCTCTTTGTGTTCTTCCTCCTTCTTATGTGATTTTCAGTCATTCTTTGTTCCGCAAGTTTTCTATTGGTTTCTTGCTGTGATCTCGCTTTCTATGACATGTGGGAACACATCTAGGATCATCTTGATCATCAATCACCCATGAGCAAGACGTTAGATCATATTTCGATTTTGACTTGGTTTTGGAGCACCCTTCGTTCAAACTGAAAAAGATAGGAACTTTGGCATGGATCTCTGCGATCTTTGATTGGAATAGGTTCCTAATATCTTAGAGAAGGTGTGTCTCAAGTTTGGTGGAGTTTGGTCGTGTAGATCAAAAGTTAGATCGATTTGAGTTTCGGTTTTCGGGCTGTCTATTCTGTTCATCGTCAGATCCGGTCAGACCGTTTCTATAACGTCGGTCAGACCGCAAGTTTGCCGTCGGTTAGACTGACCTCTGGTCTGACTGCCCATTTGCCACCGGTCTGACCGCTTGTAGCATTTAAGCCTTGTGGTTTGATTTTTGCTTTAGGGTAGATTAGATTCAATACAAATCTTACTATGAGCTTTTCAGCGATCCCGACGAGGTATGCCCCTCACCAGATGAGATGAAACGTGCTTTAGTTGTTGCTAAACGAAATCTGAAAAGGCAAGCTAAAATGATTAAGAAACATGATATCATGATTGACAACTTGAACCTAGAAGTGGTCAGGCTCAAATCCATTAATCCTGCTGATGATTGTGATTCTTGCTCTAGCTTGCATGATGAATTGATCAAACTAAAATCTGCTCATTCCTCTATTGCAAATCAACTTAAAGATGCTCTAGATGAACTAGAATCTCTCAAATCTAGTCCTGCTTGCTTGGATGCTATTGCTCTAGATATGACTGCTGTAGATGTTATTCCTTCACCTTGCTCAAATTGTGCCTTGCTTGAATTGAAATTGGATAGTGCTACTAAGGAATTGCTGAAATTTGATTCTAGTCACACTTGCTCTCATTGTGAGGATAACAAGATTAAAATGAAGGAAATGTCTGAAATGATTCTTTATTCTAAGTCTGCTTCATGTGAAAACTGTCTTAAACTCGTAATTGAGAATGATGCTCTAAACAAGACTCTAGAGGAGAAATCTAAAATTGAACAATCCATGTCCATGTCTACTTCCAAGAAAGTTGTTGATTCTGCTTCTTGTGCTTTTTGTACTGAAATTGGAACAAATTTAGATGAGATACAAGAGGCGTTTAGAGTCAAATTCAAAGAGCAAGTAAGTAGGATTAAGAATGCATCTTGTGTGTCTTGTGAAGCTTTAAAGGTTGAGGTAGCTCTTGTTAAAGAAAAGCTTGCTAGGACAATCAAGTTGAATAAGTGTGTCACCTGTAAGGACTTAGTCAAAGAAAATGATTACCTCAAAAAGACTCTTGAGAGATTTTCTAGTGGGAAGAAGAACCTTAACATGATTCTTGATCAATCTAAGGTGAGCGTAAAGAATAGTGGCCTAGGATTTAATTCTTTAGAGAATTCTAAGAATCACCCACCTAAGGTTGTGAGAGCTGTTAAGAGTGGCTTGTTTGAGGTAGAACCCCCTGAGCCATCTAAGATAGTCTTTAGATCTGCAGGTTTTGCCCAAACCCCTTCTAGCAAGACAGCTGCTTCTAATTCAGCAGATCAGACCCCTCAAAAGGTCAAGTATCATTGCATCTTCTGCAAGAAGGATGGCAACATAGTTGAGTTCTGTTTCTGTAGAGCTAAGAGTGAGAGGAAGGACAGAGTGCATACTTTGAGGTCTATTAGAGGAGTTCCTTCACCTTCTACTATCTCTAGAGCCAGGCAGCCTGTCTTTCCTGCTAGACATAGGTCTAGGTTAGTAGATGACTTATTTGACTCTTTTGGTGGCTCTAGGCAGCATTTTGGGTTAGGTTTTCGTGAGGAGAAACCACGGGTAGCATCTAGACAGGGGGGTACCGATCTTTTGGTAGGTCGATTCGGAGAGGTCTAGGTGGTTCTCGTGTGCATTCTTATGATTATCTCACTAACCATCTTATTGCTGCTTCTACTGCTGTTCCTAAACATCGTGTGGTTCAGTACTGAATTCCCAAGTCTTTTATCACTAACCCAGTATTGAGGCACAGATGTTCCCTGCTTATGTCCTGTAGGTCCGTCGTGCGAGGAGGGAGAACATTTGGCTTGTTGACTCAGGTTGTTCTCGACACATAACTGGAGATTCTAGATGGTTCTCCTCCCTCACACGTGCATCCGGAAATGAGTTGATCACATTTGGGGATGCTTCTACCGGGACCGTGATGACCAAGGGCACGCAGTCTTGGCGTCAACAACAACTTCATGCTTAAGGACGTCGCATTGGTAAGTAAGCTGAGGTATAATTTGCTATCTATTTCTCAGCTTCTTGATGAGGGTCTGGAAGTGAGGTTCAAGAGTGGTGAGTTTAAAGTACTAGACTCTTCGGGTGAGCGTGTCTTTGGGATTTCTAGGTTTGAGAAGATCTTTAGTCTTGATTTCAAGATCTCTTCTTCTTCGGCCCTAGGTGTCTTGTGGCCAGACTCTCATGATCTAGTGTAGTGGCAATCGAAGCTTAGACATATAGGCTTCGACCATTTGACCGTAATCAATAGCAAAGATTTGATTAGAGGTTTGCCTAAGCTTAAGAATGTTAGAGACCTAGTGTGCACACCACTGTGAGACATGGTAAGATGGTTTACGCTTCTCATCCACCTCTTACTTTAGTGATGGTGATGGGCTTTGATCGGCTCTTGCACTTAGACACTGTTGGACCCTCTAAAGTTCGGTCTCTGAGAGGAAGTGATATGTGCTTGTGATTGTGGATGACTTCTCCAGTATTTATGGGTTTATTTTCTGGTTTCTAAGGATGAGGCTTTTGGCTGTTTTAGAGAGTTGGCCCTTAGACTAGCTGTTGATCTTCCTGGAGCTTTGAGGACCATTGGAAGTGACAATGGCACAGAACTCAAGAACTCTTCCTATGCCACTTTCTGCTCTGAGAGAGGACTTGAGCACCATTCTCTTCACCTAGAGTTCCCCAACAGAATGGAGTTGTAGAGAGGAAGAACAGGACCCTTGTAGAGATAGCTAGGACCATGCTAGATGAGCATAACACTCCTAGGAGGTTTTGGGCTGAGGCAATTTCTACTGCTTGTTATGTGTCCAACAGGGTGTTCTTAAGATCTGTCATAGGAAATACTTCTTTTGAGCTTAGATTTGGTCATAGACCTAAAGTCTCTCATTTCAAGATTTTTTGGTGCAAGTACTTCATTCTTAAACATGGCAATTTGGACAAATTTGAATCAAGATGTTATGATGGCATTTTTCTTGGATATCCTGCTCATTCTTATGGCTATCGTGTATTTAATTTGGATACTAACAAAATTGTTGAGACTTGTGAAGTCACTTTTGATGAGGCTAGTCCTGGTACTAGACCCGATGCTGTAGGTAAACAGGTTCCTGATATTCGAGAAAGCATCTTCGTCGACGATGACTCTGACATAGAGGATGAAGGTCCAATCCATCCTCCAGTCATTTCTGAGATGGTTGGAGAGCCTGCTTCTACTTCTCCAACTTGACCGGCAGCCTCCTCCTACTTTCACCGGCGATTTGAGTGGCTCTGCTTCTATCTCCACAGCTCATAAGGTAGAGGCCACATCTGCACCAGGACCTCCTCTTCATATTCAGCAACAACACCCACCAGAGCAGATGATTGGGGATCTCCATGAGCGAGTTACTGCGCTTGTGTTTATCTCTCCGATTCTCATGCACATTCTGCTTTTGTTGCGTCTTTTGAACCCGAGATGTCACCTATGCTTTATCTGATTCCTCTTGGGTCAATGCCATGCATAAAGAGCTTGAAAATTTTGGAAGAAACCAAGTCTGGACCTTAATTGAACCTCCACCTAATCAAAATGTTATTGGAACAAAATGGATTTTCGAAAATAAGCAAAGTGAGGATGGGTTGGTAGTTCGCAATAAGGCTAGGTTTGTAGCTCAATGTTTTTCCCAAGTAGAAGGCTTAGACTTTGAAAAGACCTTTACTCATGTAGCTAGATTAGAAGCCATTCGTATTTTGCTAGCTTTCGCAACATCTAAAGGCTTTAAGCTTTTTCAAATAGATGTCAAGAGTGCTTTCCTTAATGTTTTTATAGAAGAAGAGGTCTTTGTCAAGCAATCCCTTGGTTTTGAAAATCCCAAATTCGCAAACCATGAGTTTAAGCTCTCCAAAGCATTGTATGGATTGAAGTAAGCCCCTAGAGCTTGGTATGATAGGCTTAAGAGTTTCTTGCTTAAAATGATTTCAAAATGGGAATGGTAGATAAAACCTTGTTCACTCTCAGGTATGCAGTGATTTCTTACTAGTTCGGATTCATGTGGATGACATCATATTCGGTGGTTCTTCTCATGCTTTGGTGTCCAGATTTTCAGATTCTATGAGCAGGGAATTCGAGATGAGCGTGATGGGCGAACTGACTTTCTTCCTTGGTCTTCAAGTCAAGCAACTCAAAGAAGGTACCTTCATTCATCAAAGCAAGTATACAAATGACCTTCTTGGTAACCCGACATGGGAAGCGAAGCCGCCGGTGTCTACTCCCATTGCCACTTCTATCGTGTTGGATCCTAATGAGGATGGAGAGCCCATGGACCAGAAGGAGTACCGCATCATGATTGGCTCCCTCCTCTACCTCACAACATCGAGGCTGGACATACAGTTTGATGTGTGTCATGCGCGCCGATTTCAGCTTCCCTCGTGCCTCACATCGTCAAGTAGTCGTCGCATCTTGGTACCTCCAGACACTCTTGATTTTGGACTCTAGTATTCTTGATTCGCTCTCTCCATTCGGGCTTTTTCGATCTTGATTTTGCGGGGTGTAGAGTGGATAGGAAGAGTACTTCAGCACTTGTCATTTCTTAGGCACCTCTCTTATCTCTTGGTCTTCTAGGAAGCGTCTTACATTGCCTGATCCACCGCCAAGGTGAGTATGTAGCTATGACGATGGTTGCTCTCGGGTTCTCTGGATCTTATCTACTCATGATTATGGGTTGTTTTGGATAGTGTTCCTCTTTTACGTGACAATACTAGTGCCATAAATATTACCAAAAACCCAGTGCAACACTCTAGGACCAAAAGCACATTGACATTCGATATCATTTCCTTAGAGACCATATAGAGAAGGGTGATATTGTGCTTCACTTTGTAGAGTCTCAGCAGCAGGTTGCAGATATTTTCACTAAGGCTCTTGATTCTTCTCGTTTTGCTTCTTTGCGGGGAGAGTTGGGAGTTATTAGTTCTCTTGGCCTATTTTGAGGGGAGTTGGCTCTTTTGCATTTATTGTACCATATTGCATTTTAAATCGGCAACTTGCATTGTAATATAATTTCACAGAGCCTTGATTATTATCCTTGTGTGACATACTTTCTAGCTTTATACCCATGTCGTGTGCTAGTTTGCTGGGTTTATCATGACTTTCCATGTGTAGCCTAGCTTTTGCCATGCTAGCTCTTTTAAATGTGAAAAACTTGAATTAACACATGACTTGTTGGATTTTGTGACTAGTTTTGTCATAGTGATCTTCTCATGATTCATGCCATGTCAAATAGGCTAAGGTGAGTCTTGAATCTAATTTGAGTTTTAGATTGAGCTATACTATTTCCTAAGTCAAGCAAATGAAAAATGATCTTTTCTATGCGAAAAAACTGATCTCACCAATTCTTTCTCATGAGACGGCTTGCCATTGCACTAGGTATGAACTCAGGGGGAGTTTTGGATGACCTAGACCACTCTTTTAAGCTTTTTGCTTGGGATGGTCGCGGCAAGGCTTGAGATCTAGCACTTGGCTAAAAACAAAACAAATTGTGAAAATTGGTTGAAGCTTATGAGACAGTTGTAGATGGCTCCTAGTCCAGGACTTGTTTTGCTAAGATAAAACCAAAAATTAATTTTAGCAAGTGCTAAATGTGCTAAATTTCAAAGTGTTTGAACAAATTGATTCAACATTGAACTCATAGCGCTCTAAATTGGCTCAATTTTAGCTTCTTGATTCCATTTAGTTTATTGACATGGCTTGACTCATTTTTAGATATTTTGGGCTAAACTATGATCTTGAACAGCTAGTCATACTAAACGATCATTTAATCTCAGATTATTATTCATCTGGCTTTACTTTGCTATATATGATTTGCCATGATTTACCATAGCTTCTTCACATAATATGGCTTGGTGTAATACTTGTCAAGTCCTCTTAAATAATTTTTGTGGCTCCCTGTGCTAAAAATGAATTAATTACAGCTATTCCATGTCATTCATGCTCTATCTTTCTTTATACACCTTGATAAATCCATTGTCAAAGGGGGAGAAATGGTAAAAATGAAGAGGGAGAAAATAAAATTTTCAGGGTGATCATAGTGAGGGGGAGCATCTCATATGCATTTTTGTGATCTTATTGCCTTTTCTAAAATTGAATTACAATTCTTGCATCCTCACAATGATCAAAGGTCAAATTGAACAATTATTCTTTCATATGGACCTTAAGTGAGATTTTGAAAATTTTTAGAAATTGAAGCTTTCTTGCTTTCTTTTGCATTATCTCACTTGCCTATGCTATTCTGGAGCTTGCTTGGTCATTTTCATTGCTTTCTCTTGCATGTGGACCAAGTTGTGCCTTTGTGCGAAAACGTCGAGTATTTTTCTTTTCAAACCTCAAAACTTGCTTTTGTGGGAAATTGCCAATGTGTTCATCAAAGGGGAGATTGTGGATATCATGGGGATATTCTCATGATCTTATGATGATGTTACAATTGGCAATGTCGTTAAAGGTTTGTCGAATCACGTGTTTTCGTTAAAGTTTGAAAGGTTGTCAGGTCAAATGCGGTCAGACCGGCGTTCAAAGCGCTCGAGACCGGTGTGATCGAGCGAGCGTTCAAGGCGCTGTCGAGCCGGCTGCTGGTCGACCGCCATTGAATGGCGATCGACCGATTTCTTGCTGTTCATCGGCCATTTTGGAGATTTGGCTTTGGGACAGGTCAAGTTCATGGGTTTCAGTACATATGTGTTACATAATGCATGTTTTCGCTAACGTGGGTCAAGTTGTGAAGAACTTGTTCCCGGAATTGATTTCTTTGTCTATTGTTATGTAGGAAGCTTGGAGGTCAATGATGGTCAACGGCGAGGATGATCGGGACTTAGCTTGGAGAGCTGAGGTTCAGAACGATCAAGGATACCGGGTGAGGTCAATAGATTCAAGCATGGCGCAAATTGGATAAAGGTGACCGAACGGGTAGTTCGGTGTGACAGGTTGGATCAAGCAGCGCGGTGGTCGGTGCAAGTGCCATGGTGGTTTCGGCAGGAGCCGGACGGGAGAGACTTGCCGACATGATGAGAAGCCGTTGATCAACCTACACGTGGCGAAGTAGGCATTTGCTTCACCAAGATTGGACTCGTCTTCGGAGAAGGATCGAGAAGGGGTATTTTGGTAATTTCACCAATACCGCCTTGATAACCTTTTGGCTAAACCACGGCGCGAGACAATGCATGGAGAAGTGGTTTAGGTCTAGAAGAGTTAAAGACAGCGCTTTAAAATGCGTGCATGTGTGACCTGTTTATGTGTGGGCTTAACGGGAGCTTATTAGGGTTTACTCTTCTAGAAGCTAAGCCTCCACTATAAATAGGGGTGGCTGCTATTCAGCACCCTGAAGGACTTCATTTTGGAAAACCCTAGTTTGGTTTTAGAGACTTAAAGAGGAAAGGAGGGGGTTAGGGTTCTAGAGAGATGAGTTGATGGTGTGCTCATGGATTGAGCTCTTATCCTCCTAGATGGAGTGGCTGTAAACCCTCTCAATCTCAAATCAATCCATGCATGATTTCTCAAAGATGAGTCTCTTTGTGTTCTTCCTCCTTCTTAAGTGATTTTGAGTCATTCTTTGTTCTGCAAGTTTTCTATTGGTTTCTTGCTGTGATCTAGCTTGCTGTGACATGTGGGAACACATCTATTTTCATCTTGATCATCAATCACCCACGAGCAAGACGTTAGATCATATTTCGATTTTGACTCGGTTTTGGAGCACCCTTCGTTCAAACTGAAAAAGATAGGAACTTTGGCATGGATCTCTGCGATCTTTGATTGGAATATGTTCCTAATATCTTAGAGAAGGTGTGTCTCAAGTTTGGTGGAGTTTGATCGTATAGATCAAAAGTTAGATCGATTTGAGTTTCGGTTTTGGTCGTCTATTACATTCATCGTCGATCCGGTCGACCGCTTTATAACGTCGGTCGAGACCGCCCAATGATCGATCCTTAAGTTTGCTGTCAGTTAGACCGACTTCGATCTGACCCCCATTTGCTTGATCATTGCTTGTAGCATTTAAGCCTTGTGGTTTGATTTTTTGCTTTGGGGGTAGATTGGATTTAATACAAGTCTTACTATGTACTTGTTGATTGATCTTTATAGCTTCATAGTTATTGAAGTGAAAATTGTGTTGAATTCAAACTAGGTAAAAAAGGATTTGTGCTCCTATTCACCCCCCCCTCTAGTCGCCTATTGGGTCCTATAGTATGCAAATAGTGTTTATACAAGGCTTGAACAAGGATAGCTTTATGGCTATTTTGCAGAAAGCAGTATTGACAGTAAATACAGTAAATAGATTGAAAAGCACAATTTGAAAGATTAATACGTAAGTAAGCAAGTACTTTGAAACAACTAGTGAACTACCTATTCACTTACCAACCAACAACTAGTCCAATATTTTAAAGAAAATCTACCTCTCGTGTGAAATCACTAGGTATTGCCCATAACTGGGGACACGACTATTCGAATAGTTTTATATTCTACAGAGGTTGTACAGCTTGACCCGCAAGAGATAATCAATTTATAATGTCAGCCATGACACGCTTCCGAAGGTGTGCGACTAAAATGATTATCATAAGGCTTTTACAAAGCTCTGTTTTGACTCGATCCTGCTCGCTAATGTTTCGCCTAAATCCGGCCCCCTCTTGCACCAATTTAGCAACCCAAACAAAACCGACTCAAAACTTTGCTAATTAGTTGGCCAGGTCCACCCTGTCCTGGACATATGGTTGTACGGTATGGACCAGATCAATGGCGCACAAAGTTAAGTTCTTAGTGACTACTCAAGCGAAACATCCTCATCCTAAATGTGCTACCCGCATCCCCTTTACTGCACGATCATTCGTCTGGGTACAAAATCATTTTGGTTTAATCGAGTCCAATGGCATCCCCTGCCATGGCACAACAGATTTTAATAACAGCGGCTACCTGCCACGATTCCATATCTCATTAAGTCAATTTATCAATTTTAAACATGTGATCATGAATCACATCGCAACTAAGCATGGCTAGGCAGAATATGAAACTCATGTTGGTATTAAAATATGTCCAACTAAAATTAACCCAACCTATGGAGTCCAAGATACATGTCAATCGCAAATATTCAAGGTGGCATAAAGTCGAATATGATTTTTAACTATTCCCGAAAACAATTATTATAAAATTAACAATGCATGTGGAAATAAACAATATAATTTTATAAAAATGGGTACAACATGGTCAAAGATCTATGACTTGCCTTCGTTGAAAGTTTGAGTTGCTTCGGCCGACGGGTCCAGGAAAGCTTCGAAAACACTAGAATCAATACGCATAAAACGAGGCGAATAAACACAATAATTTCAAATAAAGTTCAAAAATTATCAAATTACAACTAAAAGAAATATACTGAATTTAGATGAATTTATAAACAAGAATCGATATAATCGGAGTTCGTATGGAGGAGAACAAACGTCCGAAAGTTTGACATCGCATGAAATGATAGAAAAATAGGAAAGGGAATTATCCCCTGGATTTCACTGTGCTAATTTTTCTTACAAGCAAAGCCAAAGAGGGAATGACACAATGGACACACATG
The DNA here is from genome assembly GCA_036346405.1 of Phyllostachys edulis. NCBI lineage: Eukaryota > Viridiplantae > Streptophyta > Magnoliopsida > Poales > Poaceae > Phyllostachys > Phyllostachys edulis. The sequence continues at coordinate 51,248,951 of CM070560.1, forward strand.
CCAGAGAGAGCAAGAAAGAAAGAGAGGAAAGATTGGAAGCCCCTGGCAGGTGGGACCTCCCTATCATAAGTTCAATGCACAGTCAACAGAGCAACATCCGAAACCAGAACAGAGGAGCTCCAGTGGGGGCTAAGGCTTGGCGACGGTGATAGCGCCAGTGGGGGGGGCGGTGACAGAGAAAATGGGTTCCCATATGGGTGGGGAACCCATGGGTGGCGGCACCAGCGCCGGGGATACACGGCGGTGGCGGCACAAGTGGCGGCGGCAGCACACGGGAGCGGCTTAGGTCAGCGGCGAACACGGCGATACGGGGGAGTCCTTGAGAAGATAGGGTGAGCATGAGGTGCGCCTCAGTGAGGGGTACACCATGGTGAGGTCGAGGAGGCAAGGGGGTGGCTGTGGAGGTGTGGTGACAGCGCCAGAGGCGGGGAAGAAAGTGGTAGCAGTAGGAGAGCTTCACGGCGAGCAATCGCCCGAGAGGAGTAGGGGAAAAGAAGAGGAGGTCCCGAAACATGGGATGACGCAGCTAGAGGGGCCAAATACCGACCGGAGAGGGGATTGGCGATGAGGGCGACGCGACCGAAGTTGGGGGAGAAAGTGGAAGGGCGATGGTGGGGTGTTTTCGAGGAAATAGGGGAGGAGAATGGAGAAGGGTGGAAGAAGGAGAGGCACAACCGCCTTTTATAGAGGGAAGGCGGCATGACAAGAAGATGGAGCTTGGCGTGAAGATGGGCGGTCTTGATGGGGAGGCAGGCCATGCATGGGCTTGCATAGGTAGGGCTTACAAGGCATGGCCAGTGCGCGGACGATGCGGGTGAGGGGAGACAGAGCAGGGCATGGGCTGGCCGGGATGAGCGACGGCTAGGGTACGAGCACGCTGAGCTATTGTCAGGGCAAGGCAGAGTATGGGCCAAGAAAGGAAATAAAGGAGGAAAGAAAAGAGAGAAGGAAAAAGAAAGAAAGGAGAAACAAAAGAAGGAAAAGAATAGGAGGAGGAAAAAGAAGAAAAGGTTTTTGGCTCAAGAAAACAAAATGAATCTGAGATGTACATTTTGGAGAAAAATTAAAATTGGAATTTGAACTTGAAATTTTAGCTGAGATTTGAAATTGAGGAGAGATGAATTCAAAATAAGAATTTGAATTCAAAATTGATCACAAAAAGAGTTGATTTTGGAATAAACATTTGAATCGGGATAAAAGGAATATAAGCCGGAGAAAAAGAATTGGGCTCGGCCCGAAGATAAATTGCGGAAACATATTCAAATTACGAAATTTGAATTTTGGAAATTGATGACAAGATTTGAATAGAGAATTGGAATTTGAATTTTGAGTTGGAGTTGAGATGAGATTCAGGATTTGATTTGAATAATATTTATATAAGCTAGAATTCCAAATTAAAAGCCAAAACTTTGAAATAATTAATTTTAAATTAAATTTTACAAGAAAGAAAATTTTTTTGGCAAAATAGAAAAGAAATAAAATAAACTGAGAATCCAAGAAATAACAAAGAACTTGGAGAGCCCGGAAATTCAGAAAATCAAATAAACCAATTTTTGAATTTAATTGAAGTTTGAATTATTCATAGTAAATGTTTTATTTTTCTTAAATTTCAAATTAAGCTTTAACAATTCAAGAAAAGTTAAATGGTTATTTTTATTTTGAAAATTTTAAAAAGACCCGAAAATTGGGATGTTACATGATCGTGGTAAAGCTTATGACCATAAGGTGATCGTAGAATGATTTACGACCATATAGGATGGACGTAGAATAACTTACGACCACTAGGTAATTGTAATCTTTCCTCATCATTAATGACGAGGGGTACTAATGTAGGTTGTATAAAGATATTTTTATCTATAACAGACATTACAAATAAGTAACTTAATTATTTGAGGATTATTAGATCCTCTTCAAAAGCAATAAATTGCAAATCATCGTTCATTTTGCTTTATTTGGCAACTATGCATTTTATGTTTAGCAGTGTCTATACATTAGCGAAATGTAGGGATAAGTCAAATTATCGTCCATCACATCAACATCCAACATTTGAGGCACACATACATGGCACATATCTGGTGGAAACCACCTTTCTCGTGTAAAATCTGTGGAAACCATACAAAAAAGATTTCGAAAAAATCTCAAAAAATATATGTAGGGGTGGTGATATTCTATAGCCCTATAAAATTCTATAGATCAAACTCAATCACATTGGGAATATATGAAATTAGCAATAAAATAAATAAATTGTGATGAACACTATCCGACCAGAAAATTCAACTTGCATTTACAAAAATATCAGGCGTACAATAACCAACAAAACCATTTACATCAGTATAATACGCAACATAAGAGGAAGTGAACGGCAAATAAACATTCTGGACGGCAGGAATTATTGCAAGCGTGCCAATTAGCTTCTCGCGACTCTGTCAGCAAGTAAAGAATTCAATCTAAATCCTTGTAAGTCGTTTACTTCTCATTCCAGTAACCTCCATGGCAAAAGATTTCGACGTTTTGACACTGACCGCAGCTGCGCAGCACAAAACTATCCACCGTGGACGCCCCGCGCCCGGGAGCTGTGTCCAATCTGTCCGCGTCGCTTTCAACGTGCTGAGTGGATCATCTCCACTCACTCCACCCTACCAAGCATCAAACATTTGTGTTGAATAATCGATGTTGTAGTCGTGCGACAATTAATTTAATCACATAATGAACACAAAAATAAATACAAAGTATAGAGGAGAATTCTTAATCTTTATTTATCTATATGTCTCGTATACATAAAATGTCGTCATATTTATAGGCTTTATGAGCGGTTTAGTCTTCTCACCGTACAAAGGTTTTGTCACACTTTCCACCAAACAGGACCGGGTCTAGGATATCGACAAGTGACACTGCATACCCATTATTGTCCGTTTGTTCTACGATTATATGATTATATCCCTTCTCGCCGTGGACCCCAGGACGTCATGATTCCGAGCAAATCGAATTCTTTTTTATGTATTAAGCAACATGGTTCTCATTTTTGGTGCCTGAATTAAAGAATATGTGTAGGCCATGCTTAACTGCAGGGCGATAGGGCAGTTAAACATGACAGCGAGATTAATTTGGCACCGTTAAAAAAAATGTGCTGCCACAGTTCCACTCTCCCATGCGACTGCAGTAATCCTCGTGTGCTGCTTAGGTTGCCGCATCTTCGTGCCTTCCAGATTATGTTACCATTTTATCATATGTAACTATGTCAGAAACTAAATAGTATTAACTCCTAACTAGTTTTGTGCGCATGAACCTAAAACAGTCAGTAATTTAGAGTTATAGGCTGAAGGTAGAACAATGCCAAAAAATGTTTTTTATGCTAATTTACTGTCGAACATTCACCAAATGGTAAGATTGCGCACAGATAGCTGCCATATAGACACTGGATAGTTGTTTTCAAACCCGCAAAATTGTCATGAATTGATAAAAACACCCTCAATTTGAACCTTTTGGTGCCTTTCATGCTTTTTTTAAACAATATGTTCCTAAAAGCCCGTTTGGAATGCTGGAGTTTTGTCAGATTCACGCGGGGATCGAACATTTCTCGCTAAATTCTCGAGAGAGAAATGTACCGTAAAGTGGTTGGTAGGGAGTTGCAGATCGGGATCTTATTGGTTGTGTTTGGTTATCTGTATACCCTAGTCTGTTCCGTACGGATTATCCAGGCTGAAATAAGCCAAACTGTGTAAATACAATATGGGTTGTTTGGTTGGCTGTTTTTGTTGGACCAGGCTATGCTGAGATGTTGTTTGGTTGGGTGTATAAATACGTTGACCGTAAGTGTAGATGCAAGAGATGGTGAAAAGAAAATGTTAGCATAGTTTTAATTTTGTCTTAATATATTCTAATAGCCCTCATTTTACCTTAACCCACTTTAATCCACTCTAATACCACCTAATATGCACTGATCACCTCTTAATAACGTCATTAGCAAAGCCTGCATATCGAGAAATGGAGAAATTGAGTGTTTCTGCCCAACCTGGTCCGAAAACATCTTTTGCATCTGCTCAACCAGGTTGCTTTATGCGTGCAACCATCTAAACAAGCGAAATCAAAAAGATAATGCACCTGAGTAGCCTCGCCTAATCTTATACACCCAACCACCCAACCAAACACACCCATTGTGCTTAGAGTTGTGCAATTCAGTTCTTAAAGTCATGGAAGCGCATGTACTACATACTACAAGAAGTGAGAAAATTAATTTAAGGATAACCAAACACTTTTCAGTTGGGAGTAATAGGGGTGTAAGTGGGGCGGGCTTGTCCGCTAAGCCGCTAGTCTGCCCCACAAAAATAGCTCACTAAACTGTCTGCAACAGCCCACTAAATCACTAGCATTCTAAAACAGGCCGACAAGCATTGCCCGCTGGATCACGCCTCACCTGCGTACAGCCAAATAAAACTCAAGGATCGCAAGTAGTAGAGGAAGAGCCTTCCCTTTTTTTATCTTGGAATTTCTCAAGCCGTGGCGATGGAATCTCCAGTGCAGAGGCCACTGAACCAGCTCTCGCACTGTCCTCGCTGCCACATCGCGGGCTCCCGTGCACTTCAATCGTCGTCGAGCCGCACCTCCGGAGGCGCGCAAGTGCATGGCCGAGACACGGAGGCGCCGGAGCCCTCGACATCCCCGAGCATGCCTCCTTGTCTTGTCCCCCCCTCGTCATTGTTCCCGCGCACATGTAGCCTCTTTGAGGCCTTCTGCAGGCTGGCGCGAGGGCCTCCTTCATGGCGCTCCTAGAGGAGCTCTCCGCGTCTGCCGTTATGTTCGTCGTCTGCCGCGACGCATCAAGATGGCTTCGTTCACCATGAGGAAAGTCAATGGGATTGGAAGAGAGATAGAGTGGAGAAATGGATTGGAGAGATCTTTGTGAGGGCTGAGAGCAACGAGAGAGATGGAGGCGTGAAGAACAAAGGATTGGGGACCAGTGCGCCGCAGAGCTATGGAGAGTGCCTTGCGGGCTCAGTCGCTGAGCCCACCAAACCCATATGCATATTCCTTGCGGACTAGCGGCAGACTGCAAAACACAAAGCTGCTTGTGCAGATGAGGTGCGGGCTGTTCATAGCCCGTCCCACTTACATCCCTAGGGAGTAACCATGGTACTATCCAATTAATGTGCACATGGCTGAAAATTGAAATGCTCTGAATGTGGCCCGAAGACCATGTAAGAACATAGGACCAGCCGCTCTCAGAAAAAGAACATAGGGTTAGTCCTTGAAGCATAGCACCAAACCTCCAAATCCCTTTCTTATCCAAAACAGCAAATCCTTCTGGAAGTCTCTCTTCCTTCCTTCCCTCCCCTAGGTGGACCCTCCCTTCCCACGCTCCCCCCTCGACCGACATCTGGCTCCACGTCGGACGAGCCGAAACCACCTGTTAGATCCTCGTCATCCCTTCTCCTTGACCCGCTTTGACCCTTTCAACGGAGCACTCAGATCATCACCACTATCCCAATCCCATTATTCCACTGACGTCACGTCGGCCGTCACCTCCTGACGTGACCCACCACCCGCTCGCGTCCACACTTGCCTCGCCCGCGAGGCCAGCACCGGCGTAAAGAAACCGGAGGATCCGAATACGCGCACGTTTCCCACGTTTATCGCGGGAGCGCCCCCAAAGCAGACGCTTAATTAGCCCCAGCAAAAGCGCACAGGGCGCTCTGTCCGTATGCGCCGCGTACCCTGAGACGTCAACCTCGTATAAAACCAGCGCCCCTCACCTGTTCCCGCTCACTTCAAACAACACCTCGTCATCGGACAGACACGAGCTCATCTCAGCAGCAGCAGCACACATGACCAACCGCATCTCGACGACCATGGGGGCGAACCAGGAGTACATGATCCGATTCGACGGCCAGTTCGAGGATCCGTCGCCGAGCTCCGCCAGTGCCGAGCCGCCGCCGCCGCCGCCGGTGGCGGCGCCGTTCGCCGGAAGGGTGATCTCCCCCGAGCAGGAGCACACCGTCATCGTCGCCGCGCTGCGGCACGTCATCTCCGGGTACACAACGGCGCCGCCGGAGATCTTCCCGGCGGCGCGCAGGGAGGTGTGCAGGGTGTGCGGGATGGACCGGTGCCTCGGCTGCGAGTTCTTTGCGGGGGAGGCGGAGGCGGTCGCATTGGACGATGGCGCGAAGAAGGTGGCCGCGGCGGGAGGGCAGAGGAAGCGGAGGAAGAAGAAGAACAAGTACCGCGGCGTGCGTCAGCGCCCGTGGGGAAAGTGGGCGGCGGAGATCCGCGACCCGCGCCGCGCGGTGCGCAAGTGGCTCGGGACGTTCGACACCGCGGAAGCGGCGGCCAAGGCCTACGACCACGCCGCCATCGAGTTCCGGGGACCGCGCGCCAAGCTCAACTTCCCATTCCCCGAGCAGCTGGGCGCCGCCCACGACGTCGGCAATGGCGACGGGGGCGCCGCGATCAAGTCCGACACATTGTCGCCGTCGCCGAGCAGCGCGGACGCCGACGAGCGAGGGCAGCATGGGTGGCAGCACGGCGGGGAGGAAACATGGGACCAGCTCTGGGAAGGCTTGCAGGACCTGATGAAGCTGGACGAAGGCGAGCTCTGGTTCCCACGGACTTCGAATTCATGGAATTGAATGCGTGCGATTAGATCCCAGCCGTTGGAGTAGCTTGGAAAATACCATTTCACCCTCTAGTCTCTCTCTCTCTCTCTTTTTGCTCTTCTTTTTTTAGCTCTGTTGTATTATTTCAACAAAGCAGAGTTTGTGAATTATCACTAGAGTTGTGCTAAGTGTACTATAAAACATGCAATTTTGGGTTTACTTTCTACAATAACTAACAGCATGGAACACGGGCTGACTGACTCATTAACCGATTTGGCCACGCGTGGATATGGAAAAGGAATTTCGGACTGAGTTTTTTTCGTACCAGGTGTTTATCAGAAGTGAGGCCAGTAGCCTAATTTCCAAGCTTGAGTATGATACACGTTGTTTGCGTTGGTTGGTGGTTTACCAATTGTCTACTCCGTGAGATATTTCTGCGAGGTAAAAAACAGAGAGATTTCTCCAGTCAAACATGAGATCGAAATAGAATGAATACTGTAATTCGCTGGAAAAGTGCACCTCTTCATTTCTCTCTTCAATCTTCATCCGATAGCCCTTTCATTTCTTTGATGTGAACAGTTCCACCACCCACGGGACCTTTTTGAATCAGGTTGTACTAGTCGCCTCGTTCTTGATAGCTTCCTGATCTGTTCCGGTTCACGAAAAGTGCCCCGCACATGATCAACCGGCTTTGCACACGTGGAAAATAACCGCCACCTGCCCAATTTGATAATGTGTCATCTGAATACGTTCATACGGTCGTATCATATCCCCACGGATATATTCTGAACTGGGTTTCTTCCAGAATCTTCGTCTCCATCTACCAGCAGCATTCATGCAACAGGCTCACTGGAGCCATTTGTTCGCGTTCGTCCAATTCCGGCGTCAATTTCCGCGGGCCTCGTTCCCTCCGCCGCGAGAACGACGGCAGCAGCTAGCCTCACTCTGCCTCAGCGCACAGCACACAGCTCCCTACTCGTCACCGCGGGGGGCGCGTGGTGACGGGCGCGCGAGCGGGACGGGGGCGGCACCGCCCCCCACCCGTCAGACAGCTGCGCGCGCGCTGGCGGACACGGTCAAATTGGCGAGTGAGGAGCGAGCCACGCAGCTGTCGCGCGCGGGTGGGCTTGGGTGGTGGCGTCTGGCGTGGTGGAGTGCGGAATCAGGATGGGCGTCAGCGTCAGACGCCGTTCCAGCTGGGGAACTGTAGGCCGCGGTTCCAGCTGGGCCGAGCAGGGAAGCCGCGGGCGATCCTTTCCGGTGTTTTCTTAGGGCCTGCGATCGTGGTGCGCGTACTCTTGAGGAACCGTTGATGGTGAGTCTAGTTCAACTGATTATCTCATAGATAAGCGTAAAATTGTTTAGAATAATATAATAACAAACAGTAGATTGAACACACAGAAAAACAAAGGTGTAGGGGTATTCTTCTTATTTATTCTTTCTTCATACAATCAGCATTTTATAATGACTAGCACCCTTTATTTATAAACTACAGACCCTGCTAAGGTTTTGGATGGGACGCCCACATATCGGCCGGCTGCTAGGCCGAGCCCATGGTTAGGGGTGGATAACGAGCCAGCTCGGCTCGTTAAGAAAGCGAGCTCGGTTCGGCTCGGCTCGTTAAAAAGCTCGAACTCGACTCGTTAGGCTCGTTAAGAAAGTCAAAAGATCACAGCTTGAAACTCGTTAGGCTCGCTAAAAAGGAAAATCAGCCTAATAAAATTTTTAGAAAGTCAAGAGATCACAGCTTGGAGCTTGTGGCGCTCTGGACCGCCTAAGGGTTGCTGGGTTGGGCTGACTTGGTACTACTGCTCTACTGTGCTAGTTTTTTTTTAACGAGCTTAGCGAGCAACTCACGAGCCAGCTCGAACTTGGCTTGTTAAGAAAACAGGCTAAATTGCCGGCTCGACTCGTTAAGGGACCGAGTTCGAGCCGAGCCCTTAACGAGCCGAGTTGGCTCGCGAGTTTCGAGTTTTTTTTCCACCCTTACCCATGGTTTCCCAACACTCCCCCTTGGGCATCTATCCTTATATGTTCATACCTCGTCAAAACTCCATAAAAACCCAGTGGAAAAAATTTAGAGAAAGAGTATATGATATACGTTCTTCTGCGTTGCATAAATTGTCTCGTTAAAAACCTTAACCGAGAAACTTCAGGAAAATTCGTCAAGGGAAAAAAAAAGTACAATCCACCCAATTTCCTTCAGTCACCAGGATTTATTTTTTGGGTATTCGATCTCCATGATCAAGTTTCAGTAATGAGTTTGTGAAGATTCTCCCTTTGAATTCTGCACTTCTCTGAGTGTCATCGTTCCAATTCCAGGTATGCACTTTTTAAAGCTAGATGTTGGAAGTGACTTAATGAATAAATCTACAAGATTTTCACAAGACTTAGTATATAGTACTTTAATTTCGTCCATCTTTTGCAATTCAAGAGCATAGAAAAACTGGGGTTGATATGCTTTATGAGATGACTTTTCACATAACCCATCTACACTTGTGCAACACAAGCTGCATTATCTTCATAGATAATAGTGGGGGTTTGCGGTGTATTCAATCCACACAACCGCTAGATGTGGTGAATCATCTGTCGAAGCCAAATACATTCTTGTGAGGCCTTGTACAATACTATGATTTTCGAGTGGTTCGTCGAAGTCGATACAAGGCATTGCTTAGACGATTTTCATGAAATTGTAGTTCCACCATTGACACTTTCGAAGGATATGCATTTTCAAAATCAAACTTTTCTAACACCTTTTGAGTGTAGGTTGACTGATGCACTAATATCCCTTTAGGGGCATGCTCAAGCTGCAAGCCTAGGCAATATTTGGTTTTACCCAAATCTTTCATTTCAAACTCGACTCCAGGTAAAAGCTTCCTTCCTCAATTTCTTCCAAGGTTTCGATGACATTCAGATCATGTACATACATTGAGATTATACAAAAATTATCCTAAGATCGTCGTATAAATCCACAAGGTCAATTCTCATTGTTCGTGTAGCCTTTCTTGCATAGAAAGTCGCTTCAAACGATTATACCATATCCCACCTGATTGCTCAAGTCCGTAAAGTGAATTTCTGAGTTTCACACTGTACAGATTCCTGTTTGCTTTGTCTTGGTTTGGGATAGGGATACATTCAGGTATCTTAATATAAAAATCTGAAACCAAATTTTCATAAAGGTATGCAGTTATCATATCCATCAATTTTATTTCTAAATTCAAGTTTACTGCCATTAAGATTAAATATTTAAAGGTTGTTCTGTCCATGATCGGGGAATAGCTTTCTTCATAATCAACTCCTGAACGTTGAGTGAAACCTTGTGCAATGAGCCTTTTTTACAACTTCATTATTTTCATTTCTCTTTCGAACAAATACCCACTTATGCCCTACAGAGTGCACATGGGGAGGCGTGCGGTTTACAGGCCCAAATACCTCTCTTTTATTCAGATATAATAATTCAGTTTCTATTGCATTCTTCTAATCTTCCCAATATGATATTTTCTTACATTCAGCGAGTGATGTAGGCTCTGGATCAAGATCGATGATTGTTGCAATTTTCTTTACAAAGTAAATATCGACATTAGCCATTGTCTTATTCATAGATTCTCCTGTGGTCACCAAGTTTATAGCTATTTCTTCTTAGGGAAATTCTTCTAATGCTTCTACTTGCCCATCGCTGCTTCCAATTACGAGGGGAAGTGTAACATCCCAATTTTTCAGAGCTTTAAAAATCATTTCAATAGTTGTAGTGAGAAAATTCACCATTTGGATTTATTTGAATTTAATTCAAAAGCTTAAACTTGGACTTTAGTACCAAAACAATTTAATATGAATAATTCCAACATGAACAATAGTCAAAACTATTTTATTTGGATTCTATGTGCTCAGTTATATTTTCTAGAATTTTCTAGAATTTTTCTGAGTGTATTTGCTATTTTCCTTTGCTTATTTGAATTCTCTGTTTTTTTCTAAATTAGAAAATGTATTTTAATTCTCAAATTTGGCTTCAGGCCGAATCTCCTTCGGCCCATCCCTGTTCATACCGGTCCGGCCTCAAGACGCTCCATCTCGCCAATGACGACGCGCCACGCCTTTTCTTCGCCTCTCCGCCGGTGGCCCAGTGCCTGTTCCCGTCTCATTGCCAGGTGGACCCCACCACCTTCGTCCCCGCCGTCTTCGTCTCCGCGCGTTCACTGCGCGCAACCGCCATGGGATTCACGGGTGAGCTTCGCAACGGCCGCAACCGCTCCCGTTTTCCCGCGTGCGTGCGCACGATCTCCACGCCCGCCACCGCCACCACCCACACGACCCCCCTCGTCCCCGCGGCCGGTTACGCCCACAAAGTCGCAACCGCCGCCACGACCTCCACGTCGCCACGCCGCCTCGGAGCTCCTCGACCTCTATAAAAGGCACCCCCGGGACCGCGTCGCCCCCTTTCCCAAAACCCCTCGCTCAATTCCACCCGAGAGCCTCCACATCGCCGCCGATTCGAGCTTTTAGAGTTTCGCCACGGCCGATTTCTTGAATTAGATCGCCGCCCGCCGCCTGTTGTCGTGGTAGCACACCGCCGTGTCCGCCGTTTGCACCTCTACCTCTAGGACCGTCGCTGCCGCTTAGACCTCGCCAGAGCGCCCGTCAAACAAGACCAACCTCTCGCGCTTTGAGCTCACCGCCGCCACTGCCGTCTTCTCTCACCGGTGAGCACACCCTAGGTTAAGTAATAGCGCCTCTACCCGTTGGTACCACCCACCCGCCGGGCGAGCCACCGTTCGCCGTTGCCGTTGGTTCCCGAGCCTCTCGTCGCCGAGCTGACGTGGCCGTCCACTGATGGCGACCACCTCGGCCTCGCCTGCAGTGTCATCTGTGTGGCGCGTCGGCCACGCAGGCGTGTCTTGCGCGTAGTAGTCCACCCCACCCTAGATCCCGAGGCTCGGTAGACCCGACCATCTGTGGTAAAATCAGCGACATGTGGGTCCCACATATCAGTTAATTCTTTAATTCTTTTAATTCCCGGAAAATCCTTCGCTGACGTCATGCTGATGTCATGCTTGCGCAATATTCCGATTTTTCTATTAAGAAATAATTCGGAATTCCAGTAAATCCAATTCCTAGGGTTTTCTTTAGATTCAAGCTTTGAAAACCCATATCTTTTGCATCCTAACTCCAAATCAGCCCATTCAAATTTCTAAATTCGTCTAAAATCAAGATCTACCTAATGGAGATTTTTATTTATTTTTTTTGGAGTTGTTTTGCCTCTGTTATTTATTTATTTTGTTTTTGTGCTTGATTCATGAGTAGACTTTGATTTGTTGGAAGAGTTGAAGAAGAAGGAGCTTTCCAAGACCGGACCAAAGACATAAACTTATTTCAAGGCAAGCTATACCCTTGACCATTTTGCTTCCCAGTTTTACAAAAGTATTTTAATTCAAATTACTGCATCTTAATTCAAGTATTTATTTAAAAGCTTTTGGGTGCAGTAGTTAATTCCAAATTGTTATGCCTTCCTTGTGTAATTGTTATGCCCTGATCCTTTGTCACCCTAGTTGATATTTAGTTGGTAAATATTGTAGCACCAACGTGGGTTGGTTAGTACGAGTAGATTGCTTAGCCATGCCACGACTCATTTATTCTTGTGAAGATGCAAATTATCAATCTGACTAAGTGAATATGAAATCTTGAATAATCTGTGTGTACTATGTGTCTTTATGGCATGTGTTGCACTTTAACCAACGGGGTGGCAAAAGGATTTGGGTGAGGCAAGGGGTGGATACTTGTGTGAGATGGTGGATGTGTGAATCTGTGTGAATAACAATCAGTGTGTGTCTGTGGTTTAGTTAGCATGTGGAAGTCTTGCCTTGGTCAATTAAGGACCTCACCATGTGCGCTATTGAATCTGAGCCCTGCATGCGACCACCACATGTCTTTGAGACGGGCCTAGCATAGTAAGATAAGGTATCTGAAATGCTTTGTTATGATTAGTGTTAGCTACACTAATTGTATCTTGTGGGTAAAGTGTACAAACTCTGCAGAGTGTAATTTAATCTATTCGAATAGCCGCGTCCGCGGTCATGGACAATGCTCGGGGATTTCACACTAGGGGTAGATTTTCATAAAACTGTGTGGGAAGGGAGCTGTGTGGTTTAAATCATCCAGCTATGTGAATAAAATTGTCTAGGCTGTGTGTGTCTTTGTGAAATAAATTGTTAAATTATTATTGTCTATTCATTTTACTTGTTTTCAATCTATTATCTGTATTCAACTGCAAATATTGCATTTCTGCAAAAGAGCCACATAATGCCTTTCCCTTGTAAAAAGCCAGCATGTATACATTGCATTTCTGTGGTGTGGCTTGCGAGTACGGTGTGTACTCACGCTTGTTTTGACGAATCAAGCGTAAGAGCGAGTCTTCACCACTTTCGAGGACGAGTTTATCGAAGGTGCACGATCGCGAGGTCTTGATCGGTCGGTTGCCTGTGGTGAATCGATGGGGTGCCACTACCGCTTTTGTTTCCGCTGCTTTATTTCTCTGTTAGCCCTGCGTGGCTTGAATAAATGTAAACTCGACCGTAAGGTCAAACCATTATTTACTAATCAAACTATCGTTTATGCTATTATTCGCTGGTGTGGATCGATATCCACCTTTGTTAACACTGTGTACACTAGCGTGATCCTGGACTAGTGCATTATACACAGAGGGTCCCGAAGTGTAATTTTGGGTTCCGACAGAGGTGGTATCAGAGCCAGGTTGACTGTAGGTCTGGACCTTAGTTAGATCGGCCGTTTAAATGTCCAAACTATTTTCTAAAAGAAAAATAAGCTGCAAGACTAAATTAACTGCTTAACTCCTCTCATATCTCTCTCGACTCATCTATTGCTATAATCTCTCCTTTTCCCACTGTTTTAACTTGGTTCTTACCTCTTGTCTGCCGTGACAGATGCCGTACCTTCAGACCTTCGGAGATCGCAACGGAGGACTTGCCGCAGAGCTGTGGAAGCTGCTGCAGACACTCGGGGGCTTTGACTGCCCAATGTACCGTGGCAGCGAGTACATAGTCAATGGACGAGATCGTGGTTTGGTCTGCCGCCTGACGGTCTACGCTCGGAGGAACACCAAAGGCAGCCAGCCTTTGGACATCTCAGTCCGGAGGATCACCTTCACGCAAGGAATCCAGGAGTCGTCACGCCTGGCCATACTCCGAGTCTGCCACATCTACGCGGAAGAACTGCAGAACACCGTCTTCCGCTACCATCCCAAAGCTGCTTCAAGGGAGCTATCTGCGCGCTTTCCGTCTACCAACGGGGAAGGAAATGCCACAGTGGTGCATCTTGCACGGTTCACAGCTGCTCAGGAGGAGTCGCTAGAGATGGCCGCCACCGAGCTAAGGTGCGCCTATCAGGCCTGGGAAGAAGCCGAGGAGAGGATCGCCGTCTTAGAGCAAGCTCTCTACGGTCAACATGAGATCGAGGATGATCAAGAAGAAGATCCCGAGGAGATTCCAGAAGACCCAGAGGAGATTCTAGAGGATCGATGAGAGGTTGCACTGGAGGAGCTAGCAGACTGCACCAAAGACGCTGCTCTCCCGCACGATCCCCGGCATCGAAACCGATTCGCGAGGATGCCAGCTCACTTCAGAGTCTACACCAGGCAGGAGCGTCGCCGTGGCTTTGGAGGCTTTCTCGAGGAGTAGTTCGTTTAAGTTCCAGTTTAGTCAGGCTTAGCTAGTTTCCCTTTTCAGAGTCGCCCTTTAGGCGGTAGCTTGTGTGCTTAGGTTCGTTGTTTTCTTGTGTGCAAGTATGAGCTGCAAAGGGCCTTAGGCATTTGTTGCAGCCATGCTATTAAGCTATTAATGAAAGTATTTCATTTGAATTTTCTTGAGCTGTGTTTGTTGGGTTTAATCTATCCCCCTGTCTAGTTCTTCACTCATCTTGTGCTTGCTACCTTATCTAACCTATGGAGCTTCACCAGATGGTTCAGACTCGTCACACTGCTGCAAGTGGATCCGGCGCCCCAACGTCCGATGGAAATAATCAAATCCCCGCAAGAACAGTGCCACCCCAAGCACCACCTCTTGACTTGCAGAACTTTGGAGCCTTTATGGCAGCCCAAACGCAGATGATGTACACCATGATGAACCAGATGCAAGCCATGAACAACAACAACAACAACAATCGTCAGGGAGGAGCCCCCATCGCTCAGGGTTATCAGGGACCGTCCAAGTTGGCTGAATTCATGAGGACCCGTCTGCCAACTTTCTCTGGCCATATCTCGCCAGTAGAGGCTGATGATTGGCTTCGCGTGATTGAGAGGAAGCTGCTGATCACCCAATGCAGCGATCACGAGAAAGTTTTGTATGCCACTCATCAGATGGAGGGCATAGCTGCTGAGTGGTGGGAGAACTTCTGCGCAGCGCATGAAGCACCGCAGAATATCACCTGGGGAGAATTCTCCGCAGCTTTTCGCCAGTATCATGTACCTGAAGGCATTATGGATCTGAAGAAGGATGAGTTCCGCGCTCTCAAGCAAGGGGCGAAAAGCTGAATAAGTTTCCTCAGCTAGCTCGCTATGCTCCAGAGGATGTCGCTACTGACAGGTCTCGCCAGAGCCGCTTCTTGAAGGGTTTGAACTCAGGACTACAAGTCAATCTGCTTGCCCACACCTTTCCGGATTTCCAGGAGTTGATTAACAAGGCGTTGGTCATGGAGGACAAACGCAAGGAGCTGGAGGATCACCGCAAGCGTAGGATGATTCAACAGGGAAGCCACCAGCCGCAACAGCAGAGGGCAAGAGTAGTGCCACAGCAGTTTACTCGCTTCCACCCGCAGAGTTCGTTCAGAACACCTGCACCGCCTTCAGCACCTCGTCCTTTTGTTCAGAATCCTCGTAACCCTACACCAGTCAACCCCACCCCAGGGAACAACAATCGGTAGAATGAACCAAGAGTATGTTACAATTGCCGTCAGCCAGGGCACTTCGCTAATCAGTGTCCTCAGAAGGGAACTATCACTCCAGTCCGCTTCAACCTTGGAGCAACACTTGCCAAGACCCCAGTGCAGAACAACCAAGGAGTTTCTCAGGGAACCATCAACGGGAGAGGAACGCGGTCGATGGTCGAGGTCGTGTTAATCACGTCACTTTGGAAGGAGCCGGGAAGCACCGGACGTCGTCTTGGGTAAGTTCCTAGTAAATTCGATACTGCCTTAGCTTACGCTTTGATTCGGAGCTTCGCATTCGTTTGTTTAAAATTTTGCAACTAAGAATAAGTTGGAAGTTATACCTCTTAAGCGTACTCTGTTAGTCCATGCTACCGAGCAGAGCTAAGTTCTAATATGGGTTGTTTAGGGCTAAGTTACTCATAGTCGAGTTGAGTTTTTAGCTAACTTTGGTTATTCTAGACACCCAAACCATAGATGTAATCCTTGGCATGGATTGGTTAACCAAGCACAAAGCCGTGCTAGATTGTGGCGAAGAGCCGTTATAATCGAGGATACCAAGAAGAAACAAAGTGGAGTTTCTAGCTACCTCGGTCGTAATGGACATCTCGCTAGTCAATAGCACAAGACCGTTGCTTTGGAAGACGTGCCGTTGTCCGAGAGTATCCAGATGTGTTTCGGAAGAGTTACCAGAATGCCACCGGATCGTGACATCGAGTTTGTCATCGATCTAGTGCGAAAACAACACCCATCTCGAAGAGACCTTACGGATGCCGCTTGATGAGTTGGTAGAAATGAAGAAGCAAATAGAAGAACTTTTGGAGAAAGGTTTTGTGAGACCTAGTTAAATGCGCCATGGGAGCGCCAATCTGTTAAGTCAAAAAGAAGGATGGAAGCATGAGGATGTGCATCGACTACCGATCTCTCAATGAAGTCACTATCAAGAATAAGTATCCATTGCCCCGGATAGATGATCTGTTTGATCAAATGAAGGGAGCCGGAGTGTTCTCGAAGATCGACCTGCGATCAGGTTACCATCAGTTGAAGATCTGTCCCAAGGATATACCTAAGACCGCTTTCTCAACGCGGTACGGACATTATGAGTTCTTAGTCATGTCCTTTGGTCTGACTAATGCCCCTGCCTATTTCATGAACATTATGAATAAGGTATTCATGGAATATTTGGACAAGTTTGTAGTCGTATTCATCGATGATATTTTGGTTTACTCCAAGTCAGAAGAAGAGCACGCTGAACATTTGAGATTAATTCTAGAGAAGCTCAGAGAGCATCAGTTGTATGCTAAGTTTAGCAAGTGTGATTTCTGGAAAAAGGAAGTGGATTTTCTTGGTCATGTGATGACAGCTGCAGGAGTAGCCGTTGACCCCAGTAAAGTTAAAGCAGTATTACATTGGGAACAACCCAAGACTGTCACTTAGATTCGCAGTTTCTTGGGATTAGCAGGATATTATCGTTGTTTCATTGAAGGATTTTCATCAATTGCTAAACCCCTTACGCAATTGTTGAAGAAAGAGAAAAAGTTTACCTGGACCCTAGCTTGTGAAGAAAGTTTTCAAGAATTGAAGAAGCGTTTGACTTCAATTTCTTGATTCTCGCGGATATTCGCAAGGATTTTGATATCTATTGTGATGCTTCGCGTCAAGGATTAGGCTGTGTCCTGATGCAAGAAGGAAGAGCTGTCGCTTATGCGTCAAGGCAGTTAAGGTCGCATGAAGAAAATTACCCTACCCATGATCTGGAATTAGCTGCCGTAGTGCATGCTTTGAAGATTTGGCGTCATTACCTCATCGGTAATCGCTGCGAGGTATACACAGATCATAAAAGCTTGAAATATATTTTCACTCAACGAGATCTGAATATGAGATGAGAAGATGGCTAGAGTTGATAAAGGATTATAATCTTGGAATCCATTACCATCCTGGTAAAGCCAATGTCGTTGCAGATGCCTTGAGCCGCAAGAGCCACTGTAATGCTTTGGAAGTGAAAGAGCCTTGTTCAGAACTTCAAGAGGAATTCCGAAGTCGGGCTAGAAGTAGTATCTGAAGGATTCATGGCAAATTTGGAAGTGCGATCTACTTTGGAGAAGCAGATTCGCGAGGCTCAAATTAAAGACTCGAGTTCTCCGACATCAAGAAGAAGATGATGAAGGGAAGTTCAAGGACTTCACAAAGGATGATCGTGACATCTTGTGGATCAATGGACGATATCTGCGTGCGGATGTTGATGGATTGAGATGACTAATTTTGAAGGAGGCCCATAACTCAAAGTATTCGATTCACCCTGGTAGTACTAAGATGTATCAGGATGTTAAGAATAAGTTTTGGTGGCCAAATCTGAAGCGAGATGTCGCAGAGTTCGTTGCCTTGTGCGACGTGTGTCAGAAAGTTAAAGCAGAGCATCAGAGGCCAGCAGGTCTGTTGCAACCTTTGAAGATTCCAGAGTGGAAGTGGGAAGAAATTGGAATGGATTTCATTACCGGATTACCCAAGACTCAATCGGGTCATGATTCGATTTGGGTAATAGTGGATCGTTTGACTAAAGTTGCCCATTTCTTGCCACCAAAACCACGCACTCAGAGATCGTCTGGCGAGTCAGATATGTCGAGGATTGTCGGTTTGCATGGTGTGCCCAAGAAGATAGTGTCGATCAAGGATCTCAATTCACCTCCGATTTTGGCGAGTTTGCATGAAGCCTTAGGGACTCACTTTGAATTCGATCTGCGTATCATCCCGCATGATGGACGATCGAAAGGGTTAATCGATATTGGAAGATATGTTGAGAGCCTGTGCTCTAGCAAATGCTACTCGTTGGGATAAGAGTTTACCGTATGCAGAATTCTCATACAACAACAGTTATCAAGCTAGTTTACAGATGTCGCCGTTTGAAGCTCAGATGGTCGTACTGCGAACATCACGAATTGGTCAAAAGCTCGCGAACGCATGATCTTAGGCCCAGATATTATTCAAGAAGCAGAAGAACAAGTGGCTATGATCCGAGAGAGACTAAAGATAGCTCAGTCGAGGCAGAAGAGTTATGCCGACAATCATCGTCGTGATCTCAGTTTCGAGCCAGAAGATTTTGTGTATCTTTGAGTTACACCCCTTAGAGGTGTGAAAAGGTTCCATGTCAAAGGGAAGCTTGCCCCCCGGTATGTTGGTTCGTTCAAGATTTTGGATCGCCGTGGAGAAGTAGCTTATCAGTTGGAGCTGCCGCAGTCGCTAGCGGGAGTCCATGATGTCTTTCATGTCTCTCAGCTGAAGAAGTGTCTTCGTGTGTCGGAAGAACAAGCACCGTGGGAGTCAATTGAACTAAAAGAAGACCTCACCTACAAAGAACAGCCGGTCAAGATTCTGGATGTCGCAGAACGTCGGACCAGAAGCAAGACAGTTCGTTTTTGCAAGGTGCAGTGGAGCCACCACTCAGAAGGTGAAGCAACGTGGGAGCGTGAAGAAGAGTTGAAAGCCGAGTTCCCCAGCCTTTTCTCCAGCTAGCCTGAATCTCGGGGTCGAGATTCCTTTAAGGGGGGGAGGTTTGTAACATCCCAATTTTTCAGAGCTTTAAAAATCATTTAAATAGTTGTAGTGAGAAAATTCACCATTTGGATTTATTTGAATTTAATTCAAAAGCTTAAACTTGGACTTTAGTATCAAAATAATTTAATATGAATAATTCCAACATGAACAATAGTCAAAACTATTTTATTTGGATTCTATGTGCTCAGTTATATTTTCTAGAATTTTCTAGAATTTTTCTGAGTGTATTTGCTATTTTCCTTTGCTTATTTGAATTATCTGTTTTTTTTCTAAATTAGAAAATGTATTTTAATTCTCAAATTTGGCTTGGCGAATCTCCTTGACCCATCCTCGTTCATACTGCCCGGCTCAAGACGCTGCCCATCTCGCCAATGGACGACGCGCACGCCTCGCTTTTCCTTCGCCCTCTGCCCGGTGGCCCCGTGCCGTTGCCGAATCTCATTGCCAGTGGACCCCACCACCTTCGCCCCGCCATCTTCATCTCCGCGCGTTAGCACACAGAACCGCCATGGGATTCACGGGCGAAGCCAGAACGGCCGCAACCGCCTCCGTTTTCCGCGTCGTCGCGACGATCTCCACGCCCGCCACCGCCACCACCCACACGACCCGTCTCGTCGCCCGACATTCGCCCACAAAGTCGCAATCGCCGCCATGACCTCCATCGCCGCCACGCCACGGAGCTCCTCGACCTCTATAAAGGCACCCCGGACCGTGTCGCCCCTTCCCAAAACCCTCGCTCAATTCCACCCGAGAGCCTCCACATCGCCGCCGATTCGAGCTTTTAGAGTTTCTCGCCACGGCCGATTTCTTGAATTACATCGCCGCCCGCCGCCGTCGGCGTCGTCGTGGGCACACCGCCGTGTCGCCGCCGCAAAGATCTACCTCCAGACCTGTCGTTGCCGCTTAGACCTCGCCGGGCGCCCGTCCGACAAAGACTGAACCTCTCGCCGCTGAGCTCACTGGCCGCCGCCACTGTCGTCTTCTCTCACGGTGAGCACACCCCTAGGTTCGCAATAGCGCCCTCTACCGTTGGTACCACCCACCCCGCCGGGCGAGCCACCGTTCGCCGGCTGCTGCTTGGTTCCCGAGCCTCGCCGCCGGTAGCGTGACGCGTCACGGTGGCCCACCTCGGCGCCCACCTGCGTGTACAGATCTGTGTGGCGCCGCGTCGGCCAAGCGTGGCTTGCTGCGTAGCGATCCACCCGCCCTAGATTCCGAGGCTCGGTAGACCCGATCCACTGGAGTTGGTCACCGACATGTGGGTCCCATGTCGCTTAATCTTTAATTCTTTAAATTCCTGAAAATCCTTCACGACGTCATGCTGATGTCATGCTTGCGCAATATTCCGATTTTTCTATTAAGAAATATTGTAGCACCAACGTGTGTTGGTTAGTACGAGTAGATTGCTTAGCCATGCCATGACTCATTTATTCTTGTGAAGTTGCAAATTATCAATCTGACTAAGTGAATATGAAATCTTGAATAATCTGTGTGTACTATGTGTCTTTATGGCATGTGTTGCACTTTAACCAACGGGTGGTAAAAGGATTTGGGTGAGGCAAGGGGTGGATCTTGTGTGAGATGGTGGATCTGTGGGTGTGTGAATTACAATCAGTGTGTGCTGTGTGGTTTAGTTAGCATGTGGAAGTCTTGCCTTGGTCAATTAAGGACCTCACCATGTGCGCTATTGAACTGAGCCCCCTGTACGACCACATGTCTGTTTTGAGATGGGCCTAGCATAGTAAGATAAGGTATCTGAAATGCTTTGTTATGATTAGTGTTAGCTACACTAATTGTATCTTGTGGGTAAAGTGTACAAACTCTACAGAGTGTAATTTAATCTATTCGAATAGCGCGTCATGATCATGGACAATGCTCGGGATTTCACACTAGGGGTAGATTTTCATAAAGCGTGTGGGAAGGGAGTGTGTGGTTTAAATCATCCACTATGTGAATAAAATTGTCTAGGTGGTGTGTCTTTGTGAAATAAATTGTTAAATTATTATTGTCTATTCATTTTACTTGTTTTCAATCTATTATCTCAGATTCAATCGCAAATATTGCATTTCTGCAAAAGAGCCACATAATGCCTTTCCCTTGTAAAAAGCCGCCATGATATACATTGCATTTCTGTGGTGTGGCTTGCGAGTACGGTGTGTACTCACGCTTGTTTTGACGAATCAAGCAGAAGAGGAGGAGTCTTCACCAGCTTTCGAGGACGAGTTTATCGAAGGTGCCTGATCGCGAGGGTCTTGATCCCAGTCGGTTGCCTGTGGTGAATCGATGGGGTGCCACTACCGCTTTTGTTTCCGCTGCTTTATTTCTCTGTTAGCCCTGCGTGGCTTGAATAAATGTAAACTCGACCGTAAGGTCAAACCATTATTTACTAATCAAACTATCGTTTATGCTATTATTCGCTGGTGTGGATCGATATCCAACTTTGTTAACACTGTGTGCACTAGCGTGATCCTGGACTAGTGCATTATACACAGAGGGTCCCGAAGTGTAATTTTGGGTCCCGACAGGAAGTCTCTTTAGTTTTTTAGCTCTGATGTATGCGCACACATCCATGCTGATATCTCTCTTCGTGGGAATGTTCAAATCTGGTATGCGTTTTTTGAAGGTTCCATACTTGTGTTAGGTCTCAACTGGCTTCCCTTCTGGTTCTGGGAAACTTCGGTGATCGGCTGTGTCAAATCCTTCTTATCCTTTTTTACCAGGCGTCCCCGGTTACTTCGGATTCGAGGGGTCGGAATTCTCGTCCTTTTCTGAGGCCTTAGGATGGGATTAGGGATACCTTTATCGGTATTTCAACCATCTCCGGTGCATTGTGTGCAGGTACATGTGACTTGGTCACACTCTTCAAATCACTAAAGTGGTCAGGCAGTTGATTCGCTAATGCTTGCAAATCAATTATCTTCTGGATTTCAATTGTCTTCTAGACTGCAATTGTCTTCTAGACTGCAATTATCTTCTAGACTTCTCTATTTGCTTCACTAGTGCATGGGTCATGTGCATGGATTTCAATTATCTTCTGGACTTCTCTATTTCTCGATATTTTTCATCAAGGGGTTGATTTCCCCCTAATGACGGGAAACTATCCTCATCAATTATACTATCTGTGAATCGGGCAGCATGCAAATCTCCCGTCATGGGGTCCAAATACATGATTATGGATGATGTCTTATAACCAACATATATCCCAGACTTTCGGAGAGGGTCTATTGCAGTTCGCTGCGATGGTGGTATAGGTACATAAACATTGCAGCCAAATATGCGAAGATGAGAAATTTTTTGTGCTGACCCTTGCGCTAATTGCATAGGTGAATGGATGTTATTTGCTGATGGTCTAAAATTGATGAGAGCTGCTGCGTACAGGACCGTGTGTCCCCAACATGTAGTTGGTAACTTACAATTCTACTAAATCTACTAGCCCATTCTGGGCGTGGACATGCGGTATGGAATGCTCAACTTTAATTCTTATTTCTATACAATAATCATCAAATGCTTTTGAAGTAAATTCTCTAATGTTGTCCATTCTGACGGACTTCACATGATGATCTGAGAAATTATTTTTTAATTTTAATTATCTGCGAGAGTAGCTTTGCAAAATCATAGTTTCTCGTAGACAATAAACATATGTGCGACCATTTCGAGGAAGCATCGATGAGCAACATAAAGTACATAAAAGGCCCTGCCAGGGGGCTATATAGGACCACAAATGTCTCCCTGAATACGGTTCAGGAATGCAATGACTTTATCCTTTACTTTCAGAGTAGAAAGTCTAGTAATTAATTTTCCGGTGGCACATGCGGGGCACACAAAATCTTCCTGATTCGGGAAATTCTTTACATCGATATTATGTCTCTATGAATTGTTAATTATATTTCTCATCATTCTATAACCAGGGTGGCCTAATCTATCGTGTCAAAGACAGAAAAGTTCAGAGCTTGTAAATACAGTTTTTAGGATAGTATAAGCTACAAGTGCCTTAATATTAGTGTAGTATAGCCTAGTTTCATATGAAGGAAGTCATTCTAATACCATTTACCACTTTCTTCACGCTTTGTAATGAGTAGGTATTCCTTACCAAACTTTTCTTCAATCTCTACGTGGAAATCGTTAGCGCGAATATCCTTAAGAGTTCTAGTCAATTCTGGGTACAACACGACTTCTTCAATAACCAAAGTTGTACCCATTGGGAGTATAATTGTGGCCCTTCCTGGGCCTATTATACAAGTATCGCTGCCTGCGATTGCTGTAAGACTACTAGCATTCTTGTTGATTGACTGAAAGAATTTCATCTCTCTCAAGTTGGTATTCGTTATGCCGCTATTCCGCTAAGCACTCTTCCTCCATAGGACGCTACACGTGTTCTGATATGTCAAATAACAGAACATAACTTGTTATTCTATATACGGGAAAATTAAGCCTTGCGGGACTCATTATAAGAATTTAATGCTTTTGCTCTCCTAGAGCTTACAACAATTATTCAAAGAATAAATTAATTCAATGTTCCATCACAATCACAAACTGCAAGTGACTGTAAAAAGATCTAAGTGTAATGCGTGCACTAGATCGGATCAGCGAAGTATACAGAAACTTCTGCCTCAATCTGCTCCATGACGATCTTCTCCTTTTGGGCAACTACAGCTGCGGCCGCTGCGATGTCTAAAGGAGGGGTGATGGGGGCTGCTACTGGGCTGTCCACATCCATGAGTGTAACTAATGGATGTGGATCCTCCGTGCCTGCAATGACGAGATGTGTCTCATGCTGTCCTTTGCCCTTCTTCTTAGACTGGAAAGTATCAATAACGTGTGACCCACGATCTTACCCTTCTTGCCTCTCTCCTTTGTGAGAGGCTTCCTCACCTTGTAGCTTCTAGCATTGGCTTCATGGTCAACATTGCTACTAGGCGGTTGTGAGATATAGTTCTTTCTTAGAACATCATCTTGAGCTTCCGCATCTTGCATGATGTTAATCCATTTGGCCTACTCCTTGTAGCCGTCTTGACGATAGTTGCGTGCGGATTGCACCGCATTCGGGTGAAAGGTAAAGAGAGTCTTCTCAATCTTCTGCTTTTTCATGATTACCTTACCACAGAGTTGAAGACTGGTACAAATTCTGGTCATGCTGGGTCAGCTCTTCGAACTTCTGGTTCGTGATGCCAGTCATTTTCATATTCATGCAAAGAGTTCATAAGATTACTACTAGTAATTTACATAAAATGGCTGCAAAATTCTCATAATGCTCTTCAAACTCTCGGTTCGTGATTTCGTATTTTTCTATGCATTTTTCATGATTTACCGCTATTTTCAATGATTAAAAGTAATATAAACAATCACAGATAATCAAAACAGTAAATACAATACATAAATTGCATGGAAATAATAATAGCAGAGTTAATCATGCTTCAAATGCTAAAAATGATTCAAAAATTGAATTTCTGAGGCCCTTTTTGCAGGAATATGTATTTTTGGTGAATTCTGCAATTTTCACGGGCTAAACAGCTAAACTTCAATTCTGAGAAATTTTCGCGTAATTTTTCAATTTCCGAGGGGTTATTCTGTAAGAATTTCTTTCCCGAAATATTTCCTCATAATTTTCAGAACTTCGAGGGTTTATATGCAAATTTTCATTTCTAAGAAATTTTTTTGCGTAATTTTAGAAAACCCAAGGGCCTTTTTTCCGCAAAAAAAACCGGGATTTCCATGTTTTGTCTTTCTTTTCTCTCCCGATTGTTGTTCGGCCGGCCCATTAACCATTTAGCCCATATGGTGGCATCAATACCAGGCACTAGGGATTTCCTAGCACCATACTAAGTGGCGGCGCGCGCATTCGCAGACGGGCAATTCGAACACGGCAAGATGGCATCTTCTTGGCGCACGGATGGCGTGTTGCGCATGCAATGGCGAACGGAGAGGCACCGCGGGCAAGGGACTAGGCACAGGCGTGTTGCGGCGCAGTAGTAGCCATCCGGCGGCGCAACACTACGGGTGACGCCGTGCGGGGCTGGTCGCGTGGTCTGCGCGTCGCGGAGGACCAACTTCAAGCCGCGGTGGCGCGATGGAGTGGCTATGCGGGCGGATATCTTGAAACGGCACGTCGGGCAGTCCGACGGCCGGCAGTCTTTGCCGGCGCGCGGCGTTCAAGTGTGGGGCGCGCGCGTGCGCGCTTCAGCGTTGGCCGGCGGTCGCGGGCTCGTATAGGTGAGGCGCAAGGGACCGGCGGGCATCGCCATCTTCGGTCGCATGTGACCGGCGGGAGTAGACAGCGTGGAGGGACGACATCCATGCAAGGCTGTCACCAGAGGCAGGCGAGACCAGCGGCCATGCGGGGCCATCGCCGTGCATTTCCATGTGCGAAGCTGGTGGCGCTGCGGGCGCGACGATGCGACGTGTGGGCGGCCGAGAGGTGGCGCGGCCATTCAGGGCGGCACGACCATGCGGCGTGGAGGTAGTGCGGCACCACGGGCATATGTGGGTGGTTCCAGCTTCGGGCGGCGGCACAGAGAGGAGCCTGTGCGGGGGCGGCGTCGATTTTGGGTGGCGGGGCATGTAGGCCGGGCGTGGCTCTAGGCCGGCGTGGCTCCAAGCCGGCGGTTGTGCAACTCCATGGCCTATGCACGGCTTCCTGACCGATTTCCACATGCGAAGAGGGAAAGAAACTCGTGTACTATTCATGCAATTACTGTTCATCCAATGAAACTGTGCAATCAACAACCCCTTTTACTTTCAACCAATCGTCCGATCGGTATTGTGTCGGTGACTGCAAGTCGGCTCGCGAAGATTAAAGGGATTTTGCAATCTATAATCCACGGTGCAATCGATATCTACTCCTTCATGCAACACACCGATTTTGGCATTGTGCCGGCGACTTCAAGTCGGCTCTCGGTAGATTAGAGTGGATTTGCACCGTAGAAAAACTCTAGAAAGCAAAATTTGCAGAATTGAAAGCGATCTATAAAATGCGATTCGATTTATGAGCGTCGTGCTACGACGGTTACCCTTCGATCCTAGAAGAGTAGGCCTAGAGGTAGGCCGGAGTCGATAGTGCTGATAACGTGTTGAGGAACCGTCCCTGGTGAGTCCAGTCCGAACAATCACCTCGTAGACAAGCGTAGAATCGTATAGAACAATGCAAGAACAAACAGTAGATTGAACACACAGATAGACAAAGGTGTACAGGGTATTATTCTTATTTATTCTTTCTTTATGCGATCAGCTTTTTACAATGACTAGCATCCCTATTTATAGACTCTAGACCCTGCTACGGTTTTAGATAGAGCGTCCACCTATAGACCGGTTGCTGATCTGAGCCCATGGTTTCCGACACATACAACTTTTGTTTTTCCCAGGGGCTGGGAGGTCAGACTTTTTTTTTTCTTTTTTGCTTTGCGAGGTCTGACTTTGCTTTGAATTATGACTTATCCGTCGATCCGTTCGTCGGTTAAGTCTCTGACTGCTGTGAAGAATCACCATATGAAACGAAGAAAGGATAAAACACTTCATTGGACGTGCACTGGTGCACAAGTTTTAGAATCTGAGTGTGCATGTGTTGGCACCATAATTCAGTGTCTAAAAAATTATATCATCGTTGCTTCTGGATATCTAAGCTATATGATGTTGATCTTGAAAAGTTACGCTGTAATAGTTTTTTTTTTTTTTAAAAAAGGTTACGCTGTAATCTAGCAACTCCTACTCTCCCTGATACCACAACGTGCAAAAAGGTTCAAGTTTTCGCCCGGTACATGTCATGTTGTCCTAGTTGATTAGTTCTCAAAACGAAAAGTTTCCACTGAGCAAACTCTATTTGGGTGCAATAGCGGACACCCAAGGTTGTAAACTCTTCCACCAAGGCTTCCACCTTAAATTTGAAGTGTAGGGGATAAATCTTATCCAGTCATGTCTAAAAATAGTTTCCACTGAAAATAAGGAAGAGATTTCCTGACTCGAGGAAGGCTTACAAGGCAGAGAGCAGTAAAAAAACTTTAAGGCCTGTTGAAAAGGGGGGATTTGAATTCAAATCCTTTATGTTTACTAGAAAATTCATAGAGGTTTTCCTCTCCCAAACAGATTGTGCTGTTTTGTGTTTTTATAAGAGCCCAAGTATCTAACCAAATATGACTGTAGGCCTAACACACACGGCCCATTCTATTTAAAAAACATACGGCCTAGACCAAAACATTAGATCCACATTGCTGCTGGCCCAATCTGAAGTATGATGCGTTGGGCGGCACTTTAATGCTTCAAGCCTTCCTTACGGCCTTCGGGTGGCCCTTTGGATAGCTTTAAATCCGACGAATACCTTTTTTTTGAATCTATTTTCGTATGCGACAAATTATCTAGCTCCAAATCCGACAGATACCTTCTTTCTGAATCTATTTTCGTATGCGACAAATTATCCAGCTCCAAATCCAAAATCTATAAAAAATCTCAAATATTTGGTTTCAGACTCCGAATAAGACGGATACTCTCCGCTCAATTTGCACCCCTGAACAGCAAATTGCGCGCGTGCCCATGGGTGGCCCGTGGCGAAAGCTCGGCCTGAAGTTCCTGCTCCTCCATCCATGCGTTCATCTACAGTCTCAAATGCAGTACGTGCGTCAAATCCTACGCTCCAGCTAGCGTAGCACTGTCTGCACTGCATACAGAGCTTCGCTGCCCCCATTCAGACAAGCAGAAAATTTAATGGGCTCTGCGAGCTACTCGATGCCATCATGCATGCACGCATTCATGCAGACGTGCGTAAATGCCGTCCTGAAAAATGAGAAAGATCCATCCAACCGATCGATCGATCAGACCAGACCGGACGCCCGGCCAGCGCTGCCGTACGTGATACAAACGTGCATGAACTTTGATTCTTTGAACCATTTAATTGCCGCCAGATTCCGTGCCGACACTTTCGGAGCACTTGTGTGCATGCATACGGCGAGTTAAAGCGTCTCTCTTATTTTCTGCTTGCAAGGTCTTCGATAGCTAGAGGACCGTGGACCAAATTGCAATGCATTTACTCAAATCTTCTCAGTGTTCACGTACGGTTTTCTCAGCTCACTGTCAGGAGACAATCGATATGTCTGATGCATTACGTGGGGAGACAGTATATGCGTGCCCATGCCGGGCATGTATCATTGGTGATCCACTGGTACGGCCGGGGCCGAGAGTGCGATTGTGCGATATGAGTTTTCGTTTTCGGGAGAGACGTGTGCTCTCGGTGGCTTCTTTCTTGGCGATGACGACGTTGAGCTCCGATGTTAGTACTGGATGGGTTCATGCATGGTTCAAGAACCTATAATATCATGGCAACCACCTCTTCGTATGGTGGTGGAGCTGTGAATGTAGGCTCTACCTGCTGAGTTTAAATTTTGGTGTTTATTTTTACACACGTTACTATTATAAAAAGGCTAATATTAGACGCCTAATTACAGACGGTTGATTAAAACTATCTGTATTAAACACAATCATAGACGATTTTGGTTTAGCGACCGTCTGTATTACTTTCTACGCTAAAAATCGTCTGTGAAGAGGTAATATCATAGATGCTTCGGTTCTAGACAAGAACCGTCGGTGATATTACCAAATATATGTATTATCCATGCATTGACTGCGAGAATCTGAAGATGTTTACGAATCGAGCGCAGATCGAAGCACACTTGATTCGAAGGGGTTTCAAAAAGGGCTATACACGTTGGACCAGTCACGGTGAAGAGCAGATTATACAGGAAGGAAGTAATAACAACATCGCCGACGAAGTCAACGATATGCCGCCGGATGATATCGATTGTGGTTCCGATTCGGATAGGTTGCACGATGACAATCTAGATCAGATGCTTCGCGATGCAGAAGGAAACTGTGATGAGAGGGAGTATGTTAAATTCCGAAGCTTGATGGAGGACTCGGAGAAACCTTTGTTCTCGGGCTGCAAGTCAGAATACACAAGGTTGTCATCCGTGCTTGAACTGCTGAAATTGAAGGCAAGCAATGGTTGGTCCGATAAAAGTTTCACGACGCTGTTAGGTCTCTTAGCGGACATGTTTCCGGAGGAAAATGAATTGTCCAAAATCACCTACAAAGCCAAGAAAGTTCTTTGTCCATTGAGAATGGAAGTAGAAATAATATATGTATGTCCGAATGACTGTATCCTCTATCATAACGAGTATGCAAACAAGCATGTATGTTCGGTGTGCAACGTATCCCGATACAAGCGTAAGAATTAATCAGATGACGACAAGGGAATCGAGGTGAAGAAAGGACCTCCTGCTAAGGTGGCATGGTATCTTCCTGTAATTCAACGTTTGAAGCAGTTTTTTGCGAACCCAAAGGATGCAAAACTGCTGCATTGGCACTCGAAGGAGCGTAAGAATAACGGAAAGCTAAGACACCCTGCTGATTCCACCCAATGGAGAAACATCGATAGGAGGTTTGCAGACTTCAGTGCAGAACCGAGGAATATAAGGTTTGGATAGAGTACAGATGGAATGAATCCTTTCAGTAACATGAGCAGCCGACATAACACTTGTCTCGTGATTCTCTATATCTACACTACAACACAAAAGCCCTGTAGAGATGACTATTTTATGGGTTAAAGACGTTTTCAATCATCCCTATAGCGTCGTAGAGTCGTTTTTGTAAAGCATGTCTAGAGCGTCTCCCCACGTACCGTGTCAAAGATCGTAGAGACGTATTATTAAGCGCATCTACAATGATATGAGTCGTTTAGATTGCGTCTCTACAAGCTTGGAGACGCTTTCATATATGCATTTGCATATTGTCTCTACTCTCCCTAGTGACGCTTTATTGCGTGCCAAGAAACATAGATACACATTCATAGGCGTATTTAGATTGAGCTAGAGACGTCCATTTTTATTTTGTTCTGTAGAAATATTTTATCACTAGTTAAACTACAATGATTTAGAGGATATAGTATCACATATTTTCATAAAAAGTTTCAGATCTTAGGTAAAATCATTTCAAATGTAGAATTACATTGTCGATATATAAAAAAACAGAAGAAAAAAACATAGACACTCTGTTGCGGACTGAATCAAGTTTACAACTGAATCTAGCATCCACATACAAAGGTGCAAACACACCAAATTTTTTTTCTACAAATCCTACAACTGAATCAGGCGACGAGTGGCTAGAGGGCAGCAGCGGCGGCGATGTCTTTAGGAACAGACAACCTAATCCACCTCCAAATCACAGAGCCTGGTACCTGTTTAGTGATAAGCTTGTTTATTATGTCTATTCACGTCTCAAAAAGAAATCATGCACGCATGACATAAGAAGGGTTGGATTTATCGAAAACAAAGGAAATACATAATACGAGATTTAAAACATAGGAACCGCAAGGATGCTTCTTTTTTTAAGTAGCAAATTGTGAAGACAGAAATGATAAAGCATAAGAAATAGTCATTATTTTTTTTTAAAAAAAATTGAGCTGCATTTAGTTACTACTCTTTCCATACTAGAAGAGAATATATAACTCTAGCTAGATGCTAGTTTCAGTGCAGTCCAGTACATAAGGAAGCAGAGAACGATGTGAGCAACAGATCATGCTAAGGCGGAATATATAGCAAAAAATAATTACTCATAGTTTAAGTTGCCAAAGAATCTAGTTCCTGATGACATCAACTTTCATGATAACTAACTGTGGTATATATAAACCTGTATGTCCGCGCAACATGACAGTCAATAAACTTCTTTGATATATCACCACGATAGGAAGTTACCAAGGATTACCTTGACAGTCAGCTCATTTTGAAATCTGAATCCTCTTAACAGTAAGATCTTTCCTAATAGACTTCAGTTGATCACATTTGTAGAGATAATTCTTTTGAGATGTTTCAACCATGTGAAGAGCCTTCTCTAATACATCTTACGCCTTACACGCAAAAGGTGTGATCGAAAAACTAATACAAGAAAACAACATCAAGAGTTAACAAACAGCTAGAGCTAATTTTTCTATCAACAATATGTTTTTCTCGCCTACAATTTACAAGGCAATTAGCAAAGTATCCTCACCGCAGCAGGATCAGTCTTGATGTAAGGCGTAGGTATTGTTTCTCAATTTCTGACATGTTCCCTTGATTGTCGGTGCATCCCAATCCAAATCCTCCACCGCCAAGCTAGCACCATCTCCATTACTTTTACTAAGAAGCATTGTTTATTTGGAAGCCACACTTCAATCTGCAATGATAAAGTTAGGGTGTTAGACCTAAGCAATATCTTAAATGAGCAAGCAGGAATTAAGAATGATTTGCAGCACCAACCTACAAGTTATCGTCAATCTTGTTTTCATCAGAAGATCTGACCAAACTTACTGAGTCAGAATACTTGTGCATAGATTGCATTCTATAAGTATGCCTGTGCATGCAAATAACCTTGTGTTTCCTACACAGACCATGTTTCAGGTCATTAACAATAGCTAATCATGAACAAATCTCATGTGCTTATTTGATGCTCATACGTGCCAATATGATGAGGAAACACAGAGATGTCCTAAGGATAGTTAGAAGCTTACCTTATTAATCAGCCCATCGTCGATCACCGAACCACTAATGCTCTTGAACAACTAGAACAAAGCCTCGACCTCACTAACACTAACTACACGAACAAAACAAGTGCACAAAGTTAAGCAACATCCAATTAGAATTCAGAAGTCGGGCGGTGAATCAATTGTGCAAAGTAGATGGATCCCACAGTAAAGAACTTATCTAGTACTAAAGCATAACGTAAATTAAATTGGATTCTGGGATATCGATTTTCCTAGACTATCTACTGGAGGATCCTAGTACCCTACACGCCAGATGTACGAAACATTTTACACTTCCAATCCTGAATACGAGAAAGCTAGCTTACGCTGGCACACATAGGAAAGTAGAAGTTAGATTACATAGAACAGGATAGGGGATGAGGTTGAGCTCACAGGCGGTGTGGGCAGCGAGGTGGATGGGGTCCTCGTAGCCAGGGTGCTGTCGCTTTGCTGTAGACTGGAAGCACCCGATCGTCGCCACGCCGAGCAACTCCTCCAATGCCCTCAACCAATTAAATCAACCGAGCATCGCCACCCACCTCCGAGGTGGCGGTGGTGGAGGGGTTCAGGTGGGGTCATGTGGTGGTACCTGGCGCTATATCGGTTGGGGTTTGGAGGGCGAGGAGTGGTCGACGGGCACGTTGCGGTGCAGTCAGGGAAGGGAAGCGAACCGGAGAAGGCAACACCAGATCTGTGTGTGGAAGGAGCCAGACGAGCATGTGGAACTAGATCTGCGTGGGGATGGTGGAGGGGAGTCCGTGGGGAGATGGGAGTAGGCTAAGGAGAGGTGGAGGAGGCGTCTGGGAGGTGTTAGGAGGTTTGCACGATGAGGGAGAAGCCCGGTGCGGCGTCCTCCTCCTCCAACCGTAGTCGGCTCTTGAGCGCGCTGCGCGTCCAGAGCAGCACCACCGCGACCGGGCATGAAGGGCGGGGCGGTGGAGGGCTGGGTTGAGGGCATGGAGGTGGAGGGCACGGAGGCGGGCAAGGAGGGCGTGGAGGCAGGCGAGGAAAGCACGACGGCACCGACGGAAGAGGAGCTGGGTCCTGGAGGTGGAGGGCGCGGGTGCGGTGGCGGCAGGGGTGGAAGAGGAGTTGGATGTGGATTGGGGAGGTTCTGGACTTCTGGTAGATTTGGGGGCAGGGTGTGGGGGTGAGGCCGAATGGGCTGGGAAGGGAGGAAGATTGGGAGAGTAGTAGCGAGGAGATGGAGGGCGATCGTGGCAACGGAGCGGTATCGTGGTAACGCATTCCAGAAATGTCTCGAGAAACGTCTTTACGTGCTATCTGATTCTGGGTGTAGAAACGTAATAAAAAGCGTCTAAATAAAAACGTCCCTAGTAGACTATTTTGTTGTAGTGCTACAACCTTCCTCCTTGGTTGTGTATGAAGTGAAAGTATATTTTGCTGTCGATATTTATCCAAGGGCCGAAGCAACCTGGAAATGATATTGATGTGTACCTAGCACCTTAATGGAAGATCTAAAAATACTGTGGATTGAAGGGATATAGGTATGGGATGCGTACAAATGAGAGAAATTCACTTTACGCTCCTTATTGTTTTGCACCATAAATGATTATCCTACCCTTGCTAACCTGTCCGACTAGAGTACAAAAGGGGCCAATACCTGTACTCACTACTTACATGATACCGAGAGTGTGTGGCTGAAGCACCCGCGCAAAACCGTGTACATGCGTCACCGTAGGTTCCTTCAGAGGGCTCATCCATATCGTAGGATGAAGAAACAATTCGACAGAGAGAAGGAAGACAATTCAGCTCTAGGGCATTTAAGCGGAAAAGAGGTCTATGTCATGGTTAAGGATTTAGATGTTGTGCTCGGAAAGGGACATAAATCGAGAACCCGTGAGAAGAACAACTGGAAGAAGAGATCGATATTTTGGGACTTACCTTATTGGGAGCACCTAGAAGTTCATCATTGCATCGACGTCATGCACGTAGAGAAGAATATATGTGACAGCTTGTTTGGTCTCTTACTGAACATTCGTGACAAAACAAAGGATGGTGTCAACGCACGGCTTAATTTGATTGATATGATCATCAGACCTGAGTTAGCACCAATAAATACCGATAAAGGATGAACATACCTTCCCCCTTCTTGTTACACTCTGTCCAAGGCCAAGAGAACTAAACTATGCTAGTGCTTGCATGGTGTGAAAGTTCCGTCCGATTACTTCGCCAACATGAAGAAATTTGTTTCGATGCAAGGTTTGAAGTTAATTAGCATGAAGTCTCATGATTGTCATGTGCTGATGACACATATGCTCCCTGTTGCAATCAGAAGTATTTTGCCGATCAAGATCCGAGAGACAATCATGAGGCTATGTTATTTCTTTAACATAATTGCTCAGAAGATTATCGATCCCGAAGTACTAGATGCTCTGCAGGACCAGGCGGTGACGACTCTATGTGATTTTGAGATGTATTTTCTTCCGTCGTTTTTTGATATCATGGTCCATCTCATTATTCACATTGTGAGGGAGATAAAGATGTGCGGGCCCGTGTTCCTATGTAGCATGTACCCGTTCAAGAGGTTCATGGGAATTCTCAAGTCCTATGTACGGAATCAATCTCGGCGGGAGGGCAGCATCATCTAAGGTTATGCAATCAAAGAAGTCATTGAGTTCTACGTCCCCCTGCTTTTCAACTACATGCTTTTCAAGATCCCCCTGCTTCGGTGCCGTTGGGTCTATCTCCCACATGTGAAGGTCGACAAGTACGGCGTCACTACTGTGGACCTCGAACGTGTTGGATACGAAGACAAACCATTCGTACTCGCTAACCAAGTTGTTCAACTCTTCTATGTAACCGATCAGGCAAATAAGAAGTGCGACATAGTTCTTTATGGAAAAAGGAGGATTGTTGGAGTTGAGAATATAGTGGACGATGAAGAACACAATCAATTTGATGAGTTGTCTCCTTTCGAAAACGACATAAGGGTCGAGGAAGAATAACGTGATTAAACTAGCTACATACGCATCGATCATTATGAAGGGCTAATTTTTTAAGATTGAACAATGTGTGTATATGTGTTCTGAATGGTTAATTTTAGTTCATTTGAGTTAATTGATTTGTACTGTGAAATAGATGTGTTTGTTTCTGAAATGAATGTGAATTGGATGTATACATATACTTGTAATGTTTCTGCTTGTTTCAGAGGGCATGCCTAGCATTTCCTGAGGCTAGCCAATAAATAGACGGTTTGTAGATGAAACCGGCTGTGATAATATATTACACACGGTTTCATCTACAAACCGTCTATGATACAAATTTCCTATCGATGACATCTTGGTAATAATTATTATCTCTGGAATGCTCGATCCATTGATAGGCCTGTTGGAGTAGCTAATTTTGTATCGTTATGTGGGTGGCTATGAAGTGCAAGCTCCAAGTGAGATATGCCTCTGTTGCCCTAGATGCTGCTTAGGGCCAGGTGTATCCATCCAGTGATGAGGCTTTGGTGCATGGTGTAAATCCAACGTCGGGTTTCGCAAAAGTGAATGTGGACGGTGTTTATGCCAATTTCGCGGTCGTCCTGCTGCAGATTCCCCTAGATAACGAGGCCATGACTCTAGGGCAAGCCATTGGAACATTCATCCAGTGGTCTAAGAGGGACATCTGCCTGGTGTTGCCTGCTCTGGTGTCAACTTCACGGGAATGTCCTGCAACGATGTCAAGTCCACGGGAGCTACCTACGTTGAGGCAGCAAGGGCCCGGTGCATCAGATGTATCTACACCTCGTGCTTAGTCGACTCTCGTGAAGTCGACCTCTAAAAAGTGAGGCAGCAAGGGAAAATCGAAGACAGTCGACTCGTGTTCTGTTATCCCCTTCTTTCAGTTAGCCCAGAAATTCGTGTTAAGCCAGCCGTTGGTCGAGACAGTAGAGCCCGACCGTACCCTAAGATTCTCTTGCACGAGATTGCATACATGGTACATGGAACAGGCCAACAAGACGGATGGACAACGACGTTCAGCTGTCAACGTCAAGTTCAAGAAGGATCATTTTAACCACGTAGATTAAGACTATGTCTTCACGGTGACCTTCGAGGACTTGTTCTTTCTCTGCAACTTCGATGCCCTCGACGCCTTACTCATGCGACGTTGGACACTGTAAGTGTGTACAATCATGATCAACGTTCGTATAATATCGATAATTGTTATGTATAACTCCTTGCTTATACATACATACATACATACATACATACATACATACATACATACATACATACATACATACATACATACATACATACATACATACATACATACATACATACATACATACATACACACACACACTTGATTTCTAAAGCCGAATTAAGGAATTCATCGGTAGGTTTCCTCAACCCACACTTGGTCTCCTTGCAAACCATCAAGGAGAATGCAAAATTCGTCGAGAATTACATGACGATGTCATTGCTGGCTCATCGCGATAAGGAAGTCATACTTTTGCCCTACAACCAGGAGTAAGTGCTGCACTAGTGCTATAATTGTTGATTTGTACTTTATAAGCAACACGGACTTAGGTTTAATGACCATGACGACATACCTGTGTAGGTTCCACTGGATTCTAATTGTAATTATACCAAAACGGAATAGGGTAATATACCTAGATTCTCTAAAGAGGGCCGCACACGACTTCACAATTGTCCGACAATTAATCGATGGGTAAAAACATTTTCTCTATAGATAACTCTATTGTAGTCTTTCCTTCCTTTGCAATGGCTAAGGCTAACTTCTTAGAATCACGTAGGACGTTCACCATGTACTTTGCTAAAGGAGGGAATTGCAACAGAACTACGACATGATCTAAATTTTCCGGTATTCGCTACTACACATTAATCCTATATAACACTTCGTAGTAACGCCTCTCGAACTAATCAATTCTATTTTTGCAGTGCCACCAGTAGCCGCCGGCCTGCAACATCTATGGATACTATATTTGCCACAACATAGAACTACTCGTTGGTTCCGCGATGACCAATGATCCTCAGGTTTGTCAATCTTGCAATAATTATTTCATACTTATCAATTTATATATGCACGAATTTAATCTTCCTAGTGATAGGTTGCGAGCATCGATACAACTGCTTTGGAACAGGGCCAACTCATAAACATTTGAGGACAGTTTGCGGCAGTCTTGAACCGTGAGGTCATAAATCCAGACGGGAAGTTCCACAATGTAGATTAAACTTGATTGGGATAAGATTGAACTTAATGGTACATGTGTGTAAATATACATGAATGGTTAATTTTAGTTAATTGATTTATGAATTGGATGTGCTTGTTTCTGAAATGAATCTGAATTGGATGTGTTTGTTTTTGAAATGAATGTGAATTGGATGTATACATGTACTTGTTGTGTTTCAGCTTGTTTTAGAGGGCATGGCTAGCATTTTCTAATGCTAGCCAATAAACAGAAATAGATATAGCAATACAAAAGAATATTATAGACGGTTCCTTAGGACATACCGTCTGTGATACATCAGTTATCACAAACTGTTTAATGTACAAACCGTCTGTGATAGTGAACTATCACAGAATGTTTCATCTACAAACCGTCTGTGATAATCTGCATCACAGACAGTTCGAAAATCGTCTGTGATGACCTCATGTCATTACTGACCCATAAACTCAGACGGCTCATGAAACCGTCTGTGAAGACCTTTTCTGTAGTAGTGCACGTG
Source organism: Phyllostachys edulis (assembly GCA_036346405.1). Taxonomy (NCBI): domain Eukaryota; kingdom Viridiplantae; phylum Streptophyta; class Magnoliopsida; order Poales; family Poaceae; genus Phyllostachys; species Phyllostachys edulis. Next base: position 51,286,261 of record CM070560.1, read on the forward strand.
AATGTCCTTAAATAGGAATTTTGTGAGGTTGTGAATTTATTCCCGGCTTCTGTATTTCTAGATGTGTTAAGGGGCGGATTCACGTGTGTGTGAGAGTATGGTGTGTATGCGTGGTGGTGTGTGTGCATGTGTGTCTTCCATGTAATAAAAAAAACTATGTTATTAGGGGCCGGCTAAGCTACATTCACCTAAAATTTTCTTAAAAATCAGTCACTTTCTTCAGTACGTTGGATCACTATCCAATGATTTCTGTTTTTTTATGTTGAAAAATTCTAAACTAGATAAAAGTAAATCTAGGTGAACCCTATAAATACAAAAACAAAAAAAAAAATCTAAACTAGACAAAAGTAAATATAGGTGGACCCTACAAATACAAAAACAAAACAAATTCTAAACTAGACAAAAGTAAATCTAGGTAAACCCTACAAATACAGAAATAAATAAAACTAAAACTTACAGTAAAATTGTGCTAAATTTGCACAAGTACTGTGCAATTGTAGGTGACTAGGTTTTAAGAAAATTTCAGATAACTGGGAGCTAGCAAAAACAATATTATTATAGCCATCTGGACAGAAATATTTTGTCCTCGCCAATCAAACCATAAATTAAACAAGGCGGTTCTAGTATATACTCGATCCGATGCCTTTGCACTTGTCCAATTAGAACCGTGCGATTGTGATCCAACGGTTCACGGCTACAGAAACAGAAGCTCCACACAATTTCGGAAACTACCGGAGCTTTTTTCTCGCAAAAACGCCAACGTAGGAGCTATTAGGGGTAGCATTCCTTGTGCGTATAGATAATAAAGAGATATCCTTCCTGCCAGTCTGCCAGCAATGATATTATACTAGTATTTCATCGTGCTACATGGAGTGTGGGACTGTCTATTCATAAGGTGACTGAAATTTTCTTCAGCATAAGTCACATTTTTTATCCATTGGATCAATATCCAATCATATGACACACCAATCTCTACACAAATCCAATGGTCATAATAAGTGACTTAAACTTGAAAAAATTTCAGACGACTTAAAAATAACAAGACTTATGGGGTATATGTACACTAGAATTGCATGGTGCCACGCGTCGTTACGTGGCATTCTCCTTTACTTTTTTTTCGGGCATGCCTGCATTTTAATTAATGCGACAATCTGTCTGTCTGTCTCTCTAATCACATTGCTCTAGATGTGTTCCGCGACTTGATCAAATTGTAGGTCAAACAATAAGAAATTACAACTATCACTACCAGAAACCCGATTTTTCCCGAGTGCCAAAAACACTCAGGAAATGAGGCAAAACACTCGGGAGAGAATTTCCTGAAGGCCAACACTCGAGAAATAGCACTCGGGGTAGAATAGTCAGGGTAAAAACAGTTTCCTGAGTGTTACACTCGGGAAATAGTAATTTCCCGAGTGTATATATATACACTCGGGAAACATAAACACTCGGGAAAAAGCACGCCTCAATGGCTTGTTCAACCGTAACGGAAAACTTTACCGAGTGTGGACACTCGGGATAGTTTCCGAAGGTGACGGACGAACCAGGGAAAATTGACACATGGCTGACCTTTCCTGAGTGTACGACACAAATGACACTCGGGAAAGTTTCCGACGAAGCCATGGAAAATTGACACGTGGCAGACCTTTCCCGAGTGTATGGCAAAAATGACACTCGAGAAAGTTTCCGACGAAAGTAGGGAAAATTGCCACGGCAACGTTCCCCGAGTGTCGACGGGCAACGTTTCCCGAGTGTCGACACTCGGGAACGTTTTGGCATATTTCCCGAGTGTCGACACTTGGGAAAGTTTTGGTCGATTTCTCGAGTGTCGACACTTGGGGATGTTTTGGTCGACACTCGGGAATTTGCCGAACAGCACAAACTCATTTTTCACTAATTTTGTACATTCAATTTTGCATTTAATTTTGAACTGCACTAACAGAAAACTCAGCAATCAAATAATCCATCCATCCATTGCACAACAAGAAAAATACCACAATTCACAATATATATATAGATCAAACAAAAGGGATACATATAACAATTCCCGAGCTCACAACATTCAAGTTCAAATTCGAAAATCTAAGCATAAGGCATGATACATATAACAGTTTCAAGTAGTAATTTCATAGTCTTATCCGTTACATCAAACAAAAGCACATATCACTGGTACCATTTGCACATAATTTCCTGCTTCAATCTTCTATGCTATGTTATTATGGAGGATGCGACGGGGATCACGGGGTTTCATACTTACTCTAGCATCATTTTGTGAGTTCTGCAAATACAGCAAAACTTAATATTAGTGCCATCTTACAACAAAAGCAAGGAATTGATATTAAATGAAAAGATAATTAACCTAACTATTGACAGCACATATCTGTGGTAGTAATGCTGACATACAAATTTGGCTTGTTAAGTAGATGAAATAGCTAATGTAAAGATTAGCAAAAGAAAGATTTTTTTTTGTTAAGGCTTACTGTATGCAGGGGCGAATCCACCGGGGGGGGGGGCTTCATGAGGCTGAAGCCCACCCTCCACCGGTGGCCGGAACACCCCCGCCGCCGGCAACCCCAAGTGGCCAAGTCCAGCCTTGAAACTCCAGTGCTCCCGGCTGCCATGTTTGCGCCAAAACAAGAAGAAGCAGTCAACTAGTCCCATTCAATCGAGCGAGGCGACTGACACAATGTGGACGGCAACCGGCTACTGAGGGAGCTGGTAGGGAGCCACACGTTGCTGGTAGCCGGGACTGCTGGAGGAGGAAGAAGAGGGAGGTCGTCGGGGCGTCGGGCCGAGGCAGGGAGCCGGCAGCTGGGTGGGGGAGGGGGAGCCGGAGGAGGAGGAGGAGGAGGGCAGGACGGCAGCCGGCAGCCGGCAGGAGGCGATTTGGGCGTGGGGGAGGCCCGGAGGCCGGAGGAGGCGAGGAGGAGGGAGTCTGGGCGTCTGGATCTCTGCGGCGTGCTCTACTGAGCTGCTGAACTTGCTGAGGGGAAGAGGAGGCGAGGCCATTTGGTCGTGGGGCGTGAGAGGAAGCTAAAGTGCCGAAGGGAAGTGCTGCTGTCGATCTAATTTATTGAGTACATAGTACTTGTGTTGACTACTCACTGCTGTGCCTCGGATTACTTGTTGCTCAATGACCAATTTCATTTGCTGCTGCCGATCTAATTTATTAAGTACATAGTACTTGTGTTGACTGCTCACTGATGTGCCTTGGATTACTTGTTTCTCAATGACCAATTTCATTTGTTACTTTGTTAGTAAGTTTGATATACTATGATATATACTTAATTAGCAACTAATTTATAGGTTTGCAATAATGGAGAAATGAACTTTGCGTAATTATTTCACAAACAATTCAAATAGTACTTCATAAGATCCTTTCAAGATATGAAATCTCGCAGAATGAATTTGGCTCATGAAAGTCGTGATTCAAGCTAGCGTCTTAGTGGTATGGTTCTTTTATTTTGAATGTTCATGATCATTTAAATATAATTTGCTATTGTATCACTAATTTTTCTAATTTTGATGTACATGTTACCTACTGGAACCATATTTATATGTTTTGGAGATGTACTTTCCATTAACGAGATACTTTCATTGTATTTATCTTCTTCTTTTTTGCTTTGTTTTTATTCATGTATGAATTTGATTGCACAAGAATACAAGACTATATTTGTTACAAATTGGTTTAGTCATTTAAGGCTTTGAGCCCACCCTCCTTTTCCATCTGGATTAGCCCTTGTTGTATGTCGTCATATATAGTTATTTGTCATTGTTGTGCTCATGGACAACCTCTGTGGGGCTACAATTAGGAGTCAAATGCTAATGAACGCGAGCGACGATATACATCGATGCCATTTTATTGTAAACTATCGATTGCCTTATGAACTAGCTTTGTAGCTCTAAATCATCAATATACAACTAGACATTATAACAAAGACAATCATTGATCAATGAAAAATGAATAGTCTCATAAGCGCTACCAAATAGGCCGGTGTTACTAAACCGTCCTAAATAGTCCTAGTGTTAATGAAAAATGAATTTTTTATACCGTGTCCACAATAGTTGTGCACTCAAAATCCATACAAAAATAAAAAGAAGTTGGTTTCTATAATCTATTAGAGGAGCTCGTCAAGCATTTGAGTAAAGCGTGCGCAAACATGTCAAATCAAGGTATATTACTCGGAACACAAGCTTGGCTTTGGTTCTCTCAATGTCTCACCTCACCTCACTCTTGAGTCTGAATCATATCCAATTAAATTAAGATTGCCATATGGAGATACAGAATTGTGGACACGGTATAAAAAAATTAATTTGCTTTATGTTTAGAAGATCGCTTAGGCATGGTGGAAATTAAGAAGGATAAAGCATGATCAACATAGTAAGAACCATGTAAGTAACTGTCGTGCATTTCTGATTTATTTTTTAATTTTTTTGGAGGGAGTCATGCATTTCTAATTGGTTCCACACATAATCATGCCCAAAGGTTGTAAAATCAGGCTGTTTTGGTGAGAGGAAAAAGCATGACACGAGTAAGAGTCCTCTTGGTGAGAGGAAAAGCATGCCACAAGTTTCATGCAAGAAGTATTAATTGGTATCAAGTTACTTGCACGTAATGTGTATTAATTTCAAGCAACAGCAAGGAAAAAATTGTGAAATTCATGCAGGCATAAATACAACTCAGTGGTGAAGTCGAGACACCAACTGAAACAAAATTGCTTCCTCTATCCAAGGGAAATTTGGGAGAGAAGACACGAACGGACACAAATCAAGGAATTAGTCTAACTAATTTTAACTCAAGAATATATAAAAAAAATTACACCTTCAATTTAGATCAAAACACAATTAAGATCAATAGCTGTCCAATTGTGATATTATATAGTACAATTAAGATCAAAACACAACATTCAAAAATGAAGCGTAGCGATTACATACTTTCTAATAGTAGTCTCACCCTTCAATTTATAAGCATCAACACCAACAAGTTGATCTAATAGTTTTCCAATGAAGAAAACTAGTAATTCAACATCAACGCATACAACTATATTAGGCATATCATTAATTGACATAGTATACTATCATGTTTAGCATAATAGCAAGCACCTGGTGGTGGCCTCTCGGCGCTGGACACATTCACATGATCTTCAGCATTAGCACCAGCATCTTCAGCATTAGCACCAGCATTAACACGTGCACCATCTTCAGTATTAGCACTAGCATTAGCACCAGAAGCAGCTGGATCTACCATTGATCCCGCCGTTCCCTACATTTTCATAAGAAATCGCATTATAAGAAATTTGCAGTAGCAACCAATAATTACATTGCATGTCATTTCAATGTCTTCTGTATCAAGCACTCATAAGAGACTAACAATATAATAACCAGTATGTAGTTACTAACGGCAGTAGATAAGTTAGGCTATGGTTGCCCCGGTGTAGGGCATCAAGTCGAGTCCCGGTCCCGAGTGCCTGCATATTTGTTTGCACATTGCCATACAGTAGCCAAGTACGAATATATATATATATATATATATATATATATATATTTTGCATATTACGTTGTTGTTGTACTACCACACTCCAACTAACCTGCAGAAACATTTGCTCCAACCGCTGCCTAGCCTCGATTTCCTCTTGCAGCCTTGCCTGAAGCTCAGAAACCTGAGAAAATATCCCATGTGATGGTCACAGTCGTATTTGAAGGTGTACTTCATCCATTGATGCAGTACTCGTGGTTCGGACCTCTGAGAGGGTTGTCGGTGTGCTAATGTAGCCGGCACCCATGAAGAAATGACCATGTTTCTTCCCCTTTCCGGCCTTGTACACAGTAGCCGCGTCCAGTGGTGAATTCATTACGTCAAAGTCCTCGCCATGAATCTCCTTAGCAGCCTCAGTATATGCAGCCTGTTGGACAAAATCATCAGGGAGCGAAAATCATCCGGGGCAAAATCGTGAAATCGTACCAAGTTATGCATTGCTTGCTACCGGTGGTACAAGGTGCCCTCCTGATCATCCATCCTAGCGTCTACATATGACTCTATATCGGAGACAGGCCTTTGCTTCTTCTTTTCCTGCACCAAAAAAAAACACGGAGGTAAATAAATATGTATCTGCATGTACAATCAATATAAACATGCTGACCTACCAAGTGCTTCTTGTAACGAGCCATGGAGGAGCTGCCTTGACGATGTGCTGCCCTGCCCATCAACAATCTCCGCTCCCTAGCAGCACGAGAGGTCTCTAACCATTGTTCGTTGCACCACCTCTTTTGGGCAATCTGCCGCCATGCATCTTCACACTTCTGGGCCCACCAAGGTATTGCATAAATTAACCAAGTGTTAAATATGAATAAAGTAGAATTGATTGTAATGAAGGATATCGTTTGTACAATTGGCTACCAGCATATACTCCTCCAAAGTGATATGCGTTTGGCAAGCCTCGGCCCTATGAATTTCCTTTCCAAGGACTTGTGTGTGGTAATAGATCACCGCTTGGATGCGTGCTTCGTAGATCATCTGTGGGATCAACTTCTTAACAGAATTACGCACCACTCTCCTAGAATCGACTTCTGTCCCTTAGCCCATCTAAACCACCACTAGATAATAACAAGATAATGTGTAAGATTAGCAAATAATAAGATAACAACACAGGACACATCATAATGCGAGAAATCAACATCTTTGGTCACTTTTAGGCACCTATGTTTCTACAATTACTAGTACTTACAAGAAGCGAGCAATTAAGTAAACAAACATTACTTGAAAGTTTTCTAAACAAGCATGTATTAGCGCATGTATTGAAAGATAACAAGTTAAGTGAAGACAGCACATGCAGGCTGCACATGCAGCACCAGTTGGTAATTGAGAGATCAAATTCTTGTAATAACTATATAAAAAAACAAGACCTACATAATTGCGGTGAGACACATATATGTATATATGAGGTGCTGCTGATGGGGTGAAGCTTGATCAAAGATCAGATCTAGATGGCTTTAAGCCAGTCAAAGATCAGAGCTAGATGGCTTTCTTAACAGTAGGTGTACAAGGTAAGTATGGTATAGAGTTAATTCCTTATTTGCCATTGGAAGTTGGCGAGCTCCCCAAAATGCCATCGCAAAATTTCTCTTCCCTCCATTGCCACTCGATCTCAACTTCTATCCCCATTTTGCCATTCCCGTGGGTTGACCATTGACTAGGCCGTTGACTTGACCGCGAAAAGATGATTTTGCCCCTAAGTGTACTAAGCTCTTTAGGGAATTGTTTGACATAGTAATATACTTCCAAAAATTATGAAATTTTTAGGAAACGTTTCTAACATAGTGTAGATTATTGTGTAATTTTTATAGGGTTTTATTTGCAACATGTTTTTCTCTAAAAATCTTTCAATTTTCGGTTGCATCAAACCAAAACTTGAAAGATTTTAGAAAAACATGTTCACGACTTCCAATGGCAAATAAGGAATTAACTCTATGGTATAATACATCTACTGCTGAAACCAAAATGAAGTTCCAAGAAAATTTGCATGAAACCATGAGCTTATAGTATGTCGAAATTGCACCACAGAACAATTTTTGCAAATCTGGACCAATTCTTTGCAAAATGAAGATGGCTTTCTTAACAGTTGGCAACATATCATTCATGCCGGAAGATGTCACATAAGGCACCACTACAAATGGGACCACATGCAATGGAGCACAGGAAGTGGTGGTTCATGCTTAGGACTCGAAAGGTTTTGAGCATGGTCAAACCTATTACTTATTAGTCAAGTATTGCCATCTCAGCGTGTGCTAACATGTGCTGCACCTCACCACAGAGGCAACCGGTTGGACACATCCACATTGCACTTCAGCAAAAATATCTAGGCCATGCTTAGGGACACTTCCGGAGGTCACCAAGTGACTCTTATCACAGCCATAATTTCATTGAATATCAAACATCTAGCAACAAGCTAACAATTGAATTTGACAAAACGGTTTAGATTTCTGAGTAGATGCTGAGATGCCTTGATTAGAATTTGCTCAAAAGATATATGTTCTAGAGAAAGCACTCAATAAAGTAGAAGAATGGCACATAGGGACAAACTGAGATCTTTTTGAGAATATTCTGAATCATAGGCTGCAGAAACCCAATGAGGAACACACAGCACTATTAAATCAAGATAATCTTAGATAAACACTTCATCAAGAACTCATGGTGGAATTTACTAGTTGGAACCCAGCTGCTCTTCAAAAGGCATTTCACAACTCATAAGGGAAGAATAGCTAAAAAGAATCTAAAAGTGCTCTATATTTATAGCAGAAGTGGGTGCATGCCCAGATGGACATAGTTCATAAAAAAACAATCTTAAGAGTTCAATGCAAAAATGTTTGGGCAGATGTTCTTTATGAATTAGGGAAAGAAAGAACCAATTGCAATTTCTAATGTTTGGGCATAAAAAAGAAATGGCATCCAACCAGCATATTACTTAATGAAAATGATGATCTGATCAATATATTTTGGATATCTGGCGTTGGTGGTCATTTCCTAAATCTTATCGATATATACAACCTTTATAATTTTATATGATCTAACACTTTTTGGAAATTTCCTCCTTTTAGTTATGCACTTGGTACAACAGCTGATTGTTGGTTAGCATATATGGACCGACTCTTAACAGATGAAGTTGATGAAAGCGAAAATAAATTGATAAAGAATAAGATGATTAAGTTAGTTGACATTTATTATTTGGCTCTGGATGCTCCAAAGACTAGGAACAAGGTTAATTCCAACCTTGGGCTTGCACAATTTGTAGTTTCATATCAGGTTGAATATTCAGTCACTTACCCAAAAACTTTCCTCCACCTGCTGCAAACAATTGTCAAATTATATTTCTCCTTCATCGGTGGTATCTTCAGCGGCCCTGTAGTGGCACCATGTCCATGTAGGCTCCCGCCTTCCTTTGTAGGTGACCAAGCCAGGGAAGTGCCATTGAATCAACACGCCAATTATGCCGTTCGGAAGTCTACATTTCTCACCCCCGCCTTCTTCTCGCCATTGCCTGCACATTAGTTTTTTTGAGGTATGTAAGCAAGTGGGCTAAATTAGTGAAAGTGCTAACAGTTACTTATGTGTCGCCAACAGGAACGATGGCAGTCTTGTCCTCCTCTCAGGTTGGTTGTCGTGGCGAGGTTCGCAGAGTCCTCGCAACCAAAAATCTTGTCTTTGTAGTAGTGCCCTCCGCCTCGGGAAATCATCCTCCTCACCCTCTTCCTCACTAGGATGATACTCATCATCCACATGATCGGACACGAGGATCGTGGGGTAGAGGCTGATCTACTAGAGGTAGACCCCACGCCCTCCTCTGGGGACTATGACCACCCTCTGCCTCCTCGAGGGGCATGGCCCCCCTCTGCCTCCTCGAGGGGCATGGTGTCCCTCTGCCTCCATGACATGGTGCTACCACTTTGGCATACAAGCGTCTGCCTCGACTAGAGTATCTTGCCCCTTGACGTTACTCATTTTTGGTTTCACGAAATGAAATGAAATTAAGTAAATCAATTAATATATCACAAAGCCCTAGTTATAGTTCAAGACATGTACAGTAAAGGGATGCAACAAAAGTCATAATGTAGAGTGGATGGGAATATATGCTACTAAACAATGACAAGTATGGATGGCAATGGTCAGACTCTTTTAACATCAAATCGACTAAAATACAGGCCAAAGCGTAATGCAACAAAATCAGTAAATAGTTCAGACTATATACGATTTAATTCTCGGGATTTCTTCCAGAGTGGAAGAAAGCCCTATCAATTCAATGGATGATTCTGAGACTTGACATAATAGTAGAATTATGAGATCTATCATGTTTGTAGAGAGAATTTTTTCTACATGACAAATTGCAGCAACATTGCTTAAAAGTCCCATATATCAAGGAGGCGTTATTTTCTCTAAATTAATAAGTCAAGCCATTATTTGAATGAAAGTACTTGTATCAGGTGCATTTTAACAATGTCCCACACTACAAGTTTCAAGCAAGGGACTCGATTAACATCACTAATGTTTGGTAAGCAAAAAGTAGTCTTCCTGTTTCCACATGACCGAGAAAAGTTTAAAGCCACATAATGTTGATGGATTATGTTCCAGCAAAAGTAAACTCTATGGGTTTATATGTGCAATGCTGGTGTCTAGAACACAAGAAATAGAGGGATACTAGCAAGAGAGATCAAAGCAGGAAGTTGCTTTTTAAATAGGATAAAAAAACACCTACTTGCATCACTCATCCTTTTCCAATAAATGACACCGGCACTACTAGACTACTTAAGGACATGCAAATGATAGGACGTATAAAAAGTTGCACATTTGCACAAAAAATTAAAACCATGCAGCAAATAGATGGAAGACGTACAAGAAGATCATGTTTAGAAGTAGTCGTCTACAATGGGATCCTCCACAGAAGGGCCCTCAAAAAAGTCATCGTCACTATCATGAGGTATTGACTTGACCTCATCCTCTTCGGTGCCATCAATGTCTAAGCGATTAAGTAGTTCCAAGTCATCTTCGTTCACAACCTCCTCGACATCGATTTGAATGTCATCTATGTGATCATCCTCTTCCCCAATTATTATTTGAAAAGTCCCAGGCAGCCCATGTTCTTGAAAGAATAGTTCAACACTATTGTTGGTCTCGATGTTGTAGTCCTGCTCAATAGGGGTAGGTGGTTTACCATATGGTTGCACCTTATGTACTACCCACCAATCCACTAGACTACGCATAGTTTTGCATGGGTACGGGATATAGTATACTTGAATGGCTTGCTGAGCCACAATAAATGGGTCATTGCACGGTAGGGTGATTGATGTGCAACTTCAACCAGCCCAAGTGATGTGTCCCGTCTGACTCCCCTGAACGGATGGAACCAATGACATTTGAATAACATAAGTTTCAGAGGTTTGCTACCATGGAAATATAGTTCAATTATTTCTTCAATTACTCCATAGTATTCAACAGTTGTATTGCTCCCATCCTGCCCTATAGTCACCAATCCACTATTAATTGTTGTTGCATTAGGCCGCTCCCTCTCATGTGTCGATGTTCGGAAGCGGTACCCATTCACATCATAGGTACTATAGGACAACACTCGAGTGTGGCATCCTTGAGCAACTTGCCTCAATTCGCTGCTCATAGACTTGTCCTTCAAGCTCTATAGGACAAATAGAATGGGTTTCATGTATTAGTTCCTCTTTACTTAGTAAATATTATGTGCAAGAGAGACTAGCTAATAGGGGAATTACTTTCTGATAGAACCAAGTCAGGAAATTCGGTTTGCCATTCCCAGCACCCTTCCTGAGAAGGGTCTCAATTTGTTTTTCGGATGGATCTCGACGTTGCTTCCACTCGTTCCCAACAAATTCCCTATGGACAACAAGAAAAGTAGATTAAAACACCCATGCATCAATTCTTAGGAAAAAAATAATTGTTGCCTACCTAATGTAATCATCCACTTCGGAGAGGTTGGTAAAGACATACAACATCGCAGTCAACCACTCATCCCGCGATAGAACTTTGGCAGTACCACCGCTTGAAGTGTCACCTCTTCCGGTGAAGAGGCTAAGTTGGCAATCATTTTGAGGGATGCCAATGTTGTATCGTGAGGTTCGATTGTGCATCGTGCGAACATTGTCAGCAAAGTATATTGATGTGAAATGGAAAATTTCCTCAAGTATGTACGCCTCCGCTATGGACGCTTCAACACGCGATCGATTTTTTGTTTTGCCTCATAGTTCCTTTTGTTCTCTCTCAATTGGATACATCCACTGGTTTTGCACTGGTCCCCCCATCCTAGCTTCATAGGGGAGATGGAGAATCAAATGTTGCATTGGATTGAAGAAGCCAGGTGGAAAGATCTTTTCCAACTTGCAAAGCAACACAGGTACTTCACGCTCCATAGTTGACATCACCATGGGATCTATCTCTTTCGCACATAGCTGTCGATAAAAGAAGCTCAACTCCGCCATCACTTGCCAAACACACTCAGGGATGTAGCCACGAATCATCACAGGCAAAAGACGTTCCATGAATACATGGTAGTCATGGCTCTTTAGGCCATTGATGCGCATGGTAGCTAAATTCACTCCTCTCCTTAAATTTGCTGCATACCCATCAGGAAATTTTAGAGTCTAAAACCATTCCAAGATCTCCTCCCTCTGAGCCCTAGTTAGGCAATAACTAGCTCTTGGCTTCTCCCACTTGCCAGTAGCTACCTTGTGGATCATATTGAGAGAGGGCCTATTGTAGAGCTCCTCTTGACCAAGGCGAGCCTTAACATTGCCCTTTGTCTTGTCTGGAATGTCAAAGAATGTGCTAAATATGGCCTCCGCAACATTCTTCTCATTGTTTATTACATCTATGTTATGAGGAAGAAGGAGCTTATGGAAGTACGGTAGCCGCCACAAGCTTGGAATGTGAGTCCAATTGTGCTCCTCACCATATTTCTCGAACCCATCTCCATCGTCCACGAGGCTTGAGAGCATTTAGCGCACAGACCTCCTCACCGCCAAATGTGGTGGTCCATTGCGGACAACAGTATTAGCCCTAAATCCATTTCTGTCACTTCTAAATTCGTGGTCAATTGAAAGAAATTGTCGATGACAATCGAAGAAGGAGTGCTTGCGACCATGCTTTAGCCAACAGCCACGCAACGCCTCCCTGCAGATTGGACATGGCATCTTCCCATGTACACACCACCCACAAAATATCCCATACGCCGGGAAATCATGCATGGATGTGTGGTACGCGACCCGCATGGTGAAGTTCTATTTCGATGCCCGATCATATGTCACTATACCTTGTTCCCAAGCATGTGACAATTCATCGACCACCGGCTCCATGAATACACTCATATTCTTCCCTAGGTATTCAGGACCAGGGATTATCAAGGAAAGGAATATGTTCTGCTTCTACATGCAAACGCCGGGTGGGAGGTTAAGGGGAATGACAAACACAGGCCAACAGCTGTATGGTGCAGCCTCCATACCAAATGGGTTAAACCCATCAGTTGCAATTGCAATTCAAACATTCCGAGGCTCCGCAGCAAACTCTACATAGTCTCGGTCAAATTGTTTCCATGCTTCACCATCAGATGGGTGGACCATCTTGTCATCATGGTACCGACGACCATACTTGTGCCATATCATTTGTTTGGTAGAAACCTCAGACATGTATAACCATTGCAGTCGTGGTACAAATGGTAGATAGCGAAGTATTTTTCTGTCAATAGGAAGATGTCTCTTCTGACCATCACTAGAGTCAACCTCAACATACCTAGACTCACCACACTTATCACAGTAATCTTTGTCCACATTCTCATTCCTAAATAACATGCAATGATTTGGACAAACATCTATCTTCTCATATGTCATATTTAGTGCACTTATCAATTTCTTGGCCTCGTACAAGTTAGGGGGTAGTTTGTGACCATCTGGAAGAAGGGTGCAAAACACGTTTAAGAATGCATCATAGCAAGCAATGCTTATGCTGAACAAGGACTTGATAGCAAGTAGGCGTGTGATGGTATCTAGTTGGGACACCCGTGTTTGCCAATGAAGTGGTTGACTCACTGCGGACAACATATCAAAGAAAGCCCTTGTTGCAGGCTTCGGTTCTTCCTCTATAGGTGGCACATATGCATCACACACATCATCTAGCATGTCTTCTATCCTACTCTCATTGTGGCCGCCATCCTCTGTGTGTTGCACATCCGATCTACTACTTTGTGACTCGCCATGGTAGATCCACACGGTATAGTGTGGCCTAAATCCATACTTGCACAAGTGTGCGATCATTGTCGCTCTCATTTGTGGCCGCTTGTTCGAGCAATGACAACAAGGGCACAACACATCACCTAGTCGTTTACTCCTAGCAAATGCTCGATCCACGAAATTGTTGGTCTTTTCCATCCATTCTTCGTTGTACTCACCCATCTTTCTACGCCTAGTGTACATCCAACTACGATCCTCGGCCATCCTTGTGTGCAAAAAAAAAGACAATTTATTCAATTAATTTGAAAGGCTTTGTAGTGCAGGCTATATGAAAAGGTCTAGCTCTCTACACTACAAAGTTCATACTTACCTCTAACAGGATATCAAGTCACATTCTTATAGAAACAGCGTGTTGTGCCACCAAATGGACAGGAAGAGTAATAAGGCCACAATGGACAGGAAGAGTCATTTCAGGTGATGTGTGGTGGGTTAGACAGGAAGCTTAAAGCATGATGGTGTTGGATGCATGGGCGACATTAAAAAAACGATGATCCATCCATACGGTTATCCTTAGGTTTCTTCTTTGCATATATAAATCATTTTATCAAATGATGATGATAATCCTTGAATAGAAGCCATGGCATGCAACCAAAAGCAAAGATTGGCATGGTAGAAAGGAAGAAAGAAATAATAGAAGCAGCGAAAAGGAAAGGAAGGAAGGAAGGAAGACACTTGCAATTTGACTCTCTTAAGCATCTCTCTCTCTCCAACTCACAAGATGCCAAACAAAGGTTACATCGAATGACATTTATGTACTTTCATTTTTATTTTGAGATGCATCATGCATGTAACTCTCTATAGATTATAAAATACTTCACTTTTTTTTTATTTAGCATAGTTACTATGGACTTATAATAAAATACTGCAAGTTGTGTTAGTATTAGTTGCAGGAGAAATCGCTTTCCTATAGTGTCAGCACCACCCCTATGCACCTTATTATCATTACAAAAGGTCATGTATTTTGGCATATCTTACAAAAAGAATATGTCGAAATCTTGAGTCGATCTTGAACTAGCTACATGGAATGCTTCCTTTTTGTTGCTATGTTCAAATTAATAATTTATAAATTAATACTAAGAAAGGAAATAACGGTAGGTATGATGGCAAGAAATTACAAAGAGCACCGGTAGCATGTCTCTAGAAACATTATCATGCTTGTCTTAGTTCCAAAAACATTATCATCCTTGTCTTGGTCCGAATCCCATGACAAAGAAGCACAAGTAGATCTTGTGATCGTTGAGAGAAACGACATGCAATTCGATGCTCAAGTTCACAATGTTGACAATAACCAAAACAACTAGTGATACTAGCAAGATGGGTATTGTAACAAGAAGAAGTCGTCTGCATAGGATGAGGAAGAGAATTTATTATTATGTCTTGTTTAGACAATAAATTACATTGATTCCAATTGATTGTTTGATGCTCTGTAGAGACAAATTTGCAAGAAAACTTTAGATAAAATAAAACAGTTTTCAACTTCTCATCTAATTACATGGCTGCTCTACAGACTACAGTTCATCCATATAATTAGCGTACAATACAAACAGATTCTTCGTATAATGCATCATTAGTATGGATGCCATTATTATAGCCACACTCACACTGATGACTCCATTTTGCTCTCATCATGAAACAGATGCAATCCAAAAAATATATACAAAAGTGCACCAATTTGACCCACAGGCCACATCCCTCCCACCCTACGCCCCCAAGCAAATAGTAATACAATGCTTATGCTGAATCGGTTGTAGGACAGGTTTTACCTTAGGTCACCGGCGCCGATAGGCATGCTGCAGCGTGTCGGTGATGAGGAGTAGGATGGAGGCCTTGGCTGCTGCGACAGCGACAGACGAGGAGGATGCGATAGCGGAGGAGGATGATGATTTGTCGAAATGGAGGTGTCTTGGCGAGCAGCAGCCTTGCAGGGCGGGAAGAGCGGGGGACGTCGATGTCGAGTGCGATGGCGGACGAGGCCCAAGGCGTCGGGCTGCGGAGGCGGTGGATGCGGTGGAGGAGGGGGAGAGGCGGAGGTGGTGGAGGAGGCGGTGTCGGTGTGGCGGCGAGGAGGGCCTTGGCTGGATCTGAGAGGGAGGCAATGGAGGAGGGTGTGGTGGCGGGGTCGGGTGTGGCGACGAGGCGGAGGCGGTGGAGGGGGAGGGGGGCGGCGGAGGCGGTAGAGAAGGAGGGGCGGCGGGGTTAGGTGTGGCGACGAGGCGGAGGCGGTGGAGGAGGGAGGGCGGCGGAGGCGACTCACACTAGATCTGAGAGGGAGGCGGTGGAGGAGGGTGTGGCAGCGGGGTCAGGGGTGGCGACGAGGCGGAGGCGGTGGAGGAGGGTGTGGCGGTGGGGTCGCGTGGGCATGTGGCGACGAGGAGGAGAAAGCTGAATGGCAGCGGGGTCGGGATATTGGGGAATGAGTGTTAGGGTAAGCACTGTGCGCGCGGGTGGGGAAAAATTTGGCGCCACTACTAATTGTTAACTCCCGAGTGTCCCTTTTGTCCCGAGTGTCACCCACATATGCACTCGGGAAACAACTTTTCCCCATTCTGAATGCGTCGATATCCTGTTTTCGAGTGGGCGAGTGCTGCCCCATCTTCGTCTCCCGAGTGTAATTAAAAAACACTCGGGAACACAAAATTCCACCGAGTGTTTATTATGTTCCTGAGTGCATACTGGGGCACTCGGGAAGCTCTCGAGTGTTTCCGATAATACACTCGGGACATATATATGCACTCGGGAAATAACGTATTTTTGGTAGTGTATATAGTGGATCGAGTAGCATCACAAAAGGTCAGGCACATCCGCACATGGAATCATGGACTAGTTTGTCTGGCACAATGGTACATACGCATGCGCACGAACGATCTATACATAGAACAGGAAAAAAATTCAGTGGGGAGGGGTTGGGGCAAGGCCCCCTCCATCCACTGTCCACTCACACCCCCTTCCCGATCGAGCGGCTCCGGGGACAGAGAATTTGTTGTAGTACAACACTACTTTCAAGTAGTTTAGGCCAAATGGTCAAACCCGGTTTTTTTACTAAAAATGAAGTCCAAACCCTATTTCCATGCCAGAGATTTTGACCAATGTATTTTAGTGCCCAAATCAATTAACCCAACAATGCATATTGCTAGCAGAAGGAAAATAGAATAGCCGGAATACTTGTTGATTGTATTACTTAAGTCTTGGAGGCATATATATAGTGTATGGTGACTTGGAGATCAAGTTAATCTACTAGAGATATGGAAGAAACCATATCGGATACAAATAATCCTAATTGATTATATTCTATTAATTTCTTATAATCTTGCTATACATGTACTCTAACATCCCCCCGCGGTCCGAGCGGCAGCGTCGTGGATGCTCAGGCTGGAGAAGAAGCCAGTGAGGATGCTCAAGCTGGAGTAAAAGCCGACGAGGAGTGCCATGTGAGCCGGTGGTAGAGTGCATATGTTGACAAAGGCTCCTCATCCACCCGTCAAGAATAATCTCCACAGTGCAGCTTATTGAACTAGTTACAACTTGCAAACATTTTAACCAGGAATAGTTGTATAGAGTCACAGCACACAACCTGTGATTTGATTAGTACATTGGAAGTGGGTATATAGGGCGGCATATCTCCTGCACAAGCATACAATGGTGCACATATGTACATGGTCAATCTGGGCCATCCGTTAGTCCACAAGCGGCCGAGATCGAGCCTCCATCCCACTTCTGACTTCTTTGCAAAACCCCCCTCGTGCGATGCCACTTATTCTCAATTCGCCCCCCTCCCGCTCCTCCCCAGCACGATGCGCCGCCAGCTAGCTAGGGTTCGGCTGCCGAGTCGCCGCGCCGCCTGCCGGCGCCAAGCCCCTATGCCACCTCCCATCGTGCCGCCGGTGATGCCTCCGCTCCCTAGGCTCCTCCATCACCACCTCTCCCTCTCGCTCCTCTGTCGCCACTCCCCGCGGGCATACGTCTTCCTCCACCGTGGGCTCGCCTCTTCCTCCTCCCCCGCATCCGCCACCGCCCCCGCCGCGGGCCAGGAGAAGAGCTCGAGGCGGATGCGGCTTACCTGCTCGGCGTAGCTGCGGCGATGGTCGGCACCTCCTGCTGCTGCTCTACCGTCGCTTCTGCCAGGCCACCGGCTATGGCGGCACCGTACAGCGCCACGAGGTATGCCTCCCCCTCTTCTCCTTGTTTGATTTGGTTTCAATTTACTTGGGATGTTATGAAACTGTGCACTGTTATCTTGAGTTCTTGGCTTTCGGCAGAAACAATACTAAGCATTTGAATTTGAACCTTTGCAGGAGACAATTTGAACATGCCAACCTAGAAGCAATGGATGAATCTGCCGAATGGAGGATAATGAGATGATAAAGAAGCAATGGATGAATCTGCCGAATGGAGGATAATGAGATGATAAAGAAGCAATGGATGAATCTGCCGAATGGAGGATAATGAGATGAGCCACTGCCAATTTTTGCTGTGTGCTGAGAATTTGTAGTCTATTGAATTGTGTAATGTTGAACACAAGTGAGAAACTTTCTATGTAAAATGTCTCACTGGATGTGTTCAAACTATCTGATATTTCTTTTGTTTTGTGAATCGAAGAAACCTGTGTGTATGGTCTGTTTGAATGGAAATCAATGCAATGAGTTTTAGATGATGTATATGTGTTGTGACTAGAAGAATGAATTTGTAGTAGTCCTATGTAGAGTAAGCATTCCAATTAGAGCTCAAGTTCAAACCCGATTATGAAAATAATTTCAGCACAAGACTATTATGACATCACAGAGCATTCATCTCAAGCCCACCACACCACATTGTAATATATTCGATGGCGATGTCGATCAAAACAAATACCACATGAATAACTAACTAGAACAAATACAAATTCCTAAAACAGCATGACAGATTATTGATAGAAAGAGTGAGGGAAAGGGGCGTCGGGGTCGACAAGTCGGCATTGGTTACCTTTGGGCATCGAGGAGAAGGACGAGCAGGAGCAAGACTGAGCAAGCGAGCGGCGATGTCGAAGGGGAGGCGCCGGCTCGGGAGGAGGAGGCGGGCTCTCGGGGGAGGCGCGGGCTCGAAGGAGGAGGCGCGGGGCTCGGGGAGGAGGCGGCCGGGCCGGGAGGAGGCGGCGTCGGCGGGCTCGGGAGGAGTCGTGCCAGGCTCGAGGAGGAGGCGGCGTCGACGGCTCAGGGGAGGAGTTGCGTCGGGCTCGGGGGAGGAGGGAGCGAGGATTTGAGAAACTTAATCATTTCAGTGGGCGCGGGCAAACCCTAGATCCGAATATAAATAGGGATGGACATCATGAGCGGTTCTAAACTAGAACCGCTCAGTGATATATGATGTATCACGCAGGCGGTTCGACCAACAAGCTATGCATGATATATTGTGTCCTGAGCGGTTTTACCAAGGAACCGTCTGTGATATAGAATCATAGACGTTTTGATCTATAAACCATCTGTGATATTATTTTCTATTGGTTAATCTAGTTCTATTTATTACCTAGCCTCAGAAAATGCTAGCCATGCCCTCTGAAACGAGCAGAAAACACAACAAGTACATGTATATACATCCAATTCATATTCATTTCAGAAACAATCACATCCATTTCATAGTACAAATTAATTAACTAAAATTAACCATTCATCATAACGTATATATACACACATTGTTCAATTAATCTTTAAAAATTAGCCTTTCATGATGATCGACGCGTATGTAGCTAGTTTCGTCATGTTCTTCTTCCTCGACCCTTATGCCGTTTCCGAAAGGAGACAACTCGTCAAATTGATAGTATTCTTCCTCGTTCACTACATTCTCAACTCCGACAATCCTTTTTTTTCTATGAAGAACTACATGGCGCTTCTTATTTGCTAGGTCGGTTACATAGAAGACTTGAACAACTTGGTTAGCCAGTATGAATGGTTCATCTTTGTATCCGACACGTTCGAGGTCCACTGTAGTGACGCCGTACTTGTCGACCTTCACCTGTGGGAGATGGACCCAACGGCACCGAAATAGGGGGATCTTGAAAAGCATGTAGTTGAGCTCCCATATCTCCTCTATTTGCCCATAGTAGGAGCTCCTCAGCCCATCGGTACTGAATGCATCTATGTGGACACCGTTGTTCTGGTTAGTGCTCTTTATATCCTGAGCCTGCATATAGAATGTGTACCCATTTATGTCGTATTCTCGCCATGTCACAACTATAAATGTTGGCCCTTTTGACAACCATGTCAGCATATCACTTGACGAGCTCTTAGCGAGTCGCTCCTTCAACCATTAGTTGAATCGTCTGTTGTGTTGTCTCGTGATCCAAACATCCGGACGCCCGGATTCATTGCTGTCAAGCACGTCCTTGTCTTTGGTTGATATCTGAGGACACTTGGTCATGTATTGCAAGACCGTGAAATGGGCTTGAGCATACGCATCCATATCTGGAGTGATTGTTGTCCTTCCAATGGTCCCGATACCCTCGAGCCTCCCCTCATGGCGAGATCGAGGCACACCTATCAGTTCGACCTGAGCCATGTAATCGACGCAGAACTCAATGACCTCTTCGGTTGCATAACCTTCGACGATGCTGCCCTCCGACCGAGATCGATTCCGTACATAGGACTTGAGAATTCCCATGAATCTCTCGAATGGGTACATGCTACGTAGGAACACGGGCCCGCACATCTTTATCTCCCTCACAATGTGAACAATGAGATGGACCATGATATCGAAAAACGATGGAGGGAAATACATCTCAAGATCACATAGAGTCGTCACCACCTTGTCCTGTAGAGCATCTAGTCTTTCGGGATCGATGACCTTCTGAGCAATTGTGTTAAATAAATAACACAGCCTCATGATTGTCTCTCAGACCATGATCAGCAAAATACTTCTAATTGCAACAGGGAGCATTTGTGTCATCAGCACATGACAATCATGAGACTTCATGCCAATTAACTTTAAATCTTCCATTGAACAAGTTTCTTCATGTTGACGGAGTAACCGGACAAAACTTTCACACCATGCAAGCACCGGCACAGTTCAGTTCTCTCGGCCTTGGACAGAGTGTAACAAGCAGGGGGAAGGTACGTTCGTCCTTTATCGATCTTTGTTGGTGCTAACTCAGGTCTGATGTCCATATCAACCAAGTCAAGCCGTGCATTGACACCATCCTTTGTTTTATCGCGAATGTTCAGTAAGAGACCAATCAAACTATCACAGACATTTTTCTCTACATGCAAGACGTCGATGCAGTGGCGAACTTCTAGGTGCTCCCAATAAGGTAAGTCCTAAAATATTGAACTCTTCTTCCACATGTTCTTCTTACGGGTCCTCGATTTACATCCCTTTCCAAGCACAACATCTAAATCCTTAACCATATCATAGACCTCTTTTCGCTTAAATGCCTTGGAGCCGAATCTGTCCTCCTTCTCTCCGTCAATTGTTTCTTCACCTGCGGTATGGGTGAGCCCTCGAAGGAACCTATGATGGCGCATGTATACGGTTTTGCGCTTGAGTGATTCACCACACACTCTCGGTATCATCTAAGCGGTGAGTATGAGCTTTGGCCCCTTTGTACTCGACCGACAGATTAGCAAGGGCGGGATAATCATTTATGGTGCGAGAACAACAAGGAACGTAAAGTGAAGTTCTCTCATTTGTACGCATCCCATACCTGTACCCCTTCAATCCACAGTATTTTTAGATCTTCTATCAATGGTGTTAGGTACACATCAATATCATTCATAGGTTGCTTCGGCCCTTAGATAAGTATCGACAGTAAAATATACTTCTGCTTCATACGCAACCAAGGAGGAAGGTTGTAGATACAGAGCGTCACGGGCCAAGTGCTATGTCGGCTGCTCATGTTACCAAAAGGATTCATTCCATCTGTACTCAATCCAAATCTTGTATTCCTCGGTTCCGCACCAAAGTCTACAAACCTCCTATCGATGTTTTTCCACTGGGCGGAATTAGCAGGGTGTCTTAGTTTTCCGTCATTTTTACGCTCCACTGAGTGCCAATGCAGCAGTTTTGCATTCTTTGGGTTCGCAAAAAACCGCTGCAAACGGGGAATTACAGGAAGATACCATGCCACTTTAGCAGGAGGTCCTTCACCTCAATTCCCTCGTCGTCATCTGATTGATTCTTACGCTTGTATCAGGATGTGTTGCATACTGGACATATATGCATGTTTGTATACTCGTTACGGTAGAGGATACAGTTGTTCGGACATGCATGCATTCTTTCTACTTCCATTCCCAATGGACAAAGAACCTTCTTGGCTTTGTAGGTGGTTTTAGGCAACTCGTTTCCCTCCGGAAGCATGTTCGCTAAGAGACCTAACAGTCCCGTGAAACTCTTGTCGGACCAACTGTTGCTTGCCTTCAATTTCAGCAATTCAAGCACGGATGACAACCTTGTGTATTCTGGCTTGCAGCCCGGGAACAAAGGTTTCTCCAAGTCCTCCATCAAGCCCCGGAATTGAACATACTCCCTCTCATCATAGTTCCCTTCTGCATCGCGAAGCATCTGATCTAGATTGTCATCATGCAGCCTATCCGAATCGGAACCACAATCGACATCATCCGGCGGCATATTGATATCGTTGACTTCCTGTATAATATTCTCATCACCGTGACTGGTCCAACGTGTATAACTCTTTTTGAAACCCCTTCGAATCAAGTGTGATTCGATCTGCGCTCGGTTCTTAAACATCTTCAGATTCTCACAGTCAATAAATGGACAATACATATATTCCGCCCCCTTATTCAACATATCCTCCTCGGCAGCTCTTGTAAAAGCACATACACCATTAATATACTCTTCACTCACACGGTTCTCAGCGTACATCCAGCTTCGGTCCATCACATGGTTCATATTGAAAACCCTAAAAATAAATAAAAGGGTATGACTTGGAAAGCGTATTTTTTGAGGCTTAATTACGCTTTCCAACAAAGAAAGCGTATTTTTCTCTGAACTAAAGGTGGTTTTTTTCATTTTTACATTTTTCTGGATTTTATTAACTTACATGTGGGCCCTACTTGTCAGTGACTCATTTTTTATTTCATGATTTTATTTATAAAATCTATGGTGGTTCTACATATCATAGACTCGTTAGTTTATTAACTAAATGATTAAAAACAGTAGGATTTGAAGCTCAAATTGGGCTTAGGGAGACATCACATTGCTAATAGTCGTGGCTCGAGGCCCTAAGGTCACCTGAGGCGAACCGACGGTGATGTCCCGTGGCGGCGCCATGGGCTTCACTAGCGATTTCGGCGTAAACGCCTGAAACTACTCAAATTAAAGGATGCTTATGCTCTAGTAGCTCACCTCGATCACGAGGAAGGTGTCAATGAAGTCGGGAAAGGTCCAAGGCGGCTGGTCATTGATTGGTGAATAGAGGCGACGGCGGCAAGCTCCTCGGCGACAATAGCTAAAATGGAACACACGAGCGGGCTCAGTGAGGTGAGGCGATACTCAAACCGGGCACGGTGTGGCGATGGACTCACCGGGCTTGGGGATCTCCCGCGGTTACCGTAGCGCCAGAGATGGAGATCAAGAAGACTCTGTTGGGGAGCTATATATGTACACTACACCGTCTGTGATGAGTTAACTATTACGGACGGTTTTTAACAAAAACCGTCTGTGAAGAGGTCATATCACAGACGGTTCATGTTTAAAACCGTCTGTGAAGAGGTCATATCACAAACGGTTCATGTTTAAAACCGTCTATGACGTGTCACGAAGGTTACGACAAAAACCGCTCGTGATATTGGGTAATATCACGAGGCGGTTTTTGGTCGAATCTGCCTATGATACTTCATAGGCGGTTTAAATATGAATAAATGCGTGATATGACCTCTTCACAAACAGTTTTTAGTGCGCAGAATAACACAGATGGTGGGTAAACAAAAACCGTTTGAGATTGTGTTTAATACAAATGGTTTCGATGAACCGTCTGTGATCAGGCGTCCAGTATTAGCATTTCTGTAGTAGTAAAGGGGACTCGTCGCAAGGGGAGAGGGGGTTGCTTACCTCACACAGGCCCTCGCTGTGGGCGCTAGTGGGGTGACGGGCAGCGTGTTCGATCTTGATAAGGATCTTTGTTGAGTCGCCAAGCAAGACTGGAGAAGAGGCCGAGGAGGCGGTGGCACCACCGGATCCCTAACCCTAGCTGCGATTTTTGTGCTTTCGCGTCGGTTTGGGGAGGAGCGGCTGGGGCCAACGTGGCGGCGGCAAGGGAAGGGGAGGCGGAGCCATGGCGCAGCGCAGGGAGGATGGAGGGGAGGGTAGACGGGACGCAGGGGCGGTGGCGCTCTCCGGTGCGCCCGAAACCAAGCGAAGTGAATCGGGGGGAGGGATGAAATCGAACAAAAGCAGTGTCGGGTGGGGGGGGTTACCGCAAAGTTCTTTGCTGTCAGGCTTGTGCCTTCTACCGGTGCTCCTAGCCGTTGATCGCGCGATGGAGGGCCAGGATTGGCTGTGTCCATATGTGCACCAAAGTGACCATGTCCACCTGATATGTTACCGGTATATAGGTGTCTTCACCAGTCTATGCATAAATTCCTTGAGGTAAATAGATCTTCCACATAGAGAATATGTTGTCTGTCCAAAGTAAGTGTGACTGATATATAATTGACTTTTATTATAGCAACAATATGGTGCTTGGAGCTAACCCATACTAACTGTCTGACTTTTATTATAGCAAAAATATGTTTTTTTGTCCAAAGTAAGTATGAACTGGGCGAAATATCCAACTGATTCCTCCATGTGAATAGGATGATTCTCTACATAGATTGTAGCAAGATTGATATACACTAAGCTAGTACGTAGAAGTATATATGGAGTGGTAGTTGCATGTGGTCGTGGAGACTTAACTAGAGGGGGCTGAATTCTATGGAACGCTATGGCGTTATATATATCATGATCCAGTACTTTTGTATCCTGGAAATTTCTATTTGCATTTTTTTAGTCATCGACACACGAATACATTTTTAAAATTGAATGTTTGCTTGGTGTCTTTGTAGGAAACCATATGACAGGATGGAACATACGACTGAAGTGACGAGCAAGAATAATATTAAAGTTCTGCATTAGAAGATTGCTTTTACTTAGGGACATGTCAAACACTTTCTAGTTCTATCCTTTTGGATATTTGTTTCAATTTCCTTTGGTTGTCTCTACACTTTAATTCAGATGTTTGCTAGGGATGTTATGGATATTTGTTTCAACACTTCAATTTTATTGAGTTTTTTTTGCTCTAAGCACGTGTGCATATAATTGAATAAATATATATGATATTTGCATAATATGAATACTGATCGGAATGAATTGACATATTTGGCACCAGAATTTCTCATTTGCAATATGCAAATTAACCGCATAATATGACTATGGTGATAGCCTATTGCCATGAAAATAATTGCGTTGAGATATATTATTGCCAAGAAAATAAAACTGTGCTGATAGGCTATTGCATGAAAATAATAGTGTTACAACGAAAATGAAACTGTGGCTAGGCTATTACAACAAATTGATAGTCGTTGCAATATTTCTATTGCAACGAAAACATATTGTGGCAATAGGTTTGTAATGCCACGGTATGAACCGTTGCAAAAAAATACACTAAAATCGTTGCAATATCATGATGAATTACCGCATTTTGAAAATCATTGCAATAATCTATTACCACACGATCTATTGCAATGACTCGCTGGTAATTTTGCCACCATTTAATTCATTGCAACCAATGCCTATTGCAGCTATTTTGAACATAATGCAACAATTTGAGCCGTTACAATATTGCGTTTCATAGTGTGGCTCGTTCGCCACCGTCCGGCCGCTCCATTCCATATATCCAACTATCCAAGCATGCTATATAATTGCACGCACCCGACACTACTACAGAAAAGGTATTCACGGACGGTTCAAAAACGTTATCACAGACGGTTTCGTGAGCCATCTGAGTTTATGGGTCAGTGATGACATGAGGTCTGTGATGCATACTTTCACAGATGGTTATTAACTGAGAACCGTCTGTGATAAATACATATCACAGACGGTTTGTGACTGAAACCGTCTGTGGTAAGTACTTATCACAAACGGTTTCACCACAAACCGTCTGTGATATGTACTATCACAGATGGTTTGTGGTCAAACCGTCTGTGATGACTTTTCTCTATAAAGCCGCAGCGTTGGTACTTGTGCCATAAATCGGCATATATATATATATATATATATATGTATATATATATATATGTGTATATATATATATATGTGTATATATATATATATATGTATATATATATATATATATGTATATATATATATATATATATATATATATATATATATATATATATATATATATATATATATATATATATATATATATATATATATATATATATATATATATATATATATATATATATATATATATTGTTCGTAGTCTTTCGGCCACTTTGGGGGATCGTCCACGAAGCATGAGAAGGATGAGACAGTAGCCACGGGCAACCTCATTGAGCCAAGTATGGATGCCAAGAGAGCGTTAGGACATCCAATTACCTGGATGTTGTCGATAGGTAATTGGACCTAGGTTGAAAGTGGCGTGGGCGTGCGGGTATTACAGTGGGAAGTAGCATCATGTATCGACAACTAACCATTCTTGACATGTAATCGTCTTTAAACCCAACAAGAACACCAAGCAACCATTCTCACATTTCAAAAGAATTCTCAACTTGTTGCTTGGTGTTCTTGTTGGGTTTAAAGACAATTACATGCTCAAGAATTGTTGGTTGCTGATAGATGATGCCACTTTCCAGTCGGAGTACCTGCGCATCAACGTCACTTTCTGAACATAGCGATGTCCAATTACCTATTGACAACATCCAGGTAATTGAATGTCTTGACGCTCTCTTGGCATCCATACTTTTTAAACTTGCAGGGGCTCAGTGAGGTTGCCCGTGGATACTGTCTCATCCTTCTTATGTCAATGTGGACTAACTTCCAAAGCGTTAGATCATATTAACAATATATATATATATATATATATATATATATATATGATGCCGGTTTTAATGGCACAAGCAGCCACTGCTTGGAGACTTTATAGAGAAGAGATTATGAATGGAATGGTAGGACGTACCTGGGACACAAGAGGTAGGAGAACTTGACCGGCATGAACACAGTTACACAGACAAAGGTGAAATGAATGGCGAGAGACAACATAAGACTATTAACATCATTACATCACAGAGCAAGGGGACTATTAATATGAACTAATTATCAATTCAATTTCAGCATAAGACTATTAACATCATTACATCACAGAGCAAGGGGACTATTAATATGAACTAATTATCAATTCAATTTCAGCATAAGACTATTGACATCATTACCATCACGAGCAAGGGACTATTAATATGAACTAATTATCAATTCAATTTCAGCATAAGACTATTGACATCATTACATCACGAGCAAGGGACTATTAATATGAACTAATTATCAATTCAATTTCAGCATAAGACTATTAACATCATTACCATCACGAGCAAGGGACTATTAATATGAACTAATTATCAATTCAATTTCAGCATAAGACTATTGACATCATTACATCACGAGCAAGGGACTATTAATATGAACTAATTATCAATTCAATTTCAGCATAAGACTATTGACATCATTACATCACGAGCAAGGGACTATTAATATGAACTAATTATCAATTCAATTTCAGCATAAGACTATTGACATCATTACATCACGAGCAAGGGACTATTAATATGAACTAATTATCAATTCAATTTCAGCATAAGACTATTGACATCATTACCATCACAGAGCAAGGGGACTATTAATATGAACTAATTATCAATTCAATTTTAGCATAAGACTATTGACATCATTACATCACAGAGCAAGGGGACTATTAATATGAACTAATTATCAATTCAATTTCAGCATAAGACTATTGACATCATTGAGCAGTTCAACAGCAAGACAACAAGACCAAGGGTGTCCAAACCCACCACACCAGTAGTAGCCCTCGGCATCCATCGCAGAGCACTAGCCATTTTCATCACAGAGCAAGGGGGGTAGAGACAAAGAGGGAGTAAGGTAGGGTGATACCTCGATCTGAAGACAACCACGGCGACCCCCACCACCAAAGACAACCCTCATCCATCTCCTTCACCTTGCATAAATCACACAAACATCAGGACACAACTTAAGGCTCAAGCATAAAAATCAAACTCAACAAAAAATATTAAGCTAACAGATTTAGAGGAGAATAGAGGGAGGATGGGGAAAAGCAAAGCCCCGCCAAGGCCCGAGCACAGGAGGCCGAGCAGGAGAACCAAGCCATGGCGCCGGCATTGATGGCCCACTTGGCCGCACTGTACGAGCACCTCTCTCATTGTACGTTGATCCATGCTACGGAAGAACACTGTTTCAACAGTGTCTTCACTCCTACATCGGCCGAGAATTTGCCGGAGCAGGTGACGGCCACCTTCCACCGTCTTGACATCCTCCTCCGCCGCGTCTTCCGGGTGATCTCCCACTTTCGACGAGTTTACCGTGTCATCGACGTGGTCCTCCAAAACAACATTGTACGTCTCCAAGAGGCTTGCAGTCACTTGGGCTACAGTGTCGGCGGCAGCGGCATCGAGTCGACCAGGCCGAGACCCCTCAAGCAAGGGAAGAGAGCATATGGGCTTAATTCTTCTTGGTTTAATAGTCTAAGGGTCTTCGGGAGATACTCGAGCAGCGTGTCGTGGTGGGCGCATTTCGAGCCGTTGATGATCGAGAACCGTCCGATCTGCCGACGCCGCTTATGAAGTATTGAAGACGCATTTATAGGTTTCTACTTTTTAAAAAATCTTTTTATAGCGGTAGCCCACATTGCTTTGGCCATATGAAAATTCAAAATGAAAAAAAAAAGTTTGGAGGTGAAGTTAATTACTATATTAATTATATGTTGAATTATATATATATATATATATATATATATATATATATATATATATATATTTTGTTGGAACAAATTAATTAATTTTAATATATATATATATATATATATATATATATATATATATATATATATATATATATATGTGTGTGTGTGTGTGTGTGTGTGTGTGTGTGTGTGTGTGTGTGTAATTTCTTTATGTCATGTAAGTGTATATACAAGATAAATATACTTGAGAAAAACCATTTCACGAGATGGTTCCATTATGGAACAAATCGTGATAATTATCACCGACGGTTCCATAATAGAAGCTATGCGTGATAAGTCTCTTTATTAGTAGGAGTCCAGCCGCTAGGGTTTGCGCCCGCTCTAACTCTCGTCACTCCCTAGCGCGCTAGGGTTTGCGCCCGCCCTAACTCGTCACTCCCCAGCGCATTTACTCTCGTCCGTTCCCCTCCCCACCTCGACGCCGCCGCCCGACCCCGTCGCCGTCGCCGCCGGTTGTGACACCACTCTGCATTGCACAAGATCGTACGATAGTAGTGTCTTGTGCAGTGTCAGGGTCGTGCCACAACTACGGTGACGTCGCCACCCCGCGTGTCGCCTACGTGGGGATGATTATCTTCGATGGCAGATGATCCTTTTTATAAAACAAGGTATAAATTCGAGCGTGAGACGAAGAGACGCATCGGAGAGCCGAAGCGGATGGCAATGAAGAGACGCATCGGTGACGATGAAGAAAACGCATTGGGCTATAGCGATATTATCACAGAGGGTTATAACAAAAAACCGTCTGTGATATGTGGTAATATCACAGACGGTTATTGTTAAGAACTGTTTGTGATGTTTCACAGACGGTTCTTTGTTGAAAACCGTATGCGATATGTAGAATTATCACAGACGGTTATTAACAAGAACCGTCTGTGATACTTCACAGACGGTTTTCAACATGAACCGTCTGTGATATTACCTCTTCACGAATGTTTTTAGCGCGCCGATAACACGAGCGGTCTCTAAGCCAAAACCGTGCGTGATTGCATGTAATCTGAGCGATTTTGGTCAACCGTCTGTAATGAGACGTCTAGTATTAGTCTTTTTTGTAGTAGTGTGGCCATCCTGATCTCGTCTCGCCTACTTGGCAGCTATATATATATAATGACCCTCACGCCAACCCAGCACGCCCCTGTAACGTAGTAGATTTGTAGAAAGACTTGGGTAGTTTAACCCAGCTCCATTTAGTAGTAGTGCGCCAAACACTAGTGGTGGTAGTGTGGTACTCCGAGTTGTTTGTGCTGCACACGAGGGCACGCATGTAGATCGAGAGTACACAGTAGGTGGGTAGAAGGGTACGTGTTTTTGTGGGCGTTTGTGTGTTCATGTCTTGATGGCATGCTTGAGTTGACATGTACCACCCGGAAGCAAAGAACCCCACCACTCATGGCGCGCGGATGTCCTTCTCCAATGCTGACTTAGCCCTCGAGCCGCCATTGCCGCCGCGATCGGGGCTCGGACGGCGTCCACGAGACGCCGACTTGAGTTCTCGGTGGGCGGCGGCCCGATGATGGCTGCGGACCAGCTCTTCTCCAAGGGCGCATCCGGCGCCGAGGAGGCGGCGCGGGTGGTCAGCGGGTCGTGGCGCTCATGACGAGTGCACATAGCGCCACGACAACAACGACCGCCACCGCCCGCGGCGGCAGTGTCGGCGCCCGATGGAAGGAGCTTCTCGGTGAGGAAGGCGCCTGTGGAGGGCGCCGGGGAAGCTGCGTCCGCCGACGGTCATGTGGTAATTAATGGACCATCGCTGCTTGAATCTTGAGGTTTGACTTTTTTTTAAGATACAATTTCTATCTGAGCTGCCTTTCTTACTTTCACGCAGACATATACTCACGATGCTTTGTCGAGTCGCAAAAGAATGAAACGACAAAAATAACATCATACCGTGCCTTTTTCGCCGCGGAAGCCATATGTCGTAGACCCAAACCACAAAGCAGAACTCTGCCATCGACCCGGACATCATGGTAGGATGGTTGCGCATTCCTTGCCACAGCGACAGAGCAAAGGACTCGGGAATATGGATTCGTACAATGAATAGTGTTCGAATAGTGAACAGTGACCCAGGAACAATGAGTTGCTCAATGCGCCAAAATACCTCGCACATGCTCCTGCACTCGGCTCCTATAGCGGATCAGGAGCGCGGTTGCACTTGGCTCCTATAGCGGATCAGGAGCGCGATAGGGGATACGTGTCGCCTGCCTAGCCTACTGCGGTGTCATTTTTATAATTGCATGCCTGTCGATAGTGAGCTTTTTGGCTCATTTGGCCTTTTTTTAATAGAATAACATGGTACAAATTGCTATTATCGAGTCACTTTTCACTATCAGCACAGCACGAAACACGACAGCCATCCTACCGCGGTTTGGGTTTGCGACAAGTCACCTGTCGTGGTGTTAGGATCCGAATTTATAATCCGGAACCCTCTGTGTAAATAGCAATATTCCCTGGATCAGTAGATAGTACACACAGGTACATTGTTGAATCATACACATACATCGCACATAATCATACAACAGTTAATATTACATCATATAAATAGACAGTACGGTCATCAGTTTTACCATACGGGCCAAACAGGACAAATGTTATACATAGAGTTCAATACAGAAAGTAGAAAGAAAGCGGGAGCAGAAAACAAAAGTTGGATCCATCTGCTCTGCCCATAGGCAAGCGACTGTGGGACCCAGCCTAAGCTCCTCCATCTTCTTCACCATCTAGTCCAGACACCGCAAAATAGGCGTAGGAGTCTTGGTCAAATGGCTCTGAGTTTCTTTACTATTATAAAAGAAGGACTTGGTGACGGTGGTTGGTCTCTCATCCACCCCCTCTTGAGTTGGTGGGATCTTTTGTGGATAAATATATGCACACATGTATAAAATACTTGAAGGATCTTATGTGGATAATTGAATTATCTGTGTTTGTGGTTTTTGATAAGATTCTATGTGGCTTGTTGATTTGATGCAAATTATTTATGCAACTTTCATTTGTAGGGATAATTACCTTATGTATATTGGTTTTCTAAGTTTATAACTTATATTATGTTTTATTTGAAATCCATTGCAACACATGGACACTCGGCTAGTTGTTATAATAAGGGAGTGTGAATACACAGTCGTACTCCGCGAGCCAACACACATAATGCAATTATAATAGATGCAAGGTTATTCAAGGGAAGGCTTTTGGTTCTTTTAGTTGCTCCAAGCTACTGTTGAATTAGACTATATAGTAGACAAGTCCTGAGACCTAGCCTTTTGACTAAACCAATTTTTTAATGAAACTAACTATTGTTATGAAATATTAGAGGCTCCAACCTCCCTATATCATTGACTGGCTCCATCCACCCAATGCGGTGTTTTCTTAGGCTACAACCCGTACTTTTCATTGACTTCAACCAGGACAAATCAAATCCTTAGGCTCCAACCCACCATTTCCTCCCACTCGCAGATTGCTTTATAAAAGTTGAGTCTACTTCAAGCAAGTTATCGACATCACCCATGACCGTGGGCATGGCTATTTGGACAAATTTCACTATGTAGAGATTGCATAACTTTACTCACAAGAGATACTCATCTTTTATTGTCAACACACTACCATAGGCATGAGACTAAGATAATCGTCACAAGGCCTTTACAAGCCCTACCCCAACCCCACCCCACCCACTAAGGTTTCACCGCCGTTAGGCTACGACCCCCCAGAGGCCCCTCTTGCGTTGTGTGGTTTTCCTGTGGCCCCCACCACACCACATTCAGCTGAGTGGTAAAGCTAACGCTAAGGCGAACAAATTAATTAGTCAGGTCGTACCTATGATTGACCTGGGCAGGCTTCCACATTCCCATCTCGCGTGCTCTTATCCGCACCTGGCCGGCTTACCATCCGTCCAAGTCTAAAATGGTTTTTGAGTTCTTGTTTTGAATATCCTTTCTAGTTTCAATATACCAGCCATGCTCCAACCACGACGACCCAAATCCAGTTTTAAAATTTGAATGATGTCAGGGCAAATTAGTGTCTGTGTGTTAATGTATCTAAGCAAGGCTAAGCGTGACACTTAGATATGGACTTAATGACTAATTGAGTATACCATTATTCCTATGGTGACAAAGGTAGTGTCCAACTTCAAGGAATGGATGCTATTAGTTCACTTAACATTAAGGTATTAACTCTAAACTAAGACAACATATTTGTATAAAGCATAGCAATGCAATTTCATAATTTAAAACAACATAATTTGTATTCAAAGGTAGGTGCAAAATGATCAAAGTGTTGACTCACCTTGTTTGATGTCTTGGTGGTCTTGGTCTTGTTTGATTTGCTGCTCTTTCGGAGCTTCGGAATCTATGTACACAAAAGACGACCAAATTCGAATAAACATGAATGAATTCAAATTGCATTAAAAATTCCAAATTAACTCCAAAATTTATGTTTTTGGTTTTGTTAAGTAGGGTTTGAATTTATACGAATTTAGAAATAAAAATAATTGAATTTGAATTTAAAATGAGAGAGAACAGGCTCTCTAAAATTTTAAATTCGAAAACAAATCCTAAAATTAAGAGAAGAGAGAGGGTGCTCTATCTGACAGGTGGGGCCCACCAGATTTTAATTTATTTTTCAATTTGAAAACCCTATTATGACTGAAAGGTGGGATCCCTGGTATTTTAATTTCTTTTCTCTCTTTACTTTCTAGTTAGAAATGGCTGCAGTCACTCACAGGTGGGGTCGCTGCCTGTACAGACTCGGTCCATGGGAACAATACATGGACCGGGGTCCACGTATCATTGGAGCTGGTCTACAGACCAGGTATACACCATACTTTTAAAGGGTATGTTGCACATGTCATAGGCTCAGTACTAAACTCCGATATTAATTATGTTTTACTAATCAATT
Organism: Phyllostachys edulis; assembly: GCA_036346405.1. Taxonomy (NCBI): domain Eukaryota; kingdom Viridiplantae; phylum Streptophyta; class Magnoliopsida; order Poales; family Poaceae; genus Phyllostachys; species Phyllostachys edulis. Next base: position 51,319,964 of record CM070560.1, read on the forward strand.
TGGGCCCACCTATCGTACTAACTTAAACTCCTAATCAACCTTCTCCTAATGACATCACTAGAACTTAATAGCTTGGCTACAGTGGCTACAATGCTTCTCCGCCAATTTGCACCGGAACAGGGGAGAACACCAGAGCACACTCGGGCCGTGCTTGACACTGGCGAGCCGGGCCTCGAGGGTGACCCAAGAGGCCCAAAATGGGTTCCCGCAACCTCACCGACCTTGCCGGTGTTGACAACGGGGGCAATGGTGGCTCGTAGCGGTAGTGTAAGGCGGCGGTGGCATTTCGGCCCATGGCGGAACCGGGTAGCCGGCGGCTAATCCCGCTCGAGGATGTGGGCATCGCCATCTACTCCCCGAGGGGATTCTAAGAATGCCACCCTCACGGTGCGAGGAGCTCCATGTGAGTCTGTCCACAATGACTAGTGTCGAGGACGAAGGAGATATGGTGTGGTGGTGGTGGGCTACTCTACGACCCTAATTGACCGACGCACTAGCTACTCCTACCCCTAGAACATAAGGTGACGTGGTTACTTACGTTGGGCTGTCGGGGTGACAAAGTTGGGCAGTGGAGGAGAGAGGCGGTGTGGCTTGGGGTCGACGGTGCCGAGGAAGAAGACGGAGTCATTTCGGGCGGTCCTGCGGGAGAGGGGGAAGAATATGAGTATCCGACGGAGGAGACCGAGGCAAAGCTAGAGGACAAGGAGTCAAGGTCGGGGTTCACTTGAGAAGTTGATGCGGCATGGAGAAGCAGAGTAGAGCAGCTGGCTCAGTTGACAGGGAAGAAGAGATGGAGCGATGACGACGAATCTGTGGAGAAGGAGACAAATGGAGGTATCGACAATCGAGTCGCCGATCTTACAAAATAAATAGAGGAAAATGACAAAGAGTTCTTGTAAAGAATGTGATTGCTTTTTATTGTAATGAACTAGATCCTTTACAGGGGGTGCCCTTGACAAGGCACTGGACTAGTCCTAATTACACTGAGAATGTGTTGATTGTTATACTATTGCTCCAATAGTCTTTAGATCATTAGGTCTTGTCTGATCATCGATTGGTTTTCAGTCTGTCCTCCATTGCTTGTTGATCTTCCTTTAAATAATCGACAAAGGGATGGCAGTTACTCCTAGAGAAGGCGTCTGTTGGAAGTGACGCGTCTGGTCGGATGATCAGTTAATATTTAGTGAGACAGTAACTGATTGCCAGTTAATGTCAGTGGGAGACATAACTGTGTTATGGTTATGGTCAGTGACACAGGACTGTGAAGCATCAGGTGGATTGGAACAAATGTGACATGTGTTCTATTGATCACATGGTAAGGAATATAGTTGGAATCGGGTCCAGGTACCAGTTCAAAGCTCCTACGAGCAATCATCTGGTCGGGTAGCAGGTACAGGACCTCTCCGACCAGGGTACCCATAAAGTAACCTCTGGAATCCTCTCGACTAGGGGGTCATTAGCCTTAGGGGTTACGTTCATGAAGGAGATGCGATCTTTAATTAAATATTAAAGTAATATTTAGAGATTTTAATCCTCATCAGCTAGCCCTCGAACTTTAAATGAATTTCTAGTGTGAACCCTTCTCCAATAAAATCATATCGGGCAGGCCCTCATTTAATGATGTAAAAAACGAGGTGGTCTGTATTCACTTTAAAGTTGAGGAACCGTCTGGGAAACTGAAGAGGTTTTGCCCGTTTGGCATTGGGCAACTCCCATTGCAGTTAATGAGAGTGTGGCTATAAAATCCCCATCACGCGCAGCTTTAGAGTTTTTACGATCTCAGGTTTTCCTTCAATCCCCTTTCATCTTTATGCGAGAAGCCTCCTCCGACCACCTCTTATCCTCTAGCCGAAAACTTCTCTAACCTTCCTTCATCCTTTCGCCCAAGATCCAACTATGTTGGACTCGATTACCAAATGACTGGTTTTCGACCTGAGCGGGAAAAAGCTCAAGGCTTTGGAGAAGATTAGGATGCTCCTTGACAAGAATCTGATTTCTTGGAGATCAGCGGCCGGAGAGCATTTCCAGAGCGGCGAAGATGGAGAAATCCCCGTTTTTCTTGCATATATTAAATGCAGGTCAAGGTTGCCGGCATATAAATTCCTCTCTAAGGTTCTTGAGTACTATGAAGTCGAATTGGTGAACCTAGCCCCCAACTCGATCGCCAACCTCAGCATCTTAATCTACCTCTATGAGGAGTAACTAGAGATCCGATCGAATCTAAAGGTCTTCAGGTATTTTTACAAGATGGCAAGGTCGGGGAAGTCGATGGCCGGACCTAGAGTTTGCTCGTTGCATCTCCACGATGGGAAGGCTGATGAGTACATCCGAATGTACTCAAAGTCTTCGTGGTCTTCGTGGAAGAAGAGCTTGTTCTATATGGCGGTCACGAAGGATGACGGCCTCTACTTTTTTGGCAAAGTAGCGAGCGAGAATCCAAGGTAGAGGTCCAACGCGGAGAAGAAGGGAAAGGTCAGAAGATGGATTGAAGCGATCCAAGACCTCAGCTCCAAGGGATTGACTTCTTGGCACGTGGTGAGGGATTTCTCCATACGCCGAATAAGTCCCTTAAAGTTATGAGATTATTCCCTGCTCTGGTACATTGGTTGTGACGAGGCGACCAAGGATTCTAGGGAAGGTAAGTCCTGGGAAATCCTAACCAGTATGGTTTATTTAGTTGATTATTTTGTAATATTAAAATCTCTTTATTCTTTCGAAGCCCTTTCCTCTGATGAAGTTAGAGATCAGATTAGAATGATCTACGCTGGGGAACCCGATGTCAAGGCTGCTTTTCTCGGTAATTTGGCTATTGTCTCTGAAGAATAGAGACTAGAGTGACTCAAGGTAAATAACAACTTTGTCTTCATCATCTATATATTCTCTGATCAGTATATGACTCTGCTCTAATATGTAGGTGGTCGGGTTGAGGATAAAAGAGTCCGGTGAGGGCTCTATATCAACCGTTGTTCTGACCGATTCCTGCTCGGCGACCACACAAGATGATGGTCTTCCTGAGGTAAAAAAGAGCATTGGAAAAGGAGTATATATTTGAGATGGTAAATTTCACCACCTAATTGAATTTAATTCATAAATTAGGTGGGAGAGAAGGAGAACCCACAACCCGAAGTTGCGAAGGTTGTAGGACCCGGAGTGGTCGTTCACGACCTGACAGCTGCTCCCGAAGCAATTGTTTCGGAGGTCAACGAAGACACAATCTCCGACCAGGTGGTCAGGGATCTCATCCTCGACCAACTGGTCGAGGATACTTCTTCTAACTGCCGGTCGAAGGATGTGGGGAGTCTAACCATCCCTACCGGTTTAGAACCGATAAAATTGGTTGAGAAAAAAAGAAAGGCAAGTGTCGTGGATTTTGCTCCAGGGCGTTTCAAGATTAAGACCAAAAAGATGACCAAGTATGTATACATGAAAGAAACTTATATAAATACACACCTTGAATGTTTCTGGTATTCTAGAATCTTGACATTTCCTTTCTTTTGTCTTCATAGGTCCTCTGGTGTTCTGGTCATCTCCGATCAGAGCACCCCTTAGGGAAAAACTCCTGAGGAAATGGTGGTCGAGCCAACCCCCGAGCAGGTGGCGGCACCAGTGCCTGCTCAAGAACCTGTAGCGGCTCCAACTACGCTTCTAGAGGTAGAGGTCCAAGAAGAGTCTCAGCAGGTTTCACCCCCTGCTGGGATCATCCAAGGAGGGATGATTTTTTCGTTATTGAAGGAATCTTCACATCCTAGCAACCTCCCTCATTGTTCTCAGATTTTCAATGATGAAAAACTCGATGAGGCTTGGGGAGAATATCGGATCATCAAGAAGATACGAGTTCTGATACTATTTTTGCCGAATACAACGACATAGCGATCCAGGCAAGCACCTATGACTACTTTTATAACCTTTTCCTTAAAGTTCACAAAGAAACTTAAAGAAGTTTGCTATTTTCATAGCACATGGTGGAGAATTTCGTTGTGGTCGAAGAACTGACCCAGCGAATAAAACTCTTGGGAAAGAAAAACTCCGACTTAGAAAGTAAGTACTTTCTTCTTAACTTCTCCTCTCTTTCTTTGTTATCCTGCTCCTCTTCTGTTAATTAACTTCTCCCCTCATCATATTTGATAGATTTAGAGAAAATCAAAAAAGAGGTTATGGTTAAGGAAACCATAATAACCAGGCTTGAAAAAGAATGCCAAGCCAAGGACCAGTCGATCGAATACTTGACGACGAGGCACGAGGAAGTTATAGAAACTTTTGAGAAGAAAAATCAAGGTAACTAGTCGTAAACTTGACCAGTGTACTATATGTTCTAATTATACATATTTATCCTCGGTCAACTCGTGCAGAGCAAACTCAAAAATTAAAAAGAGCAGAAAAAGCTCTTGAATTCGAGCACAACAAGGAGGCAGAACTCGGGCACGACTAGGACCTTTATGGCTTGTGACAATTATGTTATCAGAGAGAATTGGTTCTTCTCCGACCAGTTAAACAACAATAGTATGTGACCAGATAATGGATAACAAACATATAGAAAATATCACTCATCAAAAAGTAAAGAAATGAAGATTCTTTATTGAATTTGAAATAATGAAAAAACTATACAAAGAACTTACATAATTGATCAATGTTCCAAGATTTTGACAAAACAAGCCTGTCTAACATTGCTAGTCATACCGAACCAGGTCTAGTGACTTCGACCACAATGTATGGACCTTCCCATTTTGGCGAAAGTTTGTTGCGATTTGCTTGGCTCTGAATTTTTGTGAGAACCAGATCACCTACAGCATGGCTGCAAGATTGCACCTTACGACTGTAGTACCTTCTCATGGCTTGTTGGTAAACTGCTGATCGTATCAAGGCTTGGTTTCGTCTTTCTTCAAGGAAAATGATATCGTCGAGTCTTCGTTCTATCTGATCATTTTCATTGAGACAGTTAGTTTGAGTGGAGCCAATTTTTGATTCCGGAGGAAGCATGGCTTCAACACCGTAAACTAGAAAAAATGTTGTTTCACCGGTCGCACGACTGGTCATGGTTCGAATGACCCATAACACAGAAGGAAGTTCTTAAACCCAAGCTCCTGATCGTTTTGCTAACTGGTCGAACACTCGGCGTTTCACTCCTTGCATTATTATACCATTAGCTCGCTCGACTGCTCCGTTGCTCTGCGGATGAGCGACAGAAGCGAAATATATCTTGATACTTAGATCTTCACAGAATTCCTAAAAATTTCTGCTCAAGAACTGGGTACCGTTATCTGTGATTGTACGACTGGGTATACCGGATCGTGTGATCACATTTTTGTGAGAAACCTCTTGGCAGCCTCAGTTGTTGTCTTAACAACTGGCTCGGATTCTATCCATTTTGTGAATGTATCAATCATTACAAAGAGGAATTTGAAGCCCCCGGGTGCTCTTGGAAAAGGTCCCAGAATGTCTAGTCCCTAGGTTGCAAAAGACCAAGAAAGAGGTATTGTTTGTAGGGCTTGTGCCGGCTGATGTACTTGTCGACTATGGAATTGACATTGTACGTACTTCGTCACAAGCACTTTTGTATCATGAAGGGTAGTTGGCCAGTAGTATCCTTGCTTGAAGGCTTTACCGACCAGTGTTCTGTAGGAATGATGTGGTCCACAGACTCCTCCATGTATGTCAGATAGTAACTTAATACCATCCGTATGAAATATGCATCTCATCATACTCCGTGAGATCCCCATTTATAAAGGGTACTTTCAATTAGAGTGTATGATTTGGCTTTTCGAGCTATATGATCAGCCTCTACAACATCTTTAGGAATAATGCCATGCTAAAGATAATTGTAGATTGACGTCATCTAATCGCTACTGGGATCAAGTTGTATGACCTCCAGTGGAGCATCTAAGTTCTCGGAAGGCTCGACCACCGAGGGTGAGTCGAGTTGCTCAAGGAAAACTCCGAGCGAGATAGGTGACCTTGTGGAGGCCATCCGTGCCAACTGGTCTGCCATAAAATTTTCTTTTCTAGGAATATGTTGGATCTGGAAACCGAAGAAGTGCTTTTTAACTTTCCGTACTTCCGCCAAATAAGATGACATCTTGGTACTTGAGCATTGATACTCTTTCCCGACTTGATTCATTACTAGATGAGAATCGTCTTTCACTAGTAATCTGCGAATCCGAAGTGCTCTGGTTGCTCGGAGTCCTGCCAGAAAACCTTTGTATTCTGTCATAATGTTTGTAGCAAAAAAGTTTAACTAAATGACGTATTTGATGTATTCTCCAGTAGGGGATATCAAGACAACTCCAGCCCCCGAACCTTTGAGCATCAAGGAATCGTTAAAGTACATTGTCCACTCTTCGTGGTGTTCAAACTCAGGCCCTTTGGTGGGTTCAGGGTTCGTCCATTCGGCAATGAATTCCGCTAAAGCTTGGGACTTGATTGTTGTTCGTGAGATGAAATAGAGGTCGAACGCCCCAAGCTCAACCGCCCATTTTGCTATTCACCTGATGATTCCCTGCTTCCGAGAACTTGACGAAGGGGATATCAGTAGGTACGACCACTCTGTGGGCCTGAAAGTAATGCCTTTGTTTCCTTGAAGCCATAAGGAGACCATATAGTAACTTTTTGTACATGTGGGTATTGTTCCTTTGGTCCATGTAAGACTTTGCTTATATAATATACTAGTCGTTGGATGTTGTCACGCTCAATGATCAGTACAACACTGACCGCTTGTGGTGTTGCAGCCACGTATATCAACAATATTTCTCTCGATCTTGGAGATACTAAGATCGGGGCACTCGTAAGGTATTTCTTAAGCTCTTCAAAGACATCATTTGCCTCTTTAGTCCACTCAAAACTTCTATGTTTATGAATAAGCTTAAAGAAAGGTAATCCTTTTTCTCCTATCCTTGCCATGAAACGACTTAACGCTGCCATACAACCACTTAGTCTATGGACATCTTTTTTTATGATCGAATGATGAATCTGCTCGATGGCCGATATTTTTGCTAGGTTTACTTCAATTCCTCTAGCCGAAACTAGAAATCCAAGAAGCTTTCCCGAGGAAACTCCGAACACACACTTTTTCCAGATTTAACCTAAGGTTATGCCAGCTCAAATTATTTAAAGTCTCTTGTAGGTCGGGAATATGATCACCAGTGTTGCTGCTTTTCACAACCAAGTCATCAACATGGGCTTCTAGATTTTGACCTATCTGAGGATTAAAGGTTTTTTTTGCATCAACCTCTGAAAAGTTGCACCAGCATTTTTGAGACCAAATGATAGCTTAACATAACAGTAAGTGCCATATGGAGTGATGAATAAAGTTTTCTCTTCATTATCTTTACTCATATTAATCTGGTGATACCCTGAATACACATCCAGAAAACTTAATAACTCACACCCGGAAGTAGAGTCTACAAGTTGATCAATGCGTGGAAGGGGAAAATCATCCTTCAGACAAGCTTTATTAAGATCTGTGAAGTCAATACACATTCGTCACTTCCCATTGCTTTTTCTAACCATTACAAGATTGACGAGCCACTCTGGGTGGTCGACTTCACGAATAAATTCAGCCTTGAGAAGCTTGTCGATCTCCGACTGGATTGCCTTCTTCTGATCATGTACGAAGCACCTTAGCTTATGCTTGGCCGGTTTTTTGTCAGGCTAGAGAGCTGGCCTGTGCTCGATCACCTCCCCGGGGACTCTGGGCATGTCGGATGTCTGCTAGGCGAATACATCCAAGTTTGCTCGGAGGAAGGAGACGAGCGACTCTTCCTATTTAGGGTCAAGTCCTGCCCCGACCAGTACTTTTTGGGTGGATGTGTTAGCATTTCCTAACCCAGACGATATTTTGACACTTTCTGGAGAAGTGCCTTTGTTGAGCGGGACCTCCTGTGTCTGGTCGAAAGGTTTCAGGGCTATCTTTGGTCTCGTGTGCTTGACCTACATGGAAGGTGGATTAGTTTCCCTGGCCAGCAGTTCGTTGACCAGTTCTAGGGATTTCCGATCGCATGCATATGCCATCTTCCTATCGCCTCGAATCGTGATTACCCTTTTTGGTCCTGGCATCTTTAAACTCTGATAGCCGTAATGCGTAGCTAGCAGGAATTTTGCTAATGTCGGACGACCAAGGATTCCATTGTATGCAGTTTCAAAATCCACCACATCGAACATAATCTTTTCTGTTCGAAAGTTGTTAGGTCTTCCGAACGTAACTGGTAGGGACAATTGCCCTATCGGTTTTGCAATAGATCCTGGAACTATGCCATGGAAGACATATTTCACAGGCTTTACTTTCGACCTGGGAATTTGCATTTCTTCCAAAGCTCCCATAAATAAAATGTTCAAAAAACTACCTCCATCTATTAAGGCTCGATTAACTTTGCAGTTATTAATAGTAGGTTCAACAACAATAGGGAACCCACCTGGTCAAGTCGACAGGATGTGACAGTCTTCTTTGCTGAAGGAGATAACCATCTCCGACCACCTAGAAGGCTTGACGGTGATCGGTGACTCGACTAGGTTCACTTCCCAATCCACGGCTTTTAGATGATGTCTTGATTCGTACAAGGAGAATCCACCGAAGATCATATCAACTGTGTGTTACAGTTCCTAGTACTCCATTTCTTCATCGCCATCCTTGTCCTTCTTAGAGCTTGGTTCTCTAAATTCTTGTATGGAAGGGAAGGGACCTTTACCTAAGTAATAGTCCTCCAGCTTCTTTTGCCAGGCTCGGTAGGTGCGCAGGTCATGCCCTGTCGCCTGGTGAAGTGGACACCACTTCTTATTCTTCTTGTAGTCGTCGGTCGGAGCTTTTTCCTTGTTCCGACCGGAATAATATTTCTTGCCCTTGGCAAACTTCTCTGGAATCGCAAGGACTTCTTTGTCGTCGGTCTTACGATTCTTCTTACCCTTGAGAGCCTTTTTATGCTTCTTCTCCTGTTTCTCTAGGCCAGGCTGGGGGATTTTGTCTTTTTGATCTATAGCTTCACTCCATTCGATAGCTTCACTAGCGGCTGTGTATTTGTCAGCCATATCGAAAAGTTCGAAAGTCGTTCGTGGAGGATTCATTGCGATATCCTCTGAAAACCGTCGATTTCTCAATCCTGCTTTAAAAGCCTAGATAACAAAGGAATCTGCGACCTCAGAAATAGAATTTTGAACCTGGCTAAACCTCTTGATGTCTTGTCAAAGAGTTTCATTGGTTTTTTGCCTGATCCGATGTAGATTGTCTTCTTTTCTGAGGCGGTCGCATGCCCCCTGGAAATTTGCGATCAGTAAATCGCAGAGCTACTCCCAAGTGTAGATAGATCCAACCGGTAGGTTGAGCAACGATGACCAGGCAAATCCTTTAAGGACTGTGGGCAAGTAATTTGCCATCACGTTGTCGTTACCACTAGCAGCTTTGATGGCGGTAGTATAAATCTAAAGAAATTCTAATGTGTTCTGAGTCCCATTGAACTTCTCTATGTTGGCTGGTCGGAACCTATTCGGCCAACGAACAGCTTAAAGCCCTATCGAGAATGCTCAACAGCTCGTAATAGAATTGTGGTGCCTTCTTTGAAAAGGAGCCGAATTGTAGTCGGTTGGGGACTGACTCCTCAAATTAACATTCCGAGTTTCTGTTGTCCCAATCTGGTCGTGGACGTTGGTGTAACGTCTTTGACCACTTGCTTAGTTCAGATGATGTCGAAGATCATCCGAACCAAGCAATTGTTTCTCTTGACGAGGAGGAGTGGCTGTTGGGAAGAGTCGTCTTCCCTCGTGACTCCCTGGTCAGAATCTATGAGAGGGTCTTGGTATCGATCGGTCCACCGTCCGACCATGTTGTCCTCTGCTGAGGGAGGAGCGCTGGGACGAAGTCATAGTATGACTTTGTGAGTTCCTTTGCTCCCAGTACATTTCAGTACGCTGCATGGTTTGTTAAGGATCTCCGATACATGCTCTGCAAGTTGAACATAACCTGAAGCCTCTGCCAGAGCAAGATCTGGGTTATTCAGAATGTCACAAACTTGTTGCAGGTTTTGGAGTGTCACCGAAGGTCTTGGAGGGTTCCTGCTTGTAGTGGGTGATCGATGAGTCGAATGGCCTTCCGACCTTCTGGTTTGCCCTGTCCGACCTGTCACGCGCTGTGAGGTAGGAACATGCAAATTAACTGATCGACGTCCATCAGTTCGTTCGCCTTTGCCAGTTAGTGCTTGAGCGCCCGCACCATTTTCATCATTAGGTGGTGGCGAGACAAGTCGTGGAGGACTGTGCATGACATCTTGATTGGTATCTCCGATTGCGCTAACCTCGTGGTGCCAACAACAATCCTCCGACGAGCTCCTGTCGTAACCAAGGGAGAGCCTTCCAGTGCTTCGGCAAAGAGCCTCCACGATGGGGAGCGGTCAAAGATTATCGCCTCCGGTGGGCTTTGTGGTGGACTCAGCCTGATCCGGCCGATTGCTGACCGTATGTTGAGTTTTACCATGACCACTTAGCCTAGGATCGGTGATAACTTCGTTGACACCCTCACAAGATGTCAGTTGGCCCCGGAATACGTAGGAACTGTTGGCGAATACTGGTCGCCCATGATAATATCGAGAGTACATTGACTCTCTGATTATAGTGTTGGGCTTTTGTCACCGTTCTTGTCGGTTGGGAAGACCGGGCTTGTAGAGGCACTCGGACGTTCCGAACTGGTCGAAACGATCGGTTCCTTTGGGAGCACCACAGATGGTGGCAGTGAATCCTCATCCATCCAATTGATCTCGCTAGTCTCAGCGAGTGGCGAACCGACGGACGAGGATGATGAAGACATCTTGTTTTCTTCCGTGGCCTCCTCATCCCAAGTCTCTGCCATGATCGCATGAGCGATGATGGAGCGAAGGAAAGTGAATAAGGATTGTTGAGCGAAGTAATCTTCAAGAACTCAACGCCTTCTTCCCCACGGTCGGTGCCAGCTGTCGACAATTGAGTCGCCGATCTTATGAAATAAATAGAGGAAAATGGCAAAGAGTTCTTGGGAAAAAATGAGATTGCTCTTTATTGCAATGAACTGGATCCTTTACAGGGGGTGCCCTTGACTAGGCAGTGGACTAGTCCTAATTACACTGAGAATGTGTTGATTGCTATACTATTGCTTCAATAGTCTTCAGATCACTAGGGCTTGTCTGATCATCGATTTGTTTTCAGTATGTCCTCCATTGCCTCTTGATCTTCCTTTAAATAATTGACGAAGGGGTGGTGTTACTCCTAGAGAAGGCATTTGTTGGAAGTGACGCGTCTGGTCGGAGGATCGATTCTTTGTTTAGTGAGACGATGGCGATTGTCGATTAATGTCGATGGGAGACATAACTGTGTTATGGTTATGGTTAGTGACTCAGGACTGTGAAGCGTTGGGTGGTTTGGAACAAATGTGACATGTGTTCCATTCATCACACGATAAAGAATATACTTGGAATCGGGTCCAAGTACCAGTTCAAAGCTTCTACGAGTAGTCATCTGGTCGGGTAGCAGGTATGGGACCTCTCTGACCAGGGTACCCATAAAGTAACCTTTGGAATCCTCTCGATCAGGGTGTTGTTAGCCTTAGGGGTTACAACCACAAAGGATATACGGTCTTTAATTAAATATTAAATTAATATTTAGAAATTTTAATCCTCGTCAGGAGGTGAGCACGAGGTAGGGGAAAGTGTTACGGGCCCGAAGCATTGAACTGGAGTGGCAGGGACTCACCCGAGCGGTAGAATGGGTGCTGCGGTGGTGATGGCTGCTGAAGTAGAGCTCACAGGCTAGCGGGGCTTCCTAGCTCTCTATTGCTCGAAGGAGGACAACGAGTCGAGAAGTGTGAAGTAGGGGCGAAGGCGAACTTAGCGCAGTGCTTATATAGATGCAGGAGTGAGCGAAAGAGGGTCAAGGCGGCCAGGTCTTGCGCAACGACTAACGGGACGATGGTAGGCAAAGCAGTGGCGGATGCAGGGGAGAACAGCGGTGCGGACGTGACACAAACATGGCTGAGAGATGGGAGTTTGCAGCCAACTTTGCAGTGTTGTGGTGGCATGGCTGACGCACGACACAACGACGGTGAGGCACAAGTGGTGGCATGGCTCCTGTGTCGACACGGCATGTCGGCTCGGGAGCGAGGAGGGAGAAGGGAGTAGGTGGTGGCTTGGGCTGGCGACGTGGAGAGGCTTGTGGGCTATGACCGGGCCAAGGAGAAAGGCAAAATGGAAGCAGGTCGGCCCACTAGAAAGGAGGAAAAGAGATGAAAAAGGAAGAGAGAGAGAGAGAGAAAAGGAGAAGATAGGTTGTGGAGATTCTTTTGTATTTCAAATTCAAATTCAGATTTGAATTTGTGATTTGGTATTTTTTGTAATTAAGCTATGCATTTAATTTGCTTCAGATTTATTGTTTTTAGATAATTGCTTTTGGGGAATTTCAAAAACACAACATGCAGCATTTCAAATAACTCTCCAAAATTCAAATGAGGCAAATAAGGCATCATGTACAAAAAAGTTTTTTAAAATTCCACATTTTCATCATTGGGATTTCTAGCTACAAATTTTGGGATGTTACACATGGTTTGGGTTTGCGGTAGGTGGCTTCCGTGGCGAAAAAGAACGATAGGGGTGTCATTTTTGTCAATTCGTTTGCTTGAGGTTAGTTTTGCTATTTCGTATAAAAAAAATGTGTCATTTCAACCAAAGACCAGATTCGCATATGTTACATCAGCACTTTCAGAGTTTCAGCATGGTTTCCTGTTAGAGCTTACTTGAATCTACAAAGATGTACACATAGGGATCAGGACCAATAGTAGTAATTTCGTGCAGCACAATCTGTGTTCCAAATCTCTCAAAGTTTGGAGTGAAATGTCGTAGTAATAGTACTGCTTTTTAACCAAAGTTCAGTGGCAAGAGTACTGTAGTTTTTTTTCGTCTAACATATGCAACCTTGATTTACAGGACCTTGGAGACCATGGAGAGACAAGGGAATGAACGAACATGACGTATCTCTTTCTCTGGTTCATCATTTAACTGTTGATCGGCGCAGGAGCAAGAATTTGAGGTCATTGCCATTTATCTGTTTATCGGCTCATTTCTGGAGAAAAAGAATATTTTAGTGTGCGTGTTTTTTTGACGGTGCGAGTATTTGATGCGTTGCTGAATTGATGGAATCAAAAGGACACATTCTCTTTGTGTGCTTGTGAACTTGTCTAGTTTCTGAACTTGTACAAAGATGAAGTCTTTAGCTGGGAAATTCAAGGAAGGGGGGATCAGGAATGTGCGCCGATTAATTTTTAACCACTTTGCACATGTGTACTATACTCCAACGTGAGATCCTTTCATTTTATATCTTTTACGAGCAAGTACTATCCCTTCATAAAATTGTTCTTCTTACATGCATGTGTACACGGTCATCTTTTGTAAAATAAAACCAATAATTGGATCACTACTGCTTAAGTCCTAATTAATGTATTGGCTGTTAAAAAAAAGTATTGAAGAGTGTAATGTCTTAGCTAATATACATGGTAAGACTTGACGATAACAAACATGATGTGTTAAATCTTCCAATATTTCCCATTGCTCTAAAATTGACTCCTAATGCAGTATCCTTACTATGCTATGTCATCTTTGAAACGGTACCATCAGACCGAATTCAATTGAAATATCAACCCTTGGATCTTAGATACAGGTATGCTTTAATAGACACCTTTTAGTTGGAAGGGTGAAAATTTGTGAAACCGTATGCTTTGTTTCATAAAAGACATCTTTTAATGGAAAGACATCGTTCTAGCTGACACCCTTCGATAGGTAATAGACGCTATTCAGTAAATATATCCGCAGCAAAGCGCGGATTATATACTAGTACTACTCCATGCATTTGTTAAACTACGGAATTAAGCAGATAGCTTGTGGGAGTAACATACAACCTTGAGGTAACGACTGGGAAGAGGATTCTCTGATGTTGAGAAGGGAAGTCAGAGTGAACAGTGCTGTGACTTTGGGTTGTTATGAGCCGTCAGATCTGAGACGGACGGACGGACCAATCAGATGCGGTACAAGGCAGCACTAGTGTTACAGTTTAGTTTGCCACAGCAGTCATGAACGATTTGCAGTCTATCCTCACTGTGCACCACTGTTGCTCTCTAATGTTGCTCTTCGACGTGAGGGTCCGGGTCCTAACAACCGGTATTTGCTTTTGCACTTGCTGGACTCTTTTTCCCTTCTGAAAGTCTACTAATTTTTTTACTCTAATAGATATGTGAAACTATGAAAATCAAGGTCTAAAAATCACAGCGGAAGAAATGAATTGAAAACACAGAGCTCAACCTTCAATTGCTCTCAGCCAGTCTGACCATCATGAAGGGGACGGTCTGACCTCTCCTCTCTCTAACATAAAATTCAGTACGATGTTGGATCCACAAAATAACCTAACTTTTGATCTATAAATCCAAATCACTTGAAAATTGAGATACAACTCAACAGGAAGGTTAGGAACCTATTCCAATCGAAGATCTAGACAATCATAGCTAAGATTACAAGAATACCTTGTTTGAGTACAAGAGGACTCAAAACTGGGTGAAACATAAACTTGATCCAAAGTCTTGCTTATGGATTAGTCAAGATGACCTTATATCAACTTTCTAACAAGCTATATCACAGCAAAAGATCAAGACAAAACCCTAGAACACAAGAACTCATAATCTCAAGAAAGATAGTAAGAACAAAAGACAACTAATCTTTGCATTAAATTTATTGGATTGATATTGAGGAATTGAGGGTTTATAACTACTCCACCATAGAGGATAAAATCTCACTTATGAGCACCCAATCCCACAAATTTTCTCTCGATACATCTCTCAAACCCTAGCCTCCTCTACTCTCTCCAGTTTCTCTCAAATCTCAAATTAGGATTTCCAAGGCTTGGTTATTGCAATCCTGCACCAACCCTTATATAGTAGAGGCTAGGAACTAAGAGAGAAACCTTAACGAGCACCCGTTAATCCCACACACAAACAAGTCTCTCACACACACACGCTTCTCAGAGCATATGATGATCCGAAGCTCCAAATCTGTCTCTTCGTGATCTTGTCCTCCTCATGGAATATCCTTGACCTAATCCACTTAGACCACTGCCGTGGTTTCTCATACAATCACTTTTTCGGTATTAAGCAATTTACCAAAATGCCCCTCTACCGACCTTTCTCGAATCCTTCAAATCTAAGCATTGCTCATGCTTCTCCATTATCCATGTGGCCCCAATGACTTCCTGCCAAACCTCTCACATGTTTGGATCCCACCGAACTATCCTCGCTTGCAAATGGGCGCAAGTCACTTGGCGCACCACATGCCTTACCATGCGTCATGATTGCACCCGGCTTCCTTGACCGTTCTGGTCCACCTTGCCATTGTCCATCACATCCACCACTCTACAAGCCTCGGTCATCTTCCAGTGACACCTTGATCATTCTGGACCCCAACTCCCCTAGCTTAGTCCTGATCCCGTCTGTCTCACCATGACATAGCTCCGGAGTCCTATAACCATCACTGACAACCAAACCGTCACGTAGCACCACACGACACACAAAATCATCGATCAACACAATTAATGAGTTAAGAACACATACCTTCGAAGCTTCGCTCCCGAAAGCATCACTTTACCTCAAAAGGTCTTTGCTCAAATTTTGTCTTCCATGGTTTTTGTCCATCTTACATATTGCTTGAGACCAACTACTTCACGCAACATTCTTAATCGTTCTAGACCTTGATGTCATCAAACCAAGTCCCGATCATCCTCGCCATTGACCGTAGTTGATGCCAAGCTTTCCTGCACAACAATAGATCAACAAATCGATTTTGGGCATAAGTTTTTCGCAACTTGACCCACGTTAGCCAAAACATACATCATGCAACACATATGCAACGATTCCATGACTTTTGGCCAATTCTCAAAATTCAGTACAACTCACTGTACACTTAAACCACTATGCCGATCAGACTACCACCACAAGACCGGTCTAGACTTTTTAGTTAATATCTATCTAGTTTCGCGTCCATTTTCTATTTTCAATGGCACCTAGTGCAAACACATCCCCAAACACTCTCACACAAGTGTTTGGTGTACATTTCCCCAAAGCTTGCACCGCTGCCACCAGGCCGGTTAGACCGCTCAGCCATGGCCGATCAGATTGCCCTGCAAGGCCGGTCAGACCACCCCCATGGTCGGTCAGACCGCCTAAACCCTAACAGCAGACCAGCTTTTGCAAAACAGAGAGTTCACTTCCCAAATTCCTCAACAACGATGTCAATTGTTCATCACCTGACTCTATCAGAATTAACCGTTACCATACTGGGACAAGTGCTTAGCACAACTTATTCATGGAAAAACACATGCAGATGAGAGTTGATCAATGATCATGCATACATGCTAGTTAGGCCGCCTAACATGCAAGGGAGTTGTCGCAGACCAGCGGCCGTGAACCCTAACCGTGTTGACAAGTAGCACAGCCTAACGTAACGGTATGACATACTGTCTCTCTTGCTGAGGACTAGAGTTTGATTTCTAGTAAACACAAGTTGAGCAAGTTATTTACGTGGATTTTCCGCTATAATGTTTTCGGGATTTGAACCCATAGCTTGTGGGCCAGCTATTCCCACCTTCAAAAATCTCAACAGTCACGAGCCTATCTAGCTTGTACCGTAGTTGTACTGTGACTGGTTTTACGAACGAAACGTGTACAGTTACAGTCCATGCCCATTTTAGTAAGTAAACGTTGTGTTGATTACTAAAGTTAATTCTTGAAGGAAAGCACCCAGTCGGTCTAGCCATGTCACCCAGAAAAAATATGCCGTCCGATGTCCCGCTCGCGCCCGTCGTAACCATCCGATCCCGCGCTTGCGCTTCGTGCATTTGGCAGCCGCGTGCATCCGTGAGCCCCGCCAGCCACAACGCGGCGCGTGCTCGTCCGCGCATTCGACGCTCGCCTTCCCGTGTGTCCGTGGGCCCCGCCATCCGTCCGCGTGTTCGCCTGCGTAGCAATTGTGTGCTCGCGCCTTTCCATGCCCCTGTAAAAGCCCACGCCAACGAAAACGGCCCGCGCCATTCGGCGCGGGTGAACTTCTAGTTTCCATAAATTCGGAAAGAGCGCATGAAGCAACGCAGGAAAATTTGCTTCTGCGCTCTTTCCGAATGCGCGGGGAGCGGTGTCGTCAAGCGTCGTGCCAGCGTCCGGGCCTCTTCTTGTGTGATCCTCTCCTAGTCTCGCAGTACGTACGCCGCCCTCCCTTCGTGCATTGGTTGCGCCAAGCTACCTCGCCTCTCGCCGAGTGGCCATCGACTGATGTTCCTCCATTTCAGGATATTTGTCTCGTTTTGACTTTTTATGGTCTCCAAAGTTTAACTTTGAAATACATTTATAAAATATTGCAATAGCATAATATTATAAAAAGTGTTTTTTACGACAAATCTAACAGTATCATTTTAATACCATCAATTTAAATATTTCTAAAAATATTATTAATCAAAGATTACCTAATTTAATTCATCAAGTCAAAGAGTGCATGTATTTAGAACAGAGGAAGTGACAAATTTACGCCACTTATTAAAGCATCTACAATAGTTAGAGATAACCTTGTCTCTAACATATGCTACATCATCTTTAGAGACAACATCTCCAATAGATAGTATCTAGCACACTCTCCAACATTTATATTTTATAATTTTTCTTTAAAACGGGCCTACATGTCAACTAGAGTAGATAAATGTATCATGTCTTATTTCACGTGCATGACCGTCTCTTCAAGAAGAGACGATATATGCTCTCTCTCCTCCACGTAGGATTTTGTTGAGGTAGCATAGCTAAGAGACAACAATAAATACACTATTGGAGATGCCCTTAGCTATCAATCTCGCCTTTCGGCGCCTCTCCTTAGACCCTAGCATTAATGAACGTCGTGGTCGGCTGGCTACTGCTTCGCTTGGGAGGCGTCCGGTCGGTGGCCTCACGACAAAAACAAATGTTTCTGTGCAGAGCCCAAAGGAGGAAAGAGTGGAGCGGCGCTCGGAGCTAGTGCGGCGCCGCGGCCCACCTAAAACTAAAGCTCTGTCTAGGCTGCGAAAAGATTGTTGGAAAACCTAGGCCGGGGTCTTAAAAGCCTGGCCCATAGTGGGCTTTTCACTTCCGGTAGGCTTTATATAGGAGAGGACCCCTAATCATTGCACGTACCTTTGAGCAGAAGAGGAATAAAGAGAAAGAAAGAAGCCTCACATATCTCTATGTTCAATCTACTTTCTGTAATTGCATTATCGTGTGTAATTCTCCTACAAGTTGCCTATCGGACTGGACTCGCCAGCGACGGCTTCTCAACACGTTATCAGCACGATCGACTTCGCCCTACCTCTAGACCTACTTTACTCGGATCGAGAAGGTAATCGTCGAAGCGATACTCGTAGATTCAATCTTATTTTCTAGATCGCTTTCAATCTCACAATTTTGCCTTTTAGATTATGTTCTACGGTGCAAATATGACTTAATCTACCGCTAGCCGAATTGAAGTCACCGGCCAAGCTGATTGGTAGATTACATGAAAAGAGTAGATGTTGATTACATTGTAGATCGATGCATGAACGCCACGCCCGCACCGTGCTACCGACCGCCATGTCAAGCACCGGCTGTCTTGAACATGCGCTGCCGCGCCAAGCGCCCCGCCCGCACCCGCACTGTCGTCTCAAAGACATGCCGCATGGGCGCACCACCGTCGGCCCCGCATGGGCGCGCCGCATCGCACGTCATCACCAAGCTACCAGCCCTCCCAAACGGGTGCGCCGCTGCCCGCACGGCTCCGCCGCATCACACACCGTCGATGGCACAAGCCGCGTCGGCGACGTGCTCAGACAGGTGCAAGTCGCTCCGCGACATGCGCCTCCCGCGATAGCGCACCACCACCAGCCAACTCACGCCGTGCCTACATGCAACTGCCCCACGCCGCATGGCCGCACCGCGCTAAGCCCAGCACGGACCCACCACCCTCGGTCCAGCACGATCGCGCCATCACCGACTGCCCCGCTCTTGAAGCCGACTCCACGCACGCGCGCGCGAACTGAGCTGCTCATTGGACCGCCCACCATGCGAGGCCACCACCATTGCGCCCATAGCCGCCGCCTTTGAGAACAGGGGTAAGGGGAAACCCTAACCCTCACCCCTTTTGATCAAATCAATAATGTCGTGGCACACCAAACCTAAAAAAGAGGGTGGCCCAGCCAAGAAATTCAGAGAGAAAAAAAAAGGGAAAAAAGGAAAATTCCAAATTTTTCCAAAAGGCCCTCAGGTTTTCTGAAATGGCGCAGAAAATTTTCTCTGAACTAAAAATTAGCGCTTTAGCCCTTGGAAAATGCAGAATTCTCCAAAAATTCATATTCCAGCAGAAAAATGCCTCAGGAATTCAAATTTTGAATCATTTTTAGCATTCGAAGCATGTTTAGCACTCTTATTATTAATTTCTATGTTTTTCTGTATTTATTTACTATTTTGATTAATAGTAATTGCTTAAATTGCTTTAGATCACTGCAATTAACAGTAAAATTATGGAAATGTGTAGAAACTTCTGGAACATTATGAGAATACTTTGTACCATTACCCAATTTATTTCATGCATTTACTAACTATAAATTTATGTATTTCTTACATGCACATGTAGATGATGGGCATCACGAACTGGGAGTTCAAGGAACGGGCCCAGCACGGCCAAAACTACTTGACTTGGGCTTCCGACGTCAAAATTGTACTTGGAGCCAAGAAGCTCCGCACTGCCATTGGGATTCATGCATCGAAGGATGCCAAACCCACCTTGAGGAAAATAATCAGGCACTTCACTTTCTCACACTACATCTGCCTCACACTCAAGAATGAGTACATGGCAGAAAAGAGCGCACTAGCATTGTGGACTGCATTGAAGAAGCGGTTCGAGAAGCTAAAGTACACCATTCTTCCTCAGACAGAGCAGGAATGGATCTGACTGAGGTTTGCCGACTTCAAGACGGTTGGGAAGTACAATTATGCTCTGCACAGAATCAGTACCAATCTTCAACTCTGTGGCAAGCAAGTCACAGAAGAAGGGCGGCACAGGGTAACCTGAAGCCCACTTTGCCTTTGTTGAGGGGGAGGTCTCGCAGCAGCTGCCTGCACCAATGGAGGTGGACTCCACTCTTGCAACCACACCTCCCCTTGATATTGCAACGACTGCTGCCATGATTTCCCAAGAAGAGCATGTCACCCTTGAGAAGATAGCAACTAAAGTCTCTAACTTCTTGGTGGACTCAGTCTAGTGCATAGAATGCACTTAGACTTTAAATGTCATTTATTTTGTGTGTGGATGTAATAAGTTGTACTTTTGCATAGATGATGGTTGTATGCTCGTGTAGAGCATTAAACAATTTATTTCTCTTGATGGTTGGATGATATTATTCATTCATTTATTCAGTTAATAATACATATTATGTTCTGATATTTGAAATATTTTATTTATGTGTTGAGTGTTTCCTACTACATATTAATAAAGTACTTTATATTAGAACGTGTGTGGCGCCCTATGGAGGAAGTGTGCTTAGATGATAGCGGCACAACGAATACCATCTTGAGAGAGACGAAATTCTTTTAGTCGATCAGAAAGAATGCTTATAGTCTTACGACAATCGCAGGCAGCGATGCTTGTATAATAGGATCAGGAAGAGCCACAATTATACTCTTGATGGGCACAACTTTGATCTTTAAAGAATCCTTGTTGTACCTAAAATCGACTAGAACTCTCCTAAATTTCAAGGATATTCGCACTAACAGTTTTCACGTAGAAAATGAAGAAAAGTATGGTAAGGAATACCTGCTTATTACAAAGCATGAAGAAAGTGGAAAATGGTATTAAAACGACTTTCTTCATATGAAATTGGGCTATACTACACTAATATTAAGGCACCCGCAACCTATACTGCCCTAAAAACCATATTTAGAAGCTCTGAACTTTTCTTTCTCTAGCATGATAGATTAGGCCACCCAGGTCTTAGGATGATAAGAAACATAATTAACAATTCATAGGGACATAATATCGATGCAAAGAATTTTTGAATCAGAAAGATTTTATGTGCCCCGCATGTTCCACCGAGAAATTAATTACTAGACCTTCAGCTCTGAAAGTGAAGGATGAAGTCCCAGCATTCCTGGAACGTATCCAGGTAGACATTTGCGGTCCTATTCGGTCCCTATCAGGGCCATTTTGGTATTTTATGGTGCTCATCAATGCTTCCTCAAAATAGCTGCATGTATGTTTATTGTCTACGAGAAACCATACTTTTGCAAAGCTAATCTTGTAGATAATTAAAATTAAGAATAATTTTTCTAATCATCATGTGAAGTCTATCAGAATGGACAACACCGGATAATTTACTTCCAAGGCATTTGGTGATTATTGCATGGCAATCGAAATTAAAGTTGAGCATTCCGTACTGCATGTCTACACCCAGAATGGACTAGCCGAGGCATTAATTAAAAGGATTAAATTTATTGCCCGACCGCTTTTGTAGAATTGTAATTTACCAACTACCTGTTGGGGACACGCAGTCCTGCATGCAGCTACTTTCATCAACTTTAGACCATCAGCATATAACATCAATTTACCTATGCAACTAGCGCAAGGATCAATACCGAAAATTTCTCATCTTCGTAATTCTGGGTGCAAGGTTTATGTACCTATACCACCACCACAGCGAACTGCAATGGGCTCTCTCCGCAAGTATGATATATACATTGGTTATGAGACTGTATCCATAATCAGGTATTTGGACCCTATGATAGAATATTTGCATACTGTCCGATTCGCTGATAGTATATTTGGTGAGGATAGTTTCCAATCATTAGCGAGGAAATCAACGTCTTCATAAAAAAAATATTAGGAAATAACATGGCAAGCTATAGGAATCCATGCACATGACCAGCGCACTAGTGAAGCAAATGGAGAAGTCCAGAAGATAATTGATTTGCAAACATTAGTGAATCAACTGCCTGACCACTTTAGTGATTTGAAGAGCGAGATCAAGTCGCATGTGCCTACACGCAATGCACCCTAATCCCGTCCAAAGGCCTCATAATAAAAGGACGAGAACTCCGACCCCTCGAATCCCAAGTAGCCAGGGATGCCTGGTGTAACATCCCAATTTTCTGAGCTTTAAAAATCTTTTAAATAGTTAGTAGGAGAAAATTCACCATTTGGATTTTATTTGAATTTAAATCAAAAGCTTAATATGGACTTTGTACATCAAAACAATTTAATATGATTAAAGTCAACATGAACAATGGTCAAAACTATTTTATTTGGATTCTTTGGGCTTGGATATATTTTCCAGATTTTTCTGGAATTTTTCCAAGTTCATTTGCTATTTTCTATTGCTTATTTGGATTTCTGGTATTTTCTAAAAGAGAAAAATGTATTTAAAATCTCAGATTTGGCCTCGGGCCAAATCCTTTCCCCAGCCCGATCCTATTCCCTTGAGATCCAATTTCGGTCCCTTTCTCCATGCTCGGCCAGTCCGCGCCCAAAGATGCGAGCAGTGCGCTTTTTCCTTCCATGCCGCGATCGCCTTCCCTTCGCGTGTGAGCAAGCTAGCCCGCCTAGCCTTTCTTTCACAGCCCGATCGCCGCTTACATCCTGCGAGCAGCATCGCTGTGGGCCCGTGATGTCAGTCGTCATCTCCGTCTTCAAGCTGGAGTCCTTCTCCGTTTTCATCGCGTGCGCGCCGTCGTCGGTCTCCGCACGGACTCTTACTCCTCCAACCCTATTTAAAGCCGCGAGCGCGTTAGAATCTCCGCGCCCACCTCTCGCCTCTGAAACCCTAGCCCGCATCTTGAGTTGCGCCGCCTCCTCGTCGATTTGTGCCCTAGAGGCTCTGCGCCGCCGCAGCCTTCTTCGGGTAATTGAGCCGCCGTCGGTGAGTCTTTGGCCTCGTCGTCGCCAACGTTGGAATCGCCGCTGCATGGTCTCTACGATGTGCGCTTCCTTGTTCTCGGGGAACCCCCGTGGAGTATCGTCGCCGTGAGGCCGCGCCGCTCCGCCACTTTTCTTGGCCCCGCTGCCATCACGGTCATCTCTGGTGCCAATTGGCCGCGTCACCGAGTTCCCCGTAGCGCCTCCTTCACCTGGCGCGCCTCCGTCGTCGCCGGAGAGCAGCCCATCGCCTAAACCCCGGGTCCAGAGCCTTGATCGCCAGTGAGCCCCTGTGTTCTTGCCACCTCGACGTCGTGTCACCTACTACCAACCGCCACCTCACTCAGGCCTCGGCTGCCACCAGCGTGGAGCCGGTCGACCACCGCCATGTGGCGATCCAAATCTAACCCAACCGCTGGGTGAACCAAGTCCATCGTGAGCCTAGCCACTAACCCGTGGGGCCCACCTGTCAGGGGGTTTTTCTTTTCCTTTTTCTTTTCTTTCTGGCGGAAAATTCTTCACTGACGTCAGCCGACGTCATTATTCCGATTTTCTGTAAAGGAATAATTTGGGATAATCCAAAATTAGGGTTTCTTGTAGATTCAATCTTCCAAAGCCCATATCTTTTGCATCCGAACTCCGATTGAGCCCATTCAAATTTCTAAATTCATCTAAATTCAAGATCTATCTATCTGAGATTTTTATTTAATTTTTGAAGTTTGTTTTGCCTCTATTTTTATTTATTTTTGTTTGTTTGTTTCGTTTGCGAGTAGACGTTGATACTTCGGGAAGGTTTGAAGAAGAAGGAGCACCTCAAGACCAAGATCAATACCAAGACCTTTTCCAAGGCAAGTTATACCTTTGATCATATTGAACCCAGTTTTCAAAAGTTATATTGATTCAAAGTATTGCAGTTACTTTAATTATTTATTTCAATGCTTTTGGGATTAGTTAGTATCCAATTTGTTATGACCTCCTTGTCTAATTGTATGCCATAATATTTTGTCACCCTAGTTTGGTTTATTTAGTTGGTGCTATTGTATTACCAACGTGGGTTGGTTAGATGCGATTAGGTTGCTTAGCCATGCTACGAGTCATCATCTCATGTAGTTGCAAATATAAACTTGACTAAGTGACTATGAAACTATGTGATAAAAACTATGTGCTCTATGTGCTATTACTCGTTGATGGCATATGTTGCACTTAACCAACAGGGTGGGAAAAGGTTTTGGACGGGGGCAAGTGGTCTAGTATACTTTTATGGTGGATCTGTGTTGGCGGGAATGATAGGTTAAAATTGGGAAGTCTTGCCCCGGTCAATTAAGAACTTAACTTTGTGCGCCATTGAACTGAGCCTTTCGTACAACCACATGCCTGATGGGACGGGCCTAACTTAGTAAGTTATGGAGTCTTGACATTGATTACTCAGGTTGTAGGTTAGCCGTGTCGGATTGGGTGGAGGTGTGTACTACCAAGTAGTCGCATCACAGTATGTTCGCCGTGTCCCCGCCCAACGGTGTGCGTCTATGGCGGCTAAGCATACCGGGAGTGTCAATGTTGAGATGAAGTTTCTGAACTGTTTTGTTACGGCTAGTGCTAGCTACACTAGTTGTATCTTGTGGGTAAAGTGTACAACCTCTGCAGAGTGTTAATCAATCTATTCGAATAGATGCGTCCGCGGTCATGGACAATGCTCGGTGATTTCACACGAGGGGTAGATTTTCATGAAAACCTTGGGAAGGGAGCTGTGTGACCTAAGTTATATGGCTATGTGAATAACTTGTTTAGGCTATGTGTCTTTGTGAAATAAAACTGTCAAATTATTATTGTCTATTTGTTTTGAGTTATGCTTTCAATCTATTACCTGTATTTAAATTGCAAATACTACATTTCTACAAAAAAAACCACAGAAGCCACTCCTTTGGAATAAGCCTGCATCTATAATTGCATTTCTGTGGTATGACTTGTGAGTATGGTGTGTACTCATGCTTGTTGTAAAACATGCAACAAAAGAGGAGGAGTCTTCGCCTGCTTTCGAGGAGGAGTTCATCGAATGTGCTTGATCGTAGGGTTTTGATCCCAGTCAGTTGCCTGTGGTGAATTGATGGGATTCCGCTGAAGTTTCTTCATTCCGCTGCTATTTTATTTCTTGCTAGCCCTGCGTGGCTTAATAATTGTAAACTCGACCATAAGGTCAAAACGACTATTTGTTATCAAACTACTCGTTATGTTATTAATCGCTTGTGTGGATCGATATTCACCTGTGTTGATACTGTGTGCACTAGCGTGATCCTGGACTAGTGCATTATACACAGAGGGTCCAGAATAGCATATTTTGGGTCCCTACACCTGGTGAAAAAGGATAAGAAGGACTTGACACAATTGATCATCGAAGTTCCCCAGAACCAAAAGGAGAGCCAGTCGAGACCTAGCACCAGTAACCAGAAGGGGAGCCAGTTGAGACCTAGCACCAGTATGGAACCTTCAGGAAAAGGCATACATGTAACATCTCAAACATGGGTCTGAGTTTCAATTGTACAAAAATGTGAAAATTTAAAACTTTTGATGCATCTTGATGTCATTTGAATTCTCTGGATTTTCATTCTAAAGTTTCGTGCATTTTGAAAACCTAAAGCAACAATTCCAGAAATAAAAACAATAATGGATGCACAACATAAATCTTGTGAACAATCCCTAAAAATATTTTTCCTAGGTTCTAGAACAACTAAGTGTCTCACCTGAAAAATTTCATGATTTATAGAATTTATTTGCTATTTTAAAAAAGCCTATCAAAGTTGAGATTTGAAAGTCAAACCCTTAAAATAGAAACTTGAAACATTTTGGAGAAAAATGCAGTACATGAAAAACCTTGGAAAAATTATGCAATGTTTTACATAGTTTCATTAACCACTTGTCGTAGGGGCAGCCCGCTGGCCCCAGCGACCTGGCGAAACAGTACCAAAGCTACAGGAAGTCCCTGGGGTGTGTTTTACCCGAAGGGCACAGGAGGTACCCCGAGGGCGGCCCAAAGTCTCCAGAGAGTCGCCGAAGGGTACTCAGCCCAAAGTCTCCGATGGTTCACCGAAGGGTATCTCGGCCCGAAGTCTCCGGAGGGTCGCTGAGGGGTATAGGAGGTACCCCGAAGGCAGCCTGAAGCCTCCGAAGGGTCGGGGGAGGGGTACAGGAGATACCCCGAGGGCGGCCCAAAGCCTCCGATGCGTCGGCCGAAGGAGGCTCGAGGGGTGCTCGAAGGGTGTCTGAAGTGGCCCTACCCAGAGGAAAGGAAGAAGACAGGTGGACCGAAAGCTACGCATAGGGGTAGGAAAGGACCCTGCTATCCCTACACTGAAAGTACTATCCTAGGGGTTTATATGTAATCTCATGTACCCAGTTACTTGGCTATAAATATCTCTCCACCCCCATGCAAGAAAAGGGCTTTTTTAAGGCATTAATATACAGCACACTTCCTGACAGCTAGTCCCTTCTTCGAGGACCATTCGGATACCCCGTGTATACCAGGGGTCCCCTCTTTCTACTGTCTAGTCCTTTTTTATACGACACCACTCATAAAATTTTCATAATTTTTGGAGTTATTTAAATCTATCTAAAAATTCCTAACCATCTCAGCCTTTTGAATTCAAATAAGTCAACTCACTGTTTTGACTCGGTCCGACCCAACCGACTAGACAAACCGACCGAGCCACTCATCCTCTCTCTTTCGCTCAAGGGCCCACCCACGTGCCTTCGTCTCCACACGCCAAGGCACGATGCAAGTAGCCTTGTGGCTTCGGCCACTTCGCCACCCAACTACCCGTCCCTGGTCTCGGATCAACGCCCATGGTCTGGACGGCGCGCCCACTATTTCGCTGCCTCACCTGCCCCAGTCTAGTTGCCGTCCTCTCGCCATCACCTCGCTGTCGCCCGTGCACCACGCATTGAGCTCATTGTCGCCCTTGCGAGCTCCCTCTCGCGTTTCTCCACCCCATGCTATAAGAACCCCCCGGAGCTTCCCTTCCTCTCTTTTACCTTCCCTGAACCACTCTCCCAACCTCTCTTGGCTTCCTCCGAGCCCGAGCGCAAGCCCGAGAGCAAGCTCTCACTTCGGCCAAGATGCCGTCGCAGTGATCTGGCCGGCACAGTGGTTCGAATTCAATTCTCTTCGCGTCATATAATGTCCTAGGATCCTACTAGTATTTCCTCTCACTCAATTTCTATTTTGGGTCGTTGGAACTTCTAGATTTTTAATTATCCTCAACTCCAGTTGAAAGCTCGCCTTTCTTCCCTGTCTCCGGTAGGGTGTCCCATTTCTCAATTACTCGCTTGGGCACCGCGTCCTTAACCCTCTTGAGCTTCCTCTACCCTCAAGGTCCTTCCTCCTTCCTCAGGTCGGCTCCTACACGTTGAAGTGCCGCCGCCGGACCATCTTCGATGAGCTCCTTGACCCCTCTCCACTCCGGTATGCTCATAGTCACCCCTAGTAGCTAGTACGCTCACTCTTTGGGTGAATGCGTTGCTAAAACGCAATTGCCATATTTCATGTGGTTCCTCCTTCGCTTCACCTCGCCGCGCCGCCACTACACGCCATTCTGGCCATCGCCGCCGGCACCATCGGGTGCACAATAGGGTAAGGATTCCATTTTGGCCCTTCACTAGTGCCGCCATGGCCTCCTTCGCCGGCGATTAGCCGGAGAAGCTCACAGTCGGGAGCACTATGTATTGTCGGAATTAGACCGACACTGTAGCTCGTGATTAGAACGAAATCTCTATGATTAGGACATATTTAATGCTTAGCCTTAGTAAATGATCGGTTAAATGTTCTAATGTTCCTTTGACATGTGGGCCCGAGAGTTAAGTGCATAGTGAACCGCACCATGGTCCGTGGACCAGTGAACCACTATGCTGTGGACCTTCTTTCAGTGTCTGAGGCTAGCAACAACTCGGGTATACAAAGTATTTAATCTATTTAAAAATTCCAAAATGATTATTTGTGCACTGTAAATTGTTTAAACTTAAAAAATGCATAAGTATTTCATTTTAACTCCAAATTGGATTAAACCAATTTTGTTGGTTTCCATTTTTAATGTACATTAATTTAGAATGGGTTCAAAACATTTTACTATCCCAGAAAATTTCAAGGTTCGAATTAAATTCTGGAATGAGTTATTTTTACACTGAAAATGCATTTAACTTCAAAAATCAGTTTTGTTGGTTTCCATTTTTATTGTACTTTAACTTGGAATAGGCTTGAAGCTTGTTACTGTCACAAAAAATATTGATGTTCTAATTCTTTGTGCACTAATGGTATAACTTTGAAAATGCATAGAAAATTCATTTTTACTCTAAATGAGATTATTCAATTTTTATTGTTCACAACATGTTATGCTCTGTCTACAATAAAATTTTCATATCCTCCACCTTTCTGGAATTTTTTTTCCAAAACATTTAATTACAGCTACAGTAATCGATTGCGTTTTTTCTAGAATTTCTTCTCCGGTTGATTTTCGTTAGGGCATAGCTCTCACATGCAAACTCCAAATCAAATAATTTTTATTTCTAAATTCATATAAAATCATTCTCTACCTACTGTGTAAATTTCATGCATTTAGGACAAATTTGAATTTTTGGTTATTTTCGACGTATTCGCTCTTATTCGCTTTTCGTGTTAGATCGGTAAGTTTCGAAGATTCGAATATATACGAGAGTGATCCTTATCGGCAAGTGGAATATCTCTAGCAAGGCAAGTAGCCCCCCTGATCATATTGCTCCTACTATGTTTTATATAATTGTCTTGCTTTGCAACTGTATGTATGCATGTTCTATTTGAAGTTTAATTTCTCGATAAAGGTTGTTAATCCGAATAGATGCA
Source organism: Phyllostachys edulis (assembly GCA_036346405.1). NCBI lineage: Eukaryota > Viridiplantae > Streptophyta > Magnoliopsida > Poales > Poaceae > Phyllostachys > Phyllostachys edulis. The sequence continues at coordinate 51,348,764 of CM070560.1, forward strand.
TGAGCTGTAGGTAAATGTTTACCATTGCTTCTAAGCCAAAGTTATTATTCTTTCTGGTGAATTAGAGTCTGATGGATGAGTTTTGGTCATCTATATATTGTATACGAGTCGTGTCGCTTAGCAATGCTTAGAATGGTAGAATAGGGATCATCACTTCGGCGATGGTCATTATATCATCACTTTAATTACTTGGGTTAGGGTACTTATGTATGTATTGTATGTAGAAAGCTAAAACTGAAAATAAAAAGATGAAGACTTTGGCACATGGTTAGATGGTGTGTGGTTGGGTGTGTGGTTGGTGCCCGAGTCAACAAGGACCGAATATCTTGTCCCACTGAAACAAGCACTATTGTGTGCATCCACATGAGGGGATTGTGGGGCCTCTCTTGACTTAGTACTTTGGGGGTGTGTTAGCTCTGAGTCGCGGTCGTAGTTGTTTTGGGTGAAAAATTATTCTGTTGTTGTTGGGATTGTGCGAGGTGGGATCCAGGTAGGTTCCCTCGTCTCAGGAGCATCGGCAGTTGCTGAGGCTGGGACAATGACTCCGACACAACGTATGGGTCCTCCGTGGGAGCCCGGGATGGGTGGTTCGTGGAGGGTTAACCCCCATATGTACGGCTCTTAGTTAACACACACCATTGGAAAATATCTCGTCGGACTTAGCTCTGCCGACATACCTTCGAAAGTGTGCTCGATAGCTTGGCAAAGGAGCGGTCTGGTGTGTGGGTAAAGTTGTACACCCCTACAGGGTTTAATCTGTTAGAATAGCCAAGTCCTTGGTCATTGACACGCTTGGGGAGGTCTTTCAAGAGTTAGACTAAAACATTTTCCATAAAACTTGAAATCAGGTTGTACGAATGGGAAATTTATGCTATGTTGTACGAATGGGAAATTTATGCTATGTTGTACGAATGGGAAATTTATGCTATGTTGTGGTGGCTATTGGGTAGCCACTTCTAGTATGTTATTTATGTTTATAATGTTGTCTCGCTATTATTTGAATGAATAAAAAATAGATTTGACAAAATGCTTTACAATCTATTACTCTATTGCAAAGAAAACTGTTTTATGCTGAAATCTACTTAGTGTAGCAGCCTTTCCTTGATACATGAATGCATCTAATTATTCTGTTGTTTGTAAGTCTTGCGAGTACAACTTTATACTTAGTCGTATTGTCCACTTGTTCAGAGGAGGTTGATCCCCAAGGGGTCAGCTATTGTGAGACCGACTTCGGCTCTGGCGACTAGCTCGGCATTTCTGGTCGGTTGCCTTGTGGATAAGGGCAGCCGGTTGGCTTTTGTTTATTGCCATCTTATGGCTTACTTTTCTGCTGCGAACTCTTTACTTTGCTGTGATATTTGGCGGTCGGCCCTATGTAATAACTCTAAACTTGTATGTCTTTTGTGTTGTAAACTATGTTGTTATCGGTATTGTAATAACTTGTATGGCATTGATGATGTATTTTGTGAGGGTGTATGTATACCGCTCCTGCGAGGTATATAATACACCGAGAGCGGGAAAATTGCTTCTCTACTGCTATCTTTCGTACCTTGTTTTAAGTGTTGTTGCTAACCCAATTCGACGGAATAGGATGGCTGGACGAATAGGAGTGGTCAAGGTCTGCAACCTGGCAGTGATGAGGAAGTCCCTCCTTCTCCCACCATGGCCGAGATTCTCGCTCAAATCAAACGGAACCAGATGGATCAGACACGGATCATCGAGATAATTGCTCGGAACACCTCTGCTCCAATGGGCGCCTCTGGATCAGGAGGAAGAGGTGGGCATCAACTGCAGGGAGGACTCGCCGAATTCCTCCGCACGCAGCCACTGACCTTGTCCCGATCTGAAGATCCTCTCGACGCAGACGACTGGCTTCGTCTCGTCAAGAGGAAGTTGAACATCGCGCAGTGTTCGGATCATGAGAAGGTGCTCTTCGCCTCTCATCAACTGGAGGGCACAGTGCACTCGTGGTGGGAAAACGTTCTCACCATGCAGCCCGCAGGCCGAGCCGTCACTTGGGAGGAGTTTCGTACTGCCTTCCGACGGGCTCACGTGCCTGCCAGCTTGATGAAGCTGAAGAAGAAGGAGTTTCTTGCGCTCAAGCAAGGGCGCAAGTTGGTGCCGGAGTACCCCCATGAATTCAACCATCTCTCCCGCTATGCTCCTAAGGATGTGCCTTCTGATACCGCCAAGTAAGAGAAGTTCATGGACGACTTGTCCGAGGAGGTACAGGACACGCTATCTGTCGTTGACTTCCCCGACTTTTAGATTTTGGTCGACAAGGCCATTGTCGCTGAGCACAAAGGGAGAGCGCTTGATGAGTCTCGTAAGCGCAAGAGGGAGGCCCAAATTTCAACGAGGGGTAGCCTTCCTCGTCCCCCAATGCCCGTTTTCAAGCTCCACTACCACCGAGGCCGCCGTCGGTTGTGCCTCGCCCTCCGCAGTCGTGTTTCAACCACAAGCACCTATGGGACAGCAAGGGAACCTCCGCAATTTGGCTACCGGGGTCACTTGCTTCTACTGCAACAACAAGGGGCATTATGCGAATAACTACCCTAAGAAGACCGGAGTGACCCCTTGCCCTAATCCGGAGCAAGGGCAAGGAAGTGATCCTCCTCAAGCTCAGAAGCCTCTCTAAAAATGAAAGAGCTTGGGATGCAGTCGAGTCAATCACATCTCGGCCGAGGAAGCACAGGAGGCACCCGACATTGTGTTGGGTATGCTTCTCATCAATTCACATCCTACTACTGTTTTATTCGATTCAGGAGCTTTGCATTCTTTTATATCTAAGTCCTTTGCTACAAATTGTGATATTCAAATTGTTCATATGCATGTTCTTTGATTATCCATTCTCTGGGGTCGGAAATGAGAGCTGAACATGAGTGTCGGGACGTATCGATTGACATCGAAGGAGTGGGATTTTTGGCAAATCTTATCCTCCTCAATTCAGTGAGTTTGGATATGATACTTGGCATGAATTGGTTGTTCCAACATCAGGGACAAATCGATTGTGCCAAGAAATTCATCTCCCTCACAAATTCCTCCGGCGAGCAAGTTGGATTTGCGCCGGAATTGAAGGGACCGCATCTCTTCGCGCTTGAAGCAAAGACAACTCTGGAAATTCATGAAGTCCCAGCGGTGTGTGAATTACCATATGTGTTTCCTGAATAATTACCTAGGATTCCTCCAGCCAGGGATGTCGAATTCGTCATTGAGTTGTTGTCCGGTACTGCCCCGATTTCGAAAAGGCCATACCAGATACCTCCAAATGAATTGGAGGAGTTGAAGAAGCAACTTGGTGAGCTACGAGAGAAGGGTTTCATTCTCCCAAGCTCATTTTCTTGGGGATGTCTGTTAATCTTTGTGAAGAAGAAGGACAAGACTCTGTGCATGTGCGTTGATTACCGTCCGCTTAATGAAGTGATGGTGAAGAACAAATACCCGCTGCCCCGGATCGATGACCTTTTCGATCAAATGACCGGAGCTCGAGCATTCTCCAAGATTGATTTGAGATTGGGCTATCACCAAATAAAAATTAGATCTGAAAATATTCCAAAGACGACTTTCTCTACTCGCTATGGACTATACAAGTACACCGTCATGTCATTCGGCTTGACGAATGCTCCAGCCTATTTCATGGCACTTATGAATACGGTATTCATGGAGTATTTGAAAAAGTTTGTCATGGTTTTCAATGATGATATCCTCATCTACTCGAAGAATGATAAAGAGCATGCTCAACATCTGAAGCTAGTGTTGGAAAAGCTGCGTGAGTACCGGCTATACGCAAAATTCAGCAAGTGCAAATTTTGGTTGGAAGAAATGGTATTCTTGGGCCATGTTCTTTCAGCGGGAGGCGTAGCCATAGATCCTAGCAAGGTCCATGATGTGCTCTAATGGGGGCAGCCTAAGTCCGTAACCGATGTGAGGAATTTTCTCGGTTTAGCGGGCTACTATCGTCACTTTATCAAGAATTTCTTTAAGATCGTGAAGCCAATGATGGAGTTTCTCAAGAAGGGCAAGAAATATTTATGGTCTGCTGATTGTGAGAAGAGTTTCCAGGAACTCAAGAAGAGGTTGACCCCAGCTCCAGTTCTCATTCTTTCCGATGTCCACCGAAGCTTCGATATTTATTGTGATGCTTCTCGTCAAGGACTCGGTTTTGTTCTTATGCAAGAAGGCAAGGTGGTGGCTTATGCATCAAGAAAATTGAGGCCTCATGAACTCAATTATCTAACTCATGATTTGGAACTAGCTGCAGTGGTCCATGCGCTAAAAATTTGGTGATATTACCTCATCGGTAATCGTTGCGAAGTGTATTCAGACCACAAAAGTTTAAAATATTTGTTCACCCAACCAGATCTAAACCTTAGGCAAAGAAACTGGTTGGATTTGATCAAAGATTATGATATGGAGCTCTAATATCATCCTGGCAAAGCCAATGTCATTGCTGACGCACTCAGCTAGAAGGTCTATTGCAATACCTTGATGATCATGGAGCAGCAGCCCGCGCTCCACGAGGAATTTCAACGGCTCAACTTAGGAGTGGTTGAGCATGGTTTCCCCGCTGCCATGGAGGTGCAAACAATCTATTACTCTGTTGTAAAGAAAACTGCTTTATGCTAAAATCTGCTTAGTGTAGTAGCCTTTCCTTGATACCTGAATGCATCTAATTATTCTGTTGTTTGTAAAACTTGCGAGCACAACTTTGTACTTAACTGGATTGTCCACTTGTTCAGAGGAGGTCGATGCCCAAGGGGTCAGCTATTGTGAGACCGACTTCGGCTCTGGCCACTAGCTCGGTGTTTCTGGTCGGTTGCCTTGTGGGTAAGGGCAACCGGTTGGCTTTTGTTTATTGTCATCTTATGGCTTAATTTTCCGCTGTGAACTCTTTACTTTGTTGTGATATTTGGCCTGCCAGCCCTATGTAATAACTCTAAACTTGTATGTCTTTTGTGTTGTGAACTATGCTATTATCGGTATTGTAATAATTTTATGGCATTGATGATTTATTTTGTGAGGGTGTATGTGTACCGCTCCTAGGAGGTACATAATACATCGAGAGCCAAAAATTTTAGTTTGTGATGCTAGGACCAATTGGAAAGTTAAGTATTACAAGTTAAATCACACGGCGACTCTAACAATATTGGATTTGAATATTTCCACAGAGGGAGAAACCAGCACGGATGTGTGCGCATACATCGGAGCTGAAAAACTAAAGATACTTGCCCCGTAATTGGAAGTAGCGGTGAGCAAGTAGAAGCATTAGAAGAATTGCCGTATGAAGAAATAGCTATAAACTATGTGACCATAGGAGAATCTATGAATAGGTCAACAACCAATGTCGACATTTATTTTGCAAAAAAATTGCCACAATCGTGAATGTCGAGCCAGAGCCTGCATCGCTCATTGAATGTAAAAAAAGATCAGATTGGGAAGATTGGAAGAAGACAATAGAAACATGTGGATATCATGGGGATATGTGCATGATCTTAGGATGATGATATAATGGGCAATGGCTTTTGCGGTTTGTCGAATCAAACGTTTTCGGCAAAGTGTCAGTTCTGTCAGGCCTCTGGCGGTCTGACCGACCATGAGGGTAGTTAGACCGGCCATGCTCCGGGTGGTTTTTCTAGTATTTGCACTAGCGGTCCGACCGGCCAAGGTGGCGGTCAGACCAGCCAGGGGGGCGGTCTAACCGACTACTCCTGAGTCGTCGGACCGGCTATTTAGGTAACCTTAGATTTTGGAGCTGGGCCAAAAATAGAGGCTGTAGGCAAGAGAGAGGATTCTTCTGCACTAGGTCTCATATTTTTTGGAGTTTCCAATCAAAAGTTCTATTCATTTCAAAATTCCAGAGAGGTTCGGATTTCCAGGAGTGGAATTTTGGCTAAGTCCCAAAGTGGTGGTCAGACCAGCCTTCAAGCGGCGGTCAAACTGGACAGGGGGCGGTCAGACCGGCCAAAGTGGCGATCTGACCAATTTTTGTGATGTTCATCGGCCATTTTGGAGTTTTGGCTTTGGAATAGGTCAAGTTCATGGGTTTCATCTCATATGTGTTGCATGATGCATGTTTTGACTAACGTGGGTCAAGTTGTGAAGAACTTGTTCCCAGAAACAATTTCTTGGTCTATTGCTGTGCAAGTTGTTTGGAAGTCAACAACGGTCAACGGCGAGGAAGATCGGGACTAAGCTTGGAGAGCTGAGGTTCAGAACGATCGAGGATGCCGGGTGAGGTCAATGGACTCAAGCATGGCACGGATTGGACAAGAATGACCGAACGGGCAGTTCGGTGCGACGGGTTGGATCAAATGGCGCGGGGGTCGGTGCAAGTGCCTTGGTAGTTTCGATGGGAGCCGGGCGGGAGAGACTTGCCGACATGATGAGAGCCGTTGATCAACCTACACGTGGCGAAGCAGGTGAGTGCTTCATCAAGATTGGACTCGGTCCATGGAGAAGGATCGAGAAGGGGTATTTTGGTAACTTCACCAAATACCGCCTTGATGACCTCTTGGCTAAACCGCGGCGCAAGGTAATGCAAGGAAAAGCGGTTTAGGTCAAGCAAAGATGAAGACGGCGCTTTGAGATGCATGCGTATGTTAAACATGTTTGTGTGTAGGCTTAACGTGTGCCTGGTTGGAATATTCCCTAGATGTTAGCCTCTAGTATAAATAGAAGGGGGTGCTGGTCATTAGCCACGAGCACTTCATTGAGAAAAACCCTAGTTTGTTTTAGGGTTTTGGAGAGAAGGAAAGAGAGGTTAGGGTTCTAGAGATTGATTGATCGTGTGCTCATGTATTGAGTTTTGTCCTCTAAGTTGGAGTGGCTATAAACATCAATTCTCAACCATAAATCAATCCAAGCAAGTTCTCAAAGATGAGTCTCTTTTGCTCTTGCCTTCTTTTTTGGATGATTTGGAGTTTTTGATGACCCATCACTTTTCTCTTGAATCGTTGGGTGTTCTAGCTTGCTGTGATGTGTAGAAACCCTTCTAGGATCATCTTGAACATCCTTTACTCACGAGCAAGGTTTAGATCGCGTTTTTCGTTTTGACTCGGTTTTTAACGTCCTTTGTTCAAACTGAAAAAGGTCAGGACTTTGGCATAGATCTGGACGATCGTTGCTTGGAATAGGTTCCTGATATCCTTAGGAAGGTGTGTCTCAAATTTGGAGGAGTTTGGTCGTGTAGATCAAAAGTTAGATCGATTTGTGGTTTTGGACGCAGGCTGTTTTTACTGTTCTGGAAGAAATCGGTCAGACCACCTGTATAACATCGGTCAGACCACATCCCGGTCCGACCGCCTCTTCAACGTTGGTCAAACCGATCCCGAGGTTTAGATTTCCAGTTTTTTGTATTTTGCTTGGGGTTTTGATTTGGATTCAACACAAGTCCTCTGTAGTACTTGCTGATTGATCTTCATAGCTTCATAGCTATTGAAGTGAAAATCATGTTAAATTCAAACTATGTGAAAAAGGATTCGTGCTCCTATTCAACCCCCCCTCTAGTCGCCTATTCGGTCCTACAAAACTGAATTATTATCTTGTAGTAAAAGAAAGACGTTTGGGCCTATAAGTCGTACGCCTCCCCATGTGGACTCCGTAGGGCATAAGTGGGTATTTATTCGAAAGTGAAATGAAAATAATGAAGTTGTAAGACATAAAGCATGGCTTGTTGCACAAGGTTTCACTCAACGTCCAGGGGTAGATTATGAAGAAATCTATTCCCCAGTCATGGACGGAATTACCTTTAGATATTTAATCTCAATAGCAGTGAATTTGAATTTAGAAATGAAATTGTTGGATGTGGTAACTGCATACCTTTATGGAAACTTGGATTTGGACATTTATATGAAGGTACCTGAAGGTATCCCTATCCCAAACCATGACAGAGCAAATAGAAATATGTACAGTGTGAAACTCAGAAAGTCACTATACGGACTTAAGCAATCAGGCAGGATATGGTTTAATCGCTTGAGTGACTTTCTATACAAGAAAGGCTACACGAACAATAAGGTTTGTCCCTATGTTTTATACGATGATTCCAGAATAGATTTTGTATAATCTCAGTGTATATAGATGATCTGAATATCATCGTAACCTTGGAAGATATTAAGGAAGCAAGCTCTTCCCTAGAGTCAAAGTTCGAAATAAAAGATTTAGGCAAAACCAAATATTACTTAGGCTTGCAGCTTGAGCATGCTCCTGAAGGGATATTAGTGCATCAGTCAGCCTATACTCAAAAGGTGTTAGAAATGTTCGGCTTTGAAAAGGCATACCCTTTGAAAGTACCGATGGTCGGGAGATCTTTATAGCAAGACAAGGATCTGTACAGATCTAGAGAAGAAGGGGAGGAACTCCTGGGACCGGAATTCCCATACTTAAGTGCAATAGGAGCACTCATGTATTTAGCAAACTGTACTAGACCGGACATTGCATTTGCCGTAAATCTATTAGCAAGGTATAGTGCAGAACCTACCAAAAGGCATTGGCAGGGAATAAAGGACATCTTCTGATACCTCCGACGAAGTAAAGACCTTGGTTTGTTCTACAGAAAGAACCAAGACCTGACCATGACTGGCTATACAAATGTCGGGTAGCTGTCGGACCCGCATACAATCAAGTCGTAAACAGGCGATGTTTTCCTGTGTGGTGGAACTGCATTTTCATGGAAATCGTCTAAGCAAAGTCTTGTATTGACTTCGATGAACCACTCAGAAATCATAGCAATGTACAAAACCTCACAAGAATGTACTTAGCTTCGGCAGATGATTCACCACATCCAGCAGTCGTGTGGATTGAATACCGCGCAAACTCCCACCATTATCTATGAAGATAATGCAGCTTGTGTTGCACAAGTGCAGATGGGTTATGTGAAGAGTCGTCTCACAAAGCATATCAACCCCAAGTTCTTCTATGCTCATGAATTGCAAAAGATGGATGAAATTAAAGTACGGCATACTAAGTCATGTGAAAATTTTGCAGATTTATTCCCTACGTCACTTCTAGCATATACCTTTGAAAGGTGTATACGTAGAATTGGAATGATGAGACTTAAAGAAGTGCATAACTCAGGGGGGAAATCTTCATGAACTCATTATTAAAACTTGATCACGAAGATCAAGTACCTAAAGAATAAATCATGAAGATTAAATGAAATTGGGTGGATTATACTCTTTTTTACTTGACGAGTTTTCCTGAAGTTTTTCTGCTAAGGTTTTTAATAAGTCAATTCGTGCAACGCAGCAGAACATGTATCATGTACCCTTTCTCCAAAAATTTTCCACTAGGTTTTTGTTGAGTTTTGATAAGGCATAAACATGTCGGATGAGTGCCCAATGAGAAGTGTTAGGAAACCTGGACCTGTACCTTGCAGGCCTGGCTCATAGTGAGCTTCTCATGTGCCTATAGTCTATATATAGGAAGGGACCCTAATCATTGCACATACCTTTGAGCATAAGAGAAATAAAGAGAAAGAAAGAAGTTTCACATATCTCCGTATTCAATCTACTTTCTGTACTTATACTATTATGTATAATTCTTCTACAAGTTATCGATCAGACTAAACTCGCCAGCGACGATTTCTCAGCAAAGATAAAGCGCCGCTACGAAACTAATTTGACGCGGCCACGGCTGATATCGGAGGAGCAGGGGCAGCACGTTACAGGCAAAGATAAAGCGCCGCTACGAAACTAATTTGACGCGGCCTCGGCTGATATAGGAGGAGCAGGGGCAGCACGTTACAGGCCCACAAATACGCCCACTCGGCCCACTCACGTTCGTTCGAGGAATTAATAATAGCTTCAAAAACCACACTGGTGCATGCATGCATGCATTGAAATGGCTAGAGCACTTACACGGTTGATTTCTGTAATGAATCGCACAAATAGAGATCTTAGCACGCATGTGCATGCATGCATTGAAATGGCTAGAGCACTTACACGGTTGATTTCTGTAATGAATCGCACAAATAGAGATCTTAGCACGCATGACTTAGGCTGTTTTCAATGAGCAATTATCTTAGTGTAGTTTCTTAGTGCGTAAGGAGTGTTAGCATACTATCTTACTAATGCATGATTTTTTATGATGTAGTATCTTAGGTTGTTTTATTTAATTACATGCACGAGTATACAATAAATTTTACGCGTTGGATTTCGAGCCCAAACTGGTATCTAAATTAGATACTAGAGTACTATCTCTCCTCCTTAACTATGATGCCACATCATCAATTTGTCTACATGACATACTTAAGATACTAGTTAAGGTGGAGCATTGAGAGCAGTCTTAAGGAATCGTGGTGCGTATTGAGCCAAGCCAATGGCCCATTATGCATGGAGCCCCATCATGTTTAGCCCGCGTATAGAGCATGTTTGATTGAAGCATTTTGCTGGCCAACTGCCCCATCATGCCCAGCGTACGACTGTGGCTTCGGCACGATATCAACCAAACATCTATCTCCGTGTTTGCGTAAAAATCATACTCCTGCATCACTTTTCTCAGCACGACTCGACTCGAACCAAACAGTCCCTTAGTTTCAGGGAATGCAACGGTTGGTCGGTCCCTGCACGTTCAATTGATGTAGTACCTGGCATTTATTCGTGGGACTACAGGTTCGTTCGGTCGATCCGTTGATGGTTTTAATTGGAGAAACCAATTAACCAACCACCACTCCCTGTCACCGATGAAACCGGAGGCTCAAGGGCAGGGCATGCAGTACGGACTGCAGGTGGAAGAAGCTTTCGAAATGATTATGGTGATGATCGATTATGACCAAGTACTACGTACTACTTGTAGATCAGCAGACAACAGTGCTTCTCTATATTACTACTCGTGTTTAATTTGTCAAAAGAAAGTTTAGTGCTTGCGAGCTTTGGTTCTAAGGAACTTAATTGTTTGGCACCAGGTAACGTGTCAACTCACTTCATTCGTTCCTTCACAATTAATTGGTGTGCGTACTTCTATGCGTTACACCTTTCATGCATGTACTCCTAGTACCATATGTAACAAGCAAATTTTAAGAGTTTGTATGCATAGGCTAAGGCACGGTTCAATTCCTGTGTTCTAATTGGGGCCTACGTCTGATCGAAATGGTTGGCTAGGTACGTGCAACTTCCGCAGATGATATGATTAACAAGGTGCCTTTTCGATCCCGACATGCATTGACCCTGATCCAACGCACCTGTGCAGTGCAGGACAAGAAGGATATTGAAAATTACTAGTTGATTTGTTGCCCTCTCTGTCGGGGCAAGCGGCCCCCGGTAAATTGGTTCCTTGTCTGTAAGAGCCGCAAAGACGACGAGGTTGCATCATAACGCAGTCACTCTGCTGTTCCAATCTGACAGATAACCCAATTATTATCTCAACCGGCAACAGTCTCCCAACTAGGCTTGACTATCCTTTACTAGTAATCTAGCTGCTTGGCACCTTTGGAAAGGAACAAGTGATATAGTTAGAAATAGATAAACATATATGCATGAACGGCATTTTCAGAAAGAAAGAAACATGCAGGCATGCGTTATATATATTGGAGGTCGTGTTGTTGGCGACCAAACATTCAACTCGCAACTAAGTAGACACAGAGACAAGAGACAATGAGATGCAGTCCTACAATCTTCTCTCAACTTTATTGATATTGTGAGATTTGGTGTACAATGAGCATAGCCATGCCGGCCTTGTATTCACAGGGAGAAGTAACGACTAGGACTCTAGGCTACAGAAAAGAACTAGGGCTCTACAATCCTATTTAGTTAAGTGTCCACACAAATATAAATTATTATACAACAGAGCATTTTCTAGCTTACACGAAGCACGTACTTACGACCTTATTTTTTGTTAGATGATGAAGCTTGGATTTGATGGGCAATTCATCGATGTTTAAAATACAACTTTGCGCATTGAAAAGTTCGAATATGAAACACGATTAGTAATGAGCAATCAACAACATAAATATGATAACATGGAGTAAGTCAGTTAAAGATCAAATTCTAATGGAGAAAAAGAGACACCGATCCATACATAAATAATACATCGACCCTAACGTGTTGTGTCTTATTTAATTAGAGTACACTCGTGTGTGCACTCAGTAGAAAAGTATGTGTCTGTGCTGATCCGTGAGAACCTAAAGCCTCCGCGAATTTTGTGCGCGTGCGCACGTGGTGTGTGTCCGTACTTTCTAAAAAAAAATACATGCCAGAACATTTTGTCCGACAAAGTTTACACTTTTCATCTCCATTATATTAACTGTTCATCGTTACACATGAGATCGACCGTTAAATCGATCGAACCGAACCACGCATTAAACTTCTCACGCCAAAGCTACGTACAGTACATGGCTACACAGCCTAACAGGCCGGCACGTACATGCTTCCGTGACGTACGTTTAGTATGACACACGCAAAGACGACTAAACCACCGCCTCAACATTTACACTTGTCGCCGCCGGCCTGCTTGGCTACGGCGATGGAGTTCTTGCAGTGCGCGATGGCGGCCTGGATGGCGCTCTGAAGCTCCTCCATCGTGCTCTCCTCCGACGACGTCGACACCTTCGTCGTCAGCGAGCCCCCCACCGAGAGGTGCCCGCTGTTCGCCGGCGACCCCCGCAGCGACGCGGGCGCCGAGGACAGCCTCCCCCTGTACCGCTTGGACGGGCCGTTCCAGCCGCGGCCGGAGGTGAACGAGTGCGGCCTCCGCCGCAGCTCCCGCCTCTCCCTCTCCCTGCCGCTGGAGAAGGACGTGAAGAGCTGCTCCACCATGGACATGTACTTCTTCACCAGCTGCCCTATATCTAGTCCTCCTCGCCTGCTGCTCCCCTTGGCCTGCCGCTTCTTGCCGCTGCTCTCTGCCCTGCCTGTCGTTTCGCCGCTCTCGCTTCTTCTCCACGTGCCGACGCCGGAGAAGAGAAGCGAGAGTCTCTGCCTGGCCTTGTTGGCGCTGATGTTGTCGTTGTTGCTCGTGCTTGGGTGTTGGAGCGCGCCGTGGTTCGTTGATGTCGTTGAGTAGCTGCTGTGGCTGAGGTCGCTGTCAACGCGGCCGACGGGGCGGGACATGTCCGTGCACGCGCCGGCCGGGGTGGCCGGCCGTGGAGGACGCACGGTGTCGTCGTCGTCCGTGGTGGGGGAGGGGAAGCTAGCTGGGAGTAGATGCTAAAGGAGAAGTGGTGGGAGAAGGTAGAGGGGTGGTGGTGGTGGTGGGGGAGGGGGAGGGATCCATCGAACTGTGCAATTATTGGCTTGGATTCCGATCATGGTGGTGGCTATGGCTTTGAGATGTAGGGTTTGTGTGAGTGCACGTGTGTGCGTGAAGCGGGTGCATGGCCAGCGACAAGATTAGCGTGCCATGCATGGTAGTCGCAGTATCTACTATAGATGGGAAGTTATTGAGGTAAGGATTTGTTTGGTTAAACTAAAATCCATGCTCAACTCCGTGGATAGACTGGAATTTTAATTCAAATTTCTGGTCCATTCACATAGATCTCGATCGGAAATCGACTTTTCAAAGAAGCCATACGGGATTGCAAAGGAGAGAGAGTTCATTTTGTTCAGTGTAGAAGTAGACTAGTATGTTACTAGTCGATGCAACTGTTAAGAAACTGGGCCCAAGCTAGGCAGGTCAGGCTCATGATGGGCTCCTCATCCACTCTGTAGACTATATAAAGGGGGAGGACCCCCAACCATTGTACGTGCTATTGTGGAAGAGAAATAAAGATAAGAAAGAAGTCCCCTCATATCTCTGTGTTCAATCTACTGTTTGTTCTTGATTGTTCTGTATGAATCGACTTCCGTTTACGAGGTGATCGCTCGGACTGGACTCGATAGTGACGGTTCCTCAACACGTTATCAGCATGATCGACTCCGGCCTACCTTTAGGCCTACTCTACTCGGATCGAAAGGTAACCGTCGATGCATGACGCTCATAGATCGAATCACTTTTCTAGGTCACTTTCAATTTTGCAAATTTGGTTTTCTATATTACATCATACAGTGCAAATCCATTCTAATATACCGCGAGCCGACTTGAAGTCGCTGGCACAATGCCGATCGGTAGGTTGCATGAAAGAGTAGATGTTGATTGCACTGTGGATTGTAGATTGCAATTCCGCTCTAGTCTACCGCGAGCTGACTTGAAGTCACCGGCCAAGCCGATTGGTGGGTTGCATGAAAGAGCAGATGAAGATTGCACTGTAGATTGTACATTACATTGCATAAACAGTAAAGGAAAAAAAACCCAACCAACGCAGCCCTATACGGCCGCACCGACGTCGGTCTACCACCGGCCACTAGCATGTGGCCGAGCCGCCACAGCGCGCCGCATGCGCCACCACCGGCCTGGAGCCGAGCCACCGCCGGTCTACATGACCGCCCACACACGGAACCATGGCACAACAAAACTATCACGTAGAGATGCTTTTGTTTTGACGCTTTTATGTCTGTCTCTACGTCGAGAAACACCTCGTATGTAAAGACGCTTCTCAAGACGTTTTATATGACGCCACATAATCTCTTACTGTAGGCAGGCACATATGCATTTACATTTATGTAGAGACAAATCTTGAGACGTTTGAGAATATGCTTGAGAATTAAGAAGACAAAATTTTAGTTATAGAGACGAATCTTGAGACCTTTTAGATATGCCTCTACATACAGTTGAAACATTTGAAATATTAGCATGCACAAATAATAGGATCAACATGCATCAATTGTTAAAACTGTTTGCCTTGCTGTAGATAGTCGTCTGGCTGCTGAGAATCACTCTCGACAATACCCGACTCGTCAAAATCTATTAATCGAGCAAAGCAGCGAATAAGAACGAATAACACCAAATGTAAACAAACTCAATTTCATTCAATCATGCACACAGAAAGAAGAGTTTGAATTTTAAAGGTTTTAGGTGAAAGTTTCAGTCCAAAAGGATGTTATTTGAATTTTCCATGATTTAAACAAGTTAAAGGCATAAATTTTCAAATTAAATAAATATCACGAATTTTCTGGAATAGAAACACATTTGAAATCTATTCCATTTAAAAGTACATTAAAAATTTAAACCAACAAAATTGGTTTCATCCAATTTGGAGCTAAATTCAATTAGTTATGAATTGTCTAAGTTTAATTGAATTTTCAGTTTAAAAGTAATTCATTTCAGATTTACTAAAAGAATTAAAAACTTTTTCCACTGGGCGCTGCTGACCGTGGTCACTGACCGGTCGGGCTCGGCAAAATCATTGACTAGGTCAAAGCTGACCCAGCCTCGGCTGAACGACATCGAAGGTGTAATTGAAATACGCCTGCCCAATAAGTAACACGTATTATCGAAAATTACATCTCCACTAATCAGCCGGGAGGGCCCACTTGTCAAAGACTTAGGGATTCAAAACGGTTTCAATTAAATTTGTAAACTTGATTAGCATCGGTGGGGTCTACAAGTCATACACAGAATTAGAAAGGTTAATTAAGCGCTAATGACTCTGGTTAAATCTAAAGATGCCGGCGGCTCACCGGAAACCTCACGTGCGGGCGCGACGGCGAGAGAAATGATCTGGTGAACGGAGGATGCTCTGGACTCGGGGACGGCACCACCAGGCGCGCAGCGGTGTCCTGAAGTTGATGGTGAGGACGCGGAGTCCGATGGTCGCTGGAGTCGAGCTCGCAACGGCCGGAGGCGGAGACGAAAGCTCGGCTCACGCGGACAAGGCGCTGCAAGCTTCTAGAATACCCGGGGAGGTGTGCAACAAGATCGCCAGGACTCCCGGAGCACGACGCCCAGGTTTATGACTACGGAGGAGGTAGGTGGCGGCCGGAATCAAAGCAGTGGCGGACCACCGTGCCCGACGAAGAACGGCTCGGGCTCCCTCAGTGACGGACCATAACCAAATTAGCTTCGCTCGAAAACTCTATTAAGTGAGGCGATCACAAAGAACCAGACGAAGAGTAGAAAAGCTCACCAGAACACTTAAAAGACTTGCAAGGCCGTGAGCGTCAGAGACGAGGACGACGACAGAGGTCCCGGCGATTGGTTGGCTCAAACGAGCGCAGTGTTGAACGAGGATCACAGTGATGGGGTCATGGATACTCGAGCGACAGTGTGGTGGCAGCTAATCCCACGGTTTCTTCTCTGGCCAGAGGAAAGAAATGGACAGCGAGAACGAGAGAGAGCGAGCGGGAAGGAATGGATAGTCTTAGGAGCTTCACGAAGACTCAGCGACGCTTCAAGGTCGGCCTAAGAGCGTGAGGTGGTGACCGAGGGCGTCGTGGCACGCGGGCGCTGCGCCAACGTCGCACGGCTTAAGTGGCGGAAGGAAGAAGACGAAGACGAAGGTGGGGCCCGCTTGTCAGCTGCAGCGAGGAAGCGGCGCGGAAATTGGCTTGAGCCCGAGTCTGACTCAGGTCCAGCCGAAACGGTGATGCGATTAAGCCAGGACGGGAGACTCGGTCGGTCCGAACGGCCCGATTCAATCTGACCGTCAAAATCAGATCGGACGGTCCACAATGGAGATACATTCGGACAGTCCAAACGGCTTTAGGAATCTGGATTGTTGAAATCAGATCGGACGGTCCAAACACGTTGCATCAACTCGGACTGGTACGAACGGCTTCACACAGATCTGACCATTGAGATCAGATCAAACGGTCCAAAATCGATAGCTAAGATTTGTACTTAGGTTTTGATTTCTGTTTTGACCGAAACAAAACAAGTTTGACTAGACCGTTTAAAATATAAATAAATTTCTAAAAATTCTGACAATTTTTGTGGGTGATCTCAGGTTAACGTAGGACTTGGGAAAAATAATTTTGGTCACTTTTCATATTCCAAATAACATATTTAAATTCCCTTTTAAATCTGTTCTAGCAACTTGGCTAGAATTTTAATAAGGTTCAAATAACTTCTAAAAAATTGAGAAAAATTATATTAATTCGTGATAAATAATATATTATTTTAAAAAATCATTTCCAGAGACTTTTATACACACATTTTTCCGAAATAAAATAGAATCTTGGTTTCAAGTCAAAAGTTTGAATTTTGAACACAAAATTTTGAAACCAAGTGCAAACTCATGAAATTTCACAAAAGTTTTTTAAATTCACATACTTTTATACATTTGAAACACAAACCTAAGTTCTGGATATAACAGTAACAACAAATGTTGTCAAGCTAATTGTGTTCTGATAACTAACACACAACAAATTATTAAGCCAAGCCATCGCCCATAAACACGGTGTGTGGTTGCACGTAAGATTTGGTTCATCACACCACAGACCGGTCCTTATATACCCAGACAGGGCTACACGAATCCAGGACCATTCCCTTTATCAACCTATCACCCGTCTAAGTCCAACACACAACAACCCCCACCCAATAATTCCACAAATCACCAGATGCGAAGATCTAGATATATTCCTCAAATTTCAACATAATTCAATCCGTATAATCCTCAAATTTCATCAAGATTTGATTCAATCCATCGGCCGATGAACTAGCTCCATCAATCACTTTCGGCTACAACTACTAGCATAACTAAGCATCGTTCTACAAATTAGCAAACATTCCCATATAACATATATCTTTAATCATTCAAGGTAAAAGGGTAATCAACATTCAAAGGAGGGCCAATGCAGCAATTGGATATAACTAATTCTACCCATTTGACATACACGTTTTTGAAATAAAGCAATGCATAGAATACTTGAGAAAAACAACATAGATACATTTTCGAAAGTAATGGGAATTCAATATGCATCAAAGGATGAAAAACTGCTTGCCTTTGCTGTGGATGGTCCATGTGCTGCTGCAAATCACTCTCGATCACACTCGTACCTTTGTCAACTATCGAATGAACGAAAACACCGAATAAGAACAAAAACATCCAAAAATTCAATATCATCCAAAATGCATGAAATTCGGCACTAGTGAGTCGGACCTTTTTTGTTCCATCCCGCCTCGCACCGCCGCCTCCTCATCCCGCCGCACCGCTTTGCATCGCTTCGACCGCCCAGCCCGCCTCGCTTTGCTCGCTTTACCGCTTGTTGATCGCTTAGGTCCGCCTTGGACTGGCATTGACCGCCTAGGCGGGCCAAGCGCCTAGGGGCCCGATTGAGGCTAAGGCGCGGCGGTTGCCCTGTGCCCAGCGTTTAGGCGGCCGCCTAGGGTAACACTAATTTTACCATCCAAGTCATGGTAAAATCATGGAGTAGTCATTTCAAGTCATGGTAAAATCAGAGAGCTAGCTAGTCATTTCAAGTCATGGTAAAATCAGCGAGTAAGTCATTTCAAGTCATGGTAAAATCAGAGTAAGAAATATAAATGTCCAAGTCATAGTAAAATCAGGGAGTCACAGACAGTTTTTAATATGAACCGTATGTGATATTAGCTAATCACAGATGGTTCATGTTAAAAACCGTTGGTAAAGTATCTTTAAAATAAAGTAAAGAAGCCAGAATTGGAAATAAAGTTTGGAAGATGTTATCTTTAAAATATTTTTTTTAAAAAAGATTAAATCATAAAAAAAAGTTCAGATATTAATTGTCCCATATCATAACACACATCCCATGAAAAATTTCATAAACGAATATGTCGAATATAAATTTAATCTAGAAAATATCAACACACGCAGATATTTTACAAATACATGATCGGATGGATATTATGTTACTCGTTCTCATCCGCTAGATATTACAGCAAAATACTTGTTTTGGCGCACTATTTTCTTAGTTTTACCGCTTACAAAGAACTTCCCCGCCTTTTCCTTTGGAAATTTTTTCCCTAATACATTATTTTCCTTCCTACGCCTCCATCTCTCGGCCACCTCCCCACTCCCCTTCTTCAACCTCCAAAGAAATCCACGCAGGTTTGCGCCTCCCCACGCCGCCGGTCTTTGCGCCTCTCCCCCACGCAGTGCCGCCGGCCGTCTTCGCGCCCCCCCACGCCGCCGCCGCCGGCAGTCTTGTTCTCCCCACGCCCGCGCTCGCCTTCGTGGTGCCCTCTCCCCAACGCAGTGTTCTTGGCCGTCTTCAAGCCTCCCCCACGCCGATGTTTGCCGGCCGGTGCTACGCCTCCCACGCCAGATTTGGTGAGATCCCATGCCGTCGTGGTGTTCCCATCTCGATCTGGCTAGATCCACCACCGACCGGTCGCCTCCCTACGGATTCGTCATCGCCGGCTTTCCTCACATGCATCCGGACGGAATTCATGTACCAAGTTGAGGCAAAGTGATGCCGGTATCATGTCATAGTATATGGTCATTGCTTCCTTAGTTTTGTGTATCTTTAGCCTATTTTGGTGTTTTCTCTAATTCAGCTTTGATTCCTACTGATTAATATCATATGTTTATTTAGCTCTTTTGTGAAGCTATGGTACTATGCTAATGGCCCGCTTGGAAATGCTCAGATGTTCATTTCACCCTCATGTTTAGGTGTTGTCGCCACTACAAAAAGCCAAAAGAGTCAGATTGCTTGAATCTCCGAAATCGTGTGATTTCTTAGCGTAACGATGTGCCCCTTCCTTCCTTTTCCAGTAAATCATATACCTAATTGCTTAGTGACATGGCCACTATATGTTTGACAGAACAACGAAGTGGTGTATGCATTACGATGTTTCTTCTAGACAACCTTATTTCGATCATTGTTGATGCAAGTTGTGTGCATGAGGCTAAAACATCATTTGTAAAAAAACAGAGGAAGTATAAAGAACATAAGTAACAACAGGTTTATCTAGGGTTGGGGGGTGTTAGTAGAGCGAGGCGACGGCGATGTTTCTGCGGCCGAGTGAGCGGGTGGAGATCCGCCACAAGGGCTACAAGGCGTCGGTGATTCTGTGCACTTTGATATGTAAATTTATTTGTGATTAGCGGAGCTTTACTTGCCCCGTAGATGCAATTTCCTATCGAGTCAACCAAATTACCCGATAATCGATTGACCTTAATGCATGATTTCTTAAAGCTTTTATGAGGTTTAATTTTTAAAAAAAATAGTTGTCTCACTTTGCCTGTACACCAACTGATGATTTTGCTTTTCTTCTATTACTCCTAGGGTTCAATGTTGAGAAAGTTCAGTACAAGAACGTGATGTTTACAGTGTGGTATGTTGGTGGCCAAGAGAAGTTGAGGCCCTTGTGGAGGCATTACTTCAATAATACAGATGGCTTTGTATGTTTCGATTACTTTGTAGTGAAACAACCTTGATAGATGTATGTTGGTCTATACTCTATAGTCATTCTGCTGAGGTATTTGTGGTTGACTTTGGCATGAAATTTTGTTAGTTTGCGTTTATGGACACACCCTCTAGAACTATCTATGCTGCTCCTTCAGTTACTGGATTGAACAACAACGAATACCGATATCTAGGGAAAGGTTATTTGACACCACACTCCCATATTTGATTTGTTAATTCTATCGCTGATTTTGATTCGTAACTTTAGTTAAATATGCAACTTTTTAATGTCACATCGGTTATAACAATACTCTTCTCATTAACATGAGATTTTGATATTCGTGAGCTCAATCGGTTGGCGTGAGTTAGTGGAACTTGCAATTTTGTCAAGGTATGTTGGCTTACCCATCAGTAGCACATTTCCTTCTTGGTTTAGCTCATTTGTTTGCTTTGTCGTTTTTTCTTCCCTCCTTTTTGGGCTCACGCTGGGTCACATCTACCGCAGGCACGAGGTCGACGGCGCTTCTTTGGAGGAGACGGTGCGGCTCTCCGCGCTACTTTGGGGCATCCATGCGCCACCGCCGCCTTCTCCAAGGAGAACTGGAGCCGCCTAAGGCACGCCTCCTCTCACAAGATTTGCCTTCTCTCCCTAACGCCGAGCTTGACTATTCTTGGAATTTGCAGGTGGAGGTTGACTTCTTAATGAGGCTGTTCGAGCAAGTGATCCACGATAGTGTCGCCAAGTTCTTGAGGCACACATTTTCTGCAGATTAGTGGCCTCACACTTTGGTCGTCTCTAGCCTAATCTCTATTGACATAACGACATTTCCGATAAGACACATTTTGAACACTTGGCTTCATGTAACTGGACAATTTGAAGGCTGAAATTTATAGCAAAGTTTCATAATCTGAATTCATAGCATGTACATAAAGACATTTGTTTTTTCTGATTTAGCTGATAGGACAAACTCTTTGTAGAAACATGACTCATATTTACCTTGTCAACATGTATATAATGATTTTTTTTCACAATGTGCCTTTGCATATAAGGTGATTGTGGAGAGGACCAGAGAGTTCAGCTTGTGGAGATGCACAGGACCTGCATATCTTCAGGATGATTTGGACGCCTAATTGCTACTCTCAATGTCAAACGGTCTAACCTCCTGTTAGACATCGTTTTTTCTTTCCATTTGTGTGCATTTGGAGTAGCCCGCTGTGATTGCTACTCTCAATGTCAGATGGTCTAACCTCCTGTTAGACATCGTTTTTTTTTCATTTGTGTGCATTTGGAGTAGCCCGCTGTGTGGCTGTGAGAACACACTATATTTACTCATGTACACTTCTTGTTTGTTGTTAGTTTTTTATTCTCCTAAGCATTAAAAAAAGTCTGTGAACTGTATTATATATTCTATTTTGAAATGTGAGTATTTGTTCGATATAATGAAATGTTGTTGCATATTTTGCGGATATACTTTGATGTGTTTTTACATGAAACTCACAATATTTTGTTTTCTGCCGTTTAAAAATTAACTTGTCATCTTATAATTTTCTAACCAGGACATTTATTTCTTTTTCAACTAGCTTTGCAGGATAATTGAGGACTACAAAGAGAATGCAATGGAGATGGGGGAGCAAATGTATTAGTTTCTCCCTAGACAAAGCTTATAGATAGATTCCAACTATTTAGAAAAAACTTTTCCTGATGTATCTGCACCTTTTTTATATGGATGTTTGATTCAGTTGTGAACTCCACTTGCTGTAAATTCAAATATTTGTTGTTGCTATGAAGTGCATGCATGCTCTATGGTTTTCTTATTTTGCTGATTGTGATAATATGATGCTTCCATGTGAAGACATGTGCTCTACTGTTTTCTAGTTTTTTTGGATGAGGTGGAATGATGTCTTCATATGACGATATATGTTTCCATTCGTAGCAAAATGCGCGAATCAAATTCGAAATAATTTTTTCACAGTAAGATGCCCAAAAGACGCTTTTGCGTACCTAGAGACGTATATAACGTCTCTACAAAATGTGTATAAATTGTGCGCACATGAATTGAATAAATTTATAAAAGCGTCTCTATGTTTGTTGGCACGCAAATCGGATGTGTCTATATCAGTAAAGACGTTATGTAAGTGTATGTACTAAAATGTCTCTACATACATAGACATAAATTTTAACGTCTCTGTAAAGCGTCTTATATCCTGTACATATGTTTTACAAGCGTCTCTACGGTTCTTGACACGGTCCGTGGGGAGGCACTCCAAGGACACTTTATAAAAACGGCTCTACGGTCCTCTAGAGATGAAATAACACATCACTAGCCTATAGATTGGATGTCTCTACATGAATGTTGTGTTGTAGTGGCCGCGCCCTCCGAAGTCGGCACCGCCAGACGGCTCCCCACACAGACTGCACTCGGCACCGCCAAGACGGCTCCCCGCCATGCACCAAATCGGCGCCCCCCCCACACGGGCTTACACTTGCCGCCGCGCCCTCTGCGCCAGCGTTTCGCTGTCCTCCCCACGACGCCAAGATGCGCCGCTGGTCTCGCTTCGCCTCCCACCAAGACCAGATGCGCCCGGCCTGGCCACTGCACAATCAAGCCTTCCCGCCCGCATGGAGCGCCAAAGACCGGCTGCTATGCTAGCCGCCGTCGCCGCTTTTGTAGCGCAAGAATGAGGAGGCCGAGCGGCTACGGTTAAAAGAAAAAACCCTAGCCGCCGGCTAGGCCGAGATGGTCCGGCCAGTGTTTTTGGGCCAGGGGGAGGCCGAGTGGGCCGTGAGGGACATGGCCCAAAACCGGGCCAGGGGTCTGGCCGAAAGAAAGAAAAAAAACAAGGGAGGGAAAAGAAATATCTTGATTTTTGCAAGAAGGCCCTCAGAAATCTAAAAATTGCACGAAAAATTTTCTCAGAACTAAAAATTAGCGGTTTAACCCTCAGAAATTGCAGGATTCACCGAAAGTTCTTTTTCCAGCAAAAAGAGCATCGAGAATTCAGTTTTTGAATATTTTTGAACTTTTGAAGCATGTTTAACTTTGTTATTATTATTTCTATACAATTTATATATTGTATTTACTATTTTGATTATCTGTGATTGTTTATATTGCTTTTAATAACTGAAAATAGCAGTAGATCATGAAAAATGCATACAAAAATACGGGAATATTATGATAATTTTTGCAACCATTTTATGCAAATTACCAGCAGTAATCTTATGAACCCTTTGCATAAATATGTAGATGACTCGCATTACGAACCGAGAGTTCGAAGAGCTGGCCTAGCATGGCCAGAATTAGTTGACTTGGGCATCAGACGTTGAGATCGTACTTGGGGCCAAGAAGCTCTATGGTGCTATTGGACTTGGCACCTCAAAGGATACCACTCCAACTACTGAGGAAAATGATCAGGCACTTTACTTCCTCAGACACCATCTCTACCTAACACTCAAGAATGAGTATATGGCAGAGAAGAACGCACTAGTTTTGTGAACCACACTGAAGAAGTGGTTCGAGAAGCTAAAGTACACCATTCTTCCTCAAGCAGAGCAGGAATGGAACTGACTATGTTTTGCTTACTACAAGACCATTGGGAGTATAATTCTGCATTACACAGAATTTGTACCAGTCTTCAACTCTGTGGTAAGGTAATCACAGATGAGAAGATCGAGAAAACTCTCTCTACCTTTCACCAAAATACGGTGCAATCCGTACGCAACTATCGTCAAGATAACTACAAGGAGTATGCCGAACTGATTGACATCATGCAAGTTGCGGAAGCTCAAGATGAGGTTCTAAGGAAGACCTACATCTCACAGTCGCCTAGTAGCAATGTTGGTCATGAAGTCCATGCTAGTAGCTACAAGGTGAGGAAGCCTCACTCAAAGAAAAGAGGCAAGAAGGGTAAGGTCATGGGTCGCATGGCCAAGCCAAATGCTCAAAATAAGGACAGACAAAAGAAGCGTGATGACAAGCCATATAGCCAGCAGGACCAAGGATGCCACAAATGTGGCACATGGGACATTGGTCACGGGTTTGCCATAAGCCACAGCACGTCATTGATGCATTCCCATCTAATAAGAAGGGCAAAGGATAGCATGAGGCACACCTTGCCATTGTAGGTACGGAGGATCCACAGCCATTGGTTGCACCCATGGATGTGGACAACCCAGTAGCAGCCCCTTCACCCCTTCTTTAGACATTGCAGTGGTCGCAGCCGTAGTTGCTGAAGAAGAGAAGATGGACATGGAGCAGATTTAGGCAGAAGTTTCTTCGTACTTCGCTAATTCGATCTAATGCACACATTACACTTAGATTTTTTTATTATATATAGTCATTTGCAGTTTTATGGTTGTGATGGAACATTGAATTATGGAATAATGGCTGTAAGCTCTAGGAGAGCAAAGCATTAAAATCTTATGATGAGTCCTACAAGGCTTTTTCCTGTATTAATAATAATAAGTTATATTCTATTTTGGAGTATTTTATTTATGTGTGGATTGCTTTCTACCTCATATTAATAAATACTTTATATCAGAACGCGTGTGGCGCCCTATGGAGGAAGTGTGCTTAGCAGATAGCAGCACAACAAATATTATCTTGAGAGAGACGAAGTTTTTTAAGTCAATCAGCAAGAATGCTGGTAGTCTTACGACAATCGCATGCAGCGATACCTGTATAATAGGCTCGGAAAGAGCCACAATTATACTCCCGATGAGCACAACTTTGGTCATTGAAGAAACCTTGTTGTACCTGGAATCGACTATAACTCTCATAAGTTTTAAGGATATTCACGCTAATGGTTTCTATGTAGAAACTAAAGAAGAGTATGGTAAGAAATACCTGCTCATTACAAAGCATGAAGAAAGTGAAAAAGGTGTATTAGAATGAATTCCTTCATATGAAACTGGGCTATACTACACTAATATTAAGGCACCTGCAGCATATACTGTCCTGAAAACCACATTTAGAAGCTCTGAACTTTTCTGTCTCTGGCATGATAGATTAGGCTACCCCGGTCTTAGGATGATGAGAAATATAATTAACAATTCTCAAGGACATAATATCAATGTAAAGAATTTCCCAAATCATGAAGATTTTGTGTGCCCTGCATATGTCACCGAGAAATTAATTACTAGACCTTCTGCTCTGAAAGTGATGAAGGATGAAATCCCTGCATTCCCAGACTGTATCCAGGGAGATATTTGCGGTCATATACAGCCGCTGTCAGGGCCATTCAGGTATTTTATGGTGCTCATCGATGCTTCCTCGAAATGGTCGCATGTATGCTTATTGTCTACGAGAAACCACGCTTTTGCAAAGCTGATCTCGCAGATAATTAAAATTAAAAATAATTTCTCTGATCATTATGTGAAGTCCATCAGAATGGACAACACTAGAGAATTTACTTCAAAGGCAATTCATGATTATTGCATGGCAATGAGAATTACCGTTGAGCATTTCGTACCTCATGTCCACACCCAGAATGGACTAGTAGAAGCATTAATTAAAAAAATTAAATTTATTACTTGACCGCTTTTGCAGAATTGTAATTTACCAACAACATGTTGGGGACACGCAGTCCTGCACACAACAAATCTCATCAATTTTAGACCGTCGGCATAGAACATCTATTCACCTATGCAACTAGCGCAAGGGTCACCACCGAAAATATCTCATCTTCGCAGGTTTGGTTGCAAGGTTTATGTACCTATACCACCACCGTAGCAAACTACAATGGGCCCTCTCCGAAAGTTTGGGATATACGTAGGTTATGAGACTACATCCATAATTAGGTATTTGAACCTTATGACTAGAGATTTGCATACAGCCCACTTCGCTGATAGCATATTTGATGGGGATAGTTTCATGTCATTAATGGGGAATCAACCCCTTGATAAAAAATGTCAGGAAATAATGTGGCAAGCTACGGGAATCTATGCACATGACCCGTGCACTAATGTAACAAATAGAGAAGTCCAGAAGATAATTGATTTGCAAGCATTAGCGAATCAACTGCCTGACCACTTTGGTTATTTGAAGAGCGTGACCAAGTCGCATGTGTCTGCACGCAATGCACCGGAGAGGGTTGAAATACCAAAGAAAATTGAAGGTACCCCTAATCCCGTCGAGAGGCCTTAGAATAAAAGGACGAGAACTCCGGCCCCTCAAATCCTAAGTAACTGGGGACGTCTGGCGAAAAAGGATAAGAAGGACTTGACACAGCCGATCACTGAAGTTCTCTAGAAGCAGAAGGGGAGCCAGTTGAGACCTAGCACCAGTATGGAACCTTCAGTAAAAAGCATACTGGATTTGAACATCCCCATGGAGGGAGACATTAGTATGGATGTGTGCACACACATTGGAGCTGAAAAACTAAAGAGACTTGCCTCCGTAATTGGAAGCAACGGTGAACAAGTAGAAGCATTAGAAGAATCGCCCATGAAGAAATAACTATAAACTATGTGACCTCGGGAGAATCCATGAATAGGACAACAGTCAATGTCGATATTTACTTTGCAAAAGAAATTGCCACAATCATCGATCTTGATCCAGGGCCTTCATCGTTCGCTGAATGTAAGAAAAGATCAGATTGGGAAATTAGAAGAAGGTAGTAGCAACTAAATTATTATCTCTGAATAAAATAGAGATGATTTGGGCCTGTAAGCCACACGCCTTCCCATATGCACCCCGTAGGGCATAAATGGGTATTTGTTTGAAAGAGAAATGAAAATAATGAAGTTGTAAGATATAAAGCAAGGCTCATTGCACAGGGTTTCACTCAACGACCAGGAGCTGATTATGAAGAAACCTATTCCCCGGTCATGGGCGAAACTACCTTTAGATATTTAATCTCAATGACATTAAACTTGAATTTGGAAATGAAATTGATGGATGTCGTAACTACATACCTTTATGAAAACTTAGATTCAGACATTTATATGAAAGTACCTGAAGGTACCCCTGTCCCGAACCAATACAGAGCAAATAGAAAACTGTATAGTGTGCAACTCAGAAAGTTACTGTACGGACTTAAGCAATCAGGCAGGATGTGGTATAATCGCTTAAGCAACTTTCTATGCAAGAAAGGCTACACGAACAATGAGAATTGTCCCTGTGTATTTATACAACGATCCCAGGATGGATTTTTTATAATCTCAGTGTATGTAGATGATCTGAATATCATCGGGACCCTGAAAAATATTAAGAAAGAAGCTCTTACCTGAAGTCAGAGTTCGAAATGAAAGATTTGGGTAAAACCAAATATTGCTTAGGCATGCATCTTGAGCATACCCCTGAAGGGATTTTAGTGCATCAGTCAATCTACACTCAGAAGGTGTTAGAAAGGTAAAGGCATACCCTTCGAAAGTGCCGATGGTCGGAAGATTCTTGCAGCAAGACAAGGATCCGTACAGACCTAGAGAAGAGGGGGGAAGTCCTGGGACCGGAATTCTCATACTTGAGTGCAGTAGGAGCACTCATGTATTTAGCAAACTGTTTTAGACCGGACATTGCATTTGTCGTGAACCTATTAGCAAGGTATAGTGCAGAACCTACCAAAAGGCATTGGCAGGGAATAAATGATATCTTCAATACCTCCAAGGAAGCAAAGGTCTTGGTCTGTTCTACAGAAAGAACCAATATTGGCTATGCAGATGTCGAGTACCTATCGGACCCGCATACAGCCAAGTTGCAAACATGCTATGTATTCCTATGTGGTGAAACTGCAATTTCATAGAAATCGTCTAAGCAAAGTCTTGTATCAGTTTCGACGAACCACTCAGAAATCATAGCACTATATGAGGCCTCGCGAGAATATTCTTGGCTTCGGCGGATGATTCGCCACATCCAGCCGTCGTGTGGATTGAATACCACGCAAACTCCCAATATTATTTATGAAGATAATGCAGCTTGTGCTGCACAAGTGTAGATGGGTTATGTGAAGAGTTCTCTCACAAAGCATATCAACCCCGAGTTTTTCTATGCTCATAAATTACAAAAGATGAACGAAATTAAAGTATTGTATACTAAGTCATGTAAAAATCTTGCAAATTTATTCACTAAGTCACTTCCAGCATCTAGTTTTGATAGGTGCATACGTGGAATTGGAATGATGAGACTTAGAGAAGTGCAGAATTCAGGGGAGGAATCTCCACGAACTCATTATTGAAACTTGACTGCGAAAATCGAGTACCCAAAGAATAAATCCTGGAGATTAAATGAAATTAGGTGGATTGTATTCTTTTTTTTTCTTGACGAGTTTTCCTGAAGTTTCTCGGCTAAGGTTTTTTAATGAGACAATTCGTGCAGCATAACAGAATGTGTTTTATGTACTCTTTCTCTAAAATTTTCTCACTGGGTTTTTATAGAGTTTTGATGAGACATGAATATGAAGGATGAGTTCCCAAGGGGGGTGTTAAGAAACTGGGCCTAGGCCAGGCAGGCTTGGCCCATGGTGGACTCCCCATCCACCCTGTAGACTATATAGAGGGGGATCCTTAACTATTGTACGTGGTATTGTGGAAAAGAAATAAAGAGAAGAAAGAAGTCTTCTTATATCTCTATGTTCAATCTACTATTTGTTCTTGATTATTCTGTGTGAATCGACTTCCATCTACAAAGTGA
This sequence comes from Phyllostachys edulis, assembly GCA_036346405.1. Classification (NCBI taxonomy): domain Eukaryota; kingdom Viridiplantae; phylum Streptophyta; class Magnoliopsida; order Poales; family Poaceae; genus Phyllostachys; species Phyllostachys edulis. The sequence continues at coordinate 51,377,526 of CM070560.1, forward strand.
TCGTTCGAATTAGACTCGACAGCGACGGTTTCTCAACCGTAACAAACCATTTAAGCTCCTCGATAGTGACAGCAAGTGCACTAGTATCCCATTATTTGCAAAGAAATTCATGGTAAGATTTGACGTGCGTGATGACTGATCAGAGGAAATATATCGAACACATGCCACACGTATACGCACAATCTCATATCTAAACTTTGTACTAGTACATTTGCTTAGCAAGAACCATAGCAAATCCCCTAAACATGTTGTAGCTTAGACTGTGACTAGTGTACGTAGCAAGTTAGCAACTGATATGCTGCAGAAAATGTTTTTTTATCGACTGCTTCTAATGACGATCATGAGGGATGAGATCGGTTACAAGGACGTAGCTAGCTGACTAATCAGTAACCACCGGTAGATAGCGACCAACGATCATGAGGGATGAGATCGATTACAAGGACGTAGCTGGCTAATCAGTAACCACCGGTAGATAGCTACCAAAGGGTACGTCCAAGTCAAGTCATGGACTGATGTCAGCCAGTGATTGATTAGATGTGTAGATGCCTCCCTCTTGCGGTGTGTGTAATCGCCCGTTTGGAACGTAGCAGAGCCAAAACATTTGGTTTATCTGCAAGAATTAGTGTTCAGAATGCTGGGTTCCCAATTGGGGCCGACTTGATGCGTTTGTCCAGGCCTTAGCAAGACCGGCCCATATTACTCTGCAGGCTCTTTAACGGCCGAAACTACGAGCCCAGCTCTCGAGTCCCCTCCCGTCTCCGGTACCAAAAAGGCCAGAATCGTGTAGCTGGGCGTGCAGCTGCGCCGGCGGCCGATCGGATCCAGCCGCGTCCACCAGATCGGAGACCGGATCCGCGGCGGCGCCGGACTGCACGCACGGCTTCTGAAGCACAGGAGGCGTGGGGCCTCGACGCCGCCCAGCCCCGGCCGGCTGCTTCTTGCCGGTGAGTTCATCTTCAGCGCTTGGTATCTCTGCGCGTAAATCGTAGTCACGGGTAACTCGTTTACTTGGATCGGTGTCACTTGGTGAAATATAACTCAGGAGCGGATCAGCTCAAAATTGTTTGAGGTGAGGAATTAGGAGATTATTGGGCTGTTGGAAGTTGGAACATTTGGTCATGGTTTTCTCACAAAAAAAAAGGTCTAAGAGGAACATGGCCATCTCGCATAATCGTGGCTTTTGCGTAAAGATTTTAGTCTCCGCCTGTCAGACAACTGATACACATGTAGAGCTTGACTGATTGACTGTCCAATTTGCAAGTTACAGCTCATTACAGTGCATAATTTCTTTTGCAAGTAGAAGTGATACAAAAGATATATGCAGAAATGCAAATTTTGTTCTTAGTTTATATTACCGGTATGAGAATACCACCAAATATAATGTGGAATCCAAAGCAGTGTGAACTTAGTATCACACTTGAATTTGAGGACCTTGCGGTCTAGTTTATAGATGATATACAATTTCTAAGGCTGACTTTTTTTTAAAAAAAAGATCCAGGATTACTTTTTTTTGAAAGGTCAGGGGAGGCTCCCCACCTGAATTTTTTTATATACTAGTACGGCGCGCGCACACACACGAGAGTTTCGGGTATTCAAAGCCCGGAGTCCGACACGGATCTCCTCATCTTCATGCACGCCGCCGTTGCAACCCGCAAGCTGAGTGTCGGAAGGGGTCGGGATCTCTGAGGTACGAAGTGAATGTCAGATGGGCGCAGGTGGCGAGTTGCGGCGCAAGACAGGAAGGATTGGGACAACGACGAATTTCGGTGTGTGCATGTGAAGAAGAAGTGTGGCGATGACGGTTTGGGTGGTTGCAAAAAAAGTGAGGGCATGGATACGTTCACGAGTCATGGGGGGTGGCAGGGCGAGACTGTCCCTGCCAGGTTGGGTTCACGTGTTGGTGAGCCTCGATGAGGAATTTAGGAGAGGTGGGAGAGACCAACCGCGTGTATAGGAGAAATAACATTGTCCCGCTGTGTGGGGGTAAACTCTTTTTTTAGTAGTTAAGATAGAAGCCTAGGAAGGCTTAGGTAGTTACACGAAGGGCCGTAGAAAAAACAGATTTCCAAATTGAGATCACATGTCGATCACGATAGGGCATTTTTTCCATCCAGAGAGTTGCCTCTTCATTATCCACCAGGGTTTTTTCTGTGCAAGTTTGCCTTGGTGTGCAGCCGGTCAGCGGTAAGTAACCAACCAAAGAATTTAGCAAGATGTGGCTGGCATCTTCTATGCCTTCATTGCAAACCTCGCAGTCTTCATTATCCACCAGGGTTTTTTTGTGCAAGTTTGCCTTGGTGTGCAGCTGGTCAGCGGTAAGTAACCAACCAAAGAATTTAACTTGGTGTGCGGCAGGGTTATGCCATATAAACTCCCAGCTAGGGCAAATATAGCCAGTGTCAGAGCGGAGTTTGTAGAGCCAGCTTGTTTGAAAAGTGAGGGAGTTCGGTGAGGAAAGGACACACCGTTGGTCAGACGCGTCAGTCAAGGTAACTGGAACCAGTATGTCTTTTATTAATAGCAGGAAGCAAAGTTACAAGATGTTAGCCGTGGCTAACAAAGATTAAAGAAAGAACCAAACAAAGAACAAACGAAAACAAAAAACGAAAAACGATAGACAGGGGAGCCAAATCGCTACGTCTCGCGATTAAGTCCGACTCGAAATGAATTTGGATCGGGCCTAGTTGTAGAAAAGGTTGTTTCTTACATCGTAATGTATCTGGAGGTCTCAAACAATTCTGCATTCCGCTTTTGATAATTTTGGAGGGAAACCTCTAATATTATCAGTACTATTCTTCTTGGACTTCCATTATTCTTATGTTAATGGATCTATACATAATTATATAGTGGATATGACTAAAGATTTAAATCTGACTTTCCTCTCCAAAAACGAGGACAACATATGTCTTCTTTGTTCAAAAGTTCTGTTTTGTTTGCCTCCCGTCTTGCCTAATGTTATTGTTTTTGTTCTTTTCCAGCCTTAGGACAGTGAACTGGTATCATCCATGCTTCTAACTCGCAGCATGTCTGACCAGAAGACCTACTATGAAGTTCTTTCAGTGAATGAAGGTGCTACATATGATGAAATCCGTGCAGGATACAGGTCTGCTATCCTAAATGTGCATCCTGACAAGTCTCGAGCAAACCCTGATTCACTCGTGTCTTCGGTTGAGCAAGGAGAATTTTTGAGCGCGCAGAAAGCATGGGAGGTCCTACGTGATCCAAAATCCAGAGCTGAGTATGACAAGCAGCTGCAAACATCCAGGCAGAACCTGGATAATATCGCCTATGAAATTGAAGTGGAGGAAACAACCATTGAAAGCACCAACAATGCAATGGAGCTGCTCTATCCGTGTAGGTGTGGAGATTATTTTTCAATCTCGTCATTTGATCTTGGGGAAATGGGCATTCTGATCGGTGGGGATGGAAAAATAGACTTTCAATCATCCGATTGTGTATCAGCTTCTGTTGTCTTGGGATGTGGCTCTTGTTCGCTCAAAACACGATTGGTTATAAATAGAACTTCATAATTGTCTCCAATATGTACTTATCATCTGGAATAGCCCCTCATCCGTTGCTTATGAATAAATAAATATATTTCCAGTTTTTCAGAAATTTGTTTCATTTTAAGCATTATCTGTGTTCCTATCTCGCTCTATCTGTTGAGAGCTCCTGATACCTCTAAATCTGTAATGTGACATTGCTTTAGGCACCAATCACCAACCATAAGATCGAATGTGTCTTTTCTTGTTGTTTCTGTATACGTTATTAAGTTAATTTGAACGAACAATCTCGGTGGATTTATAAATTGCCATGAGTTAGACCTTTGAAAATTGAAAAGAATCCCGATTGAAAATATATTTAAACATATCAAAGAAGAAAAAAGTGTAAAAAGTTTAAGGGAGCTGCTATATAACGCTATACTATTGAAAGCACTTCCAACGGTATAGCAAAGTTTCGTAGAGTTTTACTACAGTGCAGCAAGTTTTATGTAAGTTTCAACGATGCAAAAGTTTCATGTAAGTTTCAGTTTTAGACGATCGAAGTTTCAAAAAGGTTTCAACAAAAGTTTCAAGTAGATTTCATCAGATTCTGCAAAAAATTGAAGAAGTTCTAAAATCTTTCGAAGAAGTTAAAAAAATTCAAGCAAAAGTTACATCCTTGTTTTATGAAGTTTCACTAGGTTTCAAAGAGTTTTAAAATAGGTTTCCAGAAAATTTAAGTGCATTAAAACTTCATTAAACTATATGAAACGCGATGAAACTTTATAAAACTTAATGAAACTTCATAAGACTTGGGATAAAATTTAATGAAACTTGGGATGAAACTTCATGTGACTTGAGATGAAACTTAATAAAACTTCATGAAACTATATGAAACTTGATGAAACTTAGGATGAAACTTGATGAACTTAATGAAATTTCATGTGACTTGGGATGAAACTTAATAAATTATATGAAACTTGATGAAACACGATGAAACTTCAAGAAACTTAATAAAACTTCATGAGACTTGGGATGAAACTTCATAAAACTTAATGAAACACGATGAAACTTCATGAAATTTAATGAAATACGATGAAACTTGGGATGAAACTTCATAAGACTTGGGATGAAACTTCATGAAACATGATGAAACTTGGGATGAAACTTAATAAAAACTCATGAGACTTGGGATGAAACTTCATGAAACATGATGTCACCGCTGAAAACTTGTTTTATAAAAAAAAGATGAAACTCCATGAGACTTGGAAAGAAACATGTCCCCAAAAAAACTCCCAAAATTTTGCTTGATTGGTTGCTGATTAGACCTATTCAATGTGTGTGCTTCAGATCTTGGCGTCTCCGACCACCGGCGCGATCCCAGCGCAGAGGTACGACTGGAAGGGCATGAGGCCAACCGACGGAGAGCACGAGGTCGGGGGGCACGACGGCGGCGAAGGGCACGAGGCCAACGGCGTGTGAGAGCCAGAAGGACGACATGGTGGCACCTTGGCCGAAGCGGTCGGTGCGGGAGCCGATGAGCCAGGGGCACGGTCGCCACGCGGCCACGGCGGCGCCCCACCTAGCGCAGATAGCGCGGAAGCGGACGTGGTCGGCGTCGGAGGGGAGGATGGCGAATACGGCGAACAGGAGGTCGGACGGGAGCGACGACTAAAACTCCATGTTGTTCCCGCATGCCATTGAACGAGGATTGAAGCTCCGAGGAGGAGAGTCCATGACTCCCAGTCTCCAACTTTACTCGTTTGCGCTATCTTGCTTTCAATGAATGAAAGCTCTGTGGTTTCCCCTAAAAAATCGTCTACGCTTCTTTTAAAAACGTGCGAGTGAACTGTTAGATGTGTACCGTTGATACGGGATGGAACGCTATAGCGTTCTATAGTTTTTTCCCAAAGTTTAAATGTGGCATTCCATTATCTTCATGGAGACAACAGATAGCAGATCTAATCCGCCGTAGTGTAATTGAAATAACCTGTATTCAATTAATCTTACTAATAACTTGAACGGCTCACCCTAACAACAGATGACCAGAGGAAATGTTTTTTTAAAAAAAACATTAGAAATACTTCAAAATTATTTATATGCCTCGGAATAAATCCTCGATCTGCGATTTGCTATTGGATAACTTGCTACTCCTTGTATGCCATCTTTTTGCGAAACTGATGCCCTCCTTGCCATCACTGTCACTTTGCCATCGGTTTATTTGTTGGATTAGAACTTGTAGAGATATGTTGTCAATGTAGGCAAATATTCATACTTATGCAAATTCATATAACCTCACTTTTACAATATCTATAATTGTCATTAGATATATGGTGTGGGTGGAAAAACATATATGAACTTCTATTCTTCATATTTTATCGTCCATTATTTTCACTTGTTGGGACAAGGCGCGGGACGGGAGGTCAAACTGGGGCTTAGAATACCTATATCCTCCCTCCACTCGAAAGAAGTTTCTATGGTACGAGGTGCCAAAATATGTTTTATAGAACCCCTCTTACAACAATGACATGTAGTCAGTCATCTCAAAGCAACAAAATCGTTTTTCGCACTTGCCAAAAAGGGGGGGAAATATATCTTCCTAATCTCGTCCTGCCACAGTAATCAAAAATAAATCGTGCAAGAGGCAACCTCGTTAGCCAACAACATGTGTTGTTGTGTTGATACGAATCCCTCGCCAGCAATCAGCATCGTCGCCGAAACGTTGGCGTTGGCGTGCCGCTTTCATGACATGTGAGCCCACGATCGAGCACCACCGAGCCACGCCACCATGTACCCTCGCCGCCGAGCTGAGCGATCCCATGGTGAAATCGATCCATGCTACTGCGCCTGTTAGCAACCTGTGAGCCCAGCTGGCGCCACCCGAGCTACGTCGCCGACTGTCACATATATCGGCTTGAGGGCCTGCTTTGACTTGGGCTGAGCTGGTGGGCCGTGACCGTGGGCCTAGGAGGGGCATTCCGCTCAGGAGTACAAGGGGGCAGCGACTGCAGCAATTGAGGTATCGACGAACAGAACACTGAACCGAGGCTCTTCCTTCCTCCCTCGCCATCGCTTCTTCTTCCCCAATTACTCTTCTCCCCGACCACTTTGCTCCTCCGATTCCCGTCTCCATTGCTAATGCCGCTTCCCATCCCCGCCCAACTCTCCTAATTGTATCCCCAATACTTGTATCCAGTGATGGTATTGCAATATAATACTTGTGCTCGGTGGTGATTTGAGTTCTTCCAATCGGCTACGTAACAATTGGTATCAGAGCCGTCGATTCGTGGGAGTTCCAGTGCGGAGATGGTGTGGGGAAGGATTGGTGGCGGTAGCTGGGACCGGCGGGTGGATTCGAGTAGTGGCGGTGTCGGTGGAGGAGCCACCCGCCACCTGCTCGGCGAAATGCCGAGCCACCAGAAGGCAGCCACGGGCGGCATTCTTCGCATCACCGTGAGCCATGTGCTCTATCTGGTGACGAAGGAGGTGCTACACCAGGTCCTTGAGGCGTACAGCGTGGAGAAGATGTCCATGTTCGAGAGAGTCAACCAAGTGGAGGCCATGGTACAACTCCGAGCATGGCAGGGAGCAGAGCAAGCTCGAGGTGCTTTGCATGGTCGGTGCATCTACGACCGCTGTTGCTTCCTCGACGTTCAACTGGTGCAGCCGACAATAGAACCAGCTTCAACTAAGATGGCGCGGCGCGACGTGGTGGCCTCCGTGTGTGCCCCGGAGGTCGTCGTCGAGGCTACATGTTCCTCGCCACCTAACAAGCCTTCCGCTAGCACCGACGAACCCAAGTCTGAGCCGCTCTCACCGCCTACACCGGGCTGTGAATGGGATGACATGTCTGACGAGCAGAAGAGAAGGTGCTTGAAGATGGTGATTGAGGTGAAGGAGACGTTGTACAATAGGCTCGGGTGGCCATTGTCTTCCCGGACTTCCTCCAATGCCACTGCCCCCGAGGACTCGACCGACACCACTGCTGGTTTGGATGGCGTGGATGCCATTCCTCTCTCGAAAGGGAAGGAGCAGCCTCTTGATGTGCTCGAAGTGGTGCCCATGAAGACGCACGGCTCCTCAGATGATGACCAGCCCCCGTGGGTGACCGCACCAACGTCTACTTCTGTCGCCGGCAAGGACCACGATGCGGTTGCCCCTATTCTGGTTGCAGACGCCACCCTCGTCAACGGCCGTCTAGTCGTGGTCGATCAGCTGGTGGTGTTGTGGCCACATCCGGTAAAGTGTGTTGGGTGGAGTCTGTGGTCTCCCCCTTCCCAAGTCACAAGCATGAGTCATGGAGTTGAAGCACAGGCAATGCCGTGGCCATCCTTCAGGTGGGATCGATGTGACGAGCAGCTGAAGCAGCCATGGCCACCACCTTTGTTCCTCCTAAATAAAGTTGTGTCATCTTCTTGGCCACCAACCCAGGATCATCGGCAATTCGAACAGCGTTGCTACAAATTTCTTGATTACTATCGAGCTCCAAATGGGCATGTGTTCTTAAGTATCTGTGGAGAAGCTTCATGCAATGGGATTTCTAACAACTACTTAGCTGTGATGGCAAAGAAGTTTGGTGCTGCATTGGTTTCTCCCGAGCATCGATACTATGGAAAGAGTTCCCCTTTCAAGAGTTTGACAACAGAAAATCTAAGGTTCTTGTCATTAAAGCGTGCTTTATTTGATCTCGCCGCTTCCGCCAAAGATATCGAAACTTTAAATGCCAAGTATAATAGCTTGGGAGCCGACAGTTCTTGGTTTGTTTTTGGAGGATCGTACGCTGGAGCACTCAATGCTTGGTTCAGATTGAAATTTCCTCACTTAACATGTGGAAGTCTTGCAAGCTCAAGAGTTGTTCTTGCTGTTTACAACTTCACTGACTTCGACAAACATATTGGGGACTCAGCTGGTCCTGAATGCAAAGAAGCACTTCAAGAAACAACAAGACTTGTTGATGGACAACTTCACCGTCAAGAACTCGCTTAAACAGCTTGTTTGGAGCAACAATGTTAGAAAATGATGGTGACTTCTCTACTTATCGGGCAGATGTCAGAGCTATTGTGTTCCAATATGGTAATCCTAAGGTTGCTCGCTTTCAAGTGGCCCTCAAGATCCGTGTGTTCAGACTTAACTTATACTATGGAGACACAAGTAAATATGGCATTTATACAAAAGGTGGAATTGTTACACATGATTCATCCGTATATTCGGGATGATGATAGTTTGGCGGATCATAAGGCGAGGAACTGAATGTCGATCTTCTCATCATGCTTAGTGATGTGGAGGGACTCTATAGCGGTCAACCGAAAGTGATCCTCAATCAAAGATTTTACACACGCACATTAAGGAAAAACATGGGAAGCTAATTAATTTAGGGAGAAGTCTAGTGTAGGAAGAGGTGGAATGCAAGCTAAAGTGGCGGCTTTGTTATTACTACATCAAAGGGCATACCAGTAGTAATTGCAAGTGGATTTACAACAGAAGCATTAGATTGATTGATACCGCAAAAGAAGTAAATGACACCATGACAAAGACGGTAGTGCCCTCCAGATCGCCATCGCCCAAATTAGCCTAACTTGGTATCAAAGTTACATTAAGGGACCGTGGCAAAGCTACCTATTCCTCGCTGATCCGTGGTCGATTTCCTTGATGAACAAATAGGAAGGCCATGCTCTTTCATAGATAGTATTAATAAGATTGTCCGAGGAGAGAAAATTGGTACGCTTTTCCATAACCAGGTGCACATATGGGATGTTTCAACGGCCTCTTTTAATCCAACCCTGGGTCATAGTCGGTGGCTTCAAAGGCTTAGTGATCACTTGGTTGCAGTGAAGGCTCTTGCCTGGTGTCCATTCCAGAGAAATGTGCTTGCCTCTGGTGGTGGTGGAAATAATCGGTGCATCAAATTCTGGAACACACATAATGGTTTATGTTTGAATTCGGTTGATACTGGGTCCCAGGTGCGTGCACTATTCTGGAATAAGAATGAAAAGGAGCTGCTAAGTGCTCACAGATTTGTACAAAAACCACCACTTACATTATGGGAGTACCCGTCAATGGTCAAACTGGCAGAACTTGAAAGCCACACTTCTCGTGTCCTTTCCTTGGTAATGTCTATGGTGACAGTCCTTACACTGAGGTCACCGCGTGCAATGAGAGCCAGCTATGATAATTTGGTGATACAGGCAATGCTAGTACAGCAGAAGCATGGTAGAGATTGCGTTCAAGTCAGGCTGGGCAGAGATGTTCTTCTGGTACCATGGGATCCCGGTAGCAATGGTGACTATTCTTTGTATCGGCTTGGGGTCAAGCCTCATTCAAGGAGGGAGAAATGTCACATATCGGCTTGGGGGCCTGCTTTGACTTGGGCTGAGCTGGTGGGCCGTGACCGTGGGCCTAGGAGGGGCATTCCGCTCAGGAGTACAAGGGGGCAGCGACTGCAGCAATTGAGGCATCGAAGAACAGAACACTGAACCGAGGCTCTTCCTTCCTCCCTGCTACTGCTCTTCTTCCCCAATTACTCTTCTCCCTGACCACTATTCCACTGATTCCCAGTCTCCATTGGTAATGCTGCTTCCCCATCCCTGCTTCCAACTCTCCTAATTGTATCCCCAATACTTGTATCCAGTGACGGTATTGCAATATAATACTTGTGCTCGGTGGTGATTTGAGTTCTCCCAATCGGGTACGTAACACCGACCTGCGTGCCCCCAACACCACAACACACCCACCTCGAGGCACAGTTGATCCATGTCAGCGGGAGCGTGTGAGGCAAGCTTGTATATGCGGGGTCAGCAATGGCAATGACACGACGGATCACACACCATTAAAGACAAGGCAGGGGCAAATCCAACGGGGGGCTTCATTAGGTTGAACTGAAGCCCACCCTCCGGCGCCCGGAAACCACCCCCCACCCCACCCCAAGTCTAACCTCCGGCTGGCCGGCTCCCCGATAGCCTGGCTGCCATGGCTATGCCAAAGAAGAAGAACAGAGAACGGGAAGTGGGAATGGCCGAATGGGCTTGTCGTTGCCGAAGCCCAGCCCAACTCACATCCACCCACCACCACCGGTCCCACACAGCAGTCCCACGAGCACGAGGCCACAATCTCAAATCCCCCAATCGATTCCCCATTTCCCCAACCCCAATCGGCCAATCCTCTAGCGCACGACGCATCTGAGCTGGGCCTACTACCTGCTGGGGTGGGGAGCCACCGCGACACCGTGACGTCGCTGGAGCCCGGAGGAGGAGGAGCCAACCATGTGCGTGAGGGAGGGGCCGAGCCGCCAAGGGGGACCGGGTGGCGCCTGAGCCGGCCGAGGTGGGGAGGCCGAGGAGGACGCTGGGCGGGCGCCGCAGCCGACGCCGAGGAGGCCGAGTGGCCGATCGCAGCGATCGGCCGAGGGAGGAGCCGAGGAGGGACGCCAGACGCCGCCGGATCCCGAAGGAGGAGGAGCCGAGGAGGGTAGCCACATTGTCGCCGGCGTGAGGGAGGGGCCGACTGCTGAGCTACCGACACCGAGGGGGGACCGGCCGGCCGGGGGAGGCCGGAGGAGGCACCGAGGTGGGGAAGTGCTGAGGCTGAGCTACTTCTTGCCTTTGGCAATTTGGTGTGGTGAATGGGGCCAGCGTGGCTGCTCAGCGCCTCTTGCTTCTTGCGTAATAGTGTTGACTCATTGTTGAGCTGTGCTGCTGCTGCTGGTAATATACTCATTACTCAATAAGTAATTTGTTAGTAAGTTTGATATAGCGTGTTATATATATACTTGAGGCTTGTTACAAATTAGTTTAGTGATTTGAGGCTTTGAGCCGTTGAGCCCACCCTCGTTTTTTATCCTGGATTCGCCACTGAGACAAGGGGATGGTCACCAAGGACAAACGGCAAAGCACCGGTTGTCGGCGGTGAGGAAGACAGTACGAAGGAATTCGTAGCAAGAGGCTGAAGGCAAAAGAAAAGTTCGTTTGAAACCCTTAATCTCTTCTGAAAGATCGGAAATCAATTCAGAACTGCTAAATCAGATATCCGACCCTTCTCAACTATCGATACTGTTTAAATTATCTCCTGAGTCCATTTCACTTCAGTTTTAAATAGACGTGGCGGTAGTTTTGATACGTAGACTGGTTTTAACCGATGTTGCATCCTAGTAGCCAATAATTTGCTCATGTGGCAAATATTTTCTAAATCAGCAAATAAAAATTAAAAAATGAGACTCACGTGTCAGCTTGCTCATTCTTCTTCGTCCATCTTGTTTGTGCTCTCTATCTCCCTCCCTCCTCTCTCCTCCAAAGTCCCAACCGTGCAGCTGCAAACTCCGTCGGCTCAGGCCTTGCCGCCCAATGACCGCCATAGGCCACTGCTGCCACCCCTCTTATCCATCCCAAAGAGTAGTGCACCACCGCTACACTCGAGATTCTAAGAAAACACATTGCAAATGAGCAGATCTGCAAGATTACAGCAGTAGTATTCCTTGCCTTACTATTTCTATTCCCTTGTTTCCCTTTTCGTGCCTGAGAGAAAAGAATCAAGATGATAAATTTTCTTGTGCCGAAGGATTTCCGCCAGAAATGGAAAAATGCTGCTAAAAATTCTAGAAAGCTCAATTCCACTTGTGGCGTTTTATGTCATTACCTCGGAGGGTAATTACATTTAGGCATACGGATTACTATTTATCTGCCCGGTAGGACACCGCTCTCGACGAATAATAAACCTTACCAAAGTCAACGCAGCAGAACAATAAGATAGAAACTGTATTTTTTATTCCAGTTGGCCACGCAAGGCTATGGTTCTTACAAATAGTAATTTACAACTGCAAAATAGGATCAAGTCCATTCGCTTGCCTTTCTTGCTCTACTAGTCTTCTACTCGTCCCCGCGCCGAATATGGTGCTCACCGTGCCCTGCTCCTCATGTTAAGCACCATCGTCTTCTGCTGTCTCATCGATACTTGCGTGTCCTTCGTCCCACTCGGGATAGTTTCTAACTGGACCAGGATCTAACAAAGGAGAATAATAGTAAGTCTGAGTACTAGTGTACTCAACAAGCATTAATAGCAAAAATGTACTTAATGACTTATCTCTACTTGTTGTTATATTTTCTAATTCATCTCTCTTTTCTGGAAAATACTTTACCAATATTTAAGTTGCAATTTTAATTCTGAAAAGACTACTTGTCACTCGGAGAGAAGATAGACCCCTAGTGGTTCCTGTAGCATCTAATCCAAAAGACATGCATGAATTTATGATTTTGTTTAGCACTACGCAGGCTTGTACCGCTTTACCATAGCTATTTTGAGCTCTCTTTGAACTAAGTTCCCCCGTATTTCCTTTGATGTGAGTTCGAGATCAGAATACAAAATATTTTCAAGTTACGTGATTAAGTCTCCACCCATTACTTTCCGTCGGTGCTGATCCCATTATGTTGCTGATTTTGTCATCCACCAAGTTCCAGTAATGTTTGTTGGCCGGCTCTCCGGTCATAACACTCCATCGCGCGGTAGTATATCACCATGGGTCCCGCACTTCTGGGTTCCTCCCTGTATTACTTACCCAATTGTCAGCCGAGCCGGCTCACACGAACTCCTGGATGAATCAACACACACACAATCACTTGGAACAACATCACAACTTTTCTAGTTTTTTCTCCTCCGCTTTATTCTCACGTGAAAGAGTAACTGAAGGCTTACTCTTTCAATGCTGCATCATGGTATCAGTTACTCACGTGAAAGAGCAACTGAATACTACACACAAATGCTGCATGACTGCTATTGTTCAATGTGCACTACTCAACCATGCAAACAAGAAACAACAACAATAAATCAATGCTACTTACTGCTAAAAGAAACTGAAACAATAACCAATGTCAAGGATTATTCAATGAACACCTCGATGAATCAACACCTATGGCCGCTTCCTTTTCTCCGCGTACTACAATTTTGACTGCCTCCCATCGTGGCTTCACTATCCCCTACGGGCTACCTCCAAATCATCGGGGTGAGACGGCCGCGTGTGGCCTTATCGGGTTCTCCGGTGGCGGCCGTTGCATCCACATTATTGCTCTGGCACAACACCACGGCTCACGACAACATCTGCCATACTACTCCGTCATGACACGCATGCCACGACCAGCTTCGGCCTTGCTCAGGTGGCGTGACCTGCAAAATGACCTCACTTTCTCGACGGTTACCGCTCTCCCTCGGCGTGAGGTGGGCCTTCTTGTTGTGGAAGATGGAGTGGGAGGCCGGTAGTGGAGGAGGAGGACGAAGGAGGCTATGACTGCTACGGATGGAAGGCGGGGGAAGGAGTAGGAGAGGATGGCCATGGCCAGGAGCTCTGAGAGAGAAGGAGAGCAGAGGAGGAAGATACTTGAGCATATTCCTTTTCCATGAGGAATGCCACATCAGCAAATTAGTGCTTACTAGGATACCATGTCAGACAAAGTCAGTCTACATGTCAAAACCACTACAACGTTAGCTTAAAACCGAAGTGGAATGGACTTGATGAGGATCTAATAATCCTCAATTAATTATTTATCTGTAATCTTTATTATAGATAGCAATACCTTCATATTGTTCATAAGTATACCCCTTATTGTTCGTAAGGGAAGAGCTTAGCTAAGTGATCGTAAGCCTTTCCAAGACCACCTCATGGTCGTAAGTATTTCTATGACCACCTCATGGTTATAAGCCTTACTACGACCATGTCAACTACGACCACCCTTGACGAAGATATAATAATCCTCATTTAATTATTTATTTGTAATTCACATTGTGGATAATAATGACGTCATATGGTCCTTGAGTATACCCCTTAATATTCATAAGGGAGAAACTAGAGGTCGTAAGTTCTTCTACAACCACTATGTAGTCGTAAGTCCTCCTACGACTACCCCATAGTCGTAAGTCCTTCTACGACTATCCCGTGATCGTAAGTTCTACTACGATCAATCTGTGGTCGTAAGATCTTCTACGACCACCACTTGGTCGTAAGCTCTTCTACGACCAGCCCTTAGTCGATAAGGTTTACATACATGTGGGCTTAGTCGACTAGGGAATCTTCCACACTATATTTAAGGATATGGGTAATAAACTACGCTGTTATTCTCTAGAATAATGGCACGATTTAACTCCCTGTTATGGTGATAACTGCCTGGCAACGTGGGAACGTTACTACTCCCACAATAACCTCTAGTAACGGCTCCATGATCTACAACATTAAGGCGGTCTTTAGACTGGAGATACAACAACACACTTCGAGGACTGTATAAAAGGCAAAATCATCAGGACAGGAGAGGGGGGCAATCAGAAACACAATCAGGAGCTCAAGACATTACACTCTAGTCTTTCTCTTGATCTTTGTAATCCAGCATACTCAATACATACACACAGGAGTAGGGTTGTTATTCTCCTAGGAGAAGGCCCGAACCTATATAAAAATCCCCGTGTCTCCCTCTCTGCATGATTTTGAGCCTAAGGGAACCCCTGAATCAAACAACCTTTACGTAAGTTTGGTTCTAAAACACCGACAGTTGGCGCCGACCGTGGGGATCCGCAAGTCATCAGCTTCCTTTGTCTTTTCCAACTCTCATGCTCTCATGGCAGGAGAGTGGAACGAGGAGAACTGGTTTGACTTGGCCGATTACGCAGATATCGACATAGATGTCGGTTTTGACTACGAGCCGAGTACTGCATCATCCGATGGTGATGTCACCTCCAGAGATCATTCTCCAAGAGACCATACCATCAATGGAGTTGAGGAGGGATCTTTATCCCCCATAACAATAAGTCCAGATGAGGAACCAACTTACTCAGAGGGCAAGGGTCTTGACGAGGAATAAAACCTCTATGTATTAATTTAATACATAAAAGACCATACGCCTTCATGGTCGTAACCCCTAAGGCTAACGACCTCACCGGGTCGTAAGGATTCCAGAGGTTACACGATGGGTACCACGTCGACTAGGCTTCACCGTAGTCGCTCTAAAAGCTATGAACAGGCACCCTTAACCGTATGATGAATGGAACACGTGCAAAACGTTCTATACCATATGATGATATACAAGACACTGACAATAAACCACCCTACGGTTAAGTTTATCACAAACACTTAACCGCAAGGTAGTTAACATGTTGTTAACTACCTTAAACCTCTGACCAGTCAAAAAGCCCTGGGAAGGAGGATGATCTCCACCGAATCCGGCAGGGTTCTGATGAGACTTTACGTCAATACATCAAGAGGTTCAGCCAGGTTCGCAATTATATACCTGAGGTCGCAGAGTCATCTGTTATTCAGGCTTTCAAAATAGGTTTGAGAAATCGGCGGTTTACGGAGGACATAGCAATGAACCCTCCAAGAACAACCGTTGAGCTTTTTGACATGGCCGACAAATATGCCATCGCTAGCGAAGCAATCGAGTGGTGCGAAACCATTGATTGGAAAGACAAGATTCCTCAGCTTGGCCTGGACAAACCAGAGAAAAAGAATAAGAAGTCTCTC
Source organism: Phyllostachys edulis (assembly GCA_036346405.1). Classification (NCBI taxonomy): domain Eukaryota; kingdom Viridiplantae; phylum Streptophyta; class Magnoliopsida; order Poales; family Poaceae; genus Phyllostachys; species Phyllostachys edulis. The sequence continues at coordinate 51,393,498 of CM070560.1, forward strand.
AAGAAGAAAAAGAACCGCAGACCTGACGACAAGGAGGTCCTAGCCATTCCTGGTAAATTCATGAAGGGTAAGAAGGACTACACCGGTCGGGGCAAGACGAAAACTCCGACCGAGGGATTCCAGAAAAAGAAGAAGTGGTGTCCACTTCACCAAACAGTAGGGCATGATCTGCGACTGCCGAGTCCGCAAAAGAAACTGGAGGATTATTATGCAGGTGAAGGGCCATTTCCCGCAATACAAGAACCCGGAGAAATGAGCTCCAAAAAGGACAAGGATGGTGACGAAGAGATGGAGTACCAGGATCCCCAACACACAGTCAACATGATTTTTGAAGGATCTTCTTCATACGAATCCAAACGTCATCTGAAGGCCATGGAGCGGGAGGTCAACCTCGTCGAATCTTCGACCATTATCAAGCAATCGAAGTGGTCGGACATTGCAATTTCCTTCAGCAAAGACGACTGCCCCATTCCTTCGACTCGACCAGGTAGGTTCCCTATTGTTGTTGAACCAACCATTAATAATTGTAGGGTTAATCGAGTCTTAGTAGATGGAGGTAGTTCTTTGAATATATTATTTTCGGGAGCTTTAGAAGAAATGTAGGTCCCCATGTCAAAGGTGAAACCAGTGAAATATGCTTTTCATAGCATAGTTTCTAGCTCCACCGCTAAACCGATAGGACAAGTTTCCCTACCGGTTACGTTCGGAAGGCCTGATAACTTTCAAACGGAAAAAATTTCGTTTGATGTGGTAAACTTTGAATCCGCATACAACGGAATTCTTGGTCGACCGGCATTAGCAAAGTTCTTGATAGCCACGCATTACGGTTATCAAAGTTTGAAAATGACGGGGCCAAAGGGAGTCATCACTATTCGGGGAGATCGAAAAATGGCTTACGTATGTGATCGAAAATCCTTTGAACTTGGCGATGAACTTCCGACCAGAGAGGCTAATCCATCTACCATGCAGGCCAAACACTCGAGACTGAATGTGACACCCAAACCCTCCGACCAGTCAAAAGAGGTATCACTCGACAAAGGCACTTCTCCGGACAGCGCCGGGTCACTACCTGGGCCAGAAAATGCTGGCCCACCAGCTCGCAAGGTTCTGGTCGAAGCAAGACTCGATCCTAAATAGGAAGAGTTGCTCGTCTCCTTCCTCCGAGCAAATCAGGACGTATTCGCCTGGCAGGCGTCCGATATGCCCGGAGTCCCCCGGGAGGTGATCGAGCACAGGCTAGCTCTCCAGCCTGATAAGAAACCGATCAAGCAGAAGCTACGGCGTTTACACCTAATCGGAAGGAGGCAATCCAGTCAGAGATTGACAAGCTTCTCAAGGCTGGATTCATCCGTGAAGTCAACCACCCTCAGTGGCTCGCCAACCCTGTAATGGTTAGGAAGAATAATGGAAAATGGCGAATGTGTATCGACTTTACAGATCTTAATAAAGCTTGTCTGAAGGATGATTCTCCCCTTCCACGCATTGATCAACTGGTAGATTCTACCTCTGGGTGCGAATTATTCAGGGTACCACCAGATTAGTATGTGTAAAGAGGATGAGGAGAAAACTTCCTTCATCACTCCATATGGCACTTATTGTTATATTAAGATGTCATTTGGTCTCAAAAACGCTGGTGCAATTTTTCAAAGGTTGATACAAAAAACCTTTAGTCCACAAATAGGTCGGAATCTAGAAGCTTACGTTGACGATCTGGTCGTAAAGACCACCAACGCTGGCAATCACATCTTTGACTTACAAGAAACTTTCAACAACTTGAGAAAGCATAACCTCAAGTTGAATCCTAAAAGTGTGTGTTCGAGTTTCACTGAAAATTGCTCGGTTTCCTAGTCTCGCTAGAGGTATTGAAGCAAACCCAAGAAAAATAGCAACCATCGACTGGATCGTCCTCCAACCACGAAGAAGGAAGTCCAAAAACTAACCGGCTGTATGGCAGCGCTAAGTCATTTCATAGCAAGGTTAGGGGAAAAAGGGTTACCTTTCTTTAAACTTCTTCGGAAACATGGGAGTTTCGGGTGGACTAGAGAGGCAAATGATGCCTTTGAAAAACTTAAAAAGTACCTTACAAGTGCTCCGGTCTTAGTCTCTCCGAGACCGGGAGAAACACTACTAATGTACGTGGCAGCAACACCACAAACAGTAAGCGGTGTACTAGTCGTAGAAAGGGATAACATCCAACGACCAGTTTATTGCGTAAGCGAAGTCTTACATGGACCAAAGGAAAGATACCCACAGTACAAAAGTTGCTCTATGGTCTCCTTATGTCTTCAAGGAAGCTAAGGCACTACTTTCAGCCCACAAAGTGGTCGCATCGATTGGATATCCCCTTAGTCAAGTCCATGGAAACAGGAATCATCAGATTTAATAGCAAATGGGCGGTTCAATTAGGGCGTTTGACCTCCATTTCATTTCACAAACAGCAATAAAGTCCTGTGCAATAGCGTAATTCATTGCGAATGGACAAACCCCGAACCCACCCAAGGGCCCGAGTACTAACACCACGAGGAGGACAATGTACTTTGACGGTTCCTTGATGTTAAAAGGATCGGGGGCTGGAGTGATCCTGATATCCCCTAATGGCGAACACATCAAGTACGCCATCTAGTTAAATTTTCCTGCCACAAATAATGTGGCAGAATATGAAGGCTTATCGGCAGACTCGAGCTTCGTTAAGCTCGGGATTCGCAGATTACTAGTGAAAGACGATTCTCAACTAGTAGCGAATCAAGTAGGGAAAGAGTATCAACGAGTACCAAGATGTCATCTTATCTGGTGAAAGTACGGAAACTCGAAAAGCACTTCTTCGGTTTTCAGATCCAACATATTCCTAGAAAGGAAAACTTTCGCGGCATCAGCTTAGCACGGATGGCCTCCACGAGGTCAACCGTCCCGCCCGGAGTTTTTCTCGAGCAACTCGATTCACCCTCGGTAGTCGAGCCTTCCGAGAACATACATGATTCTTTACAAGTCGAACAAACCGATCAAAGGAACATGGATGCTCCATGTGTCATTGACGGTTGGCGCCACACGATCAAGGTAGAGATTGATGACATCGATCTACAATTATCTTCAAAGATGACATAATTCGAAGATGATGTAGAGGCCGATCGATAGCACTAAAAGCCAAATCATACACTCTAATCGAACGTACCTTGCATAAACGAGGATCTCATGAAGTGTTGATGAGATGCATATCTCAAGCGAGATGGCATTAAGTTGTCAATCAAATCCATGAAGGAGTCTATGGAGCACATCATTCCTCTGAGAACACCGGGTCGGTAAAGCCTTCAGCAAGGATACTCTCGCCAACCGCCTTCATGATGCAAAGGACTTGTGACGGCGCATACAATGTCGGTTTCATAGCCGACAAGTACATCACGCAAGACAAGCCTTACAAACAATTCCTCTTTCTTGGCCTTTTGCAACCTGGGGACTAGACATTCTAGGACCTTTCCCAAGAGCACCGGGGCTTCAATTCCTTTTCGTCATGATTGACACGCACAAAATGGATCGAGGCGAGCCGTTGTTAAAACAACAACCGAGGCCGCTAAGAGATTCCTCATGAAAAATGTGATCACACGATTTGGTGTACCCAATCATATAATCACAGATAATGGCGCCCAGTTCTCTAGCAGTCAATTCCAAGAATTCTGCGATGAACTTGGTGTCAAAGTTCATTTTGCTTCTGTTGCTCATCCGCAGAGCAATGGAGTAGTTGAGCGAGCTAATGGTATCATTATGCAAGGGATTGAATGCCGAGTATTCGACCAGTTAATCAAACGGTCAGGAGCTTGGGCTCAAGAACTCCGTCAGATATGGGCGTTCGAACCCACTTCACCGTCGTCGGCGACCGTGAAACACCATTCTTTTTGGTTTACTGGGTCAAGCCATGCTTCCTCCGTAACTCAAAATTGGTTTCTACTCGCATCGATTGTTTTAACGAAAACGATCGTAATGAACGAAGACTCGATGATATCAATTTCCTTGAAGAACGATTTAAACCAAGCCCTTATGCGATCAATGCCTACCAACAAGTTATGCGAAGGTACCATAGTCGTAAGGTGCAACCTCGCACCTTCTTGTCAGGTGATCCGTTCTCGTAAAAATTCGTAACCAAGCAAATCGCAATAAACTTTCTCCCAAGTGGGAAGGTCCTTACACTGTGGTCGGAGTCACCCGACTAGGTTCCGTACGACTAGCTATGTCTGATGGGCAAATTTTGTCAAATTCTTGGAACATTGATCAATTGCGTAAGTTCTATGTTTAATTATTGTTTACATTATTTCAATTCTTTCAATTTCAATATATTCATTTATTCATTAAGAAAATTAACCTTGCTTATATATATATACCTATAGGCTGGTCGTTCATGATTGTTAATTTAAACTGGTCGGAGAAGACAATTTTCTCTCCGATATTCTTTCCAAGGATCTCTGTTACTCTATGGCAACGACTTCTATGTCATATGTCGTATTGGTCCTAATCGTGAGTATTTTTCCACGCGCGACAACACTCTTTTCTTAAGGAAATATATGAGTAATCAGAGCATCATACAAATAACTTTCCATACTGAATGATATGCTTAAGATTATGAAGGTTATATTTCATTATTTCAAGATTCCGCTCTACTCTTGTCCTGCTCTCGGTGGGACACGGAAAGCCTCCTAGTCAAGTCTCTCCTTTTTTACATGACGTGGTCCTCGCCTGCTCGAAGGAGCTTCCTAGCGACGGTTCTTTTCTTCGATCCTCGCTACGATGGATAGAGAGCTTGAACATGTTTCACGAAATATGTTATATGATTTCAGATCTAAGCATTCCTTCCAACGGCATTTTAGGATAATAGATATAAACAAAGTTCACTTATAATTTGTTGCATTCATTTGTTGCATTTCTTCTTATGTCAAATAACAAGGTCTTTTATCCGACCATGTATAACTTTTGATTGGTATTTAAATCATGACAAACAAAGATCTATAACTAGACGAAGTCATAAGCTGGTTCCGATCACAGTGATTTCCTAGTATTGCTACGATCAGTTTTGACTTCATATCGGCGCATACCTTCAAAACAATGGTTTCGACTTTCATTCTCTTTCTTAGCTACCTGCTTGTATAGTAAAGTTCTTCTACTATAAAGCAGTCAGGGGCTAGGAAGTGTATGAGAATTTAAAAAAAAAGAGAGTCATGTCGGATAAACAAAGGAATTGTTAATGACATAAAATGTAAGTTTTATACATATTCAATATTTTTTACATTTTTTGCAGGAGCCTACTCTAGAAATATTCCCAGACTAATTACTGCTTGTTGGAGATCCGACCTCCATCTCCTCTACAACTTTATCTCCGAGTGGCTTGAGTTCTTCCATGAACTTGGTTGCCTCCTCAGGTGGGCAGTTGAAGTCATCTTCAACAACTTGGAGATCAATGGAGGGGTCGGAAGCTTTCAGTTTTGCCAAAGCAAAACTAACTCCACTAATAACGCCTATTTTCATGGCCTGGGCATAGTTCTTCCGAGTAGTCTTGAGCAGAGTATTAAGATCCTCTAGAAGTTGACCCAAGTAGTTCATTTTCTCTACTAGATCTCTTAAAACAGGCAGGCTTGATCCTGATCCCATATCAAAGATCATCTTGTTCAAAAATAGAGTCTTTTCATCTAGACTTTGAACGAGAGCTGCCTCCTTATCTTGCTCAAATTTCAGAGTTTTTTCTACTCTGTCTAAAACTTGTTTTTGCTCTGCAAGAGTAAAACAGGTGATAAGCACAAAAATAATTGGAGGAAGATAATAAGTCAAGTTTACGACCTATTACCTTCAATTTTCTTGTTAAGTTCTTCCTTGCTGGTCGTCGCTTCGGCGATCGACCGGTCCTTAGCTTTGATTTCTTCTTCAAGCAGAGCTGTCTTGGCTTTCTCAGCCAGGATTTCTTCTTTTATTTTCTCCAAATCTATCAAATTCGATAAGGGAGAATAATTAGCAAAGGGTGAAGCATTGAAGAAAGAAAAAGGTTAAGGGGAAAGTTCTTACTTTCTAATTCGGAGTGTTTCTGCTCCAAGTCTTTAATCCACTGGGTCAGTCCTCCGACCATAGCAAAATTCTCGACCATGTGCTGTTCAAATAGCATTTTCCTCTTTAAAAAAAATTTCTATAAAAGATTTTTTAGGAGAGACTATGAAACTGGTCGTAGATACTTACCCGGATCGCCAAATCATTATATCCGCCAAATATTGAATCAGGATGCATTTTGATTTGATGATCCAATATTTTTCCCCATGCCATGTCAAGCTCCTTATCCTCGATAAATCGGGGGTGAAAAGGGAACTTGTCAGGTTGAGGAGAATTACCAACAATGGTCGGAACCTATTGAGGGCATTTAGGGGCATCTACCTCCGCAGAAGGAGTTAGAACCACCAATGGTTCCAACTCGATCGTTGGCCCTGACGCCTGCTCGGGGGCTTTTCCGACCACTTTTTTCTCATGAATTCTGTCATGAGAAATGGTCTGCTCATGGACCTCCACAAGTACCTGGTCCTCAGAAGGAGTCTGGTTGGAAACAACCGGAACACCAGAGGACCTATACAATGCAAAGAATGGAAGTTCAAAAAAATCAGGTCATCAAGAAATTATTAGAGGTATGCACTTATACGACTACTTTCATTTGAGCATGCCTAGTTAATTTCCGAGATTTGACTTTAAAACGCGGGAGAGTAAAATCTGTATCGTCACCCTTCCTTTTCTTTTCTTCTAATCTTGCCGGTTCGAACCGCAGATTACAAATCCGTTGCATCATCCAACAGATGTCGGAAGCAATGCCCTCGATCACTCGTCAAAGATTACGCCCTTGACCATCTGTTTCGGAGTGGTTTCACCGACCTCCGCACTAGTTGTTTCAAGAATAACCGTCCGTTAGTTAATAATGACCGCAGGGTTTGGCGACCTCCGTAGTTGCGCACCGATGGCCTTTAGCCTTTTCCACCTGAACCAATAAATGAATTTGGTTAGGTGATGAAATCTTTTATCTAAACTACATATATATTCTCCGAAATGTTCTGTTACCTCGGAAGATTCATCTTCTTCCAATGCATCTGGGCACGAATCGGCCGGAACAACGATGGGATGTTTAGCCTCACCAGTGTGTGCGATTCGCAACCCGACCAACTACAGAAATAGAACATGATCAACAATTTGATCGGAGAATATGTATACATGATAAAAGAAAATTTGATTGTTTACCTTAAGCCTTGTTAGTCTCTCTTCAGCAGGAACTATAGCTAAGATCTTGGGGAATCCAGCCTTTTCTCCAGGCTCCCCTGCACAGATCAGCCTGATCCGCTCTCTAATTTCCTCAGGGGAAAGAACTTTAAAAGGAAAGGAGAGAAAACAAAACATGGACAGGTTTTAAGGTATTACATTAATCAAATAAAAATACTGGTCGGAGTTTATCTCAAAGACTTACCACCTCCTGAGATAGCTTCATCACGACCAATGGACCAAATCAGGGAGTGGGTCCGAAGCTTCAGTGGACTAATCTGGCGCTTGGTAAAGTCCCTCACCACATGCCAAGAGGTCAAGCCCTTGACTCGCAGGTCGTAGATGGCATCTACCCATCGTCCGACCACTCCTGTCTTCTCCACAGTTTTCCTCCACTTGAGATTTTCATTCGCTCTCATCCTGGCGAAGCAGAGGCCATCGTCTCTCGTAACTGTCATATAGAACCAGTTCTTCTTCCATGACGACCACGAGGATTTCGAGTACATATGAATGTACTCATCGGCCTTCCCGTCGTGAAGGCGCAATGTACATTCTCCGGGAGTCTTCGTGGTTCTCCCCATCACCATTCGATAGAAATACCTGAAGAGCTTCAAACTTGGAGGCACTCCCAGGTATGCTTCACACAAATATGTGAAGATGCTGATATTGGCGATGGAATTTGAGGCCAAATTCACCAATTCCACCCCCGTAAAACTCAAGAACACGGAGAAGAAATTTGTGTACCGGCAACCTCAGCCCGCATTCGATGTAGGCGAGGAAAACAGGGATTTCCCCATCTTTGTGGCTTGGAAAATGCTCTCCAAACGCCGGTCTCCATCTGATCAAATTCTTGTCCGGGAGCATCCCAACCTTCTCCAAAGCCTCAAGCTTTTTCTTGCTCAATTCTGAAGGCAACCACTTTGTGATTTGCTCCGACATGGTAAAAATCCTCAAGGATGAGTAGAGTTCGTAGGAGATTTTGTGGTCGGACGAACAAGAAAAGAGGGATAAAGATTTTTTTCTCGGCAAAGGAGATCAGAAAAGGGATTTGGAAGCATAAAAACTCCAAAAGGTCTAGCGATGGGGATTTTATAGTCTCAAATCTATAAATCACGATCGGAGGTTACCCACAAAAGTCTAAACGGCAAAAAGCTTCTTTTTCGCCCAACGGACAGAGGAACTCTTCAGTTCCCAAGGCCAGTCCACAACTTTAAAATGAACACAAACATCCTCGAATGTCACGGCATTTAATGGGGGTCTGCCCGATACAAATTCATCGGAAGAAGGTGTTCACATGACCTGTTCATTTAAAGTTCGGGGGCTAGCTGACGAGGAATAAAACATCTATGTATTAATTTAATATATAAAAGACCATACGTCTTCATGGTCGTAACCCCTAAGGCTAACGACCTCACTGGTCGTAAGGATTCCAGAGGTTACACGATGGGTACCGGTGGACTAGGCTTCACCGTAGTCGCTTCGGAAAAAGCTATGAACAGGCACCCTTAACCGTATGATGAATGGAACACGTGCAAAACGTTCTATACCATATGATGATATACAAGACACTGACAATAAACCACCATATGGTTAAGTTTATCACAAACACTTAACCGCAAGGTAGTTAACATGTTGTTAACTACCTTAAACCTCTGACCAATCGGAACGTTTCATCAGGGACGCTTTTCTCTAGGAATAACTGCCGCCTCTTCGGGAGTTATTTAATGGTGGAACGCAGAAGACGAGGAGACAGACAACGAACAACAGAAAACACACAAAGCAAGGCAACTCAGAAGACAAAGCAGTAGCATTCAATATTTTTGGTGTAATTAGAGATAGTCCCTAGTCAGGTCTTGTAATCCCAGTTCATATTAATAAAGAGCAGCCCCCATTCTCTTCCAGGATACTCCACGTCATTTTCCTCTTTTTATTTCGTAAGATCGGCGACTCGATCGTCGACAGGTCTATCCGACCACAACAAGAACTGTGCCAAGGCAGACTCAGAGCATGATGAGGGTTCCCTCTCCAAATGTTCAAGTTCACCTAAGGCAGTCCGACCTAGCGCGGCAACTCTTGGAAGTCGTAATTCCGGATCTTCATCAGCACCTGGTGGTTCTTTCTCTCCGGTTAGCCCAGCCAAGGATGTGATCAAACACGCTCTTCCTACGAGTTCGACTATCGCAACGCAGGGCTCACTTACGGATGGAGACAGCTATAACCCGGAATTCCCCTTCCTGAAGGGGTTTGCTCCAAGTCGCCAGATGGTGCCATTCGACTACTCCTCAAGCGAGGAGGCCTCAAGCGCAAGTGGAGATATCAACGAGAGGTCTTTGTCCTTCCCTCAGGTAGCAATAACTCTCCTAGAGGCAGGGCTGAGGACGCTCCCCGACGATCACACCCTACGACCGCTCGTGGTAATGGCGAGGACACCTCCGGCGATGAACAGAGTCAATACTTTGATAAGCGTGCGGGAAATCCTCGAGATCATCGCACTTAACTAAGGCAAGCTCAAGGATCAGGTATGGACGATTCTGAAACAATCCGATGGAAATGAGTAGCGGCTCAGAGAAACTTGCTTGGGCACACTCAATACCGGTCGGAAGAAGCCCAGAAACTCCAGCATATCAACGATCTGCTCGAGAACCCATCTTGAGAACTTGCTCGAGCGCCCGGCTATGACCTCTTTGCCGAAGAGATCGCACGAAGGCTACGAAGTACGATGAGCAAGCTCGAGCGCCCTCACCGACGTCATTCTGGAAGTCGTAGCAGTACGACTCCATCAGCTTCTAGTCATTCGAATAACTCACCACATGGAGATCACCGCGAGTTGCGTCGTTCCCCAAGACGGAGAAGGGTTTCTCGAACGCCTGATGATCAAAAAGCTCCCAGGAGATGTGATCATTCACCACTCCGACCCAGAGGTCTGCAACAGCAGACAAAATACGAGGAGTATTGCCCTCGTAGGATCGAGACTTATTATAAGTCAGAGTCACCTATTGCTAGGTATCGTCGAGTATGATCACCTGCGACATCAACCCCTCTTTCTTGCAAAGGAAGGATTACGATGTGATTACCGGATGTCGGGCATTCTCGCCTGACCTCCGAGCAGTTCATTGGCCGCCGCGGTTTCGACCAGGGAACATGGAGAAGTTCGATGGATCTCAAAATCCCATCGAGTTTCTCCAGATCTACACGACCGCTGTCCAAGTAGCAGGAGGAGGCGAGTGCGCCATGGTGAATTACCTTCCTACTGTGCTCGAAGGGTCCGCTTGATCGTGGTTGTTAAACTAACCACTCGAGTCGATCTACTCGTGGCAACACCTCTGCGACCTTCTACTAGCCAATTTCCAGGGCACCTACCATCGCTCCGGGAAGGAGGAGGACCTGTACAGGATGAGACAAAACGACCACGAGATATTATGCCAATTCATTAGGCGTTTCAGTCAGGTTCGCAATTCAATTCCTGAGGTTTCTGACTCATCTGTTATCAGAGCCTTCAAGCAGGGAGTCCGCAGCAGAAGAATCACAAAAGACATCGCTTTGAATCTTCCGGCTACTGCCGTTGAACTCTTCGAGATGGCTAATCGGTACACGACTGCTGCTGAAGCAGTCGAGTGGACTAAAATCATCGATCGAGATGACAAGCATCATCAAGAGGCTGGAGAAAGTGGCAAGAAGAAGGATAAAAAGGCCAAGAAATCCAAGAACAAGGCAAAGGGTCAAAAGCCTCAAGCCAATGGTTCTAAGGAGGTCCTGGCCGTAAGCAATAAGGAACCACGAAGTTCCAAGCAATACTCCGATCGAGGCAAAGGTAAGCGCCCCGAACAGAAGAATGATAAACCTAGGTGGTGCCCTTTGTATAAAAAGGAAGGACATGACCTTCGCAACTACCGAGTTTTCCAACGAAAACTCGAGGACTACTACAACGGCAAGGGACCACTTCCTACCCTTGAAGAGGTAGGGCAAGCTGGTGGTCGTACATAGTCGGACGACAATGAGGAGATGTCGTTTCAAGATCCTGAGCACACCATCGAGCACATCTTTGGGGGATCATCGGCATACGAGTCAAAACGATAGATTAAGCAGTCGAACGCGAGGTAAACTCAATTGACCCTCCTCTTGTCAATAAGATACTGAAGTGGTCAGAAGTCACCATCTCTTTCGAGAAGGTTGATTGCCCGATCCCTTCCACTCGACCAGGTTGCTTTCCGATCGTGGTCGAGCCCACCATCAACAATTGTCGAGTAAATTCAGTATTGATTGATGGTGGTAGCTCGTTAAACATTCTGTTTACGAGTACTCTGGACGAGATGCAAGTACCTAGGACCAAGGTAAGACCGGTACGATATTCTTTTCATGGTATCGTATTGGGGTCTTCGGCCAAACCCATTGGCCAAGTTTCTCTTCTTTTAACATTTGTTTCACCAAGTAATTTCAGGACAAAGAAGATCTTCTTTGATGTGGTCGATTTCGATACGGCATATAACGCCATACTCGGACGACCAGGGTTGGCAAAATTCTTAATGGCAACTCATTATGGGTATCAATGTCTTAAGATGCCAGGTCCCAAGGGAGTAATCACAATCCACTATGATAAGAAGATGGCGCATATGTGTGACCGTCGAGCCCTCAAGATGGTTGGTCAGATACCCTCTCGGGAAGAAAAAGGGCAGCCTTCGACCAAGCAGTCGAAGCCTAAAGCTGCACCTAAGCCGAACGACCAAGTCAAGGAGGTTCCCCTGGATCTAGAGGAGCCCTTGAAGACTGTTCACATCGGTGGTACTTTCGACCCCAAATAGGAAGACGCACTCATTGCTTTCCTATGGGCAAACGTAGATGTCTTCACATGGCAAGCATCCAACATGCCCGGAGTCCCCAGGGAAGTAATTGAGCACATGCTAGCTCTACGGCCTGACAAAGTACCCGTAAAACAAAAGTTACGGAGATTTTCCCCTGATTGAGGAGATGCTATAAGGTCAGAATTGGACAAGCTACTTAAAGTAGGTTTTATAAGAGAAGTCGATCACTCAGAGTGGTTGCCCAACCCTGTAATGGTTAGGAAGTCTAACGGGAAGTGGCGAATATGTGTTGACTTCACTGATCTTAATAAAGCTTGTCCTAAAGATGATTTCCCTTTACCTCGTATCGATCAGTTGGTTGACTCTATTGCTGGTTGCGAAACATTAAATTTTCTAGATGTATATTCTGGCTACCATCAGATTAATATGTGTCTAGTAGAAGAAGAAAAGACCGCGTTTATTACTCCATTTGGTATATTTTGTTATGTCAAAATGCCATTTGGTCTAAAAAAATGATGGCGCTTCTTTTTAACACATGATGCAATCGACTTTTTCACCTCAGCTAGGTCAAAATTTGGAAGCCTATGTTGACGATCTAGTCGTAAAAAGCGTCAAACGGTTTAATCATGTTTCAGACTTGCAGGAGACGTTTGACAACCTTAGAAAACACCGCCTGAAACTCAATCCTGAGAAGTGTGTGTTTGGAGTCTCTTCGGGAAAATTGCTTGGATTCCTGGTCTCAGTACGAGGGATCGAAGCAAATCCTGAAAAGATAAAAGCCATTGTTCAAATGCGCCCTCCAACCACGAAGAAAGAAGTCCAAAAACTCAGAGGGTGTATGGCGGCTTTAAGTGGTTTCATCGAACGGCTAGGAGAAAAAGGACCACCTTTCTTCAAACTTTTATGGAAGAACGAGGATTTCGAGTGGTCGAAAGAGGCAAACGTTGCCTTTGAGGATGTCAAGAGATATCTTACGAGCGCTCCTGTTTTGGTTTCTCCGAAACCAGAAAAGACGCTCTTAATTTATCTAGCTACCACGCCATAGACAGTGAGCGCAGTACTAGTCGTAGAACGTGAAAACGTCCAACGACCAGTGTACTACGTAAGTGAAGTTTTGCATGGTCCTAAGGAGCGTTACCCTCAAGTCCAAAAACTTCTCTATGCCCTCCTCATGTCTTCTAGGAAACTGCGGCATTATTTTCAAGCGCACAAGATAATTGTGCCATCTGAGTTTCCCTTAGGAGTGATCCTCCAAAATAGGGAAGCAGCGAGACGCATGTCTAAATGGTCAGTAGAACTTGGGGCGCTCGATCTCCATTTCGTGTCCCGAACGGTCATTAAATCCCAGATCTTGGCAGACTTTGTCGCTAAATGGATAAATCTTGAACGTGTTCAGGATCCTCAGTATGATACCCACGACCAGTGGACGATGTACTTTGACGGGTCACTTACTTTAAATGGCTCGGGGGCTGGGGTGGTCCTGGAATCTTCTAACGGAGAGACCTTAAAGTATGTCATACAATTAAACTTTCAGGCCAATAACAACGTAGCGGAATACAAAGGTTTGCTAGCTGACATACGAGCTGCGAAAGCACTCGCGATTCGATGACAACTCGTGAGAGGAGACTCTCAACTAGTCGTGAATCAAGTCGGAAAAGAGTACCAATTCTCTAATCCGACCATGTCTCGGTACTTACCAGAAGTTCGAAAGCTTGAAAAGTATTTTTTCGGTTTCGAGGTACAATTCATCCCTCGAAAGGATAATTTCCTCGCAGACCAGCTTGTTCGAATAGCTTCTTCCCGATCACAAGTACCAAAAGTAGTCTTCCTAGAGCAACTCCAGAAGCCGTCTCTGGTGGAGACACTAGAGACATCTCCTGTTGAGATAGCCTCTCTAGAATACGAGGATACTTGGATGAATCCCATCGATGAGTATCTTCAAACGGGTTCCTTACCCGACGACAATCTCGAGGCAAATCATTTATCCCGAAAGGCCAAAATGTATACTTTGGTCGAAGGAGTCCTCTATAAATGAGGCACTCAAGGGGTACTCATGCGATGCATACCGCAGAGAGAAGGACTAAACCTCCTTCACGACATACAGGGGGGCATCTGTGGAACTCACGCTTCCTACAGAACATTGGTCGGAAAAGCCTTTCGACAGGATTTTACTGGCCAACAGCTCTCTACGATGCCAAAGAGTTGGTTAAGAAATGTGTACAATGCTAGTTTCATAGAAGGTAAATACACCAATCGGCTTAGGCATTGCAAACAATTCCTCTATCTTGGCCTTTTGCGACCAGGGGTCTCGATACCCTAGGACCGTTCCCAAAAGCTCCAGGAGACTTTGAATTCCTTTTTGTGGCTATTGGTACGTTCACAAAATGGATCAAAGCCGAACCTGTGACTGGGATAATAACGGAAGTCGCAAAACGGTTCATGATGAGAAGCGTGATTACTCGGTTTGGAGTCCCAAGTCGAATAATCACAGATGATGGTAAACAATTTTCGAGCGTAAAATTTCAGGAATTTTGCGACGAGTTGGGTACCAAGCCGTGTTATGCCTTTGTCGCCCATCCCCAGAGCAATGGGGTAGTCGAAAGAGCGAATGGCCAAATAATGCAGGGAATTAAAACTCAAGTCTTCGACCAGCTTGTTAAGCGCTCGGGGGATTGGGTACAAGAATCACCCTCAGTTTTATGGGCAGTTCGCACGACTACTAGTCGGGCAACAAGTGAAACACATTTTTTCCTAGTTTTTGGTGCCAAAGCTATGCTTCCACCAGAACTAAAGATCAGGTCTACAAGGGTCGAGTGTTTCAATGACTCAGCCCAAGAACAACTTCAAGCGGATGACATTAACCTGCTTGAAGAGAAGAGAAATCAAGCCTTAATCCATTCAAGGTCTACCAAAGAAGCCTGCAAGAAATACTATGATCGTAAGGTCCAACCTCAGCCTTTTGTCAGAGGTGACTTGGTATTGAGGAAAATTTAATCACAGTCTAATCGGAACAAAGTTTCCCCCAACTAGGAAGGTCCTTACACGGGTCGGGTTATGCGACTGTGTTGAAGACGTTGGCAATCAAAGACTACGGATTCTCTCTCTAACTCTTGAAATATCGACCAGTTACGCAAATTCTATGTGTAATCGACCGACACTATAGTAAAGCATCAGGTTCTTTCTATCTTTATTGTTTTACTTTGAGTGGTGCTTTGACTATTATTTCAACCATACCCTGGTCGAAGGTCCACCTACGACCAGTTCCTAGTCGTAAGCTTTTCTATGACAATACATTGGTCGTAAGACATTCTACGACCAATACCCAATTTATCTTTACACAGGTCGAAAGGATGGAAACATCACCTAGTCGAAGCCTTTCCTCTCTGCACGTGGTCCCACCCACTAGAAGGAACTTCCTAGTGTCGACTCGTTCCTCCCTTTTTGCTGCCAATACAAAGAGCTTGGGTTTGAAACATGGTTGCAATAATGTCAAGCCAACTCTTAGTACCTTAGTTTATTTCTTCATTCTTTTTTTGAAAAATAAATTAAGCCGAGTACACCTTTCAAATTTGCTCGATTACTTTTGGTAAACTCGCTTCGTTTTAACTGGTCGGAGGAAGTTGCAACACCTAGTCGAAGACCTTCCTTTCTACACGTGGTCCTGCCCACTAAAAGGAACTTCCTAGCATCGTCCAATTTCTAACTCTTGCTACCAGAGTGAACCTACTAAGTGCACTGGAATAAGTTGAACGAATTTTTAAAGGAACTCCAGACGTTTATCTAACTCAAGCTGACCGTTCTTGATTTAATTAATCTGGTCGAAGATGGTAACATCACCTAGTCGAAGCCTTTCCTCTCTACCGTGGTCCTGCCCACTAGAAGGAGCTTCCTAGTGTTGATTCGTTCCTACTCTTTCGACCAGTGCATGATAATCGTGATCGAAAAACTACAAGTTAGCTAAACCTCTCTTTTTAAGAAAACCCATTTCACACTATTTACTTGGTTTATCTAAATAAACCAAGCAAATAGTCGGGGCTAGGATAAAGTTATTAACTTGACTTCAATTCTTAGTCTTGCTCCTTTTCCATTCATTTATCTTATGAGTTACTAACTACTCGACAAGATGATTTTCAGGAAGAAGGAAGGATTATATATATCAACAGCAACAAAAACTTGTCTTTACAGGACTCAGGGTTCTGGTACAGACTACTCTGACGAAGGAGATAGTATTTGCATATCCTCCGTGACTTCCTCGGCGATCGGCTGCATTTCCGTCATTAACTGCTCTGCTTCTGCTTCAGAGCAGTCGAAGTCGTCTATGACGGGTTGCAGATTAAAGCTGGGGTCTTGGGCTTTAAGTTTTGCTAAAACAAAATGTATTCCCTCCTTGACCACCTCCTTTATCGAATCAACTTGGTTCGTCTTCAGAGTAGTTACCAACTCTTGCAAAGTTCCAAATTCATCGCCAATGGTACTCGAGTGAGCTATCGTCATGTCTTCAAGAGGAATGATCCCCTCAGCATGAAGCCCACCGAGTACATTGTTCAGAAGTGAAACGTTGTCTTGAAGGTTTACCTTCAGAGACTTCATTTCCTCCTGATTGCGGGTCGAAGCCTCGTGGAGTTGTTTTATTTCGACTGCTTGCTCTGAAAAGAATAAGACTAGTCAGATAAAATGACCTCAAAAGGAAAACAAAATCAATAACAGGTAAAGATTTGCTTACCAGCTAGTCGAGAATCTAACTTATTGACTTCTTCAGCATGAGAGGCAATGTCCTTTAGGTAACGTTGCTCCCACATTTGGACCTCTTGATCATTTTCTGAAAAGGAATGAGAGTCAGAGAAAGAAAAAAAGGTCGTAAGCGGTCTTAAGTTCAGCATTTACCGTTTATTCGTCCCTGCAACCTTTGGATTGCAGAGTTTACCTCCTGAAGCTTATTCAGGAGGTCTTCATTCTTCTCACTTAGCTTTTTTTGTCTCGGCTTTCTCATAGTCGAGAGAATCAGCTAAGGTCTTTTCGTCACTCTTGAACCTACAAAGGAAAAGAGTAGACGTCAGCATAAAACAAGTGGTCATAAGTTCTTCTATGACCAACACCATGTCGTAAGTTTTTCTACGACAATACCCTGGTCGTAAGTTCTTCTATGATCAAAACCTAGTCGTAAGTTTTTCTACAACAATACCCTAGTCGTGAGTCCTCCTACGACCAGCACCTAGTCGTAAGATCTTCTACGACAATCCCCGCAAGTACTGTGTAAGTGGTCGAAACATAAAAGACTACGACAAGCAGTTACTTACCACCTCTCTGCCTGCTCACAGAGTGCCGCCTTTTCTTGTCATAGTTGGACAAGTTGCCTATTGTATTCAACAACAGTGACAATTTGCTCCAACGCTTTCTACATAAAAAAAGACAATTAAAAGCAAGAAAATATATGAATGCAAAATATCGATCGACAAGTACTTACATTCATTGTCGTTCGTGCAAACGAAGACACTACCCTCGTGGGGTTCTTCAGTTCATCAATCTCTTGAACTCGGTCCCACCACACCTCTTCGAGACGCGCATCATCGAAAACATCCCCTCCATCGGGAATATTTTTAGGGTGAGGGATACGTGCACGAGGTCTAAGAGCAGAAGATCCCACAATGGAAGACGGGCCAAAGAACTCAGAGATGAAGTTGGCATATTCTTCGTCCTCTGATTCGATAATGCCAGCTCCTCCTTGAAGACCAGGAGGAACGTCTGCGACAACTTCCTTCTCGGTGCGATGGCCTGATGATCCATTGCCCTAGCCTGATGCCTCTGCAGCACTAGACGCCATCTCCGCCTCGACCTCTACCACCATTCCTGTGGTCGTAGCCACTCCGGCCTCTACAACCATTCTTGTGGTCATAGGCACTTCAGCACCAACGGCTCCTTCAACCACTCGGACGGTGGACGACCCTTTGACCACCGCAATTGTCATTTCTCCAGTTGCCGGAGAAACAACAGTGGGTTCCTCAACAGGAACATCCTTGATGGTTAGAGGAGTCGAGCTAAGATCATAAAAACACTTGAGGTGGTAAAAAGCAAAAGATAAATGTTGTTCTTACACTTTTGTCTCTTTTACATACCTCCGAATACCAGACTTAACCTTGAACTTAGAAGAAACCTTCCCTAGGGAAGATTTCTTCAACTTCTTCTCAACCACGTCTGGTCGAGACTCGAATTGGGGAACGGCCACGACCACGTCTGGTCGTGGGTCTTGAACGAGCACCATCGCTTCTTGAGCTTCTTGGCTCTCCAGGTGGTCAAGACCAGCTTCAACCACCTCGAGGGTAGCGTTGCCCTCAACCACATGTACTGCTAGTGCAGCAGTTTCCTTCAAAAAGATATGAAACTCTTCTAGTTCTTCTTTTCTAGTCGCTTGATAAAGCCGCGGGAGGCAGAAACTGCAAAAGTTGCATTGTCATAGTAGAAGGGTACCTTGGACTTGGGGGCTCTGGGCTTGAGAGCGTTGATGCTAGCCTCAATCACCCTTGCTTCTTCTGCAGCAGCTATTTTCCGCCGCAAATTTAGCAAAAGGTGCAGATGAAGTAGCGGAGCTCGAACTTGCGCCCTCCTTGTCGGCGACTTGCACGAGCCGCCGCCTCTTGGTCTGAGGAGCATCTGCTTGCTCAACAGCAGTACCAACGACCATCAGTTCGACCTCTTCGTCGTCCCGATGGTTCTCCATGTCTACTTTCTGCAGAAATCAAAGAGAGAGATATCACAAAGCAGTCGTAAGTTTTTCTACGACTATCACCATGTCGTAAGCTTTTCTATGACAACCCCCTTGTCGTAAGCTTTTCTACGACCAGAACCTGATCGTAAGCCTTCCTACGACCAATACCCAGTCGTAAGTTCTTCTACGACTACAAAGTCCTAAAGACGAAATCAGTTTTTGATTACCTTTAGGTGCTCCACCTTATCCTCTTGGGACATGTCAGCTAGGATTGGAGGCGCCACCACATAGGCTGGCGGTTTCTCACAGGTGAGCTTGACCCGAGCGTCAATCTCTTCTTGTGAGAGATCTGCAGGGATAAGAGAAACTTTCAATGAGCCAAGTCTGAAATCAACAGGAAGAAGGCTAAAGCTGAAAGTTTACTTACCCTGGTCATAATCCCTGGTCGGGTCTTGCAGCCCCGAGCACCTCCACATCAGATGAGCCCTCTTCTTCAGAGGACTGATGCGGTGCGTGATGAAATCCTTCACCACGTGACATCCGGTAAGCCCCTCTTCCTTCAAGTCCATAATGGCTTGAATGAAGGGGGTGATCCGACCGAGATCCTTGGGAGTCGAATCCCAGGAAGAGATCTTCTCGGCCGGCTTTCTGACGAAGGAGAGGCTGTCCTCATTGGTAATCCCCCAACAGAACTACCTCTTCTTCCACCCCGGCCATGACGACCGAGTAAACATCTGAATGTACTCCTTCGACTTCCCATCGTGGAGCTTCAGACTACAGCTACCGGCAACCCCAGCCAGCCGGGTCATTCTATAGTAGTACTGGAACAACTCCAGGTCGGCCGTGATCCCCAGGTAGGCCTCGCACAAGTACACGAACACACCCAACATCGTAATAGAGTTGGGAACAAGGTTCACTAACTCCACGCCGAAGTGTTCGAGCACGAGGGTAAGGAAAGGGTGAGCAGACAAGCGAAGGCCACACTCACAGAACGCCTGAAAGACAGGGATTTGCCCAATCTCCCCCGACGATCAATGCTGCCTAGCAGTTTCGATCCACTTCATGAATTTCTTCTTCGGGATCTTCTCAGCGGCGACCACGACCTTGATCTTGGTCGCATCCATCTCCGATTCAGCCCACTGGCAAGCGGCTCCGGTCATTTCTCCCAAGGGTTAGGGATTTGGACTTGGGAAGATTGGAGGAGAAGACTCGATTCGGTCGGCGGCGGAGAACTCAAAAGCTTGAACAATGAGAGCGATTTGGGGGAAGGTAAAAGACCTTAGTCTCACCCACGGTGAATATTTATAACCGCACGCTCGAGTTAAAGACGTGGCGACCCAACGGTTGCCAATGCTTCAAGAATCGCTCCAACAGACAAGTCTGTGAGAGTCGATTGGAATTCTTAAGTTTGTCTGCTCGAGAAAATCAGGTCAGTCTTTACACTTCAAGCGAAATTACATTCTTGACTAAGTCTTTTTCTGGTCAAATGCAATAGTGATCAGAAAGATTTTACTTTCGATCTCAGTACTATGACCACTTGGTGATTGTAAGATCTCCTACGACCACCTCGTAAGTCGTAAGATTATTCTTCAACCTTCTTGACCAAGTTAATTTCTGGTCAAATGAAATACCAGTCGAAGAGCTTTTCCTTCGACCACTATTCTACGACCACTTACTGGTCATAAGATCACCTTCAAAGTCCTTTTTCAAGTAATTTATTTTCACTTGAAGCTAGGGGGCTAGATGATGAGGATATAATAATCCTCATTTAATTATTTATCTATAATTCACATTATGGATAATAATGACGTCATATGGTCCTTGAGTATACCCCTTAATATTCATAAGGGAGAAGCTGGAGGTCGTAAGTTCTTCTACGACCACCCCGTAGTTGTAAGTCCTCCTACGACTACCCCATAGTCGTAAGTCCTTCTACGACTATCTCGTGATCATAAATTCTACTACGATCAGTTTGTGGTCGTAAGATCTTCTACGACCACCACCTGGTCGTAAGCTCTTCTACGACCAACCCCTAGTCGATAAGGTCTACAGACATGTGGTCCTAGTTGACCAGGGAATCTTTTGCACCATATTTAAGGATATGGGTAATAAACTATGCTGTTATTCTCTGGAATAATGGCATGATTTAACTCCCTGTTATGGTGATAACTGCCTGACAACGTGGGAACGTTACTACTCCCACAATAACCTCCAGTAATAGCTCCACGATCTACAGCATTAAGGCGGTCTTTAGACTCGAGATACAGCAGCACACTTTGAGGACTGTATAAAAGGCAGAATCATCAGGATAGGAGAGGGGGGGCAATCAGAAACACAATCAGGAGCTCAAGACACTACACTCTAGTCTTTCTCTTGATCTTTGTAATCCAACATACTCAATACATACACACAGAAGTAGGGTTGTTATTCTCCTAGGAGAAAGCCTGAACCTGTATAAAAATCCCTGTGTCTCCCTCTCTGCGTGATTTTGAGCCTAGGGGAACCCCCGAATCAAATAATCTTTACGTAAGTTCGGTTCTAAAACACCGACAACCCTATAGTTGATAAAACCTACAGACATGTGGGCCCAATCGACCAGGGACTCTTATACACTATGTTCATTACACAAAGCAGTTAGTGTACGTTGTTATTCTCCGAGATAACTGCATATATTATGTCTCTGTCCTTGACGTAACTACAAGGCGGCACGGGGTGTAACCTTTCTGACAATAACTACCATCAACGTGCGTATTTCATCAAGCATTGAGGCGTCTCTTGGCATAGAATAACTAACAGCCCACCACGCGCTATATAAGGGCTAAAGTTAGTGGACATAGGGGGCAGATCAACCGGAAGACAATTGGAGACAATACACAGAAGTGCTTAAGTCTTAGTTCCAGTCATTTCTTCCCAGTTGTAAAAAAGCATAGTCAATACAGCAACACAGGAGTAGGGTTGTTATTCTCCCAAGAGAAGGCCTGAACCTGTCTAAATCCCTGTGTCTATTTCTGCATGGATCTATTTCAAGGGAAGCCCTAAACATTTATTCGTAAGATCGATACTAGATCATCGACAGGACTCAAGGGGGTAAAGTGAACGATATTGGTAGTTGAGGGGGCTCGGGTGTCATGGTTGATTTCTGAACTTTCAAAAGAGCTTAGAGGTGTCAAATGGACTTTTCACTAAAGGAAAATAACATTGCTACTTTGAGATGTGTGCTTGCCACGTGATGTTTCAAAAGGGGTGATATATGTTGAGAAATCCTTGGTCAAGGGGTTGATGGGCATAATACTGAAACTACCCCTGATGAGTTTAGTCTATAAATATGACCTCTCTTGTACACAAAAAGATACATCAATCAATAAAGAGGTTCCCTAAATGTTGTGTTGCCATCTATTATCTCTCATTGGAGATTGGCTTGGTTTGATCCTGCGATGACTATGTTGTTTAATACGTTATCAGTACAAATCGCTCTACGTGGCCGAATTGGTGTGTCGTCAGGATTCTCTCCTTTCCGATCTCTAATCTCTCTATTAGATTGATATAGTAGATTAATTGCAAGTCTCTAGATTTATTACATGCGAATATGAGGCAAGGCCGCGTGACTTTTTTGAGTCACCTACCCTGACTGTCGTCCTCCTGCGCATGCTACCCGCTCACCACCACCGTTGCATCCTTGCATCGTGTCCGTAGACATGGCATGGTTTGCGGCATCGGGGCGAGGTCCCAAAGGTCGTCTACGACACCAACGACGCTAGGGACTTCGCTGGGTTTGAGTCACAACACGTCGGGGAGGTAGCTGTCATGCCAGCCCGTTGTTGGACCGTGCAGCCGCACCAGATGCGTGCCTTGTAGCCGCGCTCGACGTGTGCCTCACCACAAATTGCCTCCCAGCGCCTCGTGCGTTACACGAAGTCGTGCCTTGTCTTTGTCGTCGGCACAATTCGAGAGCGATCGGCCCAAAGCACGCCACATGCTCGATGCCACGCATCACGGTCGCGCCACCATCACACAGGATCGTGCACTTGCGCCGCGCTCCGTCGTTGCACCATCCACCGCGCCCATGTCGCATGCACCACCAAGCCACCCATGCGTGTGCAGTCGCCACCAGGCAAAGGGCAAACCCTAGCGCCCTGCCCCCTTTTACCCAGCCTAGCAGAGCGGCTCTACATAGGTTGGCCTAGCCCACAATTTGAAAAAAATAAAATAAAAGGAGGAAATCTGAAACTTTTGCAAAAAGACCCTCGGTAATTCTGAAAATTACGAACGTCGTTTGCGGATAAGAAAATTTGGCGAAAAACCCCCTGGAGTTTTGGGGAATTACATCATATTTCAGGTTTTCATATATTCTTGCATAATAACCTTCGGGAACCCAATTTTTTTGCAATGGGTCAGTACAATCCATGGCTATTTTTTAATCTAGACCCTCGGCTTATGGTTATTAGCTTTAATACTATTTATTTTATGCAATAACCTTAAATAATCCAAGAAACATAGTTTTTAGGCATATGAGCTTCCATAAAATTGTGAATCTTTCACCCTGGAAGCTTCATACAAATGGGTTTTCTCCTAGCTTTATTTGCTGAAATTGATTTTTTTTGTCATATTGGTAATTCTAAAAATTATCCATAGACCTCAATAATTAGCATAAAATCATGATAATTGTTAGGAAAATTTTGGAAAATTAATAAAAATATCTGCTGAATAGATACAAACCAATCTTTACTAATTTCGCAATGTTCATGCTTTAGATTCTACTTTTACCTATAGTAAAACTGAACATTGTATGAACCTAATGTAGGAGATTTCAGACATCGCCAAGAAAGAATTTGCTGAGCTTGCCCCGAATGGCAACAATTACCTCACCTGGTGAATGGATGCCAAGATCAATCTGAAGTCTCGATCTCTTGGAGCCACAATCACCGAGCCAAAAGCTGATGCCCCTGCCATTCCTGAGGCTGCCAATTATGCGGTTCTGCACTTCCTGAGGCACCATCTCCATGCAAACCTGAAGTCTGAATACTTAATGGAAGAGGATCCACTAGCACTGTGGAATTCCCTGAAGGAACGCTACAACCAACAAAGATCTATCCTACTCCCAGAAGCACAACGAGAATAGACCCACTTATGCTTTCAATATTTTAAGGCTGTGACAACATATAACTCTGTTATGCACAAACTTATCTCTAAGTTGAGGTTCTGTAACCAGACCGTTACAGAAGCTGATATGATAGAAAAAAAAAACTTTGCACACTTTCCGTACATGAGGGTACTATAGCAACAGTACCGCAATACGAACTACTTGATGTACTCTGAGTTGATGTACACTCCACTGAAAGTAGAGAAACATGAAGAACTCTCAGATGG
Source organism: Phyllostachys edulis (assembly GCA_036346405.1). Classification (NCBI taxonomy): domain Eukaryota; kingdom Viridiplantae; phylum Streptophyta; class Magnoliopsida; order Poales; family Poaceae; genus Phyllostachys; species Phyllostachys edulis. The sequence goes on from CM070560.1 coordinate 51,417,630, forward strand.
AAAACCATCAGATACGTCCCCCCTGGGACAATGTTTATGCTCGAAGCACACGCCAATGTTTAGCAGGCTAGCAAGAGCCAGGATCGTGAAAAAGGTCCAAAATGAAATGAAGGTATATGAAAAAAGGTCGGAATGTAGAGAGGTAGGGGTAAGTCCCATGGTAGAGGAAAGGCAAAGGGAAGTCCCAGAAGCAAGACTCAGGCAGCAAGACTGCTCATCCTCCACAGACTTGTTTCAAATGTGGTTGCACTGGCCATTGGTCACGCACTTGCCACACCCCGCAATACTTAGTGAATCTTTACATGCAATCCATTGGTAGAGTCAAAAAGACCCAGGAGAACAAAGTCGAGGCACACTTCGCCGCTCAGCCCATTATGACTAGACCGTCTCCTAGCCAGGACGTCGAGAAGAATGATTACATGATTCTTGGCTACGTGGCCCAGGGAAAGGACACCTCCATGGATCACTACGATCTTCTTGGGTTGGAGCTCCTAGACCTCCATAAGGACAGCCATGACCTATATGGAGACCTGAAGTAGTCTCCTAGCTACACTTTCAGTAGCTCACTGATATCACATTTCCTCAAATAAATTTTGCTTATCAGTTTAGTTTTAGTTCTCGATGACCATTGGTAGATTCATGCTCACGTTGAGCATTTATCTTTTATTATTTGCTTAGGCTAAACTCTTGGCATTGTTATTTTTCCAGATTATTCAATTCATCCCCTTTATTGGTCTATGCTTTTTTTATATTTCGAACTATGTTTCCTGTTGAATAATTATTTGATAATAAACCGTGTTTTAAATATAGAACAACTCGGTACGATCTAATGGCGGAAGAGGAAATCTGTCTTGTAGACAGTTGCACCACTAATTCAATTTTTAGGAAAACTAAATATTTCCAGACCTTAACAAAGAAAACTGGGAATATCATGACAATCGTCGGAAGCGATGCTCTCATAGTCGGCACTAGAAGGGCCATCATAGTTCTCCCTATGGGTACCTGTATAACAGTAGAGGATGCTCTTCTGTATTCTGAATCTAAACGTACCCTCTTCAATTTTAAAGACATTCGTCTGAACAGATTTCATGTAGAAACCGATAATGAGAATGGTACAGAATACCTACTCATGACTAAGTCTAACAGATGCTAGAAGCAAGTGGTCAAAAAGCTTCCTTCTTTCTCATTAGGATTGCACTACACACACGCGCACGCGCGCGTGCACACACACACACACACACACACACACACACACACACACACACACACACATATATATATATATATATATATATATATATATATATATATATCCTAGAATTTATGTTGCGATGAGAACAATTTTTAAACACCCAGAAAAATTTAAGATCTAGCATGATCATGTGGGTCATCCTGGTTTGGGTATGACGCGAAAAGTCATTAATAATTTTGTTGGCCATAACATAAAAACCACAGACTTTCCTAGACCTGAAGACTTTATGTGCCCCGCTTGTGCCAGAGGAAAGTTAATTACTAGACCCTCTTATCTGAAACTAAGAGATGAATCACCTAGCTTCCTAGGGAGAATTCAAAGTGATATTTGTGGACCTATCCAACCCATGTTGGGCCCCTTTAGATATTTTATGGTGCTATTAGATGTCTCTACTAGTTGGTCCCATGTTTGCCTACTGTCTACAAGGAACCATACTTTTGCAAAATTAATTGCCCAAATAATCAGATTAAAAGCCAATTTTCCAGATGAACGGATTAAGTCTATTCGAATGGACAATGCTGGTGAGTTTACCTCAAATCCATTCAATGATTATTGTATGGCTCTGGCCATTAAAGTAGAGCACTCAGTACCACATGTCCACACCCAAAATGGCCTCGCATAGTCATTAATTAAAAGAACAAAACTTATTACTAGGTCACTCTTACATAATTGTAAGCTACCCACCAACTGTTGGGGCCACGCAATGTTGCACGCTGCTGCATTAATCCAACTCAAATCAACTGCATATCATCCAATTTCCCCCTTGTAAATAGTGCGTGAAAAAGAACCAAGTATTTCTCATCTGCAAAAATTTAGATGTGTTGTATACGTGCCGATTTTACCACCACAGCGTACATCCATGGGCCCTCACAGGAAGTTCGGGACCTATGTAGGTTTTGAATCTCCGTCAATTATTAAATACCTAGAGCCTATGATAGGGGATCTACACCCGGCTCGGTACGCTGATTGTATTTTTTATAAGGATAATTCTCGATATTAGGGGGGAGGAAGGTACCGCACTAAAGAATGCAGAGAAATAGATTATAATGCCACTCGCATTCAGTCCTTAGACCCACGCACTAAAGACTTAGAACTAGAAGGTCGAAGAATAATAGTGTTGGACCGAAAAGGCGACTAGAGGGGGGTGAATAGGAGCACGATCTCCTTTTCTCCTTGATTGAATTCAATACTAATTTCACCCCAAGAGCTATAAAAGCTATGAAGATCAATATACAAGCACAGTGGAAGACTTGTATTGAATCCAATCAAAACCCCGAAGCAAATAGACCAAAAACACAAAAACTCAAACCCAAATTAGTTGGGCGGTCAGACCTCCTTGTAGGTCTAACCTCCAAGTAAATGGTGGTCTGACTAGCAACTAGTTGCCAGTCTGACCACCAGGCCAATGAACAGTAAAATCAGCCCGAACTCAAAATCACAAATTGCTTCAAAACCGAGTCAAAACTAAAATATCATCCAAACACTTGCTCCTGGCTGATTGATGATCAAGATGATCCTAGATATATTCCCATATGTCACAGCAAGCTAGATCTAGGTTAGAAACCAAAGAAAAACTCATGAATCAAAGAAATCTCTAAAATCACAAAATAGAGAGCAAGAACAAAAAGAGGCTCATCTTGAGGAATCTTGCTTGGATTGATTTGGGATGGATGTTGGTTTACAGCCACTCCATCTAGGAGGACAAAGACTCAACACATGAGCATACAATCAATCCATCTCCCTAGAACCCTAACCTCTCCACTATTCTTTCCTAACCCTAAAACACAAACTAGGGTTTTAGATATGAGGGTTGGAGGGTGCACAACCAGCACCTGCCCCTATTTATAGTGGAGGCTAGTGTAACATCCCAAAGTTCTGTTACCAAAATAAAAATAAATAAAGTAATTATTTTATTGGTTTTTCCGAAAGTTGAAAGAGTTTAATTGCTTTGCTTGAATTCTGAAGTTTTAAAAGTCAAAAATAAAATTTATTAAATATTTTAAAGTTTTATTTGAGTTTAAATTGAAAAATGAAAAATTAATTAATTTCTCGAATTTTAAAACTTTTCCCTAATTATTTCAAAGCTAAAATAATTTATTTACAAAATTAAAAGCCAACTTTAAGTTGAAAATAATTTTATTAAGTCCAAAATAAATAAGGGAATTTCTGTGGATTTTTCCATAATTTTTTGATTTTATTTGCTATTTCCTAAAAGCTTAAAAGAATTAATTGAATTATTCAAATTGAAAAATCAAATTAAATCCAAAACTTCCTTTGGGCCGAAATCCTCCCGGCCCATCCCTATTCACCTCACGCCGGCCACTTTCGGCCTGAGCCGGCCCACCTGAGCCAACCGCTCCCCATCTCCCGCACCCCTTGATCGTGGCCGTTGGATCTAAATCCAACGACCGGCGCCACTCCCACTCTCACCCTCTCTCACGTCCGCACGTGCCCGCATGGCCATCAGATTAAGATCCGATGGCAACCACTTCCTTTCTCCCCGCACCTTCTCAGCCGTCCGATACAAATCCAACCGCCTGCCGTCTTCTTCTCCCCCTTGCCTTCTTCCTCGCACATGAACCGCACGGAGACGCCATGGCCGCATCACGGAGCTCCGCAATCACCACCATTTTCGCCCCCATTCTCCGCGCCTGCGTGCGCATTCAAAATCCCGTGTCCCGCCCGTTGCCCCCTCTCTCGTGCTCGTAATTATCGGATCCCGCCGAAATCGCCGTCGTGACCTTCGCGCACGATTCCCCTCCTCCCGACCTCCTCCGCCCCTATAAGAAGGAGCACAGGGTGCCCCTTTCACTCCTCATCTCCTCCCCCAATTCTTAGCCCTCCCCTCCTTTCCTCCGGCCGCAATCGGGGATTTTTCTCTGCTGGCTGCCGAACCTTTGGCCGACAATTGTGCCACCACCGTCGACGCTCTGCCTCCGTGGAGTACATCTTCGGCATACCCGTCGCAAGGGCTCCCTCAGGGACCCCTTCGTTGCTCCGGAACACCGCCGAAGCTCTCGTCCGACAACACCCGATCGTCTCCACCGCCAAAAGCTCGTCGCCGGTCGCCGTTGTTGATCTCAGCCGCCCGTAAGTGCCTCATCAAGTTCGCATTAACCTTGGCTACCCAATGGTACCACCCGCCTCCGGCGAGGAGCTGTCGTTCGCCGTTGTCGGCCAAGTCCGAACGCCACCCACCGCCGTCGAGCCACGTAGGCACCACGTCATTGCCACGTAGGCGCATGCATCCCAATCAGCGCTCGCGCGACGCCACGTCAGCCCGGGAGCAAAGCCTGAGCAATCGTTCACTATTTTCGTGAACCATGTCCACCATGGTCCATTGACCCGAGGGCCCCACCTGCCATAGAGAGTAGTATTTCTATTTAAATTTAAATCTGGTCGAAAATGAAAATCTCGGCACTGACGTCATAATCCCGATTTTCCTTTAGGAAAATAATTCAGGAAATCTATAAAAATCTGATTTAGGGTTTAATTTAGTTATCAAACTTCCTAGGGTTCGTTCTCCTTCATACGAACTTCGATTTCGTCGATTCAAAATTTTAAATTCATATAAATTCAAGATCTAGCTAACTAAACCAAAATTATTTAATTTGGAGTTCATTTGAATTTTGTTTGAATTTAGCTTATTTTCACGTTTAGATTTCGACGACTTCAGAGAGTCAGATTTCGACGCCGTTTGAGAGCAACCAATTGAGCAAGGCAAGTTATACCATTGACCATATTGCTCCCAGTATTTTAAAGCTATTTAAATTCAGTTTTTAAATTATTAAATGCATGCATACTTTTATTTCAAGTCCCTGTTTAAATAATTAGATATTCCAATTGTTATTGTATGGCCAATTTCGAATATTGAAATGTCATTCCTTTGTCATCATAGATAAATTAGTATGAAAAAAATTCACATGCTTAGCAAATGCTTAGACCATGATTTTGATTCTGGGAGGATTTAGCCAACTCAGTCAAATTTGCTTAAAATTGAATCTATGGTATTGTTTTACCATAGAAAGTTTGTAAAGGTGGTTTTATTTAAAATAAAATTAAAAATGGTTTGGACTTGGGCAAAACGGATTAATGGAGGGTGCAGGTTTATGCACGGGTTTAATCTGGTTAAAATTAAAGCCCATGGTTTAATTTGAAAGACGCCCAAGTCAATTAAGGACCGGTCTTTGAGCGTATTTTGCTACGCCTTACCGTACTACCACATGTCTTGTATGGGCAAGACTTGGTTTAATAATATGTAATGCCTCATAGATATTTGTGCTATGTTGTATGTGTGGGTGTCGGGCAGACAGTAGTCCCACCTGGCGCAAGAGGGGGCTTCCAGAGGACGGTCAGTCCAATGGAAGCGAAACCTTAGCGGGCACGAGTACTTTGAGGTAGAACATTGTATATAATACCCCGAATGTTTCTAAGGAAGGAGAGTAAACAAAAAAAGGGTTTTTCTGTAATACTCCAACTTAGTCTAATGAAGGAAGCAGTGAAAAGAGAAATTAGACTTTAGAGGAGAAATCTTTAGAGCAATTCTTTAGCAACTGGGCTTGAGCTTTGGCCAGAGGCCCATGAGGGGCCGGCCACTATTAAAAGGAGGGAGAAACCCTAGCCCACCACTGTAGCGTGCACTACTACAGTGCTCCCGCCGCCGCTACAGTGCATGCCCTCCTCCTTGCACTCCGTTGCCCCCTCTTGGTGGTGCTCTCCCATTGCTGTTGGCCAAGGAGAAAGGTGGAGGAGAGAGGAGAAAAGAGGAGAGGAGCATCTAGCGGGGAAATCAGCGAACACGCGTGTCTCCAAGGGTAACGAATGTCATTTTCGTTGTTTGATTAGTCGAGATGTGAATTCGATTAGAATTGATTGGATCGAACTCGTCATTAAAGATTCAATTCTGTCCAGTAGGTTGCGTGGGCAGTTTTGAGTTCTTAGAGGCTGAATTAGAGGTTTCCATCTCCTAGAGATATTTAGATAATATTCTTAGCTTTTCGTGGCCGCTAAGAACACCTAATTCCGACTTACGGATCAAAAGTTATGATAGTTTTACTTTCTACTGTCCAGAATTCTGACGCGATTGATCTGTCAAGTTATCTCCTAAAATATGATTATGATAATGGAATATTCAGGGTTTTCACCCAACTAGGTTATTGTAGAAATTTTTATAAAATTTCCAGAATGTTAAATAACGCCCTAATCGGAGCTGTAGATCAAAATTTGTGATCTGTTCTTTACCGCTGTCCAGAATCTTAGCTATGTTTCAGCAGTCATTTTAATTAGTAGATTGATTATTGTTAAGGTCCGAATCAAGACTTCTTCATATTATGAAATTTGTAGGCCTTGGTCTTATATTTCCAGATCATTAAAGAACATCCAATTTGGAGCTGTAGAACGAAAGATATGAATTTTTGAAGTTCTTATTGTAATCTATCTCTCTGTTGTGGACAGTAGAGAAAGATTAACTTGTTAGCGACTTTTCTTGCACCTTGGGAATTATTGAAATAATTTTATTCAGGAAGCTAGTTCCTTTTAGTTTCCAGAAAGGTTTAGGTCATTGATTTTGGTTGTACCAAATGGAAGTTATGAATTTCACAAATTGAAAGTACCGAAGATGATAGAACGGTCTTCGGGGTTAAAATCAAGGGCTTAGATAGGGTAATTTGTTCTGTCGATCACCTGGGAAGTTGTAGCTAAGCTCGTGTAAAGTCCGGGAAACTTGGATTCATAACTTTTGGGGCTGGGACTCAAAAGTTATGGATTTTTCTTTGTGAACCGACAAATTGGATAGATTAGAGTCAGGGGTGAAATTGCTAGTTTTTGTGTTGCGTTTAGGAGCGATCGCTCTCGTTATGTTCTATCGCTTTGTTGAGCACTCTTGTTTAGTATACTTAGTATACTTTATGGTTGCCAGGTGTTGGTGAGCACCAGGGTTGAAAGCTGTACTGTCATCATCTTTTCGTCTCACGGTTAAGGCAAGTACTTTGATGTTATTATGATTGCTGGATGCTTGATGTTCGTATTGTGCTTTTCTGTGATCCATGAGAATGTTCAAAGTTTATGTTCCTTTCTTATGTGTTAATTTCAAGTGTAGACATGATGTCTTTCATAGTTCATATTTCATTACATGCATCCATTTTCATGTTCTTTCCACGGGAGTGGATTATAAGACCCATCAATTCCAGTATGGGCACGTAAGACCCACCATTCCAATGTGGGCAGATTTGGACACCCATATGAAACGTTCTTCATACGGGATTTGGATCCCCGCATTTTGTTAAATGCGGGTTTAGGTGAACACCGACGAGTGTGTCACCACTATCTGACCCCAGATAAGCATGTGTGCGATCCATTCTTTCATTAATTCCATTCATTCCATGCATTCATGTATTCATTCAAGGTATGCGCTCAAATTCTTTAATGAAGTTGTCTTTTTCATATTTGTGGTATGTCCACTATCCATGTACTTGCTGAGTCTCGCACCCATTCTTGCTTTGTTTATTTATTTTTAGGTGATCGTTGGTGATGATTCTTTTGGGAGGAGTAGACACACACTACTCATTCATTTCACCTTACACCGTTTCAATAATAGAACTTGATTACATCTTTCATTCGTTAAGTGAACTGTAATATAATGGAGTTTGATGTTGGTTGATATCTTTCTCTCGTTAAGGTTGTTTAATTAATCGCTTATGTTCCATGATCATTCGTTTGATATGATTATCTTAGTGGATTCAGTAGACTTAAATAATTGGAATTTGTGAACTGTTGTTGGATTCAGTTTTAATTCCTGCTTAGGTTTTAAAAGATGTTGATCCTTATATGTTAGTTGATGAGTTATTGTTAAAGTTCTTCCGCAGTATTGTTGTATGTTAGTCCTTTAGGTAGCATTTTGGCTTCCGAATAGCCAGGGTGTTACATTGTAACGGCCTCGTTTTGATATCTCAGTCACACTCCTACGGAAGAGTGCATGGCGACAGTACGAGGTATTCATATCGTGTGGGTAAAGCCGCACAAACTCTGCAGAGTAGAAACTATTGAATAGCGCGTCATGATCATGGACATGCTAGCAAAGCCACTTATGAGTTAGATTTGTTTTTGGTTTTAAAAATGATTTCAACAGATGTTTTCAGGATAGGTTAATCCTGTGGTAAAATTGGGCGGTTAGCCATTGTGATAGGAGGGTATCCTTCACCTTTCATGGAGGTTATCCACATTATACAATTGTCATTTAAAATCTGATTTTACATATAGTATAAAAATGGCCTTGAAAACTAGTATGAATATTTAAACTGAAAATGCGCTTTATGCAAATAAACCCTGCCAATATCATTTGTCTACTTTATGCATGCATTACAATTCAATATTAGGTGTAACTTGCGATCACGGAAGTTGTGCTCATTCTTGCTGAATATCTTTATTCAGGACAGGACTACTACCAGGACGGTGAGGACACCGACACTTAAGCTACGCCCCCAGACGATTGCCTGTGGCGAATCGTTGGGTCTACTACTGTTGTTCTGCTTCCACTGTGTTTTACTTTATTTGGCCTCAGGCCCTTTTGTAATAAACTCAGAATTATTATTAATAAAATACGTGATATATTTGTGTTATCACTTTTTTTTGACTGTGTACATTAAACTTTATGGCCGGTCAGACCGCCACCTTGGCTGGTCTAACCGCCTGAAGCCTGAGAGCACTTGAATTTCACCGAAAACGAGTGTTTCGATAAACCTTCAATGCCATTGCCAATTGTATCATCATCCTAAGATCGTGAGCATATCCCTATGATGTCCACAATCTCTCCGTTGATGAACACATTGGCAATTTCCTAAAAATGTAAGTTTTGAGGTTTGAAAATGAAAATACTCACGTTTTCGCGCAAAGGCACAACTTGGTCCAAAAGAAAGAGAGAGCAATGGAAATGACCAAGTTGGCTTCAGATTAGCATAGGCAAGTGAGATCGAGTAAAAGAAAGTAAGAAAGCTTTAATTTCCAAAGAAGAGTCAAAATTCTCACTTAAGGTCTATATGAAAGAACAATTGTTCAATTTGACCTATGATCATTGTGAGGTTCCAAGAATTGCAAATCAAGTTCAGAAATGGTAATAAGATCATAAGAATACAAATTAAATGCTCCCCCTCACTATGATCATCATTTTATAGAAAATTTCATTTGCTCCCTTTTTCTCCAAATAGCCCCCCTTTTTAATATTTTTGCTACATCTTCACCCACTTGGACAATGGAGTCATCAAGGAATCACGCCTTCCTCTCATCCAGAGATGACAAATGGAGAAATGAGGAAAAAGCATAAGAAAGAGCATACATGAAATGTAATGGAGTGGCTTTATTTTTTTAATTTTCAATTTTTAGTACAAGAAGCTTTGGAGATTACCCATAAGAACAAGCTAGCATTTCTACTATTACACAATACACATCAAGCCTAAAAGTGCTAGCAAGATCATGTTAAGACATGTATATATCAAAGCTAAGCTAGAAGGCTCAATATAAAATGATGAATTTTTAATAATTTAAGAAAATCTTCAAATTTAGCAAGTTCATCAACAGGGATCCTAAAGTGATAATGGCCATGTCAGAATGTCAATGTGAGATCAAGAAGCTAACAACGACCATTCTAGAGACAAAAAGTCCTAAATTGAATTATTTTGCTCAAAATATCTCAATCACCAAATTTTTACAATAGTTTTTCATTTGCAATGAATATTGAAGTTGATTAAAGGTATATCTTAGTGAAGAAGATCCTGGACTAGGAGCCATCCACAAACTCTTCCTAAGCTTCGACTAGGGCGACAAATCTTGAGGTTCATATCAATTTTGACAAGCAATCCCCATGAGATTGTCTGGATTATCAAACTATCCCCAAGTTCATGTCTTTGACATGCAGTCTCGTGAGAGTAGTTTGGCATAATTTAACCACATGAGAATCTTGAAATTTGAATTTTCATTTTGCACAAGAGCAGTTTTAAATTTACAAAGGAACAAGAAGCTCAAGAAATATTCAATCCTAAATTCAAGAGCTAACAATGCAATTTTGACAGGGCCAGTATCACAAAAGGATCACTAATTGTGCAACTAGCTAAGAGATCCACAAATTGTAATTTTTAGTTCAAGTTGTCTTAAAGTTCTAGCTCATTTAGCAAAGACTTAGCTATACATGTGAAAGCATGATAATTCTAGCAAGTCAAAGAACTAGACATAATATTGAGTAAGAATTGAAATTCTAAAGCTCAAGAGGGTAATAAGCAAAGCTTCATCAATTTAAACGACAAGCAGTAATGCTTATATTACAATGCATCTTTTTGTGATTTTCATATGAATGCATATGCTACAATGAGATGCAAGAAAAGCTCAAAAAGCCTAAAAAGATTAAAAAAAAAGATCAGAAAATTCAAAAGAAGATCAAGGAAAGATCAGATGAACAAGGAAAGATTAGAAAAGAACCAACTCCCCCTCAAACCAACCTATAAGGGTAAATTACCCCTAACTCACTCCTCAAGGTGGCAAACCTAGTTGGATCTAAAGGCTTGGTGAGGATATCAGCTAACTGAACCTTGGACTCCACAAATTCTAGCACAATATCACCCTTCTCTACATGGTCTCTAAGAAAGTGATAGCGAATGTCTATGTGCTTGGTCCTAGAATATTGCACTGGGTTCTTAGCAATATTAATGGCAGAAGTGTTATCACAGAGAAAAGGAACACTAGCAAAATTTAACCTAAAGTCCTTATGGGTGGACATCATTCACAGAATCTGACTATAGCAACTAGCGGCAGCTGCATATTCAGCTTTTGCAGTGGATTGAGTAATAGAGGACTACTTTCTAGAGGACCAAGAGATAAGAGAAGTGCCTAAGAAGTGACAAGATCCTGAGGTACTCTTCCTATCTAGCCGACAGCCCGTAAAATCAGAATAAGAAAACCCTCGAATAGATAAGGAAGAAGAGCAGGAATACCAAATACCATACTGGAGGGTAGAGTGAAGGTACCTGAAAATGCGCTTAATGGATTGGCGATGTGAAGTCCTCGGAGACGCCTGAAACCTCGCACAGAGGCAGACCACGAAGTGGATGTCCAGTCTTGAGGCCGTCAGGTAAAGGAGGGAGTCAATCATGCTGCGGTACTCGCGTTGATCCACGGCTTCTCCTTCCTCGTTTGGATCCAAAACAGTCGAAGTCGCTATGAGAGTAGCAATCGGCTTACAGTCACCCATCTCGAAGCGCTTGAGCAGATCCTTTGTGTACTTCGTCTGATGGATGAAGATCCCTTCCTAGCATTGCTTGATTTGAAGCCCCAGAAAGTAGTTGAGTTCTCCCATCATACTCATCTCAAATTCCTTGGACATGGTCTCAGAAAAACTAGAAACAAGAGCATGAGAAGAACCACCGAAGATAATATCATCTACGTAAATCTGAACAAGCAAGAAGTCATTGCCATGCCTAAGAACGAATAGAGTCTTGTGTACTTTACCCATCTCAAATTTGTTCTTAAGTAAGAAGGTCTTAAATCTAGCATACCAGGTTTTAGGGGCTTACTTAAGACCATACAAAGCTTTGGATAGCTTGAAAACATGATGTGGATGCTTGGGATTCTCAAAGCCTAGAGGTTGTCTAACATACACTTCCTCCTCTATGTAACCATTCAAAAATACACTCTTGACATCCATCTGATGCAGCCTAAAGCCTTTGGATGCAGCAAATACAAGCAGAATGCGAATGGCTTCTAATCTAGCAACAGGAGCAAAGGTTTCATCAAAGTCTAACCCCACAACTTGGCTAAAACCCTGAGCTACCAATCTAGCCTTATTTCTAACCACGGAACCATCCTCACTTTGTTTGTTTTTGAACACCCAACGGGTTCCTATCATATTATGACCACTAGGAGGCTCTACTAGGTTCTAGACCTTGTTCCTCTCAAAGTTGTCTAACTCCTCATGCATGGTATTAACCCAACTAGAATAAGATAAAGCATGTGATATATCGCGGGGTTCGAAAGAAGCAACAAATGCAGAATGGGAGTAGAGACTCAGATCATGATACCTGGAGCGAGTGACTCGCTCATGAAGATGACCAATGATCTGATCCAGAGGGTGATGTCTCTGAATGTGAAGTGGAGCGCCTGGGGAAGATAGCATCTCTTCAACCTCCGCAGGTACTACTGATGATGAAGATACAGCAGGAGCCTCAACTGAAGGTGAAATAGTCGAAGTAGGTTCTGCAGCCAGGACAGGAGCATCAACAACAGGTGGAAGAGCAATATCGACTTCGTCATCATCTTCCTCTACAAAGATGCTCGCCGTCGCCTGTGTATCACTTGAAACATCTGATCTAGCACTAGGGCTAGTCTCATCAAAGTGACATTGCATGTCTTCTGGACAATGTTAGTCTCAACATTAAAAACCCGAAAACCCCTCGAATGTGCAGGATAACCCAGAAATAAACCATCATGAGTTCTTGACTCAAATTTATCTAGGTTTTCTGTCTTGAGAATGAAACACTTGGCTCCGAAAACTCAAAAATAAGAAACAGAGAGTTTTCTACCAAACCGAAACTCATAAGATGTCTTGCCCAAAGAAGGTCTCAAAAAGACACGATTGGCAATATGGTAAGCTGTAGCAATAGCTTTAGCCCAAAAACCTCCTCGGAGTGCTATACTCATCTAGCATCGTCCTATCCATCTCGACTAATGTTCTTTCTTCCTTTCCACCACGCCATTTTGTTGAGGGACGTGTGGAGAAGAGAACTAATGCTCAATACCACGCTTAGCACAAAAAGAGGCAAATGAGGTATTCTTGAACTCCGTGCTATTGTCACTGCGAATCGCTCTCAGGGCACCAAGGAGTTCAGAAACCAAGCGAAGAACAAGATCATGAAAATGATCAAAAGCTTCATCCTTCGAAGCAAGAAAGAGCACCGAAGAGTATATCAAAAAATCATCGACTATGAGAAGAATATACCATTTGCCACCGACTGACCAAACACTAGCAGGACCAATAGTATCCATGTGAAGCAACTGTCCTGGTCCGCCAGTCATGACCATAGTCAATGAAGGGTGTGAGGCAGCAACTTGCTTGCCATGCCTACAGGACGCACATACAACATCCTTGATGGCTTTGAGTTTGGGCAAATCTCTCATAAGATCAAGGCTGCTGACTCACGTCAGATGATCAAAACTAATGTGCCCCAAACGATGGTGCCAAAGTCAAAACTCAGAAGAAGATGCAATAAAACACTTGAGAGATCCAGCAAGAGATTCAGAAAAGTCAGCTCCAAAGATCCTATCAACTCTAGAAATCCCAAAAACAAGCTCACCAACTGAATCAAGCACACAACAAGCATTTTTCTTAAATCTAGTCTCATAGCCATCATCAAGAAGCTGCGAGACAGAAAGCAAGTTGTACCTTAGCTTGTCCACAAGAGCGACGTCCTTCAGGATGAATTTGTCGTTCACTCTGATCGATCTCGTTCCTTCAATCCGTCCTTGTGTATCATCTCCCAAGGTGATGAAGTTATCACTCGTTGATCGCGTGAAGGAGGTGAACCATCTTGAGTCTCTGGTCATGTGGCGTGAACAGCCGGAGTTGACAAACCATGTGTTCTTCCCCCTTTCGTGGCGATCATCATCGGTGTCATCGATGTCGACGGAGTCGGCCATGAATCACATGCCGGTGAAGTCTTTTGCCTTCCCTTCTCTTCTTCTCTTGAGAGAGCTCCTCCTCCTTGTCCTCCTCACTTCCGGAGTCCACATCACTCATGGATTGCTCTCTAAAAGTGGCAAAGACCCGATGAGCAGCCTTTATGAGCTTGGCAGCATCAAACTTGGTCTCCTAAGTCCACTCGGAGGTCCTCTAGGACCACCGAGGAGGTTTGGAAGGTCCACCCCGAAGGCCCTCTAGGACCACCCGGGAGGTCTTCCGAGACCACTCGAAGTGTCCCGGCCTCTGTGCTCTGAGCTAGTCCCAATATCAGTCGCTAGCTCGCACAGATTGCATCCAAAAGGTGTCATCACATCCATACGACAAACCAAAGATAAAGCAGACAAATTAACATTAATACTGACAAAAGACCTTATGGTCAAGCTTGTTTACAAAGGTGCCACGCAGGGCTAACAACAAAAGAAATCTACAACGGAACAAAACACAACGCGGAAGCCATTCGACGAGCCCACAGGCTATCGAGTGGAGGACGTCTCCTAGCACACAGAGTCTTCAACGAACTCCTCTTCAAAGAGCTCGGAGCTCCCTGGGAGGTCTTCGACTGCTGGTCAACCAGAGGGCACAAAGCCATGAGTACTTTGAATGTACTCAGCAAGTCATAGAGAAATATTATTTAATTAATATTCATGCAAGTCTTGGCAAGGACGGCCGTATGGTTAGTTCATGGAAAGCAACATTTAATGGAAATACATTATGTAGATTGCAAAGCACAAGTTGAAAAAGCTAATGCATAAGTAATAAGTTCCTTTGAAAAACAACACATGACCAACCTGGTCGTATGCCCAGACCACTCACGACCACCCTGGTCATGAGCTAGACCTCTTACGACCACCCTGGTCGTAAACCCAACCACTCGGAACCGACCACGACCACAATTTTGAGAAAGATCTACCCCTTGCGAGATATCACCAGGCGCTGTCCCTAACCGGGGACACGACTATTCGAATAGATTTTACACTCTGCAGAGATTGTACACTTTACCCACAAGACACAATCTCTCTAGTTGGGTTGGCATGGCCAATGCCACTGCTCACTTCCTTAGGTAAGTAGACTAGAGGACGTGTCAAGGCTTTTACAAAAAGTTCTGTTATGACCTGGTTCTGCCCGCTAAGGTTTCGCCGTACTGGCCCCCTCTTGCGCCAAGTGTGGGCGTCTAACCCAGATCCTTCCATACCTCCACCACAACAGAACCAAGTCAAAACATCGCTAATTAGTTGGCCCAGTCCACCCCATAAATGAACTTGTGGTTGCACGGTATGCCCAGATCAATGGAACAAGGTTAAGTCCTTAAGGGCTACTCAGGCAAGACCACCTCATGCCAGTGTGCGTATAGCACCCCCTTTACTGCACGATCACTTGCCTGTGTAAGAAAAACATTTTGGTTTAACCCAGCCAACTAACCTCCCTGGTCTTGGCACACAGATTTTATCAAGAGTGGTGTTGCCACGGTTCCATATATCATTTAATCAAGTTTATCATCATTGATTCATGAGAACAAGAGACCAATGTCTATTTAGAGCATGACTAAGCATAGTACGCACCCATGTTGGTAACCCAAGGATGTCCAACTAAGATAGCCCAACCTTATGGTGCCCAAAGGTACATGTCAACATGTTGTTTTCAAATATTCAAGGAGTCTTACTAGCAAGTGGGTGTGTAGCTACTCCCAAAACTATTTTTATACAAATAGCCATGCATGTTGATATAAAACAAGATACTTTTTATAAAACAGGTTCAAAATGATCAAAGGCCTATGACTTGCCTTCACTGAAGTCCTGAGCTGCTTCAGTTGAGGTCGTCGGGTCCACGAACTCCTCGGACACGCGCGGGTTCTACACGTGCAAAAAGAGCCAAACTAATAAAAACGAATCCAAATAAACTCCCAAGCAAAGCCAAAGAACTAAGAAGAAAAGAACTGAGTTAGAGAAAAGCAGAAACTGGACCACTTGAGGCTGAGCTTGAGCGAAGAAGGTCGAGAGAGAGAGAGAGAGAGAGAGAGAGAGAGAGAAAGAATGGCGAGGGAAGCAAAAAAAAAGAAGGGAAAAAGAGCTCTCCGAAACTCTATTTGAAGCGGATAGGGTAACTCAGGCAACCGGACGATGCGGTGAGCTTTGCGGCGGCGCAGCGAGGCTCAACGGAGACAATGGCATTTAATGCCTATGCCGTAGCAAGGACAGTAGCACATAACGCGCACGTCGCAACAGAAAAAGAGATGGGAAGGGAAGGAAAAATAAGGCTGACCGGCGATTGGTCAGGAGGGTGGTTTTTGGAAAAAGGGCCAAAAGGGGTGGTCTTTGCAAAAAGACCAGTAGGATGGCCTTGACCAAGGAGGAGGTCGTGACCCAAAGAGGAGGTCCTGGCCTCAGGGGGTGGTCTTTGCAAAAAGACCAAGAGGCAGCTGCATTTAATGCGCACGTCTTAGCAAGGCGGCAGCACTTAATGCCCACGTCGCAATAGGGACAGCAGCAATTAATGCATACGACCCGATAAGAGAAAGGCAAGGAAGAGAAAGCAACCAAGGCTGACCAGTGACTGGTCAGGAGGGTGGTCTTTGCAAAAGACTAAGAGGGAGGTCGTGATCGAAGGAGAGGTCGGGACCTCAAGGGAGGTCACAGCAAAACGAAAAAAGAGATGAGGTCGCAGCCTCAGAGGGAGGTCGCGGCTAAACGACAAAAGAGAGGAGGTCGCGGCCTCAGAGGGAGGTCGTGGCTAAATGACAAAAGAGAGGAGGTCGCGGCCTCAGAGGGCGGTCGCGGCTAAACGACAAAAGAGAGGAGGTCGCGGCCTCAGAGGGCGGTCGCGGCTAAACGACAAAAGAGAGGAGGTCGCGGCCTCAGAGGGCGGTCGCGGCTAAACGACAAAAGAGAGGAGGTCGCGGACCAGGAGGGTGGTCTTTGCAAAAAGGCCACAAAGGTGGTCTTTGCAAAAAGACCACAAGGTCCTGAGGACGAGGAGGTCCTGAGGAACAAAGCAAAGCGCGGCAAAGCAGGGTCGTCCGATTTCAATTGGGCGGTCCAAAAGGGATATGAACATTCAGACTGGCCGAACGCTTCATCCCGATCGGACCGTCTAGGCACGATCGGACGGCTCGAATGGAGCACGCTTGCGCAAAGAGGGAGGAAAGGGCTGACAGGCGGAGAGATCCAAACGAAAAGGGAGATTTGTACCCTCAGATCCAAACGAAGGGAGGTCTAGACCCTTAGATCCAAATGAAGGGAGGTCTGGACTCTCAGATCTAAACAAAGGGAGGTCTGGACGGTCAAGAAGAACACAAGGGAAATCCCGACGGCCAAGAAGAATGCAAGGGAGATCTTGACGGTCAAGATGAACGCAAGGGAGATATTGACGGTCAAGATGAAACAAAGGGATATCTCGACGGTCAAGACGAACCAAAGGGAGGTTCTGACAGTCAAGATGAAACAAAGAGAGATCTCGACGGTCAAGATGAACCAAAGGGAGGTCTTGGGAACGGGAAGAGAAGAGGGTTGAACGAGAGGAAGGTCCGAAAGGGAGAGATTCAACCCGAACTTTGAATTTCGGAAATCAAAGATGTTTGAAACACAAACCCAAACTTGAAGCACCTCGGGGTGGTCGTGACCCAAGGGAGAGTCAAAACCGAAGAAAGGTCCAAACAGAGAAGGGGGTCTAGACTAAAAGGAGGTCTAAACCAAAGGAAGGTCTAAGTGAACAGAGAGAAAGAAAAACAACGCCAGAGCACAAATAACTCCAAATAAACCAAACTTGAATTAATTGAAGTTCGATTAATTCATATTAAACCTCCAATTTTCCAAAATCTCCAATTTAAGTTTGAGCCAATCAACAAAACCGAAGGGTTAGTTTTTAAAACTCGAATTTTCAAACATACGGAAAAACTGGGGCGTTACAGGTTGATAGCCAAGATGGCTGCTGAAGCCGGCGTAGCAACCTCGGGCAAAACGAGCGGGGCTTGAACAACCTCCCATATGGCTTAACCTTCGCTCTGAAGGAAGACACACATGCGGTTTTTCCAATAGGCATAGTCGAGCCCATCGAAGATATGCGGCTTGGTGGAGTACTTCTCTATTGTCAAGTTGGGGGGTGCACAACCAGCACCCTCCCCTAGAAGGATATCCCTAATGGGCACTCGTTAAGCCCACATACAAACGGGTTTCACTTACGCACGTATTTTAAAGCGTCATCTTTATCTCCTCTTGACCTAAAACGCTTCTCCTTGCGCCGTCTTGCGCCGCGGGTTAGCAAAAGATCACCAAGGCGGTATTTAGGTGAAGTTACCAAAATACCCCCTCTCGATCCTCTCCGAAGACCGAGTTCAATCTTCATGAAGCAATCCCATGCTTCGCCACGTGTAGGTTGATCAACGACTCTCTTTATGTCGGCAAGTCTCTCCCATCCGGCTCCCACCGAAACCACCATGGCACTTGCACCGACCCCGCGCTGCTTGATGCAACCCGTCACACCGAACTTCCCGTTTGATCATCCTTGTTCATTTTGCGCCATGCTTGAGTCCACTGACTTCACCCGGCATCCTCGATCGTTCTGAACCTCAGCTTTCCAAGCTTAGTCCCGATCATCCTTGCCGTTGACCGTTGTTGACCTCCAAGTGTCTTGCACAACAATAGACAAAGAAATCGATTCCGAGAACAAGTTCTTCGCAGCTTGACCCACGTTAGTCAAAACATGCATTATGCAACACATATGCACTGAAACCCATGAACTTGACCTAACCAAACAATCATCGCCACCAAGTTGGCCGATGAACAAGTCAAAACTGGTCAGACCGCTACCCATTGGTCGGTCTGATCGTCCTCTGGCCAGTCTGACCGCCACTTTGGCCGGCCTGACCGCCTAGTAGGGACTTAGCCCAATTTCCAACTTGAAAATCCGAAACCTTCTGGAAATTTCAACGAATATAACTTTTGACTCGAAGCTCCAAAAATTATGAGACCAAGTGTAGGAGAATCCCCTCTCATGCCTACACCCTCTATTTTTGTTTCAGCTCCAAACTTAAAAGAAACTTTATGGCCGGTCAGACCGCTGCCCAAAGGCCGGTCTGACCGCCACTCATTGACCGGTCAGACCACCGCCTATTGGCCGGTCAGACCGCCGCCTGTTGGCCGGTCAGACCGCCACACAGGCCGGTCTGACCGCCACCTTGGCTGGTCTGAAGCCTGACAGCACTTGAACTTCGCCGAAAACGAGTGTTTCGATAAATTTTCAACGCCATTGCCAATTGTATCATCATCCTAAGATCGTGAGCATATCCTGATGATATCCACAAATAGATTTGCAACAAATAGCTAATAATATGTCAGATGCTTTCACTAATACTAAGAGAGTGACAAAATCACAAATATCTATAGTAAATGCGCCGGAAAGAGAGTGGTAGTAACCTAGATAGATACTAAATCTACTCATACCCCTCATGCAAAGAAGGTACTAGCCCACGCACTGAAGGAATCATAGTACACCACTCTACCTATACAAAGAAGGTATTGGAGAAATTCAACATGGATAAATCTCATCCTTTAAAGACCCATGGTAGTAAGATCCCTAGATGTGGATAAAGACCCATTCATACCGAGCATGAAAAATGAAGAAGTTTTAGGACCAGAAATTCCATACTTAAGCGTCATTGGAGCACTGATATACCTTGTGAACTACACTAGGCCTGATATTACATTCGCAGTCAACTTATTGGCTAGACACATTGCATCTCCAACCAGAAGGCATTGGGCTAGCGTTAAGATCCTTCTCAGATACCTCCAAGGTACACAAGATCTTGGCTTATTTTACCGGAAGAACCAAGACTTAACCATGGTGGGGTATACGGATGCATGCTATCTGTCTGATCCCTAAAGTGCCAAATCTCAGACTGGGTTTGTATTTCTATGTGTTGGTGCAGCCATCTCTTGGCGGTCATTTAAGCAGACTTTGGTAGCTACTTCTATCAACCACCCAGAAATTATCGCACTATATGAAGCCTCGCGTTAATGAGTTTGGCTAAGATGTATGATTAGTCATATCTAGAAGTCATGTAGCATTAACACAGCCGATACCCCCACAATTATCTATGAAGATAATACTGCATGTGTTGCACAAATTCAAATTGGTTATATTAAAAGTAATATCACGAAGCATATTGCTCCCAAATTCTTTTATCCTCATGAACTCCAAAAGAACGATGAGGTGAAGATTCTACAAACTAGGTTTTGTGAAAATTTAGCTGATCTATTCACTAAGTCTCTGCCTACGTCTAGTTTCCAACGATGCGTTCATGGTATTAAAATAAAGGGTAAAGTCCATTTTACAACCTTGAACTATTTGAAAAGTCTGGATTTCAACCCTGAACTACAAAACCGGGTATAAGCCAACCTCTAACTCTCAAATCCGTTCATTTTACCCCCCTCAACCGAAACAGGGGCGGTTTTGGGTGACATGGCACTGACGTGTCAATGATTTTGACACGTAATATTATTTTTTGATGACATGGCAGTCACTTAGCAAATAAAACAAAGCAATACATTTACGGGCCCACATGTCATCCTCTCATTTCTTTCTTCTTCCTCTCATTTCAACACTATTTGACAACGCATGAAGCAGTATAACCAATCAGAGCAAGCCAAAGGCGGCGACAAATACAACACACAAACATCAACGCAATAATCGAAAGCAACAACAAGAACACAATAATATTAACTCACCACCCTCAAGAAGACAATCAACTACGGACATTACATCCATTGTGCGCACATACTCATCCGATTAAGCTTACAACGCATATCGAGCAACTATGTCGCGCGACAATTAGTACTGAAACATAAATCGAAGATCACGGTTACACCTAAAGCTTACCACCGCCATCGACATGGCAAAGAAGATTCAAGAACGGAAGCTACCAATCCCGACCGTAGCGGACCTCACCTTGGCGGTGCCCACACCCACGCTATGCACACTAACCCATGGGCGGAGAGAGCTGGGCGAAGCGCGCGCTAACGGGGCTTCTGGCGACCTTTGCCTTCTTAGGGCGAAGGCGACACATGCATGCATGCATTAGCCTGGCGGCGGCCTCGGCAAGGGGTCCTTAGGTTTAGGTGGCGGCATGGGCGCGCAGGGAGGCAGACCACGCCGCCAATGGCGCGTGTCTTGGTCCTTGGACTTAGGCGGCCGCGGGCGGCAGGAGGCGGTGATCACAGCTGCAATGTGAGCGCTGAGAGCCGTTGGGCTTAAGCGGCCATGGGAGCGCGAGGGAAGCGGGTCCTGTCTTGCCATGGCAAGGCTTAGGGTCCTTGGCTTAAGAAGCCATGGAGTTGAGAGAGAAGATGGAGAAGGATAGAACAGAGAGGATGCCGAGAGAGATGAGTGAGAATGAGAGGAAGAAAAGAAATGAGAGGATGGCATGTGGGCTCAGAATATATTTTTTGTTTTATTTGCTAAGTGGATGCCATGTCATCGAAAAGAATATTACGTGTCAAAACCATTGACACGCCAAATATATGTCACCAAAAACCACCCTGCTTTGGTTGAGGGGTAAAATGAACGGTTTTGATAGTTGGAGGTTGGTTTATACCCGGTTTTGTAGTTTAGGGTTGAAATCCAGACTTTTCGAATAGTTCAAGGTTGTAAAATGGACTTTACCCTAAAATAAAGTGGCTTGGAGAGTTGTAGAGATAGGGGGAGAAATCCCTAAATCATAACCTATTAAAGGTTCTGAAGTTTTATCTTAATCCTGAAAATTAACCCAGAAAGTAGAAATGTTGTACTCTTTTTTTCCCCTTAGTGAGTTTTTTTCCTGAAGATTTCTTACATAAAGGTTTTTAATGACAATAATGCAATACAAATTATAGATGCAATGTACTCTTTTATCTAATCCCTTTTTTTTCACTGGATTTTTTGGAGGAGTTTTTAATGAGACATGTGCATGACATAACATGATATTTGCTCAAAGGGAAGTATTGAGAAACCCTTGATCAAAGGGTTGATAACAATAATACACAAACTACTTCATGCGGGTTTAATTTATAAATAGAATCTTCATTGTACATAAAAAAAATACAACAATCAATAAAGAGGTTCTCCAAATTCTCTGTCTCCATCCGTTGTCTCCTAGGGATGATCGGCTTGGTTTGACTACGTTCCCTAACAATATAGAGCATATTTATGGATTTACCACCTTGTGTGCCATAGAACTTTCTTCCCCTCCCTCCTGGCTCTCTCGTCCCCCTAGTCCCGACTCCCGACTTTCGAGCCCAGCGCCGCCGAGCCCTGTCTTCGCCTGCGCCGGAGAAGAAGCGTCCAGGGCAGGCATCCTTCCACCGAAGCCGCGCCAGGCGAAGGTACACGCAGGAGATCATCCCAGGATGAATCTTCTGTTGGTACGGAAGCCCTAACGTAGCTTGCTTGGATTGTTCTAGGAGTGCTTCGCTCTTTGCTGTGAGCAATCAAATCCACATCATTCTTTCTCTCCGAGATACTCCGATCCATCCAGTTTGTTGCGGATTTGATTTGATCGTTCTAACAGCAGCAGCTTGTTTCCCCAAAATTTTGGGGGTTCAACTGAACCTCTATGTCCCACTTTAAGTCCGCCCTAACACAGTGTTAATTGATTAATGGTTATTACAGGTGAGACAACCTCTTGCTGCTGGTAGAGGTCTGATACAATTGCGAAAACAGAAGCTCTACCGAAGAAGCTACAGTTAGAGCAACCTGAGCACAGAAAATGTCTGAGTTCCTGGATCTTGAGGCCCAGGATGGGATAAGGATGACCTGGAATGTTATACCGGGGACGAAGCAGGATGTTGCTAACTGTGTTGTCCCTGTTTCTGCCATATATACTCCTCTCAAGCCAAATCCTGCAATCCCTGTTCTTCCTTATGCCCCCCTTCGCTGCCGCATTTGCCGTTCCATCCTTAACCCTTTCTCAATTGTTGACTTTGTTGCAAAGATTTGGGTCTGTCCATTCTGCTTTCAGCGCAACCAATTCCCCCAACACTACTCCTCTATTTCGGAAAGCAACCTCCCTGCAGAACTATTTCCTCAATATACTACTGTTGAGTACATGTCCACTGCCGAAACAGGTCCTGTATCGCCACCAGTCTTCCTCTTTGTTGTCGATACTTGCATGATTGAGGAGGAAGTTGGCTACTTGAAGTCTGCTCTAGCACAAGCAATTGAGCTATTGCCAGACCAATCCCTTGTCGGGTTCATTACTTTTGGGACATATGTGCAGGTTATAATCACCTGTCTCTCATTAGTGCTTCACTGATTTATATACTGGTCAACACTCAACAATTGATCTGAATACATTTTGATCCGTGTAGGTGCATGAATTAGGTTTTGGCTTGTCGCCAAAGTCATATGTGTTCAAGGGGACAAGGGAGGTTACAAAGGATCAAATTCTTGAGCAAATGTGCCTCTTTGCAGCGAAGACAAAACCCACAGCAGGTGTGATCACCGGCTCAAGGGATGGTCTTTCAGCAGAGAGCATTGCTAGGTTCCTGTTGCCTGCTTCTGAGTGCGAGTTTGTGTTGAATTCAGTAAGAACTCCGCTTTACTTACATAGAAGCATGATAAGTTATCCAGGGCCTTGGACAAAACTTTAGGTCTTTTAATACACTATTTTTTATTTTCTCAATTGTAAATTATTGATGCTGTTTTCCCTTTTCTGTAGGTTATAGAGGAACTGCAAAAGGACCCGTGGCCTGTTTCAGCTGATCAGCGTGCATCAAGATGTACTGGAGCTGCATTAAGTGTTGCAGCCAGTCTCTTGGGGGTTTGCATCCCTGGATCAGGTGCTAGAATCATGGCATTTATAGGTGGTCCATCTACAGAGGGTCCTGGTTCTGTAAGTCAAAATTCTGTAATGATTATCATATTCTTAAGCTTCATTCACTCTGTCGATATACACTTACATTGTCTTATGAGTTAAGAACCTTGTATTTGTGTTGTGATCTTGCACCCACCAGTTACTAAATGAAAATTTGTCCCTTCTCACAGCAATAATTAGTCAAGCGTTTTCTCTCTTCATTATGCTGTGGAACTATTTGTAACAGCATTGCCCAATTTGGCTCATGTTCTGGCTAATATAATAGTGGTGGGTTTAGTCCTACATGGCTAGTCTAGGCGCATTAGAGTAATAGAGTTGGATATAGATCTTGGATAACCATCCATACCAACTGGGTTGACCCTTTTAGTGGAAATGAGGATGAGAGCCATACTGCTGGTATGGCCGTACGGGATGGACATACTCAGGGTGTTACATATTTAGAGTTCATGTTATGAAAAGTTTATGGGTTTGCTCATTTGCTCTATGTTTAACTGTTGGAGAAATATTTTTCTATTTGTTTTCTGTAATGAAGTTAACTTTAGAATTCCTCCAAATTTTGAAGTAATTTTGGAAACGAAATCACCCTGATTTGACTTTTCTATTTACTAGTTGAATGCTTGTGCATTGCTATGGAACAACAAACATTTACCGATGCTATCAATGTGAGAATGAAGTTATAAAAATAAATCAATGCATCACAAAACTACCACCATTTGAAATCATGCGTAGTTTGTATGTATCAAAGTACCATAATAGCAAACATCAGTTAATAGTGATACATAGACAGACTCAGGGCCGGGATGCTCCAATTTTACATGATCATGAATGATTTTGTTGCATATGCAACACGGTAGGGGGAAAGAATACATGGCATCACATGTATTTCTATCCCATCACATCGCAGACAATGTCGATCTATCCTCTGGTTTCTAATAACATCAACAAAATTATAAACTAATCTTCAAGGTGTCCACTGCCAAGTTATCAGTTATCATCCTACATAGGCGCATTGCTTCTGAGCATGTCCGGGAACAACTTAATCAGGAACTCAATCGGCATGCCCTTCAACTCTGTTTTGAGTCCAGCAGAGTAGCAAATAAGTTTAAGTTTATTAGAGTTTTGAACTTCTGATCGGTGCAAATGAGTCAATATTGCAGGCATACCTTGGGGCTTGAAATTGAGGAGGAGCTTGTGATGTAAATAATGCTTAAATAGTAACACAACAGTGATGATTGGAACTAAAACTTTTCCACAAAGTAGTGCTTGCTCAAGTAATGCAGTAACACTAACAGCAGTGAACCGGAAGTTTGGTGAGTATTGCAGATGCATCAGAAGACATTCTTTTGTGGAAGATATGGTGAATTTCAACATTTGAATAAAAGAAACGGTCCAACACAAATGTTCCTACCTTGTGCCATGGTTGAGCTTTGATTTGAGTGAATTTAAACTTGATATAATTTTGATAGATGCACTTAATTTCAAATATGAGCTTAGTTTATAATCGGCCTCTATCCTCAAGCCAAACTTGCAAACAGATGCTTGCATGGTGGCTTTAAAGAAGAAGTTTTTCTTCCATAAGGCATTACAAGTTAGTTATTATGTTGTCAAAGCTGATGGCACCAACTTGAACAAAAACGCAACCATTGTTCCTTTTAGTGACAACCAACCAAAGTTGATCTATGATATAGTGAATTCTCACCTCAACAACCAAAGTTGCTTGAAAATTGAAACCCATGTACAAATGTTAAGCTATTAATATGATACAAAAAAAATCTTGCATGCAACATTGCGATAAGTACCTGCAACCACAACAAATGACGCTATGACTTGTGGCTGGTCCCGGTGCAAGTGTTGATTGTACATATCGTTTCCTGTTATTCTGATCTTCTCTGAAGTCACCGAAGCCACCGCGACGCTGTCCTCTGCAGCCTCCTATTGGTGTCCTTGCGCCCCTCATTGCTACCACGTCATCTTCTTGCCATCCAGCGTCCAGACCTGTGCAGCAAGGCTATCTTTTTTTCTATGCGGAATTTAATCAGCAAAAATATTTGCAGTTTGTGTTGTAATATAGATAAGGTTAGCCAGGTAATTCGAATTCCGATCTTTGAGTTCCATTACCAAATCCTACATATGGCAGACTAAAAGCAACCTATGTGCCATAATAATTCCTCAACAGCTAAAAAAAAGGAACTGGAGCAACAATCATGTGGTTTCGGGGGAAAGAATGGACCTTCTGTTTCGCAGACGAAACCCATGGCGGCGGCGACCCTATCCTTGATCGTAAGTGACAACCCATCTGCATGACAACCACACATCAAATCGAACGCACATACCAATCACACAAATATGAGCTAATACAATCCATGAATGCAACAGATCGGATCTCCTGTGCCGCGGGGAGCGCAAATTGGCCAGCTCACCTTTCAGAAAAGGCGTGATGTTGGTGGAAAGGAATCTAGCTCGATTCGCGGCAACAAATGGTGGCGGCGGCGGAGACCACCTAGGAGACAGGTTGGACTTTGAGGGGAGGGGCCGAATAGGGGGTAGTTGGGGCACGATGATGTGAGGACAACCCTCCGCTGTCGAGCTTGAAGAGGAGGGCGTCGCAGTCGACCACATCCGCCCATATCTACTCCCTCCACTCAGTGCCTCGTGCCTTGCTTCCCATAGGCCTCCAGCCATTTTCCACCGTCGTCAAGTGGAAGGTTACCCTCTGCCACTGAGCTTGAAGAAGAGGGAGTCGCCGCCGCTTGCCTTCTCCGCTGGCCGCTGGAGGGTGGAGGCGGCGTGGTACGGCATCGTGAGGAGACTGAGGGCGCCAGGCGGCAGTGGGCGGGTGCGGAGGCGAGGGAGGTGGGCGAGGGGGTCGCAGCGGCGGTCGAGGGAGGCGCGGTGCGGATGGGAGGATGGGTTAGGGCGGCGGTTTGCCGTATTTTAGTCGTACCCGCGGGCGGGGGTAAACCCCAATCTTTATTAGTTAAGAAATTATTTCATAACTAATTATGGTTTCTTTTCTGATAAAGTAAAATGCCGTTTCATTTCACTTTTCTTTGCGCCTGCGTAACTCTTCGGCTACAATTGGGTGATACACCATCAGGGGATAACAATGCGCACATTTGTGGCCATGATACTCCAGTATGGATATTGATTATTGTTGAGAGTTAGCTTGTCTCAAATATCTTGATTTTTCTTAGGAAACAGCATGAGACATTAATGTACTATAATGATATCCTTTGCAAATTTTCAGATCGTATCTATGTCCTTATCAGATCCAATTCGTTCACACAAAGACCTCGATAAAGTTTCCGCTCCACTTTATAACAAAGCTGTAAAGTTCTATGAGGAGATTTCGAAGCAGCTTGTGCATCAAGGCCATGTGCTTGATTTATTTGCATGTGCGCTTGACCAGGTTTGTTGCTTTTCCCCCTTTTTAATAAAATATTCATACTACCTTCTCTTGGTAAAGGATCAGGCATAAACTTGTTGAATTTTCTTGGTTTTGGTCGCTGTCAATGTAGAGGACTTGAACAAGTGTTGCTGTCTAGTCATTCATGGACTGCTGTTATGCAAGCATGTTTGTCTCAATATAGTAGTCAATAACTCAATAAACAAAAACCATTTGTTTAAGCATTTTGTTTCTTGAAAGTCCCATGACACTGTCAGATACTGCAACTGGTGCAACAGAATTCAGCAGGTATTTACATAATGTCATACTATGAACTTGATGCTTAACACAATTTAGTGTAGGAACTTTGGCATATTTTATCAGCTAATGAAATACAGTAGAATGTTGACTCACTGAATAATTAGTTGACAAATTCAGCCATAATCTGTAAGCCGTCATCTTTTGGCACATCACAGTACAGTGTCGACTCAAGTCTTTAATCTTTCCGATGTCTATGCATGTTTGCCTTGTTTTGAATTAATAATTTCTTGTTTATATTCTCATTCTCAGGTTGGTGTTGCTGAGATGAAGGTTGCAGTGGAGAGGACCGGGGGAATAGTTGTCCTCACAGAAAGTTTTGGCCGTTCTGTTTTTAAAGACTCACTTCGACACATTTTTCAGTCAAGCGACAATGACCTTGGCTTATCGTTCAAGTAAAGATACTCTTCTGCCTGTTTTGTTTAGCTGGATTGCTACTTGCTAGCATGTTTATGTTTGGTTGTTTCCTTGCATTCGAAAATTAGGGATTTGCTTTGAGTTACTTTGTTTTTACCTCCTTTCCTTGAACATTTTTTGCAAAGGCACCTACGATGCATCATAGAGAAACTGCAGATAAGTTTAGCGCTCCCCAGCACAGATTAAGAATTGATATAGAACTCAAATGAACTCATTTTCTCACTTTGCATTAGTTGACTATTTTCTTGAGGCAAGAGTGCTTGTGTGGTAACTCTTCCTTTGTTCTAAAGAGTTTAACTCATAGTAGAATCATCCACGTAGGATCGTTATAGGTGAAATGGTGGTTTCAAGGGCGTAAAGAACCTTCATGGCATGGAATAACCTGTCCTAGTACGGCCTTTGTTTTTTAGTTTTCTGATTGCTGTGTTTAAATTATGTTTGCAGTGGTATATTTGAGATTAACTGTTCAAAGGATGTCAAAATTCAAGGCATTATTGGACCTTGCACTTCCCTGGAGAAGGTACGTACTTAGTTACATGTCAACATTTTAGAATGATGATTGTACTCTATATATACATATGAGTCTTCTTGCATGTTGCTGTTTGTGCAGAAAAGTCCTCTATCCTCAGATACAGTTGTAGGTCAGGGAAACACTAGCGCTTGGAAGATGTGTGGTCTAGACAGGAAAACATCACTCTGTTTAGTATTTGATATTGCAAAAAAAGATGTTCCGGAAGCAATTGGTCAATCAACAAGCAATCAGTTCTACTTCCAATTCTTAACCTAGTATGGAATCTGGCAATCTGCCTTTTCTCCCTTCATCGTTTTTCTAAACAGCTGATACTATTAGAGAAGGATATCTATCTGACTTGGAGGTGCCATGTGCAGTTATCAGCATCATGAGGGCCAGATGAGATTACGATCTACTACACTTTCCAGAAGATGGGTTGCTGGTTCTGGCGGTGTGCAGGCAAGTTTTCCTCTATGTTCACTTCGATAATCGATAATTTGTTTATGTTTTCCACTTTTCCTCCTTCTATTTGTACACCTTTTCTTATAACTAATCAAGCTCATATATTAATTCCATTTGTACCTTCCCTAGATGCTACAGAAAAAAAATGCTTTCCTCGTCATAATTCAGGCCCGGACCTTAAACAATTATGTTTAGTCCATTTCAGTGAACAACCTGGTGTTTTCTCAAAAAAAATTCGGAAAAAGAATGTAGTATTGTTGCTTATTAGATTATATGTGTTATAGGAGCTAATAACTGGCTTTGATCAAGAGGCAGCTGCTGCAGTCATGGCACGCTTGGTCTCATTTAAGATGGAAGCTGAGGTACTTCCTGGTGCTCTTCTTAAATTATTTTAACAGTTAATGCATGCATGACAGACCATTTTTCTGTTTTGTGGAGACGGAATACAGTATCATATAAAAATTTAAAGGATGAAAACTTGGCCCTATTTATCTTTTCATTATATATATATATATATATAGACTGTTGCCTTCCTTTTCCTTTTGAGATGTTCACATCCTAGTTTAAAGTTCCTACAGAAAAATGTGGGAAATCCAATTTGATTTATTTCATTCACTTCTCGGACACGTTACCTCTCTGGATAACAGTTTACAATGTGCCTTTGTTTATCACTCTGAATAACAGTTTACAGTTTACAATGTGCCTTTGTTTATCTCTCAGAATAACAGTTTACAGTTCATCAATTGACATCATGCCCACTATTGAACTCTACCTGGTACCCCTTTGTACTTTTTATATAGAAAATTTTACTGTTTCTGCTTCTCTATGGCACATTTATAGTACTTATGCATTGATGACCTATGAAGGTAACTTGTAGGCCAAAGCATCTGCAAGTTAATTTAATCTTATCTTAATATATAAAAACTATTGATGAGATTGGAGGCAATATGTTAGTTGGAGAAAGAGAACAATCCTAGAAATTATCTCATTAATTGGGAACCAAAGAAAAGAATCTATTGTGTATATTAGATGGTACACTCAGGGATCGAAAAACCGCCGGTAACCGGGCCGGTTACCGGTACCGGAGGGTGGCCGGGAGGAGGAATCCTGGCGATTTTTTCAATTTTCGAATGAATTTTAATTAAATTTAAACGAATTTCACCGAATTTGACCGGTAACCGGCCGGTTACCGGTACCGGAGGGGGGCCGGGATTCAAACCCGGTCCGGTTAGCTGACCCCTGGGTACACTATATCCCAACTGTAAAGATTGTGATTTCTTCTTAAAAGTACCCTTACGATAAGAAACGCATTGTGTCATTGTCTAAATGATATACATGGACTCAGTAGGCATGGCATATAATCATATACACCTAAGTTGAAAATGAAATCATGTAAGAAGCAAACTCTAAAACATTAATTGTGAAGAAATAGAAACTGTGTTGGAAACAAACTCTGACCATAAATGAAATAGTTTGGTGCTCAAGGGCTCCTCGATTAGTTTCATTAATAATAAACTGCTGCAGTTATTGTTGTTGCTTACGTTTTCTGACATAGCTTGTGTCCTTGTTTGATCCTATATTTGAAGTCGTATTAGCATGATCTTGATATTTCTTTCAGGCTGATTTTGACCCAATAAGATGGCTTGATCGAGCATTGATTAGCTTATGTTCGAAATTAGGAGACTATCAGAAGGAAGCATCCTCATCTTTCAGTTTATCCCCACGTCTATCAATTTTCCCCCAATTCATGTTTAATTTGAGACGTTCTCAGTTTGTCCAGGTAAAGCATTTTCCCTTGTTCATTGAGTCACGCTGATCAACAGATCAAGTGGAAATTATATTTCTCTTTGCTCTAATTAATTTCCCATGCAGGTTTTCAATAACAGTCCAGATGAAACTGCATATTTCAGGATGATGTTAAACAGAGAGAATGTAGCGAATGCAGTTGTGATGATCCAGCCTTCACTTATATCATATTCATTTCAATCAGGTCCAGAGCCTGTTCTGTTGGATGTAACTGCAATTGCTGCTGACAGGATCCTTTTGTTGGATTCTTATTTTACCATTGTCATATTCCATGGGATAACCATTGCACAGTGGCGAAAGGCTGGTTACCAAGATCAAGAAGGGCATGAGGTATTGTTTTGTTAGCCAAACCATGATAACACTACGTATTTTTTCAGCTCTATGTGGCCTTTCTTGTAAGTTTATGAAGAACTTTTTATCTAGGTTTGATCTTAAAGGTTTGCCTTTGCATTGAAGGACTAAAAAAATCAATACTAAAGATTTTGCATTTGATGGCCTTGATGCAGGAGGCTGTTAGACCAATCTAAGAAAAATCATGTGACCTGCATTATATGTAGTATATGCTACAGTCATCTCCAACAGTTAATCTTGTATGATGTTCAGGTGTTTGCCCAGTTGTTGCAAGCTCCACAGGAGGAGGCTGATACAATAATCAAGGAGCGCTTTCCTGTGCCTCGTTTGGTTGTATGTGATCAATATGGTTCTCAGGTTATATTCTTGCTTAAGCTTTCAATGCACTCTGCATCTGACTTCTTCTGACTTCTTATGAGAATGTACGATGTTATCTATTTGAGTAAATGCCGACAGTTGTCCTCCCTACTGGATACGATTTGCAAACTCGTCCTAGCAGCAAAAAACAATTATCACTTTCATATAATTTTAACCTTTTACTATTTATGAAATTACAGGCTCGATTCTTACTGGCAAAGCTTAATCCATCCGTCACATATAACTCTGACAATCCTCCACCACCTGGAGGGGATGTCATATTCACAGATGATGTGAGCTTTCAGGTCTTCATGGATCATCTCCAACGGTTGGCAGTTCAGTAGAACTTTGTCGTGCACTCGTGCGGCAATTTTGTACCAATGGTCTCTTCTGTTGTACAGCAAGGAACTTTGTGTGCGTGTGTGTGTGTATCCTCTTCTACAGGTTGCCATATATTGTAGACTGTGGCATGCCGTTGTTAGCTCTACATCTGTATATTACATATAATTCAAGTCGGAACATTCATACTTTGTGTAAATGGAGTATCATACCCTTCTTGATTGGCCATCGGTGACACCAAAGAAGATTGTTGTCTTCCTAACCGTATGCCACCCGGGGTACCTCATCAGCTAGTGAATTCAAGCGCACTGGTGAAGCGGACGCTCTTATGTTTTTGGGTGTGTTGTGGAGGGCAATTAGCCAGTGAGCCTTACCACGCAAGATGGATTGGGATCCTCTAACTTGCAAGAGGCAAGCACTGTGCTGTGCCTTTGGCCAATCCTCAGCTGTTGGATCGAAAGGAACGGTGCAGGTCTGATGCTACAGTATATAGCTGCAGT
This sequence comes from Phyllostachys edulis, assembly GCA_036346405.1. NCBI lineage: Eukaryota > Viridiplantae > Streptophyta > Magnoliopsida > Poales > Poaceae > Phyllostachys > Phyllostachys edulis. The sequence continues at coordinate 51,449,887 of CM070560.1, forward strand.
GCAAACAGCATCTAGCGCACAGGGATTTCGGTACATCTCACGTGAGCAGTAGTCTACATAATATATCAAAGGTGGGAGTAACTATACCGAGAGTGAAAGTATTTTTCATATATATATATTAAAGTTCTGTCACTGTTCGGTACTATGCACCTCTGACTAAGCTCTTGCAAGTCAGGGTATGAGGATCCATGCGGGATCAGGTTCTGTTGATCTGTTTTATATAACAGAATGGGAAATTCTCATTTTCAGGTCTTCAGGAGTAACCGGTAAATGGAAATAGTGTCAAAGGTATACATTTTCAGGGACTGTTTTAATGCAAACCACTGCATGATGAAAGAAAATTTTGTTCAGATCAACTTTTTTTCAAGGGTGATTTGCATATCTGACGTTATGATGACTATGTACGAGTGCTAGTATGGCGAAATTTCCCGTGAAAACCATCTACATGTTGAAAACCCGTGAAAACCAGGTGAGGTTTCAAAAATTATAAAAAGTCTGCAGATGTAGGGGTGACATGTTCTGTCTTCAAAGTTTCAAGGTTTGTCTTTTCCATATCTTGCAACTACGGTTCAGTTTGACGCTGAAATTTCGGAACATGCCCTATTCTATATTTCACAATCTTTTTAAACCTTGGCACGTGGTTTTCACAGGTTTTCAACATTTAACTTGTTTTCACATGATATATTGCCTACTTGCATATGCCTCCTTTGAAGTAGTACACCTTGAACCAACAGATTGTCAAAAGTAATCGTCTTTTGTATCTTGTTGCATCAATTCAATTGAAATGTTTCAGTAAAAGTAATCGTCTTTTGTATCTTGTTGCATCAATTCAATTGAAATGTTTCAGTAATCATAGTGTCAAAATTATATTGTAACACTTGTATATTCCGTATAGACTGACGTAACAAGTCAGACATGGTCGCATGTCTGATCCACAGTATACGGTTAAGTGGTTAACACTAATTCAAAGTACAGTAGCCTACATATTTTACTGGAGACGGAGCTCGTTCTTAACAGTAACATGTTACATGTACTCCGGCTTAAGCATCCATTGTTGAAGCTGTGCTCACTTGGTCACCGTTGATGAAGGCTACCATCGCCTCCATCTCCTTCGCCGCCTTCTCGCTGTCCGGCTTCAAGAGGAAGTACACGTGGTTTTCGCCGGGAGTCTCGTGCAGCTGCGCCTCGCCGCCCCACCCGCTCGCCCTGAGCGCCTGGACGTACGCGCGGCCCCTCGCGCTCAGCATGTCCAGCCCCGCTACGGTCACCAGCACGCGCGCGCCCCCGAGCCGCCGCCACTCCTCGGGCGCCATGGCCACCGGGTTGATCACCGGGTCGTCGATCCCGTATCGCCCCGCGCACACGAAGCTCCACGTCCTCTCCCGCCACCGCCGCGCCTCCGGGTCCCGCGTCTCCGACGGCACCGGGCGCTTCCCCCAGAAGTGCGGGTCCAGCAGCGCTATGCCCCGGATGGTCGCGCCGCCGGCCAGGCCCTCCCTGCCGGCGCGCATCGCCATGTTGTGCGCGATGTTGCCGCCGGCGCTGTCCCCGACCAAGAACAGCCGCGTCAGGTCGGCGTGGCGCGACAGCCAGGGCTCCGTCCCGGACCGCGCGCTCCTGAGCACCCACCGGAGCACCGCCCACGCGTCGTCGTAGCCCGCCGGGAGGCGGTGATCGGGCGCGAGGTGGTAGTCCACGGACACGGCGAGTACCCCGGCCTTCGATACGAGCGCGTTGAGGTACCGCTGGTACGTTGGCGAGAAGGCCGACTCCGTGACGAACCCGCCGCCGTGGTAGAACACGACCAACGGCAGCTTGCCACCGTGCTTTCTCGTCGTGCTGTTGGCGAGGTTCGGCAGGTAGAGGCGGACGGCGAGGCCTGCGGTGGCGTCGATGAGCACGTCCTTGGAGGCCACGCCGGTGGCGGGGTCCGAAGAGGCCGGCACGGTGTCCGTGCCCATGAAGCGCTCGACGCGACCACTCTTATAGAGGACAAGGAAGGGGAAGAAAAAGAAGTCGACGTCCCCGTCATCGTCGGCGCCGATGGAGGCCGGGCTCGGAGGAGCGCGCGGGGCGAGCAGCGCTCCCGCCATGTTGAGCAGGAGCAACAGCGCGGACGAGACGCTCACAGCCATGAGCAAAGCTTAGTGTAGTAACCTTTCTTGTCAAACGAAGGCTTGATCGAGCTAACCTTTTGGCTTTTATGCCGAGAGCATCAGCAACTCAGCATCCCATGTTTCAGGTTCCGTGTCATTCGCTTTCACTAGCACGTCGTAGGTAGGACAAAGATAGCCAGGACAGAAGAGCTTGCTTCTTTTAAGCTACTTACCGCTTTGAAATGCTCTAAGATTTATTCAAGCCTATTGGAGGCAAAAACATGGAACCAACTCCTCACCAACTATATGGTGCTACAATGCTCCCACTCATAAAAAAATAGTGCAAATAGTCACGGAAAATTCCTAAAAGAATTGACAACATTGATACAAAATCAATCTATCATGCCACAAAAATTCAAATCAAAATTTGATCTATAGACCGAGAAACAAAAAAGACAAAAAAAATTCTCCCGATACATCGCCTTTTGAATTGATTTTTTTTATCTAACTAATTTTTTTCAGAATTCTTCATGATCATTTGTACTATTTTTTTTGATGAACGGGAGCATATATAGCACCAACATTTACCATCACTACTACAAAAGGTTATCTTGGGCGCTTTATCACGCGGTTGCCCAAACCCGCTCAGATATATGCATTCATAGACGGTTTTGGTTTTGCGACCGTCTATGTTATCGGTCGCGCTTAAAACCGTCAGAAGTATCACGCATTTACTCAACAAGAATGCTCGTGATATTAATTAGTATCGTAGACGGTTTTAAAACACAACCGTCTGTGATACTTTACAGACGGTTTTAATAATGAACCGTCCGTGATATGAGATCATATCACGGACGGTTCCATTTTGGAACCGTCTGTGATAAGTATCACTGATGGTTCCATCATAGAACCGACTGTGATAAGTCTCTTTATTAGTAGGTGCCCGCTAGGGTTTGCGCTAACTCTTCACTCCCCAGCGGCCTTACTCTCCGTTCCCCTCACCAACCCGAGTGACCCCGTCGCCGACGATAAGAGTGTCTTTTGCAGTGTCATCGTTGTGCCACAACTACGGTGACGCTGCGCGTCTTCCCCTCTTCCTCCTCCCCTCGGCGTTCGTGCGCGACCCCGACTACCTCTCCACCGATGATGTCGAGGTAAGATAGATCTATCACCTATTGGTTTATGCTGTTGGTATTCATGTGAACCGAGCTCCTCCTCCCTCTCACCGCCAGCTCCCGTACCTCCGGATCAAGCTCCCTCCTACCTGCACCGCCAGATCAAGCTCCCAGTCCTCCCTTGCTGCGCCCGGCCCTGGCTCCTCCTCCCTACGCCGTAGCTCCAGCTCCTCCTCCCTCTCGCCGTCGGCTCGTTGAGCTACCTCGGACCTCCCTCGCGCCTCCAACCTCTTTGGCTCTCCCACTAACGCGTAAGTCCCCTTCTTGTCTTCTTGATGTTGTCTGGTTGTTGGTTGATGCTGATGCTGATGGTGATGGCCATTGGCCAGAGCCCAGATGCTAAATGTATAATACATACATACATGAAGAGTTGCAGAAAAGTGTAAATGTGTAATACATACATGTAGAGAGAAGTAGATAAATCATAAATATAAATGAATGCAATGATTGTGCACTTGTGCTGATTGCTGAATGAGTGAATTCAAAAGTGTAAGTGTTGTCTGCTATTGAAGTATTCAGAAGTGTCAAGTGTTGTCTCTTCTATTGATATGTATGGGTTGTTGATATGTTATGACTTATTGGGTTGTTGATATGTATGAGCTGTTGATATGTTATATTGTTATGAGTTATGATTTATTCAGAAGTGTCAAGTGTTGTCTGCTATTGATAGTGGAAACTTGCCTGGTGAAACATGGGCTGTTGATATGTATGATTGATGATTTGCAAAAATAGATGTATAAAATGTGTGATATGTATGTTATGACTTATTTGTTGATTTGTCATTTTGTCAATATGTCATCTGTTGCTTCTCGCCATTCATTTCACATTTGTCTCGTAATCGCACTACTACAAAAGGCTAATATCGACGCTTATCACGACGGTTGACAAAAACCGCTCAGATATATGCAATCCTGAGCGGTTTTGGTTTAGAGACCATCGTATTCTTGGGCCGCGCTAAAAACCGTCAGGAAGAGGTAATATCACAGACGGTTCATAACTAAAACCGTCTGTGAAGTATCATAGACGGTTCATTTTTATAACCGTCTGTGATAATTCTACATATCACAGACGGTTCTAAAAAGAACCGTCTATGAAACCTCACAGACGGTTCTTAACAATAACCATCTGTGATATTGCTACATATCACAGACGATTTTTTGTTATAACCATCTGTGATAATCGCTACAGCTCCCGATGAGTTTCTTTGTCGCCGATGCGTTCTTCGTCGCATCAATGCCGCCTCGGCTTTGCATCTCTTCGTCACATCAATGGCTCCCCGATGCGTATCTTTGTCTCACGCTCCAAATTTATTTCTTGTTTTATAAAAAGGATCATCCGCCATTGAAGATGATCATCCCCACTTATACAAAAAAAAAAGAAATGGCTGCCTCTTCTGTTTCCTTATTGCCGGCATTGATGGCCTACCTAGCCGCACTGTACGAGCACCTCTCTCGCTGTACGTTGAACCGTGCTGCGAAAGAACACTGTTTCAACAGTGTCTTCACTCCTCTGTCCGAGAATTTGCCGGAGCGGGTGACGGCCACCTTCCGCCGTCTTGACATCCTCCTCTGCCGTGTCTTCCGGGTGATCTCCCACTTTCGGCGAGTTTACTGTGTCGTCGACGTGGTCCTCCAAAACGACGTTGCACGTCTCCAGGAGGCTTGCCGTCACTTGGATTGCTTAATCGAGGCGGTAGGCGACCGAGTCGACCAGGCCGAGACCCCTCAAGTAAGAGAAGAGATCTTATGGGCTCAATTCTTCTTGGTTCAACAGTCTGAGGGTCTTCGGGAGACACTCGAGCAATGCGTCGATGGGTGGGCGATTTGAGCTTCGTTCGATCACGAACCGTCCGCCCTTTTACTTTTTTAAATCTTTTTTTTAACATCTTTTTTGGCCATATATATGAAAATTCCAAAATAAAAAAGTTTGGAGGTGAAGTTATATATTAATTATATGTTGAATTATAAAAAAATATATATATATATATATATATATATATATATATATATATATATATTAGAGACTATTTAGTGGAAAAATTAATTAAGTGTGTATATATATATATATATATATATATATATATATATAGTTAAAGCAAATTTTAGCAAGATTTAAATGACAAAATTGACATATAAACATGTAATTTCTTCATGTCATGTAAGTTTATATACAAGATAAATATACTTGAGAAGAAAAAACCATTTCATAGACAGTTCATGAAACCGTCGGTGATAATTATCACTGACGGTTTCATAATAGAACCGTCTGTGATAAGTCTCTTTATTAGTAGGAGCCCGGCCGCTAGGGTTTACGCTCGTCCTAACTCTCGTCACTCCCCAGCACCGCTAGGGTTTGCGCTCGCCCTAACTCATCACTCCCCAGCGCATTTCCGTTCCCCTCCCCACCTCGACGCCGCCGCCCGACGCCGTCGTCGCCGGTTGTGACACCACTCTGCACTGTATAAGACACTCGTACGATAGTAGTGTCTTGTGCAGTTTTAGGGTCATGCCACAACTACGGTGACGCCGCCACCCAAGCCACTGGGCTTGGCCCCGCGTGTCGCCTGCGCCGCCATGACTTGGTTCTCCTGCTCGGCCTCCTGGCCGGCCCTGGCCGGCTTTGCTTTCCCATCCTCCTCTATTCTCCTCTAGATCTGTTAGCTTAATGTCTTTTGTTGAGTTTGATTTTTATGCTTGAGCCTTAACTTGTGTCCCGATGTTTGTGTGATTTATGCAAGGTGAAGGAGATGGATGAGGGTTATCTTTGGTGGTGGGGTCGCCATGGTGGTTCTTGTTGTCTTGAGGTATCACCCTACCTTACTCCTCTCTACTCTTGGTGTGGTGGCGGGTTTGAACCGCTCAATGATGTTAATAGCCTTATGTTGAAATTGAATTGATAATTAGTTCATATTAATAGTCCCTTACTCGTGATGTAATGATGTTAATAGTCTTATCTGAAATTGAATTGATAATTAGTTCATATTAATAGTCCCTTGCTCTATGATGTAAACCGAGGGCTATTGGTGTATGTGTATTCTGTGCATCTTGCTTAATTCATGCTGTGGGTTCAGATTGACAAAAATGAATAGGGCAAAATGGTGGGTTTAGTTAATGCTCGTCCACATTCCATCGATTCGAAAAGACAGAGATTGAAGAAATCGATACTCGGGCTCCTTTTGAATCTGTCAAAGTCTTGATAAGCTTATTTGGTGAGGTCCGATTTTCATCGACAAATCTGCTTCGAGAAGGCAAAGGCTCCTCTAGCGAGAGGATGTTGACTAAGGAGACGAATCGCACTTGGCCCGAAAAGAGTTGAATAAATACAAGGAACAAGCGAGTAATCTTTGAGACAACGAGTTCAGCCCTCTCTTAGCGGAGAGGGCTAAAAAGCCACGAGAAGCTAAAAATAAGCTTGATGCAATCAACAAGTCCAATGAACGGCTTTTCAGCAATGAAAATGCAAAGATTCGAACAAAGGAGCTTGAAGGTGGCGGCTCTAGTGAGGTTATTGGAAAGGATGGTCCTCTGAAGCATGAGCTAGACAACGCCAGGGAACAGTATGCTGTTGCTCTGACAGATCTTCCAGTTTGGCTAATAGCCCCCCCTCCCAGGTAAATACACGTACAATTTTGTCCATCTACATCCAATAAAATATTGCAAAGTCAGTACTACGAAATATCGCACGTACGAAATATCACAATCAACATTGGACATAACAAAAGCTCAGTTTCCTGAGACATGTTAGCAGTTTGACGGTACAAACATATGCATAATTGACGAGTCGTTTCACAATGACTTGAGGTGTGTTAGGCCATACACAGTGGACGAATAACACCAAGAAACAAGGAGATGCAAAAAAAAATCCAAAACCTACACTACCTGAGTCTCTCGTGCTCAGTCACGCTCGAGATCCCATTCTCGAGACTGCCTAAACCACGTGTTTGGGACCACTCAGAGCTTGCCTCTCAGTGCGACCTACACTACCCTGGATCCACGTGCCCAAGTACACTCGAGATCCCGTTCTCGAGACCGCCCAAACCACGAGTTTGGGACCGCTCAGGGCTCATTCCTGAGTACGCCCAGGACTTCGCTCCTGGGTACGCCAGAGCTACACGCTTGGAGTGCCACGAACCACTCGTTTGAGAAATCTTATATGCAGAAAGGAGATAAGTCATATTTTTCCGCCTTTGGCCTATATTTGATTTCTTTAATTGGCTAAATTGTTTCTAACCAAAACATCACCCAAGAAAGTTTCACTAGGAACAGTGGTGGGTTTATGCAAAAGCTGTAGGATCAAGACCCAATAGCTTTTTTTGCAGAATAGTCCAGTTCTCATTAATTCTAGTAATGTTCAGAGTAAAATTTAGTAGTAACTGCTGTTATTATATATGGTACAATATGTTGAATTGCCAACCATAGTGCAAAGAAATCCCGTCTGCTCAAAGGTCACAGTATGAATTGTTAAGACATAACTAGGGTTGGGTGAATTCATCAAGTGCACAAGAACAAACTAACAAAGTATCTAATTAGTTCATAAGGAGAATTAGCAAATTTTATGGCATCTTGTATGCAGATTGTGTCAGATTCTTTCTAAGCTCATTCCTTTCACAAATTCTTTATGGTATCAGAGCCTCACACCACACAGAAAGAAACATGTCTTCATCTAGCGGTGTCACCCATTCCACCTCCTCTGCCACCACTTCCTCATTGGTTGGATTACTGCCAACCCCATCCTTCAGTCATCTGATCACCATCAAGCTGACAAGCTCCAACTATTTGATGTGGAAGGCTCAATTCTTGCCTTATCTTGGAAGCCAGTAGTTGTTTGGCTATGTTGATGGCATAGCTAGCACAACCGCACGCCTTGCTGCGACTATCTCACGAGTGACGACCGATGGCGCAATGCAAGTGACAAACCTGGCATATCAACAGTGGCTGCAACAAGACCAAATGGTCTTGAGAGTCATTCTCTCCTCACTATCAGCGGACATGGATTCATATTTCGCCACATAAAAACAATCATAAACATTATTACTGATGAGCAATTCTGCTAGCAAAATTACATCTTTGTGAACACCATAAATGAGACAGATTGCACATAGATGCATACACTTCACAATTGCACATACATACATGCAAATCAAAGAGCTACACTTGATAAGATCATTAGATCACAACAAACTAGTGTGCTAAATGAATACATGGCAACTGATAAGAATATGATACTACGTAAAGATCTAAGCAACTAGGTCAATGATGAACCAAATCTGAGAGCATTTTTCATGTACAACCTATGCATGCTATTTTTCATGGCAACATATATATCATCGATCCATTCAAGAACTCATCCACTACACAATATTTAAATACATGATTATGCATCAAAGAAGTGATAATCAGGTGCAAAGGAATGCACACCTTGATCTGGCCGAAAATGCAAAATGTGAGACTTCTTCGTTCTTGCTTCCCTTGTGCTCTAGCGGAGGATGGGATCTAGAGGGAAGAATGAGTAGAGAAGGATGGGATCTAGACGGAAGAATCAACCTTGAGCTCACAGGGAGGCAAATGGGGTGAGGCGACGGCGAGGGAGTCGGCCGTTAAGGTGGAGGCCGGGCGCAGGGGAGGAAGCCAAGCAAGACCAGCGTGAGAGGAGGATGAGGGCGGTGGGGGCGGACGGCGGAGGGCAGCCGGCCGGGAGGAGAGCGCCGACGGGAGATGGGGAGACGGGGAAAAAAATGAAAAACTGGCGGCGCTGAAACTCTTAAGTCTTTTACTGTCACGCCACGCAATCTGGCATGACCAAATAACTAGTCACGCCATGAGTTCCGGTGTGACAGATGCCACGCAAGCCCTCCACACTGGCACGGCGCACGGTCGAGGGCTTGCGTGGCATGTTTTGTCACGTCACAGCTGGTGACGTGACAGCATGGTTTTGCCATGCCAGGGAGGGTGGCATGGCTAAAGGGGTCAGAACTGGAAATAAAGTTCGTGAGGGGTTAATTTTAAAATATTAATAAAAAAGGATTAAATAAAAAAAATTCACATTTACCATAGTGTTGAGAGCACAGCGACATCGAGCATAGGATTTTTCTCGGTGCCGCCGGTGAATCGACTCGTGCCACAGGTGATGTGTGTTCACTTGAGAATTTTTTTCTTCTCCTCATTTAGCCTTTTTTTAAACGAAATAGCAAAAGTAGTTCTCACGTCCGAAATGATAAAAATGATACCCCTACCACACTAATTTGCGGTGGAAAGTCACTTGTCCCACTCCCGAGACGCTGGCGAGCGATATGCCACGCCCCGGTCAGGAGACAGACAACCTCTTCAGACTCGGTCTATGGCGAGAATGTCGTAGGCCACCGTCATGCATATCATCCTGCCATGGTGACCGAGCACGACAGGGACTTTCCGTGGCAAATTAGCGCAATATATGTGTCATTTTTATTATCTCAAATGCGAGGGCAACTTTTGTTTTGCAAATAAAAAACATGCCAAAGACTCTTCATCGGAGAGTTCCACTTAGAGCTTTTTAAAGATAGCATCTCCCTAATTTTATTTCCAATTCTGACCCCTTTGGCCACGCCGTGACCCGTGGTGTGATCAAATTGTGCGTGATCAAACCTGCCACGATAGTCCTCCGAACCAACACACGTTCGTTTTTGGACTAAATCCTGTCACACCAATAGAAATAGCGTGACAGCACTCGTTTGTCACGTTGAGATCCGTGGCGTGACAATATGCTTTTGACACGCCCCGCGTTGCGGTGTGTTAAAGAGGTCAGAATTAAAAATAAAGTTAGGGAGACTATCTTTAAGATATTTTTAAAAACTGGATGAAATAATAAAAAAAATTCTCCCACTTACCGATCGGAGCACGACTTGTACTTTGTAATTTTCGCAGATTCAATAGGACACATAAACGTCGATGCTGCCAGACTCTTTCGGCGGAGCTCGAGGTAGTGTTGCATTGGACGGCAGGGTCGCAACGTGACGAGTTCAGGTATCTTGAGGATCCGGCCGGGGTTTCCTGCCTTGGGACGGGGATACTCTGCACTGCCAGAAAAATCCTTGCCACAGAGCTACAACATTGTGTAACCAGTCAGCTACACCCGCCGAGCCTGGATAAAATTCAGCAAGATAAGCATTCACATGCAGAGTTCAGCTTCTATAATACCGATCTTTTTTGTTGGTACTGCCTAGTTAAGCATAAATGATACAAATTTTTTTTTTGAGAGAACACTTCACTCGGCACTACTATAGCTTGTGTGAAATGGATTTTCATAGTTACGTTTTCCATTGTGTGGTAATGAATAATGATGCCATGCCATTACTTCTCACATGTATACTCGACGTTTCGACCAATATATCAAAACTACATACGAAGCGCAAGCACCCTCAAAATGTTAGTACCGAACCAAGAAAATAGAGCAGACAGCACAGCCATTTTAATTTCCGGGACAATGCGTTCAACTGCTATGAACTAACCAGGATAGTATACTCTAAAAAGAATCTGAGGTGATACGGGATGATCCGATCTTCATAAACTGTAGGGTATGTTAGGGCCGGATAAATGGCTAATGACCGACGATCTAAACAAAAAACACACCTACATGCCAAACACGCAGTCATGCTGGCTACGCAATCGATAACCAAGAACTCGTCGCGGGTAGAAAAATTGGCACACCGCCATACTACCCACATCTATGGTGATAAATCCTTCGGTGGAATCCATTCATCGGAGGACACGGACACACATACAGTGTAATTTCATTGATAAAATTCAAGTCTGCCTTTACAGATGACGGCTATTTATGGCCGAACTACAATGTAGATGCAATTTTGAGAACAAGCTAAAAAATGAAAAACTGGTGGCGCCGAAACTCTTAAGTCTTTCACTGTCACGTCACGTAATCTGGCGTGACTAAATAACTAGTCACGCCATGAGTTCTAGCGTGACAGATGCCACGCAAACCCTCCACGCTGGCACGGCGTGCGGTCGAGGGCTTGCGTGGCATGTTTTGTCATGTCACAGCTGGTGGCGTAACAGCATGGTTTTGCCACACCAGGGAGGGTGACATGGCCAAAGAGGTCAGAATTGGAAATACAGTTCGTGAGAGGTTAACTTTAAAATATTAATAAAAAAGGATTAAATAATAAAAAAAATTCATATTTACCATAGTGTTGAGATCACAGCGACATCGAGCATAGGATTTTTCTCGGTGCCGTCGGTGAATTGGCTCGTGCCACAGGTGATGTGTGTTCACTTGAGAATTTTTTCTTTTTCTTATTTAGCCTTTTTTTGAAACGAAATAGCAAAAGTAGTTCTCACGTCCGAAATGATAAAAATGATACCCCTACCACACTAATTTGCGGTGGAAAGTCACTTGTCCCACTCCCAGACGCGGTAGGCGATATGCCACGCTCCCATTCCGGGACAGACAACCTACTGTACTCCTAGTCTACGGCAGGAATGTACGTAGGCCACCTGTCGCACTGGCATATCATCCTGCCGCAGACTGGGAAAACGGCAGAGACTTTCCGTGGCAAATTAGCACAATATATGTGTCATTTTTATTATTTCAAATGCGAGGGCTACTTTTGTTTTGCAAATAAAAAACATGCCAAAGACTCTTCACGGGAGAGTTCCACTTAGAGCTTTTTAAAGATAGCATCTCCCTAATTTTATTTTCAATTCTGACCCTTTTGGTCACGCCGTGACCCGTGGCGTGATCAAACTGTGCATGATTAAACCTGCCACGATAGTCCTCCGAGCCAACACGTGTTCGTCTTTGGGCTAAATCATGTCACACTAATAGGAGTGGCGTGACAGCACTCGTTTGTCACGTCGAGATCTGTGACGTGACAATATACTTTTGACACGCCACGCGTTGCGACGTGTTCAAAGATGTCAGAATTGAAAATAAAGTTAGGGAGACTACCTTTAAAATATTTTTAAAAACTGGGTGAAATAAAAAAAAATTCTCCCACGTACCGATCGGAGCACGACTTGTACTTTGTAATTTTCGCAGATTCAATAGGACACATATACGTCGATGCTGCCAGACTCTTTCGGCGGAGCTCGACGTAGTGTTGCATTGGACGGCAAGGTCGCAACGTGTTTCTTTAGGATCCGGGGGTTTCCTGCCTTGGGACGGGGATACTCTGCACTGCCAGAAAAATCCTTGCCACAGAGCTACAACATTGTGTAACCAGTCAGCTACACCCGCTGAGCCTGGATAAAATTCAGCAAGATAAGCATTCACATGCAGAGTTCAGCTTCTATAATACCGATCTTTTTTGTTGGTACTGCCTAGTTAAGCATAAATGATACAAAAAAAAATTTAAGAGAACACTTCACTCGGCACTACTATAGCTTGTGTGAAATGGATTTTCATAGTTACGTTTACCATTGTGTGGTAATGAATAATGATGCCATGCCATTACTTCTCACATGTATACTCGACGTTTCGACCAATATATCAAAATTATATACGAAGCACAATCACCCTCAAAATGTTAGCACCGAACCAAGAAAATAGAGCAGACAGCACAACCATTTTAATTTCCGGGACAATGCGTTCAACTGCTATGAACTAACCAGGATAGTATACCCTAAAAAGAATCTGAGGTGATACGGGGTGATCCGATCTTCACAAACTGTAGGGTGTGTTAGGGCCGGATAAATGGCTAATGACCGACGATCTGAACAAAAAACACACCTACATGCCAAACACGCAATCATGCTGTCTACGCAATCAATAACCAAGAACTCGTCGCGGGTAGAAAAATTGGCACACCACCATACTACCCACATCTACGGTGATAAATCCTTCGGTGGAATCCCTCCATCGGAGGACACGGACACACATACAGTGTAATTTCATTGATAAAATTCAAGTCTGCCTTTACAGATGACGGCTATTTATGGCCGAACTACAACGTAGATGCAATTTTGAGATCAAGCTAAAAAATGTATAGATGTAATCTAAGCTAATGCAAATATAGCTGGATGGCTAAGATACATCAAAGATGACGTAGCGATGCATGCTGTAGGTGGGCCCACTCTTGGACGTGAAGGGAATAGCAGGGGAATGCTTTTTTTTCCTTGGGATGCGCTAGCCCTATTTCCTGGATGTGTATTGTGTACGAGCCAAAAGTAGTAGTCCTAGGCTCGTAGCTGTTAGGGAATTAAGCTTTGCGATCTGATCTGCCCTCTTTGTTCTCCATCTCCAGTCTTATCCACCCTTTAAAATTTAAAGTTCAAACTCAAAGTATGTTAGAAGATATAAAAAAGAGAAATTCTGACAGATGATAGATCAAATGGTGCTGGAAAAAAAAGGCAAATATTACTATTCACAGTAAACTTCTTTTTTTTGTATCTTCTAACATACTTTGAGTTTGAACTTCAAATTTTAAAGGGTTGAACAAAACACCATAAATTACATCTAGAATTTTTTTCAGAATTTTTATGCTAATTTGATACCCAAACAAAAAGATTTTTATATATGCACCAAATGGTGCTTGTGCACCTGATATGCTGCCATGTTATATATCTATATAATTGGTCTCTACTAACTGAATTTCTCGTCCTCTGGTAAAACCATATCATTTAAATTGTTCTTAGACTTTGGATGAGAGTTGAAAGGTACTGATAGGTTGTTTTAGTTTGATTGATCCCTTCAGATCAGACCCAATCTGTCCAGAGGGGCCTAAAGGAACAAAAAAAAAATAGGCCACTTCACGCTAACCCCCACCTCCTCCTGCAGCACGCTACGCCTCCCGCCTCCCTGAAGCCACTACCGCTACTCGGCTCCACCTAGCGCCACGCCTCCCAGAAACCCACGACGTTGCTCGCCTCCTCCGCGAAGTGCCCCTAGTGTAAACCACCACAAGTATTCAGGCCTCGTTTGGTTGGACCAAAATTCCTACTTATCTCTATGGATAGATCGGGAATTTGGTTCAAATTCTCGGTTCATCTATATAGATCTGGTCAGAAATAGCCCTTCCAAACAAGCCCTAAAGGAGTCAAGTATGTCTTTAATCATGAGGTGCTTTGGTTCCCACTTGCCTCCATCCCAGTCTCTTTGCTGAGATACGGTGCGGCGGGTTCGGCAAGGGCGCCGACCGATTCTGTGTCAGACTTTCGCCACAGAGTGGGCCGATTGTCAGCACCCTATCGATTTCATGAAAAAAAATTGATAGGATTCCAAACAGATTTGGAGACAGATGAGGATTTGGGGAAAGTGTTCTAGTGAGACGAAAGCAATACTCCTAGTAACCTATCTAAAGATATAGAATATGCTTTTCAATCTATCTTTCATTCGCTTTAGCGATCGGGTATTAAACCTGTGAGTTTTCGCGTTTGACAGCGCAGTGATTCAGTCAAAGTTCAGAGTTACAAATGACAAAACCCATATGACAAAAATGGTTACGGTAAATAGTTCTGCTTAGTAACTATCAGAATTGAACTCCTCCGTTGGATCACTTTTTACCGCGCCGGCACACTACATCTCCTCCGTCCCTACTTGCTGAGTGAAGTCGTTGAAGCGTTATAAGTAGCGCTGACTTTGTTTCTTCAGTGAAGTCCTCGTTCAATTCTTTTCTTCTAAACTTCCAAGGTCCGACAATACCCCTCCTTGAGTGAAACCTTATCCTCAAGGTTTAAATTGAGGAAATGTATTCCGAATGAAAGGCACATCCTCCCATGTAGCATCATCTGGTGTAATATTGAGCCACTGAGCTGCTACGACATTTCCCTGTGGAACAATTCTTCTATTCAGGACAACTACAAGTTCATGTTTTGTCTTGCTGTCAGCACTAACCATTGGTAGATGGGCCAAAGGTGCTGCATTCAACCCCAAGTGTTTCTTCAATTGGCTGGCATATAAGATTGGATGAATCACTGAATCTTCTGGAAGCTGCAGTTTATAAGCAACTCGTCCCACCTTCTCCATCACTCTAAATGGTCCATAGAACTTTGCTCACAATTTAAGAGGTCCTTTGAGTCCAAATGCATTTTGCCGATACGGTTGTATCTTCAAATATACCATATCGCCCACATGAAATGTTCTCTCTGTCCTCATTCGATCAACATATTGTTTGACCTTGTTATGAGATTGATGTAGATTGGATTTTAACTCTCTCAGCATTCTTTCCTTTTCTCCCACCATCACCCTGGCCTCTTCCGATATATTACTAGGTAAAGATAACTCTCCCACTTAGGGAGGTGCATATCCATATAAAGCTTGAAATGGAGTCACTTTGAGAGAGGTATGATACGAGGTATTGTACCACCACTCAGCCATTGCTAACCATGTATACCAATCTATGGGTTCCTGAAACACCATACACCTCAAGTATGCTTCTAGGCATTGATTAGCTTGTTCCATTTGGCCATCGGTCTGAGGATGATATGAGGTGCTGAACCTTAGAGATACCTTGAGTGTCTTGATAGCAGTAGGCATTCCATGCAATTTGAAGTGTTATCCATGAATATTTGTGCTACCTGTTGCACTAAGTAGGGATGTGACAGTCCTATGAAATGAGCATATTTTGCCAATCTGTCCACAACTACTAAAATGACATCTCTGCTCTTGGACTTGGGTAACCCCTTGATGAAGTCCACCATTTTGTGTGTCCATGCCATGTCGGGTATAGGTAAAGGATCCAGCAAGCCTAGGGTATGTACATGTTCAGATTTACTCACTTGGCAAATTGGACATTCAGAGACGTATTTTTCTACTTGCCTCCTTAATTTTGGCCAATAAAATATTTTCTTGATCCTGTGGTAGGTTGCCCTTGACCCAGAATGTCCTCCAACAGTAGACTGGTGTAGTGACTCTATCACTTGCTGTCTCATGTTGTTCTGTTCCCCCACATATATTATGTACTTGAATCTGACTATTCCTCCCTTTAATGTCAGTCTAGGATCTTGATTTGTCTCCGATTGTAAGGCCTCTAATATCTTGATCACCTTGGGATCTTCGATGTAACTCTTCTTTATATCCTCAACCCATTCAGGCCTCACACATGTGAGTGCATTGCAGTTAGTGTCCTGGTCTACTTTTTTAGTGTTTCTTCTGGACAGTGCATCTGCCATTGCATTTTCTCTTCTCTTTTTGTACTCAATGTTGTAATCAAACTCTAATAGCTTCAAAAGTAGTTTGTGTTGGATTCCTTCAGTTAGTCTATAAGTAGTCATAAATTTCAGACACTACTGGTCTGTTCTTATGATTAAAGGGTTACCTAGCAAGTAATGCCTCAATTTCTTTAGTGCTTCCAGGATAGCTAGTGCTTCCTTTTCATACATTGACTGCCCAGCAGCCTTAACTCCCAAAGATTTGCTGAAATATGAGATGGGTCTTCCAGATTGCATGAGAACATCTCCTATTCCAGTATTGCAAACGTCAGCTTCTACTACAAAAGGCTGAGAGAAGTTGGGTAAAGTTAGTACTGGACTTGTGGTCATGATCTTTTTTAAGGTTTCAAAAGTCTCATCTTGATTCTTCCCCATTGAAACCCATCTTTCTTGAGCATATCATGTAGTGGTCGACAAATTCTTCCATAATTCTTAATGAATCTTCTGTAGCATCCAGTCTATCTGAGGAACCCCCTTAATTTTGATACTCCATCAAGTTTCGGCCAAGTGACAATGTTAGTGATTTTCTTAGGGTCTGTAGCCACTCCATCTCCAGATATAATGTGCCCCAAATATTCTACTCTCTCTTGAGCAAAAGAACACTTACTCAGCTTGTTTTTCCTTAGAATCTCCAAAGCTTCCCTTAAGTGTGGAGCATGATCATCCAAATTCTTCTTGTATACAAGAATGTCATCAAAGAATACCATTATAAATCTTCTCAAATGTGCAGCAAAAATGCTATTTATTAGAGCCTGAAATGCTGCAGGTGCATTAGTAAGGCCAAAGGGCATTAGTGTGTACTCATAATGCCCCATATGAGTCTTGAATGTTGTTTTGGTAATATCTCCCTCAACCATTCTTATCTGGTGGTAACCTGACCTGAGATCAAGCTTACAGAAGACTATTGCTCCATGTAGCTCATCTAAAAGGTCCTCAATGACTGGCATAGGAAATTTGTTCTTAATAGTTAATGCATTCAATTGTCTGTAATCCACACATAATCTCCAGCTCCCATCTTTCTTTCTCACCATTACAGCTAGGGGACAAATATGGACTAATACTGGGTCTAATCTCTTCGGAATCTAACATCTTTCTTATGATTTCCTCCATAGCCTCCTTCTGGTGGTGTGGTACTCTATAAGGCCTCAGGTTAGGTGGGGTTGCTGCAATCTTCAAGTGAATATGGTGATCACAACTCCTAGTTGGAGGTAGTCCTTGAGATTCCTGGAACACATCATCATATTGTTTCAGAATTTGTCCAATTCTCTCAACGTATAAGTTCTGGCTCTTACTCTCTCCAAATTCCAGTTTATGCACTTGAATCAGGTACCCCATCACTTTCTTATGTAACATCTTTTGCAACTTCTGCTAATCTATCAAAATTGATTTTCTGGGAATAGTGTGATCCTTGAAGACAATAGTGCTTCCCTTTTGTGTAATTCCCAATGTTCTTTGCTTCAGGTCAAGGCAGATGGGACTGTGCTCATAAATCCAATCAGCCCCTAGTATAATATCATAGCTCTTAAGCTTGATGAGTTTGAATGTATTGGTGAATTTAATTCCCTAAACTCTATAACATGTTGGAGCCACCATTGCATCAGAAATTAATTCACCTCTACCTGCTATTGAGATCCTCCTGGCCTGAGTCGACTTCACTATGCATCCACTCTTCAAAGCAAGCTCATAGCTCATGAAAGTGTTAGTACTACCACTGTCTACTAGAGCTACTGCTCTCTTGCCCCTTATTTGAGTGATTAAAGAGAATGTAACTAGTCCAGTGGCTCTCTTTACAGCATGAGCAGATATTAACATTAGTTGCTCTTGGGTTTCCCCTTGTTCAGGACTACTGGGTGTTGTTTTGAAGCCCCTTTTGACTTATCTTCAGCTTCATGTTCATTAGCCAAGTCGTTCTCTTCTTGCAGAATGTGGATTGTTTTGCCTATTTTACATTTATGTTGGTAGTGATAGGGTTCTTGGCAATAATAGCATTTCTTCTTCTTTTGCTCATTGGATTTTTGATCAGGTTTCATTATTCCTCTAGGAGTATTAGCCTGTGGTCCCTTCTGCCCAGAGGTTTTGAAGTTATTACTGCCACTAGTAGTGAACTTGTTCCTGCTGAAACTTCCCCGATTACTAGTTCTTTTTGCCGCAGCCGACTTCTCATAAATCCTGGCATACCAGTAAGCCTCCAACATTCCTTGTGGCCTTTGTCCACTGACACCATGCTTAATTTCTCCTCTTAGCACACCAATGAAACAACTCATTAGGAATGCTTCTTGCAGATATGGATGGTCTCTCTTAACCAAAGACATGCACTCTTCGAACCGATCAATGTAATTTGACACATTTGCAACCCCTTGTTTAATATTCTGAAGTTGTTTCACTGCATCATGGGCATTCACTTCAGAGAATCTGTCTCTAAGCATAGCACAAAACTGATTTCAATTTAATATTTGCCATGGTACTCCAATGCCCTTGAACCAGTTAGCTACTCTACCTTGTAAGTGACCCAAGGCTAACTTCACCCATTGCTGCACTGGTGTTCCTGATAGTTCATAGAACTTTTCACATTGCTTCAACCAACCAATAGGATCCTCTCCTGAAAACAATGGAATATCAAGTCTAGGTCCCTTGATAATTGCTTCAACATAACTGGAGTTTATTCTAGGATCTCTGATGTAATTTTGCCTCTGAGCGTCCAGTATTTGCACTCCCAGAAATTGTCCATTGAACTTTGCCCTTAGGAACTGTCCCATAACAGTTATCTTGATTTTGATGGAAGAAGTTGTGATTCGATCAATTCATATTAGTTACTGAGTTCTGATTGTTAATGACACCCAAGGTCAGTCCTTGTCCCAGACCCTGATGAGCCAGAGTTGTGGCTCATCTCATCGCGTTGGAAACTACTGGTGCTGCGTAGGGGTTTACAGTGTTGTGTTCAATGGTAAACTGAACTGGCAAATGTTCACTATGGATGTCACCTTGTCCTTTCGGACTAAGGTTCAGTCTGAAATTCTGGGGTATCTGGGCTCCCCCTACCTCCATTTGCTCCACGATCTCCTCCACAATGTTAATAAGAGGTACAATAGTATAAGATTCAGGATCAGTTACCTTAGTAACCGGTATCAATGGTTCGGTAGGACATATCTTCTTCAAGAAGTTCTTGATCTCCGCGATGTCTCCCCTCAGATCTACCAATTCTCCCTTGATCACTTGGATCTCGGATTCTGCATCAAATTCCTCCTCGCCTTCTGCTAGATCGCCCTTGGATCTGGTCTTCACCATCCTCTTCGCTTCTCACAAGATCGGTTTGAGGGATTTTACAGTCGTACCAACCTCTCCCCTCTTCCTCTTGTGAGTTTCCACCGCCGCCTGCTTGCGCGTCGATTAGAACCGGGGATTTTAGGGTGACAAGTCACCAACCTAGTGCTACTTCGACCACAAGAACACCTCCAAGTGACAGATGAATTCGGGTTCGGGGATTTTACAGCAGCAACTCAACTCCCGCTGCCAACCTTTACCAAATCAATCTCCACTCCAAGAATCGTGTTGTTTTGATACCTTTGTCAGGATCCTATTGACTTCATGAAAAAAATTGATAGGATTCCAAACAGATTTGGGGACAAATGAGGATTTGGGGAAAGTATTCTAGCGAGACGAAAGCAATACTCCTACGTAACCTATCTAAAGATACATAATATGCTTTTCTATCTATCTTTCATTCGCTTCAGCGATCATGTATTAAACCTGTGAGTTTTCGCGTTTTACATCTCAGTGATTCAGTCAAAATTCAGAGTTACAAATGACAAAACCCAAATGACAAAAAAGGTTACGGTAAATAGTTCTGCATAGTAACTATCAGAATTGAATTCCGTTGGATCTCTTTTTACCACGCCGGCACACTACATCTCCTCCGTCCCAGTGAAGTCATTGAAGCGTCATAAGTAGCGCCGACTTCATTTCTTCAGTGAAGTCCTCGTTCAATTCTTTTCTTTTGAACTTCCAAGGTCTGACACCGATTCCGACATCTGTTGCTTCCGTCGGTCATCTGGGACAAAATTGCAATAGCTGCAAGATCTGGAAGCCCAATCTGGTACATATACTTCCCATCTCATTGTTTATTTGGACTAGCAAGTTCGGTCGAGAACCAATCTGCATGGTTTATGAGATGGCTCGATCAATTTGTGGTCTAGGATATGGTCGATTTAAGCAGATATGCCACAATCCTCATTTGTTATCTATCCTAATTTCACACAATCGCAAGATGAAATTTGTTGATTTTTCTCCTAAGTAGGCCTTTTTTGGCCATTCGCCATGGTGACCACGGCGCACGGGGCAGTATGCTCGTGAGAATGATACAGTTTGCTGATGACAGTATTTGTTCTTCAATCTTTTTTTTTCATCAAATGCATCTTCTTTTCTTCCATTATGTGCTTAATGTGTTCTAATGTGTTTCTTTATCAGGTTATTCCAACAGAACTTATAGGCCATGGCAGATTGGAAGCAAGCTCTGTAGTCTGTACTGTATTTTTTTCTCTTACCTGCAGGGCCCGTGTCTTATAAACAGCAGCCAGATTTCTCCTTGCTAACATCAGAATTGCACCATAAAAACGTGATATCTTAGCTAGAATGATTGGTTATAAAGCGTGTTATCTATTTAGTCTAATTAGGAGATTTTTATGTTTCCCTTTCCTCTTTCGTTGTCCTGAATTATTGACAGGAAGGAATTTCTGCATATCTTTGAACAATGTAGGGGTTTATGTAAAACGGTGCTGAAGCATCGTTCTACCCACTACAGTTAGGTATCTTATTTATTTTCTTCAACTATCATTAGGCATCTTTCCTTTATTATCCTAAATTATTGACCACAAAATTATTCAGTTTATCCTTGGACAATTTAGGGATTAATGTGGTATAGTGCTGGAACTTGGTCCTACCACCCAGCACCCAATACAGTTAAGTATTTTCTAAGCCATTTTGTTCGACTTTTTTTTACGTAATTTCTGGTTTCTTTGGCAACTAAAACTGAAGTTTCAGGTATGCGTGTATGGCTAAATTAGATACAATATCTATTCTAACTGAGCCAAACTAGATGAATTCAATTCTTATGTGGATCTTGCGATCCTGGGTAAATACCACTTCTCTTGGTATTTAAAAATTATGTAAATTTTAAGGGTGAATTTTTCGAAGGTGTTTTACTTAAATTGCATATGTCCTTAGCCATCGGTATTGCACCTCTCTTGCTATCCATGATCTATCTTTGTTGAAGTCTTGAAGCATGTACATAAATGATCTACCATCTTCACTTGACAAGATCAAACAGGCCTTCTTTGCCTCTTTAGCCAAACTTCTGCTAGCCGTATTCTTTGTAATACTCACTTAGGTCTCAAGAAACATGAAGATTTCAGAATGCAAATTGTGTCTTGTCCACAACTGTTCATCAATACAAAATTCTGTCTGGCCCAGTTGCAACTCGATCGCGGGTGTTCGGCCGAAGAGAGGTTGCAGTTCTTGCGACGAAGGCAAAAATATTTTCTTCGAGAAGATGCCAGAGGCAAAAATACATGTTTGTAGTTCTAGGATTCTAACTTCTAAGCATCATTAATCTAATCCATGGAGACTTTCATCATATCGCAATTGTACTCGTATTGGCGTATTGCGCTGCACAGTATCAGGTTTTGCACTTGCATTCAGTAGCTTTGTTCAACAATGGTCTGAAAACTAAAAATAAAAACTTGTGCTCAGCATGGAGTTAGGCCGCCGTAACTGCCATGACTCATGCGAGTAATGGCCATACTGTTGTTATGCTGGCATTTCTCTCACCAAACCATTTCAACCTCCTCACCAATCCCCATCACTCTGATCCGGAAATCATATAATCACCGCATTAGCTCCCTCGTGATAAAGAAAAGCACAATCAACCCACTGCTATCGTGCCATTTTTATTGATCGTTCAATGCCCAAGCCAGCGTCAAATCATTGAATCCCACACGAAAAGTAGCTCCGACTATAACTTGAGAAAAAAAAAAAAGCTGAAAGCAACAACAATTCGGAGGAAACGGGAATAATGTGAGCATAAATTCCAGTCTTGCAAGGCATTCCAAAGCGATCACCGATGGATTCTACATTTCCCACCTAACTTCGCTTGATGAACGAGACGACGGCGTCCATCTCCTTCTCCGCCTTGTCGCCCCCGCCGGATTTCTGGAGGAAGTAGACATGCCCCTCGCCGTTGGTCTCGTACAGCACCGCCTCCTCCCCTCCCCACGCGCTTCCCCTCAGCGTCTCCACGTACCTCCGCCCTCTATCGCTCATCGTGTCGAGCCCCGCCACGGTCACCAGGGCTCGCCGGCAGCCGAGCGTCGCCCACTCCTCCGCCGGCATCGCCAGCGGGTTGATGAAGGGATGGTCGGTCCCATATCTCCCCGCGCACACGAAGCCCCACGATCTCTCCACCCTCTGCAAGAACTTGGGGTCCGTGCCCTCCGATGGCATGAGATCCTTGCCACGGAAGTACGGATGCAGGAGCACCATCCCTTCGATTCGAGCGCCGCCGGGCAGCCCGTTCTTGCCGGTCCTCATTGTCACGTTGTGCGCGATGTTGCCGCCAGCGCTGTCGCCCGCGACGAAGATGCGTCCGGCGTCGCCGTGCTCGGCCATCCACGGCTCCGGTCCACCGGACGCGCAGCTCGCCACGGCCCAGTTGAGCGCGGCCCACGCGTCGTCGTAGGCCATGGGGACCGGGTGCTCGGGCGCCAGGCGGTAGTCAACGGACACCGCGACGACGCCCGCCGCGGCCACGAGGGCGTTGAGGTAGCGGAAGTGCGTGGCGGAGTAGGCCGAGTGGACGACGAATGCGCCGCCGTGGAAGTAGACGAGGACGGGTAGCTTCTTGGACCTGGGGACGTCATTCGGCAGGTAGAGCCGAGCGGCGAGGCCGGCGTCGGCGTCGATGACGACGTCCTTGGAGGTGACGCCGGTGGCGGCGTCCGTACCGGCGTTGACTTTCGACGTGCCCATGAGACGGTGGACGCGGCCGCTCTTGTAGCGGATGAGGAACGGCGAGAAGTCGAAGTCGACCTCTGTGTCCTGATCCATGTCCGGAATGGGCAAGGCGATCAAGTTCGCAAGAAAAGGGGAAGCGAAGTGTGTATGATTGCTAACTGCAGTAGGAGCGCAGGACTTCCGTAGTATAATCGTACTACAGATCCAGTGGGCACCTATCGTGTACCGAATTAATTATTCCAAGCTCTTTCCTCACTTTTTTCACAGCCACACATTCCTCACCCGTTCCTCCCGTGTGCATTCCTCGTCTCCCCAGTCCTTCGCCTTTTTTTTCCATTTCTTCCTCCCTCTTTTGGTTCTTGGCCCCTTGCTGCTGGCCGACTCCTCCATAACCTCCTCCCTTCAGTCGACGCCGCCCCTTGCGCCTCCTTTTTGGCGCTCAGTTTCTCTCCCCTGTACCTACTGTGCGCCACTCGGCTCTCCTACGTTCTGATGCCGCTGTCTCCTGTGCCCCTGGTGCCCCGCCTAGCCTCCCTAGCTCGGCCACGACCTCCTCCAGCTAGGCCCCAGTCGGATCAGGCCTTGGCCCCTTCGGATCCGTGGCTGGCCGCTAGGAACCAGGCCCCCCTTCTACTACTACTCTTCCTATTCCTGTTATTTCTAGTTCATGATTTTTATCTTGCTTTAGCTTGTGAATTGAGATGATTCTCCACACGCCCAGGCATTCCCTTCATCGCCTACACCTAGCCCATCACCCGGACCGGCGTCGTCACCACCCTTGCCGGTGCTAGTGAGGGCCTAGTGTTCACGCTCCGAAGCCAAGACCAAGACCAAGACCAAGGTCAACAGCCTCGACGAGGTCCACCCGGAGACTCGGCAAGTTATCCTCTGTTTGTGTCTAATGTTGATGTTGCGGCCCATTGAGAATAATGTTGCATTCCGTTGAGAATAATATTGCATACTGTTCTTTGAGATGTTGCATATGTAGAGAAAAAAATGTTGTATCTATAGAAAAAAAATGTTGTATCTGTAGAACAAAAGTGTTGCATGCTATTCACGGTGATGTTGCAATTTTTCTCAATGCGTTTTTTTAAATGCTTTGTTTTTTATTTTGATGTTCTTTGAGACGATGTTTCACGGTGATGTTTGGCTCCCCGCGCCCCCTTGGCTCGGCTCTGATCAAGCTTGAGCCAGCTCGGCCTTTGGCCAGCACGCCTCGGGGTGGAGGAGGGCTCGAGTCTTCTGCAGAGAGCAAGCGAAGGAAGCGGCCTCATCCTCAAGAATCGTGCTTTCGAGCCATACGGCGCTAGCGCTTAGACCGTATGTCCGAGCGCTAGTCTTCCCCTTATTCCAATTATTCCATCTTCTTTGGAATCGAGATGGAAACTAACATCAAAATTTTGGCAGGAAGAGGCCATACCAGAGAGCACGGAGGCGCAACCCGGAACCGCTGAGGTTATCCCAGATTCTCCCGCCGAGCACCACACTCTCGAACAATATCAAATGGGCGATACGGCCCCATGGTATTAGTCCGACTACACGCCGTACCCCGAGCAGTTCACCCCGTAAGCTCAACCGAGTTGGTACCCCTCCGCGGATCCTACTGCGCAGCTAGGGGATTGGTTCATCGAGATGTTCTCAACGCCACTCCTCCAGGTGACCTCCCCCCCCTAGTATGACAACACGGCGGGTGAGGAGCCCCGCTACGACCTACGACAGAACCCACGGTCACCCGAGAGGCTGACGTTCCTGCAGGAAAAGATTCGTCGGAGACCTATGGTAGGAACACAACGTGGAAGGCCACTATAGGGTCCTATGGCCGGGAGTAGTGAACTCCAGCGTGACTAGTAGGAACACCAACGTGAAGTGTAGCACCACTTGATGCTCTGTATGTAGTCGTAGTAAGATTAGAAATGCTAGCATGTTGTAGCTTGTACTTCAGTTAGTAATTTGCAATTCGAACAGAGTGTGGTAATGGTATCGTAATTGGACACTTCTACTTCATTACCTATCTCAGTAGAACAATTTTATTAATCCGATGGAAATATTTGTGGGTGAATAAATGACAATTTTTGTAGGTTACTAGTTTATTCTCATTCATGAAGGACTGCGATGCATAGATAAAGAGTGGATATTACAATCTCATTACAACTGAAGTTCTACTTGGCAAGAACAACATCTAATAGAAGAAAGACCGCAAAACTAACTATCTTAACTAATTTCTGAAGCATCTTCTCAACTCGTTCCATCCTTTCATCTAGTCTTTTAAGTCTGTTCTCTTCATTTTGCATTGGTTGATCAGAGGGTCGAGCCACTAGACGAAATGCAGTAACACTATAGGAGTTTTCTTGCAAGACAGCAATTTGCATTGCAATATCTCGAACCACTACCAAAACTGACATGTTGTGTTCCGCAAAAGAATTGCAGCTTCAAATGAAAATAAGAAAACATGCTATTCACAATGGAATTCATTCAGTGTGATTTTCCACAAGTTACCGTAAGATTTGAACATTTCATGAACACTCAGGATGGATTCGTTGGCGTATGTGAGGTGAACACATTCGCCGGATCCCTACAACGAGGGCAAACCAGGTGCTACCGTAGTGATTCTAATTGTCTGCTCACTCGAAAGTTAGATGAAGCTGAAGACATCCCGTTTTAGACTAGAAGAAAGGAGAAGAAGAGAAGAGTGAGGTGAATGGCAGCCAAAGCATCCATATATAGCCTTAGGAGTACGAAGGGACCACTGTATGGAAAGAAGGACGTGACCATGCTCTACAAAGTATGACGTTACCACTCTATGGAAAGCAGGACGTGACCACTCTCTGAAAAGAAGGACATGGCCACTCTCTGCAAAGCAGGACGTGATAACTCTCTGCAAAGCAGGACGTGATAACTCTCTGGAAAGTAGGACGTGACCCAACGGGGTAGCTTTGCGCAGCGACGTGATCACTCTCTACAAAGCAGGACATGACCACTCTCTGGAAAGCAGGACGTGACAGCTCTTTGGAAAGCAGGTCGTGACCCAACGAGGTAGCTTTGCGCAGCGACGTGACCACTCTCTGCAAAGTAAGACGTTTTAACACTCCGCCTTGCTAGCTTTTCAGATTGACATGACAACACTCTACCTCCTCAGCTTTTTAGACCAAAAAGACAGGACTGTGCAAAGCAGGACGTGACCATTCTCTGCAAAGTAAGACGTGACAACACTCTGTCTCGCCAGCTTTTCAAATGGACATGACAACACTATACCTCCTCAGCTTTTCAGACCGAAAAGATAGGACTCTGCAAAGCAGGACGTGACCACTCACTGCAAAGTAAGACATTTCAACACTCTGCTTTGCCAGCTTTTCAGATCGACATGACAACACTCTACCTCCTCAGCTTTTCAATCCGAAAAGACATGACTTTACAAAGCAGGACATGACCACTCTCTGCAAAGTAAAACACGACAGCACTCTGCCTCGCCATCAGCTTTTCAAAAAGACAAGACAACACTCTACCTCGCAGGCTACTCACATGAATTTAACCACACCATGCCAACCCTGTGGCTTATAAAAGGCGGTGAAAGAGATCTGAGAGAGAACACTACACACCCAAACCCAACACTACACCAGAGCTTGCTTCACCACGTTGGGATCGACAAGCGATCGGACACCCCTAGTAGCAGCAACCCCTACTAGAACATTCCCACCGAGCGTTCGCCGCAAGACCCGCCCAAGGGGGGAGACGACGCCCCTCGGTTGGTGTAGCGACATATGCAAGTTCTTCAAGTCCAAGTAGCGGCTCAGCCTGGCCATGCATTACTGGGGTTGTACGAACTACTCCTGTGACTATCCCGACCGTCGTTGGGACATGAGAAGCTATCGACACCCGGTAAGGACCAGTTACACTATGTTCCCCTACCATTTATCTTTCAAAGTACGCACTAACAACATGTCCCGTCTACCCTTAGTCCCCGGATCCGCTATGTGGCTACCGCAATTGGATCAACCAAGAGATCCACCCACATGACTAGTGACAAATCGACTATGAGGAGTGGGATGCCAAAAGGGCCCGCGAGATCCGGGAGCAGGAGTGCCACAACGAAGAGCAAAATGAACGTATCCGTCGAGAGACGAAAGCTCATCTCGAGGCGTGTAGGCGCAAAGAGCGTGAGGCTCGCGAGAGGGAGCGCGAGAAAAAGAGGGAAATGGCGGCCAAGTCCAAGGAGGCCGGCGATGAGTACAACGACGAGCTCGCAAGCAAGGGGAAATGGCCCCAATCCACGCAGTAGGTCGGGCCATTCTGTACTAGTCCTCTGAAGGTAGAATTTATTTCCATTCCAAAAAGGCGCACATGTATCGTAGGAGTACTTCGGTTTGTTGCATCGTGCATGATGTTGTTTCTTATGCACGTAACCAAACCCTGCTCGCTGTGTAATTCCCAGCTTTATTATAAAGTCTATTTTAATTCACAGCTGCAAATCTTGTCGTCTTTTCGTATTCAATTCTTCGCGTAGCAAGGTATCCAAGAACATAAAAAAACGTGTTCTAGAAGTAGGCACGAAATAGTCTACGACCCCAAAGTGATGAGGAGCACCACCTGTCATTGCAATAGGTTTTCATGACCCGATTAAATTCAATTTCAAATCTGTTGTCTTTACAACCAAAACATGAGTTACAATCAAAGGAAATTAATTTGGATCAGAACGATTAATCAAGAATAAAAAATACATAATTTAAACTCCATAAATCAAGTACAAATTAAATTCAACCATGAGCTCGATTCATAATTTGATTTAGCAATCCAAATGCAATGACGATCCAAGGTGAATAAGTACAAAATAATAAAAATTTCTATTTTATTGGATTAATTAAAGCTTAATTGCAAAATTTAGAAAATAAAAAATATTTTAAATGAATAAAGTAAACTTCAATCAAATTCAAAAATATTTTATTAAATCTATTCATGTTCCAAGGATTTTTATGTAATTTCCTTGAAATTTCATATTTTATTTATTTTTTAAATTTTTCCAGATTTTTTCCCTTTTCTTTTCTTTCCTCTTTCGTGCCCTTTCTTGCCGTGCCCATCATATGGGGCAGGTCACTAGCCCCTCGGCGCAAGGGCAGTGGCTCTGTCGCGCCGGTGAGGTAGTCCTTTCCATGTTCAGTAGGCGGAGTCCCCGAGGCGCCAGGACCGAAGTGCCTGTATCTGAGGCTAAATCTGCAAATTATAGCGGAAGGGGCTAGTTTTGCAAAAAAAGAAGAGGAAGGGGCCAAAAATGCCAAAATTTCACAAACATCACCGAGTCAGCTGTCACATGAGCACGATATCACATTTGGAGGAATGTTTTTAGAAATAATATTAATTTAAAAAATTACAAAAATAAATAGTCAATTTTTTTTTTTACAAAACTAGGTTACAGTTTGTCGCAATTCCAACTGGTGATAGTAACCTAGGCACTAGCGATAGGGGGCTTAACAATATAGAGAAGTTCTTGTCGCTAGTTGAATTGGCGATAGGGACCTACCGCCACTCCAAATGGTGACATGTCCCTGTCGCCAATTCAACTGGCGATAGGGACCTCTCTGTATTGCTTTTTACTGACTATTTTTTAGCACATATTTTGTCGACAAATCACGTTGATATTACATAACCGTCGACGATTGAGTCACCGATCTTACAAAATAAAAAGAGGAAAATGTCAAAGAGTTCTTGGACGAGAATGGGACTGCTCTTTATTGCTATGAACTGGCTATTACAAGGGGTGCCCTCAACATGGCAGTGGACTAATCCTAATTATACTGAGCGTAATGCTTGCTATTTTGTAGAATTAGACTTGAAACATGAATCTAATGCCGATTGATGTGCTTCAATCTGATGCCGACTCATCCGCACTCCATATTTAAATAACCTTTGAAGAGGTGGCAGTTGCTTCCTTGAAGAGACGCCTGTTGGAAATACCGCGACTGGTCGGAGCACGGCAACGATTGATAAATTACCAACCATTCAGCGGTTGTGTGCCTGTGGGACACTCAACCGTATGGTGGTTGTTATCAGTGTCTTAGGACCATGAAATATCACGTAGTATGGAATAAATATGACATGTGTTCTATTCATCACACGGTAAGGAATATACTCGGAGTTAGATTCGAATGCCAATTCATGGCTTCTACGAGCAGTCATCTGGTCGGGGACTAGGTACAGGACCTCATCCGACCAGGATACTTATTATATAACCTCTAGAATCCTCACGACCACAGGGGTCGTTAGCCTTAGGGGTTGCGACCACGAAGACATATGGTCTTTTATTATGTATTAAAGTAATACATAGATATTTTAATCCTCGTCAGCTAGCCCCCGAACTTTAAGTGAATTGGTCGTGTGAACACTTTCTGCAGATGAAGTCGTATCGGGTAGGCCCTCGTTTAATCCTGTGACATACGAGATGGTCTGTATTCACTTTAAAGTTGAGAAACTGCCTTGGGACCCGAAGAGTTTTTCTGTCCATTGGACTTTGGTTTGTGTCCATTAGACTTTTGATAACTCTCCGATGCAGTTATCGAATTACGGCTATAAAACCCCTTTAGCGTAGGACTTTAGGATTTTACGTCTCTTGCTTCCCCTTTTCATCTCCTGAGAGAAAGAATTGTCTTTGACCTCCTTTTATCCACAACCTTCTACGACTTCCTTTATTCCTTCATCCAAAACTCCGCCTTGTCGGATCTTATCACCAACTGGCCGGTCTCCGATTTGAGCAAGAAGAAGCTTGAGAGCTTGGAGAAGATCGGGTTGCTTCCTAACAAGGATCTGATTTCTTGGAGATCAGCAGCCGGAGAGCATTCTCCGAGCAACGATGATGGGAAAATTCATGTTTTCCTCGCATATATCGAATGCGGATTCAGGTTGCCAGTTCACTCCTTCCTTCCCAAGATTTTGAAGCATTACAGAATTGAACTGGTGAACCTTGCTCCCAACGCCATCGCCAACCTCAGCGTCTTCGTCTATCTCTGCGAAGCGTACTTGGGGATTGCTGCAGATCTAGATCTTTTCAAGTACTACTACAGAATGACGAAGTCGGGGAAGACGATCGGGACACCTGCAGAGTGCACCTTGCGCCTCCACGATGGAAAGGCCGATGAGTACATTTGCATGTACTCAAAGTCTTCATGGTCATCATGGAAGAAGAGCTAGTTCTACACGACGGTCACTCAAAAAGATAGCCTTTACTATACTGGTAAGAAAGCGATCGAGAATCCAGAATGGCGCTCCTCCGTGGAGAAGGAGGGAAAAATAGGGAGATGGGTTGAAGCCATCCAACTCCTTAGTGTCAAGGGTTTAACCTTCTAGCACGTGGTAAGGGATTTCTCTATGCGCCGGATTAGCCCCCTAAAGGCCCGAGCACATTCGATGCTTTGGTACATTGGTCATGATGACGCGACCAAAGATTCCAAGGAGGGTAAGTTCTGAAGGATTTCGACCAGTTTGCTTATTTTGGTTGATTACTTTTGTGATCTTAAAGTCTCTTGTTTATTCTTATAGCTCTTTCGCCCGATGAGATTAGAAGCCGGATCAAGATGATCTGATTTCCCTCGAATTTTAGCGTTGTTTCCGCAAATGAGAGGGCTGAGAGACTAAAAGTAAAAATATCAACCACCTTTCATTATTTATATGTTTTCCGATCGGTTTTATTGTAAATCCTCTTTGATGCGCAGTCGGTTGGATTGAGGATCGATGAGGCCACTGAAAGTTGTGAGCCGATAGATGCTCTGACCACTCCGACGAACACATGGGATGGTGGTCTTATAGAGGTAGGTAACCGAATAGAAATGTTTTTTCTAGATGAAGGATTTTCATCACCTAACTAACTTTGATTGTTAATTTAGGCGGTTGTCGTGTACCACAATGTGGTCGCTCAGGACCTGCCAGATGCTGCTGAAGTAACTGTTTTGGAGGTCGATGAATCCACACCCTCCGACCAGATGGTCAGAAATCTTATTCTCGATCAACTGGTTGAGAACATTTCTTCTGATTTCTAGTTAGAGGACGTGAGGGGTCTGACCAGCCCTACCGGTTCAGGACCAGTGAAGTTGGTCGAACAGAAGAAAAGGAAAACGAGCGCGACTGATTTTGCTTCAGCGCGCTTCAAATTAAAGACCAAAAAAATGACTAGGTACGTATACATGAAAGGACTTATGTAAGTAGTTACCTTTGGTGTTTTTAGGGTCTTGAGCATCTTTTCTTCTTGTCATTGTAGATCCTCTGGCATTTCGGTCGATTCCGACCAGAGTACCCCTCAAAAGAAAGCTCCTAAAGAGAAAGAGGTTGAGCCAGTCCCCGAGCAGGTGGCAGTGCCAGTGCCTGCTCAGGAACCCGTGCTAGCTCCAACCCCACCTACAAAGGTGGTGGTTCCTGTGGAATCTCAGTAGGTTGCGACCCCTGCTGGGAATTCTCCTCTCTGAGTTGTCTTTCCTCATCACTTCTGAATCTTCAAAGATGAAGATCTTAATGAAGCTTGGGAAGAATTTCAGATCGTCAAACGAAGACGAGTCCTGACTCTATTTTTGCCAAATATAACGATATGACAATCAACTTAATCTTCCATTACCACTTTTAATAGTCTTTCCCTTAGAAAATACTTAAAGAAGTTTGCTATTTTTGCAGCATTTGGTGGAGAATGTCGCTGTGGTCGGAGGACTGACCCAACGAATAAAGCTTTTGGAGAAAAAGTACTCCAAATTAGAAAGTAAGCACCCTTTTAGTGTCTTCTCCTCCCCTTCTTTACCATTTGGCTCTTTTTCTGTTAACTAATTTCTCACTTTATCATGTCTGATAGATTCGGAGAAACTTAAAGAAGTTATGGCTAAGAAAGCCATAATTGTCAAGCTTAAAGAAGAATTGCAAAACAAAGACCAGTCGATCGAATACCTGACGACCAGGCACAAGGAAGTACTTGATACTATTGAAAAGAAGAGCCAAGGTAACCGATCGTAAACTCGACCAGCGTGCTTCCTTTTTCTAGTCGTATGTACTCATCTTTTGGTTTACTCGTATAGAGAAAACTCAAGCATTAAAGAGAATAGAAAAAGCTCTTGAGTTCGAGCGTGGCAAGGAGGCAGCCTTTGGGCAAAATCTTGAAGAGAATGTCAAAGCTTTTAACAAGATGCTCTTCGATATGGGATCGGGAACACAACTGCCCAATTTAGGAGATCCCACAGAGAAGATCAACTACCTTGGCCAACAATTCGAAGACCTCACGAGTGTTCTCAAGACAACTTGGGAGAACCATGCGCAGACCTTGTTTGAAGCTGTCAAGAATAGAGTCAGTTTTGCTTTGGCAAAGCTGAAAGTCTCTGACCCCACCATTAATCTCTAAGCTGTTGAGAAAGACTTCAATAGCTCGGGAGAAGAAGCAACCAAAGTTTTCGAGGAAATGACACCTCTCGGACACAAGGTTGCGTAGGAAATGGAGGTCGGGTCTCCAACACGCAGCGACCAATCTGGTGGCTCCGAGAAGTAAATGATTGTAATATTTAGACTGTTGTAAATAAAAACTTACCTTTTGTCATCAATGAAATCTTTCTTCTGTCTTCCTAAATTTGCTAAGCACTCATATGTTTCCTAGCCCCCGACTGCTTGTATTAGTAGAAGAACTTTATTAAAGAAGCAGTAGACCAAGGTAATGAGCAATAGCTACGACCACGGTACAAAGTATATGCTGATTATGTTATAAAAAATGATCTAAGTATCACTAGGAAATCAATGTGGTCAGAACCAGTGCGTGATTTCGACTAGTTTTAGAACTTTTCCATAAGCGAAATACTGTGAAGTACCTTGTGTGGTTGGAAGATGGATGAGACTTGCATTGATGATAAGACTTGCAAAAAATGACAAATAAACTTATTTATATATCTTATCCAAAACTGGTCGTAAGCATTGCTAAGAATCAGATACTAAGAGAAACACTTCGCAAGACGTGCTCTTGCTCAAGTTCCAACTGGCGGTGAGGATCGTAAGAAATAGACCATCGCTAGGATGCTACTTCTAGTGGGCAGGACCACGTGCGGATAAGGAGAGACTTCGACTAGGAGGCTTTCCGTGTCCCGACCAGTAGCCAAAACAAGAATAGAACATAATGTTGAAGGTAAGAAATGTAGTCCCCAAAATCTTAAGCTTGTAAAGTACTATATGTAGTTACCTGTGTGATGCTCCTGTTACTCGTATATTTCTTTAAGAAAAGAGTGTTGGTCGTGCGTGAGAACCATTGTCTAAATGGTCACGACTAGGACTCTTACGGCCTTTGACTTGTATGTCGTAGCCATAGAATAATAGTGATCCTTAAGAAAGGATATCAAAGAGAATTTGTTCTTCTCAGACCAAATAGACAACAATAGTATGCAAAGCAGATTATGAGACAATCATATAAAAATATCATTTGTCTGAAACGAAAGGAAATGCATCTTTATTAAAAAATTGAAATAATGAAAAATACAATTATACAAAGAACTTACGCAATTGGTCAATATTCCAAGAATTTGACAAAACACGCCCGTCTGACATAACTAGTTGTACCGAACCAGGTCTGGTGACTTCGACCACAGTGTATGGATCTTCCCGTTTGGGAGAAAGTTTATTACGATTAGCCTGGTTCTAAATTAAGAGAACTGGATCACCTCTGACTAGGTCATGAGGTTGCACTTACGACTGTGGTACCTTCACATGGCTTGTTGGTAAACCGTCGATCATATAAGGGCTTGGTTTCGTCGTTCTTCAAGGAAATTGTCGTCATCGAGTCTTTGTTGTATGTGATCATTCTCATTGAAACAATCAGTTTGAGCAGAGCTAATTTTCAGTTCTGGAGGAAGCATGGCTTCTGCACCATAAACTATAAAAAATAGAGTTTCACCGGTCGCACGACTGGTCGTGGTTCGAATGACCCATAACACAGAAGGAAGATCTTGAACCCAAGCTCCTGACCGTTTGATTAACTAGTCGAACACTCGGTGTTTTACTCCTTGCATTATGATACCATTGGCCCACTCAACTGCTTCATTGCTCTGTGGATGAGCGACAGAAGCAAAATGTATCTTGATACCTAAATCCTCGCAGAATTCCTAAAAATTTCTGCTAGAGAACTGGGTACCGTTGTCTGTGATTATATGACTGGGTATGCCACATTGTCTAATCACGTTTTTTGTGAGGAACCTCTTAGCGACTTCAGTTTTGGTTTTAACTACTGGCTCGGTTTCTATCCATTTTGTAAACATATCAATCATGCCGAAAAGGAATTCGAAGCCCCCAGGTACTCTTAGGAAAGGTCCCAGAATGTCTAGTCCCCAGGTTGCAAATGGCCAAGAAAGAGGTATGGTTTGCAAAGCTTGTTCCGGCAGATGTACTTGTCGACTATGAAATTGACACTGTACGCACTTCGTCACGAGTTCTTTTGCATCATGAAGGGCAGTTGGCCAGTAGTATCCTTGCTTGAAGGCTTTACCAACCAATGTTCTGTAAGAATGATGTGCTCCACAGACTCCTCCATGAATGTCGGATAGCAACTTAATGCTATCCATTTGAGATATGCATCTCATCAACACTCCATGAGATCTCTGTTTATACAAGGTACTTTTGATCAGAGTATATGATTTGGCTTTTCGAGCTATACGATCAGCCTCTACACCATCTTCAGGAATAATATCATACTGAAGATAATTGTAGATCGACGTCATCCAATCTCTACCGTGATCATGTTGTACGACCTGTGGAGCATCCATGTTCTTAGGATCGATTTGTACGACCTCTAGTGGAACATCTATGCACTTGGAAAGCTCGACCACCGAGGGTGAATCGAGTTGCTCAAGAAAAACTCTCGGTGAAACATGTGACCTGTTGGAGGCCATCCATGCCAACTGGTCTGCCAGAAAGTTTTTCGTTCTAGGAATGTGTTGGATCTGAAAACCGAAGAAGTGCTTTTCGAGTTTTCGTACTTCCACCAGATAAGATGACATCTTGGTACTTGAGCATTGATACTCTTTCTTGACTTGATTTGCTACTAATTGAGAATCGTATTTCACTAGTAATCTGTGAATCCTGAGCACACGAGCTGCTCGGAGTCTTGCCAACAAACCCTCGTATTCTGCCATATTGTTTGTAGCAGGAAAGTTTAGCTGGATGGCGTACTTGATGTGTTCGTCAGTAGAGGATATTAAGACAACTCCAGCCCCCGAGCCTTTGAGCATCAAGGAACTGTCAAAGTACATTGTCCACTCATCGTGGTGTTCATACTCAGGCCCTTGGGTGAGTTCAGGGTTTGTCTATTCGGCAATGAATGCTTCTATTGTCTAGGACTTGATTGTTGTTCATAAGATGAAATGGAGGTCAAACGCTCCAAGCTCAATCGTCTATTTTACTATTCATCCTGATGATTCCCTATTTCTAAGGATTTGACCCAAGGGATATCCGATTGGTATGACCACTTTGTGGGTCTGAAAGTAATGCCTTAGTTTCCTTGAAGCCATAAGGAGACCATAGAGAAGCTTTTGTACCTATGGATATCATTCCTTTGGTCCATGTAAGACTTCGCTTACGTAATATACCGGTCGTTGGATGTTTTCACATTCAACGACCAGTACACCACTAACTGTTTGCGGCGTTGTAGCCACGTAAATCAACAATGTTTCTCCCGATCTCGGAGAGACTAAGATCGGGGCACTCGTAAGGTACTTCTTGAGTTCTTCAAAGGCATCGTCTGCCTCTTTAGTCCACTCGAAACTTCCGTGTTTTCGAAGAAGTTTGAAAAAAGCGAGTCCTTTTTCACCTAACCGTGCTATGAAACGACTTAGCGCTGCCATACAACCGGTTAGTTTTTGGACTTCCTTCTTTGTGGTCGGAGGGCGCATCTGGTCGATGGCCAAATTTTTTGCTGGGTTTGCTTCAATCCCTTTAGCCAAAACTAGGAACCTAAGAAGCTTTTCAGAAGAAACTCCAAACACACACTTCTCTGGATTTAACTTAAGGTTATGCCTTCTTAAGTTATTGAAAGTCTCGTGTAGGTCGAAAATATGGTTGCAGCGTTGATGTTTTTTATGACCAAGTCATCAACGTAGGCTTCTAGATTTCGACCTATCTGAGGATTAAAGGTTTTCTGCATCAACCTTTGGAAAGTCGCACTAGCGTTTTTAGACCAATGACATCTTAACATAGCAGTAAGTGCCATATGGAGTGATGAAGGAAGTTTTCTCTTCATCGTCTTTACTCATATTAATCTGGTGGTACGCTGAGTATGCATCTAAAAAACTTAACAACTCGCACCCGGAGGTAGAGTCTACAAGTTGAGCAATGCGTCGAAGGGGAAAGTCATCCTTCGGATAAGCTTTTATTAAGATCTGTGAAGTTAATACACATTCGCCATTTTTCATTGCTTTTTCTAACCATTACAGGGTTGGCGAGCCACTCTGGGTGGTCGACTTCACGAATAAACCCAGCCTTGAGGAGCTTGTCAATCTTCAACTGGATTGCTTCCTTCCGATCAGGTGCAAAACATCTTAGTTTCTACTTGACCAGTTTTTTATCAGGCTGGAGAGCTAGCCTATGCTCGATCACCTCCTTGGGGACTTCGGGCATGTCGGACGCCTGCCAAGCGAATACGTCCTGGTTTGCTCGGAGGAAGGAGACGAGTCACTCTACCTATTTGAGGTTGAGTCCTGCCCCGACCAGTACCTTTTGGGCAGACGCATTAGCGTTTTTTGACTCAGACGGAGTGTTGACACTTTTCAGAGGAGCGCCTTTACCGAGTGGTACCCCCTTGGTCTGGTCGGAAGGCTTTGGCACCATCTTTAGCCTTGAGTGCTTGACCTGCATGGTAGGCAGATTAGTTTCCCTAGTCGGAAACTCATCGGCCAGTTCTAAGGACTTCCGATCACATGCATAAGCCATTTTTCGGTATCCTCGAACCGTGATGACACCTTTTGGTCCTAGCATCTTTAGACTCTGATAATCATTGTGCGTGGCTATCAGGAATTTCGCTAGAGTCGGACGACCAACAATTCCATTGCATGTGGTTTCGAAATCTACCACATCAAATGGAATTTTCTCTGTTCGGAAGTTGTCGGGTCTTCCGAACGTAACCGGTAGGGATAGCTGTTCTATCGATTTAGCGGTAGAACCAGGAACTATGCCGTGGAAGGCATATTTCACAGGTTTTAACTTGGACTTGGGGATCTGCATCTCTTCCGATGCTCCCACAAATAAAATATTTAAAGAACTACCTCCAGCTATTAAGGCTCGATTAACTTTACAATTGTTAATAGTAGGTTCAACTACAATAGGAAACCTACCTGGTCGAATCGACGGGATGGGGCAGTCTTCTTTGTTGAAGGAGATTACGATTTCACCCACGGATGGCTTGACAAAGGAAGCAGAGACTCAAAGAAGATTGACCTCCTGCTCCATAGCCTTCAGATGACGTCTCGAATCGTACGAGGAGGATCCTCCAAAAATCATATCCACCGTATGATGCGGCTCCTAGTAGTCCATCTCTTTGTCACCATCTTTGTCCTTCTTGGGGCTTGGTTCTTCAAGTTCTGTTATGGAGGGGAAGGCTCTTTTACCTGAGTAGTAATTCTCCAGTTTACTTTGTCAGGATCGACAGGTGTGTAGATCATGCCCTGCTACCTTGTGAAGTGGACACCACTTCTTAGTTTTCTTCAAGTCACTGGTCGGAGCCTTAGCTTTGTTCTGACCAGTGAAATCTTTTTTGCCCTTGGTAAACTTCTCTGGAATCGCGAGGACTTTCTTGTTATCGGGCTTGCGATTCTTCATGTTCTTGAGAGACTTCTTGTTTTTCTTCTCTTGCTTCTCCAGACGCGACTGGGGATCTTTATCTTTTCGATCGATAGCTTCATACCATTCGACCGCTTCACTAGCGGCCGCGTACTTGTTTGCCATGTCGAAAAATTCGACGGTTGTTCGTGGAGGATTTATTGCAATATTGTGGATATCATGGGGATATGCCCATGATCTTAGGATGATGAAACAATTGGCAATGGTGCTTTTAGTTTGAAGTTTCATGTGTTTTCGACAAAGTTTCAGATCTGTCAAGTCAGCGACGGTCTGACCGGCTTTTGTGCTGAATGTTGATTTAAGTGGTGAGTTGATTATGGGATAGGTCATATCCCTGTTGATAATGCATATGTGTTGCATGATGCATGTTTTCACTAACGTGGGTCAAGTTGTGAAGAACTTGTTCCCGGATTCGTGTTTGCTTGTCTATTCTTTGTGCGGCGGCTTGGAGGTCAATGACGGTCAATCGGCGAGGAGGATCGGACTAAGCTTGGAGAGCCGAGGTCCGTAACGATCATGGATGCCGTGTGAGGTCAAGTGACTCAAGCGTGGCGCAGAATGGACAAGGATGACCGAATCAGGCGGTTCGGCTGTTGGTTGGATCAGCGGCGGAGTCGTTACTGTAAGTGCTTTCGCGGTCTGGTGGGATCCGGACGGGAGAGACTTGACGACATGGAGCCGTTGATCAACCTACACGTGGCGAAACATGGATTGCTTCAACTTGTTTGGACTCGGTCTTCGGAAAAGATCGAGAAGGGGTATTTTGGTAATTTCACCAAATACCGCCTTGGTGACCTTTTGACTAAGCATGGCGGCGGAGTCGCATGGTGAAGTGGTTTAGATCAATCGACGATGAAGACGGCGCTTTGAGATGCGTCGTGTGTGTTTCTGTTGATGTTGGTACTAACCAGCCCATTTGGTTATTAGGGTTAGAGGCTGCCCTATATAAGGATTGAGATGAGACATTAGGGTTTTTTTGATGCTGCCAAGAGAAAAAGGGGAGCTTTTGTGTGGTGGCTTGTATGCCTGCCTGTAGTGCCCCCTGCTGAAAAAATTGCGTCACCTGGGTGTCCCAAGAAAGATTGATGCACCCGTGAGGAATGGATAAGCCCAGTGTGTGGCGGCGGCGTTTTGTTGTCTTGCCTGTAGCAGCTCGTTTTTAATTGCCATTTTGTTGTCTCTCGATTTGATCTATTAGCCTGTGCTGTTTTTGATTTGATGTTGGATCAGTGTTTTTGTTGATTGGTGGCGGTGCTCCCGTATGAGTCCTCCCGAAAATTGGTGCTGCGCCTGTTGAAGCCCCTGGCGGCGCCCTGTGCCTGCCCAGGAGAATTAGGAGCGTGGCGGCGCGTGCTTGTAGAGCAGGGTGGCGGCGCCTGTGGAGAGCTCCTGGTCGCTGGAGGGTTGCCCCTGGAAAAATTAGATCTGGCGGCGGCCTGTTCCCCCTGAGCGAAAAGCTTCATGGCAGCGTTTTTGAGTTCAGATTTTTTTATTCTCCTGGAGTTGTTTCCTACCGTGTAATGGTATGAAATGATTTGATATTGCTCGAGTGGTTGTTTGTAGTTCACTGTTTTCATATTTCTTTATATGGCTGCCATCAATGCTGGACTGCTCATTGATGTAACTGACCAAGGTCTTGTTTTTAATTCTAGTGCTTTTGATTGCTCTGGACCGAATTGCTTTCTTGCCTTAGCTGCTGTTTTTTCTTGCCCTGAAAAATTGAAGAGTCGAGCAGAACAGAGAAACCTCTTGGCGGCGGATGTTAATGCAAAATCTGTTGCTGCCCACAAAACCCGGCAGAAAATTCGGCTGTGATCTCCTGGTCTTGCTGCCTGCTCCGCCCGAAAAAAGAGAGAGGTGGGTGAGTCCTGTAGGCTGCTGAGACATGCGGCAGTGAGGCTGCAGTTTTTCTTGCTTGTCACATCTGTGTGAAAATCTTTGATGCTGCTGCTTTGTTATTTGCTGGCTGCTCCTAATCCGACCCGATCTTGGTCTCATTTGCTGCGCATGCTATTTGGCGGCTGCTTAATCTAGAAAGTTCAGTTTACTGTTTGTGTGTTGCAAGCATGATTCCAGTGAGGCGTTAGTTTAATTGCCTTTGGCTGCTATATTGAATTGACCGAAACTATTTGGTTTCTATTTACTGCCTTTTGCTGCTCTCTGGTTCGGCAGCTTGTAGTGCTCTCGGAAAAATCAAACTTCTGGGGTTTGCAGTTTTGGTTCTTCTTAATTGCTGTGGCACCCGGATGAGCACCCCAAAAATATTAGAGATTGTGGAGGCGCTCGGAATCTTGTAGTCTCTAGGAAATCAGGGTGAGGCATTGATTTTAACTTCTGTGGCTGCCATCTTTGATGCGACTGTTGACTTAGCTTTGATGGCTTCTGTGGCCACATGTGTTTATTGCTAGTGGTGTGTTTAGCCACTTTTGTTCTTTGCTACTGTGAGCATAAGAACATAGGCAGCAAAGGCTGTGTGTGTTGGCCGAGGAAAAATCCTGTGATGGATTTCATCCACTAGTTTGATTCTGTGCTTGCAGTTGTGAGTTGTTTTTGATCTTTTGTGTCGGGTTTGATCGGATTCAATACAGGATCCGTTGTGCCTGTATACAGATCTTCATAGCTTTTATAGCTATTGGAGTGAAAGTAGTGTTGAGTTCGATCGTGGTTAAAAATAGAGAAAGCGTCTATTCACCCCCCTCTAGTCGCCTTTCCGGTCCTACAAATATCCTCCGTAAACCGGCGATTCCTTAGCCCTGCTTTGAAATCCTAGATGACTGAAGATTCTGTGATATCTGGGATGGAATTTCGAACCTGACTGAATCTCTTGATATACAGTCGAAGAGTTTCATTGGTCTTCTGCTTCATTCGATAAAGATCATCCTTCTTTCCGAGGCGGTCGTACGTGTAATATCCCGAAACACTTCAGAGAGAGAACGAAAAAAGATTAAAGGAGTTTTCTAAGAAAAACCCTTTAAGGACCAGTGCATAATTAACAGTAGAGGATAAATAAAAAGGGGACGTTTGGATTTTTAGAGAGTGGCCCAGATGAGAGGATCGTGGGGGAAGAAACTCCTAAAACCCTAACCTTTTTCTTTCTTTTTCAGCCGCCGCCACCTTCTTTTTTTTCCATCGCCGTAGCTGCGCTTTCGTTCGTCGCTAGCGTTTCCTAGAGTCAGCCGACGTGTGGGCATTTGGGATCAGCTGTTCAGCCGGCACGTGGACGCTGGGAGCGGCTTCGGCCAGCACATGACTGCTCGTGCGCACGTGATCGTTCCTGTCCGGCCAGCGCTTGGAGATCAGCCAACTGCTAGCTTTTCTGTTTTCTGGTTCCTGTGCGTGTGCGTATGAGTGTGCACCCTTCTGCTCTTAGCCTCACGTGTTGCTCTTACATGCATGGCTATGAATATTTAATTGCTATGATTATTTAATTGGTGTACTACAAAGGTTAGTTAATGGGAGATGAATTGCATGCCACATGTTGCTAGTGAAACGAGCAAACATGTGAATATTTAATTGGATTAGTAGGGAAGAGAGAGATTAATTTGATAGTGATTAATTTAATAGGGCTGCTAGTGCTTCATTAATTGGATTAGTAGGGGGGAGAGAGATTAATTAAATAATGCTAATTAGTAGTTAAGTAGTTTGATCGTAGCATTGTATACATGCATGCATGTTTAAATAGTAAAGGTGAGTCATTAGCTAGTTAGTGCTGCATGTTTTATTAGCATGTTTTAGTCAGGGAGATATCGAACGGTAGATTGGTTTAGTCTGTTTGCTACATTTATGCATTTATTAGGGTACCTTAATGGCGAATTTTGGGAATATCTTCTACTAGTTAATTGTAGATAATTTTAGTATCTTTCCATAGAATATTTAGTCATGTTGAGCGGATGAGTAATTTTCAAGTTATGAATTTAATAAGACCCTTTATCCAGAAGATAACAGATCAGTCTTCTGGGATAAAAATAGGGGGTTAGATGATTTAATTAGAAGTCATGGTAATATAAGAAAAGGTGGAAAATTTTGTGTAGATTCCAGAATGTGGTGGTTTGCCATGATCGGACTTGTGAGTCAAAAGTTACGTCCTTTTTAGTACCAGGACAGTAAGGGGTGTCTGTTCGGTATTGGGGAAGCATTGCGGATTTGGGGGACGTATAGGAGCGATGCCAATTAATTGTTGTTCTTATGATGCTGTAGATTGTATTGAAAGTTGAGTGTTTATTGTAGGAGAGACGTCGTGCTTGTTGCCATCTTCTAGCTAGACAATGAGTCGTAACTAGTAAAGGCAAGTGCATGGTAGACATCACTGTATTTCTTTATTGTTCATTACCATTATTGTTGTGCTTTTATTTTTAATTAATTGCAAGCATTGGAATGGTTATGATTATGTCATGATGTTGGATATGAGAAAAGTTGGATATTGTTGAATATGATGAGATTATGCATTTTCACATTCATAAGCATCTTTGCATGTGAGCAAGTGATCATGATTGATTACAACTCCACGAGAGTGGAGGAGGTCCCCGATCCTTGAGGAGGAACGGGCTTAAGAGTGAATGTTGTCGCGAGCGTTCACTCACCTATACTGGTATACGCGAAAGAAGTGCATGTGGACATGTAGAATAGAGTTGTATTGAGATATGAGATGAATGTGTGTGAAAACAAATAGAAGAGAATGCATGAGAATATTAATAGAAGGACATGTGATGATAATGAAGTTATCGAATACTGTTGATTTATCATTGCTTGTTGTATATTGATGTATTTGCTGAGTCGTGGACTCACCCTTGCTCTTTTGTTATTTTTAGTTGATCATTGAGGGCGCCACGATTGGGAGGGACTAGAGCATATGGAATAGTTTCATACTTCAGACACATGATTATTTGCCATGAGAACCATTTGATTCATTATCACTGGACTACTTTTAGAACATGTTAGAGATTGAATAATCTTAGATGAATATTTTAGACTAGTCTATTTGGTGTTGTTTTATACTTATTATCTTGCTATGTTTCCCTCGCTTATTTATTCATGCTTGACAAGTCTTTATTCATGTTCTATTGTGACCCATGGATGTTTTTTTATTAATGCTTTGGTTGCTGAAATTCTATAATGTGTTAATGAACATTAGTTGAAAAGGTAGTTTAGTGGCATTCCAGGCTCAGTGTTGGGCTGAGGTGTTACAATTGGTATCAGAGCGGGCTTTAGGTCCGTGGTGAATAGATTAACAACTTAGGTAACCTAAAATTGCTAAAATTTGTTTTAGGACTAGTAAACAACTAAAATTTGCTAATGGTTAATTAACTCAAAATTTGACACACTAGTGCACAGTAGAATGGGTATGGGATGAGTATCGCTTTTATGCTTCCGATATATTATACTATTGATGTATGTGTTGATATTGGTTCTTTGAAATTATTGTGTGTTGTTGATTGTGGATGGTAGTCGATATCGAGAGCTAGAGATTTTGGTTGTGGCTATGGGCATGGCCAGGTTGTACCACCGTTTGTGGTATGGGAAAAGTGAAGCGTTTACCCTGGGTAACTTAGTTACAATGTTGGGGTTGAGTTTCTTTGGGAAAAGTTGTTGTTTTCCTTGAGTTGCATTTGGTTGTTCTGATTACT
Source organism: Phyllostachys edulis (assembly GCA_036346405.1). Lineage (NCBI taxonomy): Eukaryota > Viridiplantae > Streptophyta > Magnoliopsida > Poales > Poaceae > Phyllostachys > Phyllostachys edulis. The sequence goes on from CM070560.1 coordinate 51,493,743, forward strand.
CGCTGGTGGTTGATGAACTTTGTTTGGATAGCGGTGTGTTCCATTGGTATTTATTGATTCCATAAATCAATCCTTTGTTCTCCCGACTGCGGAGTTGTTTTGTTGCTTCTAAACGTGGTTTCTTTACAAGATTGATCTGTTATTAAGGAGTTCCACTTTTCTTATTAGGAAACAGGACTCGTTTAATCGCTTGGTACTTTGGTTAATGGAAGCTTTCTTCTGCAAGTTCTTAAACGTGAGGAAGCTTTGGCCCCATGTATTTCTTTTGGGGGTCATACTTCTCTTTTATGAAAGAAAGCGTTAAAACCCTTTTCGCAATATCCTATTATGGTTAAGTCAGAGGTTGTAATTAAATGAATTGATATCGTATGGGTATCAAGTTGGGCCAATGGCGTGGTGTATAATTAATCTAAACTAGTATCCTTGGAAGTGAAATCGATTAAGTTGATGTTGTCTTCTAGTAGTTCTTTATGAACTGTGATTATGAGTATGGCTAATTCTAATTGGAATCGATAGAGTTATTAAGAGGTGTGGAACATTGATGAAATGGTTTAATCATTAAAATTGCTTAGTTTGCTAAACTTGCTGGATTATTTGGACTCAATGGATTAATATAACTATGGGAAGGGAAAGTTGAGGAGATGCTAGATTATTGCTTTAGTGGGTATTAATCTTAGAGTTATCTTTTCTATAGATACTTGGTGATCATATATAGTTGCTAGATATACATACCTCTTACCATGATTAATTGTTGGATTTGCGTACAAAAGATTGAAGGGATTGAAAATCGGTGGATCTAGAATTTATGGGAGAAGTTCTGGATAGTCTTCTATATAGAACGATGGGTTGAATTTAGTTGTAGTGTTATTGAAACTTTGGGTTGATGGAAGATTTTGATTTTTGAAGTTTAAGTGTGATTTTGCACCAAATTATGAACATGAGGTGGAACGGTTGAATATGTGTTTGCAAATATTCATGTGACTTGGAAAGGAAAGTAGGTAGCATCGAGATTTTCATGATAAAGCCAGTTGATAGCAACAATTGTTGTAGTGTAATTATTGTATATTGAAGTTTGGTGTTGAGCATCACTAAGAGTTGAACTGATGGGATTTAATAGGTGACCTATGTTTACATGATGGTGGAATTGTTAGATGATAGTATGCCCTTAATGAAAAGGTTTTGGTATAACCTTTTAATTTGTATAGTAGATCTTACTCAAGAATAAAGTGGTTGATGTAGTGAGATTGTAAAGTTTTGTTGGATTCTCAATTTGAGGATGGGATGATAAATTAGTATGAAATAATTTGGTAGGTGTTTGGAGAGTTGTATTGTAGGATCGTAATGGCAATCAGAAGGGAGGGGGGTTGAGTGATTGCAGCAAATTGACCTCCGAATTCAATCTTAACAAATGCATCGAAGCTTACGCAAATTCCACGAGAATCTCAAGAAGAATCTCTTCAAGGAAGTCTTCAAAGACAAAGAAGAACACCAAAATCAGAGACAAAGTAAAGCAAATCTGAGCTTTATTTCTCAATTTGATTTGTGTCTACAAAGCGCTCATCCAGCACCCCTCAAAGCCTCCTATCAAAGGACCTCTCAAGCTAGAACACCGTAACTCAAAATAGCATGAAAAGCTACGGTTTTGGCTCTCTCCAAATAACCTCAAGCCCCCAGGTTAGCTCCTAATCCTCCTCTATTTATATCCCAGAGTTCTCTCCGTGTCTCACACGACATGCACACGGATTCTATCTCTAAAAACGTCCAGATATAGACCTCCTTCCATATCTCTAAAACCTTCCATGAAATCCCACGCCGAAGCCTCCGGGACTCCTCCGTAGCTCCAAAGACGAACCACCTTTGATCTCCACGTGCTCCAGCGTGATCCAAACCACCTCGTGACATCCACGACCTCCAAGACCTCAGATCTCCCCATCCTAGTTCGAGTCAACTTCGTCATCGATCGTGATTCGACTTCATGCTCTACCTGCTCATGCAAAGACCAAAGAAACCAAATCTGGGCACAAGTTTTCCAACTTGACCACCCATTAGCTCACACACACACATAAACACTATCATGCATCATGCAACACATTAAAGCTCATGAATTTAACTTAACCTAAGCCAAATCTCCACAACGACAAATTGACAGAGCACAATCGGTCAGATCTTGCCACATTAGCCCCTACTCTTATCACACCAAATGATCGTATCACCAAAACACATCGGTCATACCACTCTTCGGGAAATCTCAAAAACTTCCAAAAACATCTCTTTCGGAAATTCCATACTGCAACCTTGCGGTCATACCTTCGTGCGGTACTACCTCCGTTAAAACTGCGGTATTACCGACTTGCGGTTGTACCATTCCACAGCTGCGGTACTACCGTTTTTTACTAATCAAAGCTGTTAGAAACACTCTCTCTCTGGGAAAAACCTATCGCGGTACTACCGCCTTTAAAACAACCAGATATCGAAAACGGTACTACCGCTTTTAACTCTTGATACATGCAGTGTTTGTCAAAACACACTCAAGAGCTTCGAAGATGCACGGACGCTCCAGATGACTTGGCCGATCGGACCTCGCTTCAAGACCGTCGGATTTAGGAGCACTGTAGAAAGTCCGAACGTTCCCTTTGATTTCATCTGTCAGATTTCAATCCAAAAACTCACAATCCTTTAAGAGTTCGGACGGTCCGAGCGTTCCTCTCAATATGAGCCGTCAGATCAAGATCTAACGGTTCGAGCAAAACATGCGTTCGAACCCAATGACTTGCGGTACTACCATGCTTCACAAGTGGTCATACCGAAGTCCGGTAGTACCGCATATACAAATCTGGTACTACCGCTTCCCGAGAAAATCCAAAATCCAAACACAAGCCTTTAGGAAATTTCATACCGTCAACAAACACGCGGTTTGTGCAGTCTCATTGAGTAATCTGCCACAACGCCGAGACTACCACAAAACCCGACAAAAAGCTGTTTTTCGACGCAATTCAAGCATGTCAGCACCTAAGATCACAAGCATGTCCCAAAGACAATGTATTCACCATTAAACACCAATACTAAGTCTTTCTTATTGTCAATGTGTTCATCATCAAATATCATGACCAAAAACCTCTTGGTCTAACATGTATAATGGAAGAGTAGACTATGACGATTTTTGTTAATAGTGTATTATTCTGGAGGTTAGTAAGATTGTTAGCAATGGATTATGAGTGTGTTGTTTATTTTTATAGAGAAAGAAAGTAATTTGGTCGTTCCTCTTGATGATGAGGAGTGGCTGCTGTGAATCACAGAGCCGTGTTCCCTCGTGATTCCCTAGTCGGAACCTACAAGGGGGTCTTGGTGTTGATCGATCCTCTGCTCGACCATGTTGTCCCTTGCTGAGAGAGGAACGCTGGGACGAGCTCATTGTGTGACTTTATGAATTCCCCTACTCTCGGTACATTTCTGTACGCTGCATGGTTTGTTGGAGGATCTCCGACACCTGACCTGCAAGCTAAACATAACTTGGAGTTCCTGGTAAAGCAGGGTCTGGGTTATTTAAGATATCCCGGACTCGTTGCAGGTTTTGTATCGTTACCGAAGGTCGTGGCAGATTTTTGCTTGCAGTGGGCGTCCGATAAGTCAAGTTTTCTCTCAACCTTCCGATCGGCCCTGCCTAATTCCTTACTCGCGATGGGGTAGAAACAAGTGAATTAACTGATGCACGTCCATCAGCCGGTTGCCTCCGGTAGTTGGTGCTTGAGCGCCCGTACCATCTCCACCAGCAAGTGGTGGCGAGTTAACCCATGGAGGATCGTGCATGGCATCCGGATTGGTATATCTGATCGTGTTAACTTCGTGGTGCCAACAGTGATCTTCCGATGAACTCCCGTCGTAGCTAAGGGAGAGCCTTCCAGTGCTTCTACAAGGAGCCTCCACGATGAGGAGCAATCGGAGATTACTGCCTCTGGTAGGCTTTGTGGTGGACTCAGCCTGATTGGGCGAACTGCCGATCGTGTGCTGAGTTTCACCATGCCCACTTGGCCTATGATCGGTGATAACTTCATTGATACCCTTACCAGATGTCGCTTGTCCCCCGGAATACATATGAGCCGTTGGCGAATACTGGTCGCCCATGATAATATCGAGAGTATAAGGACTCTCTAATTGCAGTGCTGGGCATCCATTGTCGCTTTTTTCGGCCAGATCGACCGGGCTTGCAGATGCATTTGGACGTTCTGAACTGGTCAGAATGAGCGGTTCCTCTCAGAGCGCCATTGTTGGTGGCGGTGTATCCTCATCCATCCGGTCGATTTCGTCAATCTCTGCGGCTGGCGAGCTGGCGGAGGAGGAGGAGGATGATGACATCCCGTTTTCTTCCATGGCGTGGATGCATGCGTCCATGTCAAGGTTGGTGTAGTCCACCAGGTCAAACCAGTTTTCCTCATGCCAAGTCTCTGCCATGTTCGCATGAGAGATGATGGGGCAAAGGAAGTGGATGAGGAATGCATGAGCGAAGTAATCTTCAAGAACTCAACGCCTTCGTCCCCACGGACAGTGCCAGCTGTCGATGATCGAGTCACCGATCTTACAAAATAAAAAGAGAAAAATGGCAAAGAGTTCTTGGGATAGAATGAGACTACTCTTTATTGCTATGAACTGGCTATTATAGGGGGTGCCCTCGACAAGGCAGTGGACTAATCCTAATTACACTGAGCGTAATGCTTGCTATTTTACAGAATCAGACTTGAAACATGAATCTAATGCCGATTGCCGTGCTTCAATTTGATGCTGACTCATCCGCGCTCCATCTTAAAATATCCGTCGAACAGGTGGCAGTTGCTTCCTTGAAGAGATGCCTGTTGGAAATACCACGGCAGGTCGGAGCGAGGCAGTGGTTGATAAAGTACCAACCATTCGGCGGTTGTGTGCCTGTGGGACACTCAGCCGTACAGTAGTTGTTGTCAGTGTCTTAGGACCATGAAACGTCGCGTGGTATGGAACAAATATGACATGTGTTCTATTCATCACACGGTAAGGAATATACTCGAAGCTAGATCCGAATACCAGTTCATGGCTTCTACGAGCAGTCATCTGGTCAGGGACTAGGTACATGACCTCATCCGACCAGGATACTTATTATATAACCTCTGGAATCCTTACGACCACAGGGGTCGTTAGACTTAGGGGTTACGACCATGAAGACATATGGTCTTTTATTATGTATTAAAGTAATACATAGAGATTTTAATCCTCATCAATAACTTTCAGCACATCGTCATAACTTCTTTTGTTGATAAATCACAATGACATTATATAACATTTAGCGCAACTTCGTCACATATTTTTTCAACAAATCACAATAACATTACATAACATTCAGCGCAATGTCATCACATATTTTGTGGACAAATCACATTGACATTACAAACCATTCACTACAACGTCGTCACCTAGTTTTTCGACAAATCAAAGTGATATTACAAAGCATTAAACACCACATATTTTAATAGGACGAACCTTTCCCATGGCGGCTACCTCAACGTCCGCCATGTGGACCACCTCGAGTTGGGAGGTCGGATGAGGTCCCCGCGGCGACGTCCGGATTGTCAATGTTTCTTTCGTCCTGTGGATTTCTCATAGGGAATTTCTTATAGGTGTGCCTAGACTCCCTGCAAATGGAGCACTTCTTCATACGACGTCCGGCTTCTGCTTCGTCCATGTCGTTCCTGATGTGTCGTACCTATCACCGGCCAACCTTTCCCTTCAGTCTATCAATGTCTGCGACCCAGATAAGTTACTCCTAGGTTGGATGGCCAGTGACATGACCAACCACGTAGTAACCATACATCTCTACATTCCAGGTTTACATAACCTCTTCCTTGTTGAAATAGTCAAAGTGGTACCAGTCAGGATGCTACGCCACCGTCGAACATGCGGCCATAACATGGGAACATGGCCTATGAAGAAGAAGAGGTTTGTTGCAACTGCATACGCAACTAGCATGGCGTAGCGTGCACTCGTAGATGATCCTCTCGCGGTTAGTCCCACGACGTCCTTTATCCCTGCACAGTATCTTAAAGTGAAGCTTTCTTATGTCCATCTTGAATGCCCGGTGCATCTCACCCTTCTTGCTTCTCCTCCATGTACTTGGTGATCATGGCGGAGTAGAGTACTCTGTCATTTGCTATGGCGAGCGAGGTGTTGTTGCTTCTGTCAATAAAGTAATTTGTAGTACCATGGAGAATTGTCTCCACAATACTAACCAAAGAGAGGCACCTCACACTATGGATCACATCTATAGAGGATCTTCGGCTTGCGAGTCAAAATGATAGCTCAAAGCTATCGGACGTGAGGTAAACTCTATCGACCCTCTTCTTGTCAATAAAGTTCTGAAGTGGTCGGAAATCACCATCTCTTTTGAGAAAGGTGACTGTCCAATCCTTCCTACTCGACCTGATCGATTTTCGGTCGTGGTCGAACCCACCATCAACAACTGTCGAGTAAATCGTGTGTTAATTGATGGAGGGAGTTCACTGAACATACTCTTTACGAGTACCCTGGCCGAAATGCATGTTCCCAGGACAAAGGTAAAGCCAGTATGATACTCATTTCATGGGATCGTACCGGGGTTTTCAACCAAACCTATTACTCAAGTGTCTCTTCCAGTAACGTTTGGTTATCCAAACAATTTCAGGACAGAGAAAATCTTCTTTGATGTGGTTGATTTCTACAGGCATATGCCTTACTCGGTCGACCAACTCTGGCATAATTTCTAATGGCTGCTCATTATGGTTATCAATGTCTTAAGATGCTAGGTCCCAAAGGAGTAATCATAATCCGCTGTGATAAAAAGATGATGCTTACGTGTGATCGAAAATTCCTCGAGATGGTTGGTCAAATACCAACTCGAGAAGCAAGCAAAGTGCAACCTTCAACCAAGCAATCGATACCTAAAGTTGCACTAAAGCCGAACAATTAAGTCAAAGAGGTTCCGCTGAATGTAGAGGAACCTTCAAAGACCGTTCGCATCAAAGTCACATCTAATCCTGCATAGGAAAACATCCTCGTCACCTTCCTTTGAGCAAATGCAGATATCTTCGTGTGGCAAGTATCCGACATGCCCGGAGTCCCTAGGAGGGTAATTGGACAAAAATTACTCGTGAAACAAAAATTACAGAGATTCGCACCAAATCGACGAGATGTCGTCAGATCTAAATTGGACAAGCTACTTAAAGAAGGCTTTATAAGAGAAGTCGACCACCTAGAGTGGTTGGCTAATCATGTAATGGTTAGAAAGTTTAATGGTAAGTGGCGTATATGTGTAGACTTTACTGATTTTAATAAACCTTGTCCAAAAGATGGTTTTTCTCTTCCTCGTATTGATCAATTGGTTGATTTAACTGCTGGTTATGAAAAATTAAGTTTCCAAATGCATACTCTGGTTATCATCAGATAAGTATGTGCCAAGATGATGAAGAAAAGACCGCATTTATTACACTTTTCAAAATATTTTGTTATGTCAAAGTGCCGTTTGGTCTAAAAAATACTGGCACTTCTTTTCAGCGCTTGATGCAAATGAATTTTTCTCCTCAACTAGACCGAAATTTAGAAGCCTATATTGATGATCTAGTCATAAAAAGTATGAAGCACCTTAATCATATTTTTGACCTGCAAGAAATATTCAACAACCTCAGAAAACACCATTTGAAACTCAATCATAAGTGTGCGTTTGAAGTCTCTTAGGGAAAGTTGCTTGGATTCCTTTTCTTTACACGAGGAATCGAAGCACACCCTGAAAAGATAAGAGCCATTGAACAAATGCGCCCTCCAATCACAAAAAAAGAAGTCCAAAAACTCTCATGATGCATGGCGGTTTTAAGTCGTTTCATCGCACGATTAGGAGAAAAAGGACTTTCTTTCTTTAAACTTCTGAGGAAACATGAGGGCTTTGAATGGTCAGAAGAGGAAAATAATGCATTCGAGGATGTCAAGAGGTATCTTAAGAGTGCTCCTGTTGTGGTTTCTCCGAAATTAGAAGAGATGCTCCTAATATATCTAGCTGTTACGCCACAAGCAGCGAGCGTAGTACTGGTTGCATAATGTGAAAACGTCCAACGACCAGTTTACTATGTCAGTGAAGTTTTACATGGACCTAAAGAGCGATACCCTCAGGTCCAAAAACTTCTATATGCCCTCCTCATATCTTCGAGGAAACTGAGGCACTATTTTCAGACGCACAAGATAATTATGTCATCTGAGTTTCCCTTAGGAGAGGTCCTCTAGAACAGGCAAGTAGCGGAACACATGGCAAAATGGTCAGTTGAACTTAGAGAGTTTGACCTCCATTTCATATCCCAAACAGTCATTAAATCCCAGATCTTGGCAGACTTTATCGTCGAATGGACAAATCCTAAACCTGTCCAAGATCCCTAGTATGACTCCCACGACTAGTGGACGATGTACTTTGATGAGTTACTTTCGCTAAGTAGCTTGGGGGCTGGGGTGGTCCTGGAATCTCCTACAAGAGAAACCTTAAAGTATGCTATTCAGTTAAACTTTCCTGCTACTAACAATTTAGCAGAATATGAAGGTTTATTGGCTGGCATACGAGCGCAAAAGCGACCGAGATTCGACGACTACTAGTGAGAGAGGACTCTCAACTAGTCGCAAGGGATCATTGAGTCTTAGTTTGAGTAATTTCTTCCCGATTGTAACAAGCATAATAAAAGTAAGAACACGAGAGTAGGGTTATTATTCTCCCAAGAGAAGGCCTGAACCTGTATAAATCTTTGTGTCTCTTTCTGTCTGGATCTATTTCAAAGGAAGCCCCAAATATTCATTCGTAAGATGGATACTAGATCATCGACAAATACCTGCTTATTGGCCCACTTTCGGATGCGTGAAATCTTGAATGTCGACATGAGTGCCGGGATTCCTGTCTTGTATGACTCGGAGTAGCCCAGGGAGGTTGTGGTAGGATTCCTCGAACGTATCGAACCTTGATTCCAATGCCTTCTGTTTTGCCCTCCATGTTTTAGCACAGCTGACTGTGACTAGAGCCTTGCCTCGATCGCCCGAATGATGGATCGTGCCTCAAAATCTAGATTATTCACGATCTCACCATACATGAGATTTGCGATAAAGCCTGATGACAGATTCCTGTGGGACTGCACTGACTCAACGACGACACATGTGCGAGGGACTACTATAGAGCATTTACAGTAGGTGTTCCACTTAGGTTGAAATACGTGCACTCGCCAAGGGCATCCCTTTATGTCGTATTTCATCGTAGCATCTTGGGTTAGACTTGACGACTGTGAATGTACGCCGCACCGACAAGTCAAGGAATTTGACTGCCTCCTACATGGCCTCCTTGCATTTGTAGATAGCTCCTTGCTTGACCTCGTTCTGGTCATACTCCCACGGCACACAAAAGCCTTCGTTAACGACAAGGTTATCGAACCGGTATGTGTTTCACTCAGATGGAACTGCCTGTTTGTCCACATCATCCTCATCGTTGGATTCTTCATCTTCTGACAATACCATATAGTCCTGGTCTTCGAGATTCATCCTTTGCACCAGAGTTTCCCGCTCATCACCCTCGTCAGCAAGCCCACTAGCTTACCTGACTGAAGGAGCTCCTTCTATAGGGTCTTTATCGACAGCATCAGCAACTCCCAGACCTTTGGCCATTGTGTGCACCGCACTATCGCTGGTGTCTGACAAGGATTAAAATCTCTATGCATTACTTTAATACATAATAAAAGACCATACGTCTTCGTAGTCGTAACCCCTAAGGCTAACGATCTCACTGGTCGTAAGGATTCCAGAAGTTACATAATGGGTACCCTGGTCGAACAAGGTCTCAGATAGTCTCCGACTGTAATCGCCGTAAGAGCTATGAACTGGTATCTGGATTTGAGTCCAAGTATATTCTTTACCGTGTGATGACTGGAACACGTGCTGTATACACCATACCACGCAACGTTATATAATCTTAAGGCACTGACAAACAACCACCGAACAGTTGAGTGTCTCACAGACGCCCAACCGCAAAGCAGTTGATACTTTATCAATCATCGCCTCGCTCCGACCATCCACAACGCTTCACAACGGACGTCTTCTCCAGGAGCAACTGCCACCTCTTCGGAAGTTATATAACGATGGAGCGCAGAAGATGATGGGCACCAGAATATAGCAGCACAATCATATTAGATTCATGCTTTAATTATGATAAGATAGCATAGCAAGCATCATACTCAGTGTAATTAGGATTAGTCCTCCGCCTAGTCATAGGCACCCCCTGTAATAGCTAGTTCATATCAATAAAGAGCAGTCCCATTCTCTCCCAAGAAATCTGTGCTATTTTCCTCTATTTTTATTTCGTAAGATCGGTGACTTGATCATCGACAGCTGGCGCCGTCTGGGGAAGAAAACGCAGATTTCCTAAAGAAATTCTTCGCTCATCAAGTCCTCGCTCACTCCTAATAATCGCTTATGCGACAATGGTAGGAATTTGGGATGAGGAGAATTGGTTCGACTTGGCGGACTACTCCAACCTCAACATGGATGAATGCAACCACGCCATGCAAGAAAATAGGATGTCATCCTCCTCCTCCTCCGTTAGCTCGCATGTCGCAGATATTATCAAAATCGACCGGATGGATGAGGATACACCATTACGACAAGTGGCGCTTTCAGAGGAACAAGCCATTCTGACCAGCTCGGAATGTTCGAGGACCTCTCCCAGCCCGGTCCTTTCGACCAGCGAAAAAGGTGACGAAAATTCAGCGTCACAACTCAAGGATCAATATACTCTCGATCAAATCATGGCTGAAAGGTACTCACCAATGGCTTCTGGCGATACCAGGAGCCAACCGACATCTGGTAACGGTATCGATGAGACTCCCATTGGTTGTGGGCCAGGTGGGAATGATAAGGATCAGCATACGATCAGCAACCCATCGAATCAGGCAGAGCCCACCACAAAAACCTCAGGAGATGCTAATCTCCGACCGCTCTCTATCATGGAAACTCCTCACAGAAGCATTGGAAGGCTCTCCATTAGTTACGATGGAAGCTCGTCGGAAGATCACTGCTGGAGGCACAAGGTCAATGCGATCGGAGATACAGATCAAAATGCCATGTACGGTCCTGCACAATTCGCCACGCCACCACGTGTTGGTGGAAATGACACGGGCCATCAAGCACCAAATGCCAGAGGTAACAGAACTGATAGACGTCCATCAGTTAATTCGCCTGGCTCTACCTCACCAAGGGTAATGCATCAGACGGAATGAACCAAAAGGTTGGGGGAAAGTTCAGATCTTCGAACATCTACTACCAACATGAATCCTCCGAGACCTTCGGTAACGGTACAAAATCCACAGCGTGTTCAGGATATTTTAAATAATTTTAACCCTGCTCTAGTAGAGACTCCAGGTTTTGTGCAACTTGTAGGTGAGGTACCAGAAATTCTCTAGCACACCATGCAATGAACGAAAGCATATCGGGAACAAAGGAATTCACGAAGTCAAACCATGACTTCATCCCGGTGTTCCTCCCTCAGTAGAGGGTAGCATGGTCGGATTGGAAGCCAACCGATATCAAGACCTCCTCGACGATTCCGACCAAGGAGTCATGAGGGAAGAAGGCTATTCCAAGCAGCCACTCCCTCACCTCTCCGAGAGGAAAGATCGCTTGGTCCTGATGATCTTCGGCATCATCTAAACCAAGCAGGCGGTCGTAGGCGTCATACTAGCGTCCACGACCGAATCGGGACACCAGAGCTCAAGCACTCTAATTTTAGAAGCCGGTCTCCAACTGATTATAATCTGGTACCTTTCCAAAAAAGGCGCCATGAATCAATTACAGGTTGTCGAGCTTTTTTCGCAGGGCTCTAAGCTGTACGTTGGCCAAACAGGTTCCGATCGGCTAACTTGGATAAGTTCAATGAGACCCAGAACCCGTTGGAATTTCTTCAAATATATACCACTGCTATCAGAGCGGCTGGTGGTGATGAAAACGTAATGGCAAATTACCTACCCACAATACTTGAAGGATCTGCCCGGTCGTGGTTACTCAACCTACGGGTCGGATCGATCTACACTTGGGAGCAACTTTGCGACCTCCTGATTACGAATTTCCAAGGCACGTACGACCGCCCTGGAATGGAAGATGATCTTCACCGAATCCGGTAAGGATCCAATGAAACTCTACATCAGTACATCAAAAGATTTAGCCAAGTTCGTAATTCAATACCGGAGGTCACAAAATCTTCTATTATCCAAGCTATCAAAGTAGGTCTAAGGAATCGACGGTTTACGGAGGATATCGCCATGCACCATCGAAAGACGACAGTCGAACTTTTCGACATGGCCGACAAATACGCAACTGCTAGCGAAGCAGTTGAATGGTACGAAGCCATTGATCGAAAGGATAAAATCCTCCCACCTGACTTGGATAAACCAGAAAAGAAGCATAAGAAGGCTCTCAAGAAAAAGAAAAACCACAGACCTGATGATAAGGAAGTCCTTGTGGTTCCTGAGAAGTTTACTAAGGGTAAAAGAAACTATACCGGTCAAGGCAAGGCAAAAGTTCCGACCGAAGGATACAACAAGAACAAGAAATGGTGTCCACTTCACCAGCAGGCAGGGTATGATTTGCGCACCTATCGAGCCTGGCAAAAGAAGCTGGAAGATTACTATGTAGGTAAAGGTCCACTCCCCTCAATACAGGAACTCAAAGAAACGAGCTCCAAAAAGGACAAAGATGGTGACGAAGAAATAGAGTACCAAGAGCCTCAGCATACGGTCAAAATGATCTTTGGTGGGTCTTCTTCATACGAATCAAGGCATCATCTGAAGGCCATGGAGCGGGAGGTCAACCTTGTCGAGCCTCGGATCACCCTCAAGCCATCTAGGTGGTCGAAAAATGTAATCTTCTTCAGCAAAGAAGATTGCACCATCCCTTTGACTCGACCAGGTAGGTTCCTTATTGTTGTTGAACCTACTATTAATAACTATAGAGTTAATCGAGTCCTAATAGATGGATGTAGTTCTCTAAACATTTTATTTGCGGGGGCATTGGAAGAGATGCAAGTCCCCAAGTCCAAGGTGAAACCGGTGAAATATGCCTTCCATGGTATAGTTTCCGGTTCCACCGCCAAACCAATAGGATAGCTTTTCCTACTGGTTACGTTTGGAAGACCTGACAACTTTCGAACAAAAAAAAATTCTATTTGATGTGGTGGATTTCGAATCCGCATACAATGGAATTCTTGGTCGTCCGGCTTTAGCAAAATTCTTGATAGCCACGCACTACGGTTATCAGAGTTTGAAAATGTCAGGACCAAAAGGGGTCATCACGGTTCAAGGAGATCAAAAAATGCCTTACGCATGTGATCGAAAATCCTTAGAACTGGTCGATGAACTTTTGACCAGAGAGACTAATCCACCTACTGTGCAGGTAAAGCACTCGAGGCCAAAGATGACACCAAAGCCTTCCGACCAGACAAAAGATGTACTACTCGACAAGGGCACTTCTCTGGAAGGCACCAAGTTACATGGGTCAGGAAACACTGACGCATCTATCCGAAAAGTACTGGTCGGGGCAAGCCTTGACCGCAAATAGGAAGAGTTGCTCGTCCCCTTCCTCCGAGCAAATCAGGACATATTCACCTGGCAGGCATCTGACATGCCCGGAGTCCCTAAGGAGGTGAACGAGCACAGGCTAGCTCTCCAGCCTGACAAAAAACCGATCAAACAGAAGCTAAGGCGCTTTGCTCCTGATCGGAAGGAAGCAATCCAGTCGGAACTTGACAAGCTCCTTAAGACTAGATTTATTCGTGAAGTCGACCACCCTCAGTGGCTCGCCAATCCTATGATGGTTAGGAAAAATAATGGGAAGTGGCGGATGTGTATTGACTTTACAGATCTTAATAAAGTTTGTCCGAAGGATGACTTTCCCCTTCCACGCATTGACCAACTTGTAGACTCTACTTCCGGGTGTGAGCTATTAAGTTTTTTAGATGTGTATTCAGGGTACCACTAGATTAATATGAGTAAAGAAGATGAAGAGAAAACTTCCTTCATCACCCTATATGGCACTTACTGTTATGTTAAGATGTCATTTTGTCTTAGAAATGTTGGTGCAACTTTTCAAAGATTGATGCAGAAAACCTTTAATCCACAGATTGGTTGAAATCTAGAAGCCTATGTTGATAATCTGATCGTAAAGAGCATCAACGTTGGCGATCATATTCCCGACCTACAAGAAACCTTCAATAACTTGAGAAGGCATAACCTCAAGTTAAATCCGAAAAAATGTGTGTTCAGAGTTTTCGCTGGTAAACTTCTCGGTTTTTTAGTTTCGGCTAGAGGTATCGAAGCAAATTGAGTGAAAATATCAGCCATCGACCAGATGCGCCCTCTGACCATGAAGAAAGAAGTCCAAAAACTAATCGGCTGTATGGCAGCGCTAAGTCATTTCATAGCACGGTTGGGTGAAAAAGGATTACCTTTCTTTAAGCTTCTCGGAAACATGGAAGTTTCAAGTGGACTAAAGAGGCAAACGATGCCTTTGACGAACTTAAGAAGTACCTTACGAGTACCCCGGTCTTAGTTTCTCCGAGATCGGGAGAAACATTGCTGATTTACATGGCTGCAACGCCACAAACAGTCTGTGGTGTACTGGTCATGGAACGTGATAATGTCCAACGACCAGTATATTACGTAGGCGAAGTCTTACATGGATCAAAAGAAAGATACCCACAAGTACAAAATCTGCTCTATGGTCTCCTTATGGCTTCAAGGAAACTAAGGCATTACTTTCAGGCCCACAAAGTGGTCGTACCAACTGGGTATCCCCTTGGTCAAGTCCTTGAAAATAGGGAATCATCAGGATGTATAGCAAAATAGGCTGTTGAACTAGTGGCGTTCCACCTCCATTTCATCTCACGAACAACAATCAAGTTCCAGGAAATAGCAGAATTCATTGCCGAATGGACAAACCCTGAACCCACCCAAGAGCCCGAGTACGAACACCATGATGAGTGGACAATGTGCTTTGACGGCTCCTTAATGCTTAAAGTTTTGGGGGCTGGAGTTGTCTTGATATCCCCTACTAGCGAACACATCAAGTACGCCATTCAGTTAATTTTTCCTGCTACGAACAATGTGGCAGAATATGAAGATTTACTGGAAGGACTCCAAGCAGCTCGTTCGCTCGGGATTCGTAGATTACTGGTGAAAGGCGATTCTAAACTAGTAGCGAATCAAGTCGGGAAAGAGTATGAATGCTCAAGTACCAAGATGTCATCCTATCTGGTGGAAGTACGGAAAGTCAAAAAGCACTTCTTCAGTTTTTAGATCCAACACATTCCTAGAAAGGAAAACTTTTTGGCAGACCAGTTAGCGTGGATGGCCTCCACGAGGTCACCCGTCCCGCCCGGAGTTTTCTTCGAGCAACTCGATTCACCCTCGGTGGTCAAGCTTTCTGATGGCATATATGTTTATCTACAGGTTGTACAAACCGATCCTGAGAACATGGATGCTCCACAGGTCATTGATGGTTGGCGCTGTCACAATCAAGGTAGAGATTGGATGACGTCGATCTACAATTATCTTCAGCGTGACACAATTCCAGAAGATGTTGTAGAGACTGATCGTATAGCTCGAAAAGCCAAATCATATACTTTGATCGAAAGTACCTTGTACAAACAAGGATCTCACGGAGTGTTGATGAGATGCATATCTCAAACGGATGGCATTAAATTGCTAACTGAAATTCATGAAGATGTCTATGGAGCACATCATTCCTACAGAATGCTGGTCGATAAAGCCTTCAGGCAAGGATACTATTGGCTAACTGCCCTTCATGATGCAAAAGAGCTCGTGATGAAGTGCGTGCAATGTCAGTTTCATAGCCGATAAGTACATCAGCCGGCACAAGCTTTGCAAATCATTCCTCTTTCTTGGTCTTTTGCAACCTGGTGACTAGACATTCTGGGACCTTTCCCAAGAGCACTCGGGGGCTTCGAATTCCTTTTCATCATGATTGACACGTTCACAAAATGGATCAAAGCTGAGCCTGTTGTTAAAACAACAACTGAGGCCGCTAAGAGATTTCTCACAAAAAATGTGATCACACGATTTGGTGTACCCAGTCGTATAATCACAGACAATGGTGCCTAGTTCTCAAGCGGTAAATTTGAGGAATTCGTGAAAGAACTTGGTATCAAGCTACACTTTGCTTCTGTCGCTCACTCACAAAGCAACGGAGCAGTTGAGCGAGCCAATGGTATCATAATGCAGGGGATTAAGTGCCGAGTGTTCGACCAGTTAGTAAAACGGTCAGGAGCTTAGGTTCAAGAACTTCCTTCGGTATTATGGGCCGTTCGAACCACGACCAGTCGTGCGACCGGTGAAACGCCATTCTTCTTGGTTTATGGTGCCGAAGCCATGCTTCCTTTAGAACTAAAACTTGGCTCTACTCGAACTGATTTTTTCAACGAAAACGATCAGAATGAACGACGACTTAACGACATTAATTTCCTTAAAGAACAACGAAACCAAGCCTTGATACGATCAGCAGTCTACCAACAAGCCATGCGAAGGTACCACAGCTGTAAGGTGCAACCTCGCAGCCTCGCTGTAGGTGATCTGGTTCTCAGAAAAATTCAGAACCAATCAAATCGTAACAAGCTTTCTCCCAAGTGGGAAGATCCTTACACTATGGTCGAAGTCACCCGACCAGGTTCAGTACGACTAGCTATGTCTGATGGGCGTGTTTTGTCTAATTCTTCGAACATTGATCAACTCCGTAAGTTCTTTGTTTAATTATTATTTCCATTCTTTCAATTTTAATAAAGATTAGTCATTCCTTTATTTCTTTGGACGAGTTATATTATTTATATATCTGTACCTCTATCCTGGTTGTGCTCTATTATTGTTTAAATTGGTCGGAGAAGATCTTTTTCTCTTCGATATCCTTGTGAGGACCCCGGTTTATTAGGCTTGTAATACTTAGTCATCCATTGACCCTAGCATCACAAACATAATAATCCGTGTCTTCGAGATGTGTATACTTCCCAGAATGCAGTATACACACCTCTTTACAAAATCATGCATCAATTCCATTCAAGACATAGAACCAAGCACGACTAGAACAAAAGACATACATAACTTAGAGTTATTACAAAAAGGGGCCGACCGGCCAAATACAACAATAAAGGTAACACAGCGGAAGCAACATGCCATAACATGGCGATAAATAAAAGGGAGCCACAAGGTTTGCCTTTAGCCCACGAGGCAACCAACCAAGACGCCTAGCTCGATTCCCAGCCCATGCACATCTCACAAAAGTAAAGCTTTTTAGGCTCTACCTCCTCTGCAACAAAGTTATTAAGCAAAGCAAATGAGTACAAAAATGTACTCTTAAGACCGACGTGTAGTATATGAACTATAGTTTAACTACATGCAAGCTTTATTTGAATGGATGAGGCTTTGGACTTATTTTAGCATAAAGCAAGTTTTCATTTGCAATATTTAAATAGATTCCAAAGCAATTTTGCAATTCATTTTTCATTTGCAAGAAACAACGAGACAAGTAACAAGATGATAGATAACAACAACAATCCTGGAAGTGACTAACCCAATAGTCACCACAATAGTATGAACATCCATTCATACCAACCCATCAAGTTTTAATTTAAATGTTGTAGTCTAGTTCTTGCATGACCTTACCAAGCATGTCCATAACCTAGGGCGAGGCTATTGAATAGTTTTAACCTGCGGGGTGTACCAATGTACCCACACGCCGAGATCGCCTTTTAGCCACATGATTTAGCACACTTCCTTTGGTATGCCGACGGCTAAGTCCTCTGAGACATTTCCAATGGATGATGCTAATTAAGAGTCAAGAACCCACGGGATAAGGACACACTAGGCAGCCCTAACCGGTCCGCTAATGCTCCCCACCCACACACACAACACAATTAAAGCACACCCACCGACCAGCTCATAATTAACACCTCCCAAAGTACTTAGTCAAGAGAGGTCCCATATCCCCCTCGTGTGGTTAGCACGCAAGAGCGCTTGGCTTAGTGACACAAGTAACTCGGTCCTTGGGGACCTAGGCACCATTCCATTCACACCCAACATATCACACCAACATCCATTGTGCCCAAGTCAATAACAGTTTTGTTTTCATTTTTGTTTTATTTGTTTACAAAGTAACAAAACACAAGATGGACAAAATGGAATAAAAATTTTAGTGTGATCAAGGTCATCGACATAATGTCGACAACCGCCCATTTCTACCGTTATCTAAGCATTTCTAAGCATTATCAACGTAAACTACTAAGCGATAAGAGTCCATCCATCGAACTCTAAATCGCAGCAAGATAATCCTAGACTTAGTAGTAGAGAATGAACATTTACCTACAGAATATGCATCTATAGGATTACTAACGATATTTTAACACAAAGTAGCATGCATACATATAAGTGAAACAAAGTATTAAGCTTTAAAGTAATGGGACAATAATGGGATATGATCAAACTGCTTGCCTTGCTGATTTTGCTCAATATATTGCTGAGGATCACTCACGGGATCAACCCACTCGTCGGCACCTAACGAAAAGGCGAAAAGAAACGATAAGAACGACGAAAACCACAAAGACAGAACAGCAAACAAACTCCAAATGCTCTGAAATTTCTACAGCAGCAAGAGGATGATTTTTAGGGAATTTAGCAACAAGAACCAATTGATTTGGATTCTTAATGCAAAAGATATGAGCAAAACAATTCTGCTCAGCCCTAAAATACCAAACTGCTACTATTCACTAATTTAATTATTTGGCAACATTTTCTAGAAGGGTGGTGATACTAATATTTTTACTGTAAAACCAGCACCTCATGAGATGAATAACACAATTGAGTTCATCTCATTTGGAGCTATTATGCATTTTCTATAATTTTTCAAAAACAAGAACTTGAACAAAATTATAATGCACAAGTATTCTTTTTGACAACAGCAACATGCTCAAAACTAATTTTCACAGTAAGTTCATTAATAGAGGAAACCAACAAAGTTGGATTCACTCAAAAATAATCTACAGAGCATTACCTATGCATTTTACAAGTTAAACACTATTTTTAGTGTAACATTTAAAGTTAGTTTTAAAATCTATTTGCAAAACCATGTTCTGGAGCTGAACGGCTCTTAACCATTTTTAGATTGGAGCCCAGGTCAAGCCAGAGCTAACACAATTTGAATCACCCTATTTGGATTTAAATTGAATTAGTTATGCAATTTTAAAGTTCATACCCTTTTCAGTTCACAAAATAAGAGTTCTCTGGAAAATCCCAAAAATCACAAAGGACGGGGAGGACATGAGCCATAGATTTTGAATCTAACGGCTCAAGACCTCCCAGAGAACTTGCCACGCTGCTCGCGAGTCCAGAGGTCATGGGCCGTGGATCTTGGATCCAACGGTCCATGTCCTCCCAGCAACGCGCGCGCGAGCAGGGGGGAGGTCGTGGCCGTTGATGGTGCATCCAACGGACCACAACACGGGAGGGAGGATCGGGACGGCCCAGATCAAGCGAGGGAGGTCCTCAACGGTCTCGATGACCTCGAGGAGGTCCTACGCGGAGGACTTAACGCCACAAACCTCCTGGGGAGGTCTGGACGGCCACGATTGCGCTAGGGGGAGGTCCTGGACGTTCAAGATCTCCTCGGAGGAGGTCTTGGACGGCCCAGATCCAGCGCCATCGCGCACGTGCACGCGCACGGACCGTGAGTTAATGCGCGCGGGACACAAGGAGGTCTAGCGCGAGGTCTTAAATGCGCGCAAAGGGGACATGGTTAAGAGCAGTAATGGCGAAACCAATGATTAATGAGACTTATCAATGATTAGGGCATTAAAGAGAGGATCTTTGTCCGAACTTGACACGGCACTGCCGTTTACGTCCGACAAAAACCCAAGCTCGAAGAAATGGTCCTCGCCGGCGATGTAGACCTTGCCGGCGACATCCAAGGGTACCATTGTGTGCGCAATAGTGTTGTGCACACACTGGGACCACTCTCGGCGGCGGCCGCCGCCTTGAACGCCGGCGAGCCGGAGAGGACAAAAGTGACAATCACGGCCAAACAACCAATTCGTGAAGTAAAGCTCGCGACATCATTCAAGCGTGTGCCCGAAGATCTAAGGACTATCGGAGAGTTACCCGGAGGTCGGAGGTCTTTGAGGAGGTCGAGGAAGGTGAGGACCGGAGCTGGGAAGACAAGGAGCTTCACGGCCAACTCCAAGCTCCACACTGCCACCTCTGCGAAATGCCCAACTAAACAAGTTAGGATCTTGGTTCTGAGAGGAAAATGGCATGAATTGAAGAAAGGAAGTGAAGAGGAGAGCCATGGAACAAGGCCACCGAGGAGCTCCAAGGTCTTCAACAATGGCGGCCAAAAGGGGAGCTACGGGTGTTTAGAGCTCGCAAGCTCAGAGGTGCAAGCAAGGCAACAATGGTGTGTAAAAGAAGCCAAGGGCAACAATGGGGGGTTTATAGCTAGGGCAAAGAGGTTACGGACCACGGGTTAAGCTCATGGTGAGCTTAGCCCATGGGAGGTCCACGGGAGGTCCATGGAGTTAACATGATGGAGAGGACAGAGTAGGTTAGGACAGGGCAGGGCCTAGGGGCGGAAAGAGGCTGACACGCATTAAATGCGCCCGCAGAGCCGTTGGACATGACCGGCTCGACTTTCTCCACCGCAGCTCTTGCACGCGAGCCCAAGCTAGGAGAAGAATAGGACCTCAAGCCCACCGTTGGATTGAGAGGATGGGAGGACACGCCATCGGATTTTGTTTTTGAACCGTCGCCATAAGTGATCGGGAGGAGGTCCCACCACACGATCTTGGACGGGAGGTCATGGCCCTCCGATTTTCATAGCGCGATGCATAAAGGAAAGGGAACAGAGGTCCAAGGCGTTGGATCTAAATCAGCAGTGCGGACCTCTGGAGGACATAACCGCACGCAACTTTGAGAAAAGAGGGGAGGTCATGGCCTTTGGATTTAAATCAAGGGCACACAACCAAAGAGGAGGTCAGGAGCTTGCGCGTGGCGCACAGAGGTCCTGGCCTTTGGATTTAGATCTAAGGGCAATGACCTCACATGGAGGGAGGTCGATGCGCACAAGGCACTGGAGGTCGTGGTAGTAGATTTTAAATCTAACGGCTACAACACAAGATGGGGGAGGTGCAGTGCGCTGATATTTTGAGGGGAGGTCGTGGGTCGTTGGATCGATCCAGCAGCTCGACCATGGCAAATGGGAGGTTTGATTGGTTTGATAGGAGGGAGGTCATGGCCATGGATTTTTGATCCAAGGGCTATGACCTGAACAAGGTGGGGGAGGACCTGGCTGCGTTGGTTGAGGAGGGGGTTGAGTTGGACCAGCTTTGCAAAGCGGTTCAGCCCAAGGAACAGTGTAAGTTCTTAAATTCAATTTTTAACAGCTGAGATTTAGCAAAATTATTTGAGATAGCAATTGAACTCCAAAATTTATGAAATTTTAACTGGAGCTTGCTGACATGAAGGTTAACCTTACATAAAATTTCTAGAGGTTTTTATGCATTGCATTTTTCTCAGGAAATTCTTTAAGGCTGTTCAAGAGTTTGTTTTACCTCCAAAAATTATCAAACAAGTTTTATAACTCATGATATCTTTCAGAGGGGTCCCACACCATCCATAGGACCAAGGAAAAATATTTCCAAGGGTTTGGCATAAGATTTTGAGACAAGTTGAATGAGGGTTGGACTTTAGTCCACAAGAGGTTTAGGTTTTTGAACTCCACCACTTTTGATAAGGATTTTAGGGGAGTTCAAGAGTTTCAAGATGTGAGAAAAAGTTTTAATTTCTACACATTAATTACATTTGAAACAAACACCTGTTTAGGTATTTGGGATGTTACAATCCTTTCTAAGGATCTCTGTTACTCTTTGGCAACGACTTCTCGGTCACATGCTGTATGGGTCCTAGCTGGGATCATTCTATGAATGATTCTCACGCGCGACCACTCACTTTTCTCAAAGAAATATATGAGTAACTAGAGCATAACACAAACAACTTTATATAGTTACTCATATGCTTAGGATCGCGAAGACTATCTATCTTCATTTCAACATTCAGTTCTACTCTCGTTTGGCTACTGGTCGGGACACGGAAAGCCTCCTAGTCGAAGTCTCTCCTTCTTTGCACGTGGTCCTGCCCACTGGAAGGAGCTTCCTAGCGACGGTTCTTTTCTTACGATCCTCGCTGCCAGTCAGACTTGAGCATGAGCACATTTCGTGAAGTGTCTTTTCATGTCTTCAGTTCTTAACAAGTTCTTCTGACCAGTTTTTGGGTACTACATATAAATAAGACCACTTATCGTTTATTGCATATATTCTTGCATATTTTCTTTCTCATCAAAACAAGTCTCTTTGCTTCTGATCATATACTGTTTTGTTTGGCATTATAATTATGACAAACAGTTATATAACTAGTCGAAATCAGACATTGGTTCCGACCAATTTGGTTTTCTATTATTACTACGATCAGTTTTATCACATAATCAATATCTGCTTTCCAAACAATGGTTACGACTTTAATTCTCCTTCTTGGCTTTCTTATTTAGTAAAGTCCTTCTACTATAAAGCAGGAGGGGGCTAGAGAATATATGAGAACTTCATAAGTCAACAGGTTAAACAAAAGAGAGACTTGTTGATGATAGAAAGATAAGTTTTATACATTTCATAATTCTTATATTACAATTGCCTACTTCTAGATATCTCCCGACCAGTTGATGCTTGACGGAGATCCGACCTCCATTTCCTCTACAACCTTGTCTCTGAGAGGCTTTACTTCCTCGAGAAACCTGGTCGCCTCATCAGGCAAGCAGTTGAAATCTTCTTCAACAGCTTGGAGATTGGTAAAGGGGTCGAAAGCCTTCAGTTTTGCTAAAGCAAAACTAACTCCACTGGCCACAGCTTCTTTCATTGTCTGGGCACAGTTTTCTCCAGTAGTCTTGAGCAGGCCATTGAGATCTTCCAGAAGTTGGCCTAAATAGTTCATTTTCTCTGTTGAATCTCTTAAGGTAGGCAGACTCGATCTTGATCTCATACCAAAGATCATTTTGTTAAGTGTGTGGACTTTTCCGTCAAGGTTATGCACAAGAGCTGCCCTCTTATCTTCCTCAAATTCTAGAGCTTTTTCTGCTCTTGTTACTGCTTGAGTTTTCTCTGCAAATAAACCAAGTAGTAAATATTTATGATTAAAAAGGATAATACATTGGTCAAGTTTACGACCAGTTACCTTTAATCTCCTTTTCAAAAGTCTCAGTAACTTCTTTGAGCCTGGTCGTCGTATATGCGATCGACCGATCTTTAGTTTAGCCTTCTTCTTCAAGCTTGGTTATTCTGGCTTCTTTAGCCACGATTTCTTCTTTAAGCTTTGTTATTTTGGCTTCTTTAGCCACGGCTTCTTCTTTTATTTTCTCCAAATCTATCAAATATGATAAGGGAGAATATCAAATCTATCAAAGATGAAAAGTAGTTGATATTTTACCTTAAGTCTCTCTGCCCTCTCTTTTGCGGAAACGACCGCTAAGATCCGAGGGAAATTAGCCTTCTCACCAAGCTCTCCGACGCAGATCATCTTGATCTGGTTTCTGATCTCATCAGGAGATAGAGCTGTAAGGGTAAACAAGAGATTTTAGGATCACAGAAATAGTCAACTAATAACTGAAAACCGGTCGGAATCCTTTAGGACTTACCCTCCTTGGAGTCTTTGGTCACATCGTCACGACCAATATACCAGAGCATCGGATATGCTCGAGCCTTTAAAGGACTAATCCGGCGCATGGAAAAGTCCTTCACTACATGCTAGGAGGTTAAACCCTTGACACTAAGGAGTTGGATGGCTTCAACCCATCTTCCTACTTTTCTCTCCTTTGTGGAGGAGCGCCATTGCGGGTTCTCGGCCGCTTTCTTACCACTATAGTAAAGGTTGTCATTCTGAGTGACCGTCATGTAGAACCAGCTTTTCTTCCATGATGACCACGAAGACTTTGAGTATATAGGAATATACTCATCAGCTTTTCCATCGTGGAGGTGCAAGGTACACTCTCCAGGTGTTCTGGTCGTCTTCCCAGACTTCGTCATTCTGTAGTAGTATTTGAATAGATCTAGAGTTGCAGGAATACCTAAGTACGCTTCGCAGAGGTAGACGAAGACGCTGAGATTGGCGATTGCATTAGGAGCCAGATTGACCAATTCAACTCCGTAATGCTCCAAAACTATGGGAAGGAAGGAGAGAATTGGGAGCCTAAATCCGCATTCGATGTATGCGAGGAAAACAGGAATTTTCCTCATCTTCACCGCTCGAAGAATGCTCCCCAACTGCTGATCTCCAAGAAATTAGATTCTTATTGGGAAGCAACCCGATCTTCTCCAAGCTCTCAAGTTTCTTATCACTCAAATCTGAAATCTACCAGTTGGTGATTTGATCCGATATGGTGGAGTTTTTTTGGAAGAAGAGGTCACAGGAGGGCGGAGGCGATTTTCTTTTCAGAAGATGAAAAGGGGAAAGTAGAAGGCGTAAAAGTCCTAAAGCCCTATGCTAAGGGATTTTATAGCCGCTGCCCTTTAACCACAATCGGGAGTTACTCAAAAGTCCAACGGACAAAACCTTTTTGTCCAACAGACATAAGAACTCTTCGGTTCCCAAGGCAGGTTCTCAACTTTAAAGTGAACACAAACCACCTCGTATGTCATAACATTAAATGAGGGTCTGATCGATACGACTTCATCGGAAGAAGGTGTTCACATGACCTGTTCATTTAAAGTTAGGGGGCTAGCTAACGAGGATTAAAATCTATATGTATTACTTTAATACATAATAAAAGACCATACATCTTCGTGGTCCTAACCCCTAAGGCTAACGACCTCACTGGTCGTAAGGATTCCAGAGGTTACATAATGGGTACCCTGGTCGGACAAGATCCTGTACCTAGTATCCGACCAGGTAACTACTCGTAAGAGCTATGAACTGGTATCTAGATTTGAGTCCAAGTATTTCTTTACCGTGTGATGAATGGAACACGTGCTGTATACACCATACCACACGACGTTATATAATCTTAAGACACTGACAAACAACCACCGAACAGTTGAGTGTCTCACAGACGCCCAACCGCAAAGTAGTTGATACTTTATCAACCATCGCCTCGCTCTGACCAGCCGCAATGCTTCATAACGGACGTCTTCTCCAGGAGCAACTGCCACCTCTTCGGAAGTTATATAAAGATGGAGCGCGGAAAATGATGGGCATCAGAATATAGCAGCACAATCATCATTAGATATATGTTTTAAGTCTGATAAGATAGCATAGCAAGCATCATACTCAGTTTAATTAGGACTAGTCCTCCGCCTGGTCATAGGCACCCCTTGTAATAGCTAGTTCATATCAATAAAGAACAGTCCCATTCTCTCCCAAGAAATCTGTGATATTTTCCTCTATTTTTATTTCGTAAGATCGGCAACTCGATCGTCGACAGTGTCCCTGGCTTCTTCTTCGGCATCACCACCGCTTTCTTGTCCAGCTGCCGATGCAGGAGTAGGCTTGGCATATGCCTAGACCAGAAGGACCAAATCCCACCATTCCTCCCTCGCCCTGCGTACATATGACTGCCATGACCTTGTTCTCTTGAGCTGCACTAACTCCCAATATGTGCCCTATGGTGCTCGGTTGGCAAGACAACTTAATCTCAGATCATAGACAGCACGGTGATTGGAACAACCATCGCATCACAGCACTCTATGTACGCTGCTCTGGTCCTGTTAGGGTCACGGTTGCCGATTGAAAATAACACAAATAAATCCCCTCGGGACCCTCAAGAATAGTCCCTTAATTGTAGTTGACGAGGATTAAAATATCTATGTATTGCTTTTATACATAATTAAAAGACCATATGTCTTCATGGTCGTAACCCCTAAGGCTAACGACTCCTATGGTCGTAAGGATTTCAGAGGTTACATAATAGGTACTCTGGTCGGATGAGGTGTTGTACCCAATCCCCGATCAGATGACTGCTCGTAGAAGCAATGAACTAGTGCTTGGATCCGATTCTAAGCATATTCCTCCTGTGTGATGAATAGAGCATATGTCTTATTTACTCTAAGCCTGGCGACGTTTACAACCCTAAGACACTGACAGTAATCACCATATGGTTATTGTCTCCTTCTGATATCAACTGCCGAACGGTTGATACTTCACCAACTGCCATCTTCCTCCGACCACTCGTGACACTTCCAACAGACGCTTCTTCCAGGAATAACTATCATCACTTCGTCAACTATTTAAAGGAGAACACAAATGACAGAAGGCAATCCAATTCGGAAGATCAATAGACGATTGGATTTCATCTGAAGCATTGGCATATCAATTAGTACACTTAGTGTAATTAGGGCTAGTCCACTGCCTTGTTGAGGGTACCCCCTGTAAAAATCCAGTTCACTGCAATAAAGGGCAATCACATTCTCTCCAAAGAACTTTTTGTCATTTTCCTCTATTTATTTCGTAAGATCGGCGACAGTAGTAAATTTTGAAGTTGGTAGCGTCCGACATATTTGACGTACTGTACCGTAAACAAGATTTCTACGATTAACCACATATCTAAAACTAGACCGCTGAAAACAATTATGTACAACATACTACACTATGTAACCGTACGTCTAAAACTATGTAATCCATTTGGTTAAAAAAAAAACTACCTGAAAGGCGAATGACGGGACGGACAACGCTTCGCTAGCTTCTCTCCTTCTCTCTGCTCCTCTCCCTTCCCTTTCCTCCCCTCCACTCTTTCTATTTTTTCTGAATAAAAGTAAGTTATGCCAGAATTTTAGGATCTTTTAGGGTAGATTGTGTCGCTATTTGAAATGACGACAGAGACTTGCGGGATCCCTATCGTCATTTGAAATAACGGTTTTCTAAATTTTAATATTAAAAAATTTAGGATCCCTGTCACCAGTTGAATTGGCGATAGAGACATGTCACCAGTGCAAATGGCGACGGTAGCCTAGCTTTGTAAAAAAACAACTATTATTTGTGTAATTTTTTTAATTAATACTATTTCCAAAAAAAAAACACATTTGGAGGTAGCCCCACAGGATTCTGGACAAGGGAACAAACATAACACTGTGTTACCAAGAAGGTGAGGGTCAGGGTGATGCGACGTACCTGTTTGTATCGCAGGAATTTTTATAGAAAACGGTTCAATTCCTACAGGAACCGGGAAAAAAAAAATCCCCGTTCCAAACAGGTCGAGCATTAAGTTTTCTTGTGACTCGTGAGGTGCCTGACTGCCTTCCATGGCGGCAGTGACTTCTGCAATGACGTTTACAGTTTACAATGTGTTCTATTTGTACTTCTGCACTTCTACTCCGTCAGTTTGATAAGCCGTTGTGCCTTGTGATGAGTTGTCAACGGGACCTCTATGGTGGCAGTGCAGTCTAAGAGTGCGACATCCACAGCGGCGGGCACTTTGATCAAGTGCAGCAACCTCGGTTAAAAGCTACCTTCAGTTCATAAGAGATCGTGATTCATCACGGCCTGTACAGCCTACAACAGCAAGTCCATAATTTAGGAGTAAAAGGAGACAGAACAACTCTTCTTCGATGGTCCATAATTAATAATATACTACCACCTCGACCGTGCGCGCAACTTTGGACGAACCAGGCTCAATCAAAGTCTACGCAGCACTACGGCACGACCACCGGCGCAGGCGTAAGCAGCGCCACTCAGATGCAGCACTACGCTGTACGCAACGCGTAGCGACCATGCATAAATTAGAGTATCTACAGTCATTTGTTCTTAACTTGGTACTAAAAGAAGAGAGAGTATTCAATATAATAAAAAGAAACAAGTCTTACAATAAATTGTTTCTTGAACTTGTATCTAAGACTTTAATTGCTATCTACAAAACAAGTTTTTAGGTAAAAGCATCTACAACAGTCCACATCAGCTGTTACTAAAGGGTTGTCACATCAGCACTTAGATAATGTGGAGGAGAGAACGTGAGATTGTTTCTAGATGAAAAAACTAGCAAATTGTTAATACCAAAACACAAGAAACAACCAAATACTCTATTAGAGACTTGTTACCTAAAAACGTGTTTTGTGAGTCTCACTGTCTTAAAGCAAAATATACACCAGATCATTTGTGCAGCCTAACTTCATTATTGATTTGATAAATGAGCTAAAACATATAGATCACAAAGTTGTACTTCATTATTGATCATCAAGAATCATGCACATTGTAGCAATTAAAGTCTTAAACACAAGCTCAACAAACACTCCATTGAAAAACTTATTTCTTTTTATTAGATTGAGTATTCTTTCTTCTCTTAGCAAGAAGTTAAGAAACAAACTATTGTAGATGCTCTAACAAGCAAGTTTTCAATAGCTATTTTGTTGTTTGTTTGTCTTGATATCAACAACTTGCTTATTTTTTTATCTAAAAATAAGCTCACATTATCTTCTCATCATCTCTCCTCCACATCACCTAAATGCTGATGTGTTTACCCCTTAGTAACAAGTGGACTATTATAGATGCTCTTGTGTTCTCCGTCGCACCTGACACCCGCACGATCTGTCCGGTTATACGTACGTTATGTCTGTCGCGGACACCGTGCAGAGGAATTGAAGGGGAACACACTTCAAGAATTGGCCGGCACGGTGCAAGCAACACGGGAGTAGTAACTGCGATCGAGCGGTCTCCTTCTCGGTACATACTTTTCCGTTCCAAGTTTCATAAAGTAATATAAAATTATTATATTATAAAAATATTTTTATGACTAATCTAATGATATTAGCTTCACGTTATCAATATAATTATGTTTCTGAATGAGGTAGAACTTACCACGCTGCCGATCAGAGACAGAGCTAGCTAGCTGCTGTTAATGAACGCGGCAAGCGTGGCCATATGCATGGCCGCCTTGGGCGACTCGAGGTTGTTGAGGAAGTAGCAGTGCCCCTCGCCGGGCGTCACGTACAGTTGCGCCTGCCCGCCCCACCCGCTCCCGCGGAGTGCGTCCACGTACGCGCGCTGCCACGGGCCGAGCCGGTCGAGGTCTGACACCGTCATCAGCACGCGCGCGCTCCCCAGCCGCCGCCACGCCGACGCGGGAAGCGCCATCGGGTTCACGTACGGGTGGTCCATCCCATACCGCCCCGCGCAGATGAACCACCACGCCCGCTGCGCCGCCGGGTCGACGTACCTACCCAGGAAGTACGGGTCGAGAAGGGCCACGCCCTTGATCCTCGCGCCGCCATCCAGGCCCTGCTCGCCGGCGCGCATCGCGAGGTTGTGCGCGATGTTGCCGCCGGCGCTGTCCCCGGAGACGAACACGCGGGACATATCGCCGTGTTTGGAGAGCCAAGAACTCGGGCCGCTCCGCGCGTTCGCGAGCACCCACTTGAGCGCCGTCCACGAGTCGTCGTAGGCGGCGGGGAGCGGATGCTCCGGCGCGAGGTGGTAGTTCACCGACACTACAATGACGCCGGCCTTGGCCGCGAGCACGTTGAGGTAGTTGTGGTACACGGGATCGAAGGCCGACTCGACGACGAACGCGCCGCCATGGAAGTAGATGAGCACCGGGAGCTTGCCACCGCCACCTTCACGGTGCCTCGGCTGGTAGAGCCTGACCGCGAGGCCGGTGCTCTGGTCGACGACGACGTCCTTGGAGGCGACACCGGTGCGCGCGTCCACGGACGGCGGGACCACGGTCGTGCCCATGAGCCGCTGCACGCGGCCGCTCTTGTACTGGATGAGGAACGGTGTGAAGTCGAACTTGACATCCATGTTCGGGTCCTGGGCCCGGGCGCGCAATGCCGAGGCCTCCTCCGCGCTCCTCGCCTCTACTACTGCTCCGAAACCGAAAGGCGAGCAGAGGGCGACGAGCAGCAAGGCGAACAACCCTCGCGAGGCCATCACCAGAGCACGGCACAGTGCAGCAGCGAGTGGCATGCACTGCAGTGAAGTGTGCGCGCTGCGAATGTTGCCCGGTGCGCCCGCGCCCCCGCGCGCTTATATGCACCGATGCGGCCGGCACGATGGACAGCCGCGCACTATTTTCTCTCTGCACGGCACGGATGGGTGCATGCATGGTGGTGCGCTCCTTTTAACCGCTTTCACGGGAAGCCACCGATGGCGTGCGTGGCATGGCCGATGTGTCCCGCTCGCACTGGCGAAACGGCTCGGTTCGGTCAATGCGCAGCGTTGCCGTTTCAGTAGTGGCCGCGGCACTCGCCATTAGTGATCCGTAACCATCCGGCGCCTAGTGCTTAAAGTGCGCGGAGCTATCCTCCTGTCGCGAAGCCAAGCGCAAGCAGTAACCGGGGCGTAGTTAAGGCGCAGGTTATTATACAACGGCCGTTGAGTTACTCCATAAACACAGTCACGGGTGAGATAATAGCATTTGTGTCAGTATCAGTAGGAGAATCTGGAGTTTTTTTTGCGTGCGATTGTGTGGTGTCTCGTCTGAGTTGGCCTCTGCGAATGCCGCTCGGTTCTAGATCCAGCATATCATTTAAGAGCCTTTGGTGCCAGTGGCTACGGACGGGCTACTTTCTATCTGTAGTTTTTATCCTCTCGTCGTGCGAGCGTTTGTTGGTTTGCAGGAGTTAGCCTCGATTGGCTTTCGGTTAGTAAATGATAAGGCAGTAGAGGGACACTGTGCGGATAGTCGTCGTAAGTAAAACGTCAGCCATCGATGGCGCAATAAGGTTATGCACAATGTGCGTTTTGCTACTACCCGCACAGTGTCCCCTCTACTGCCTTATCATTACTAACCGAAAGCGATGGAGGCATGACACTGGTCCATTGCCGGTTTAACAAGCACCCGTACAGTGAAAATGACATGTGTGTGCTGATGTACATGCACTCGTTCTCCTTTTAGGTTCTTTCTGCCATACTGGCCGTTGGAACGGTAAAATGTCGAGGGGCAGAGAAGGCAAATCTGTAGAGGCGATGCTACTACTTGCCGTACAGCACCTGTTATACATGTGTCCGGTATACTCTGTAGTCATATAAGAACGCCGTTTTGTGTTACGTGCAGTAAACTTTTTAAACTTTAACTATTAATAGGTTTTTCAATATTTAGATTGAACACAATGAAAATAGTATGTATATTTGTCTCGAAAAGACCTTTCATAAAAGTATATATTATTTTAGGTTTTATAAATTTATTACAGAAATAAATTAGTGGTCAAAGTTGTATTTTAAAAATTGTATCAATGTCCAAAACGATATTCAATGTGGTGCATGACCACGGCCTTAACGGCAGCCAAGCCGTGGTGTGTATGATTTGGATCAGTGGATGTGATGAACCGAACTTTCCGTTCTCGTGCTGAAGGGATGGGAATGGATCTGCTTGTGATCAATCCCAACAAACTTTAACGCCTTTCGTCATCAGGAAACTGAACCCTCAAGGCCTGAACTGATCGAACTGTCTGTTATTACTTTTCGAAATCCAAAGACAGAAATTATTATGCATTGCAACACATTCTCTTTTTGAGAGGATGTAAAGACTGGAGAGAACAATACATAACCTTTTTTAAATCTCACAGCACGTTTCATGGTAGGGATCACGGAACGGGAGCATTCACAAAAACAGATGCTTTCCCTTGTAAAGAAAACACGATGTATCGATGAAGGAAATGAACACAACATGCCCGATTCACCTCCAAGGCCCAAACAATAATCCAAGGTCCAGAAGGTCTAGCCCTGAAGAACAAGTTATCCAAGCAGCTACAGGCCCATAACAGATTCCAGATTCAAATTTTGTTCCTGTACAATCCTTCGCAAACAAATAATTCGGCCCAGTCCTCTCCGAAAACAAAAGAAATCGGCCCAGCAAAATGTTGAGTGAACAGACACTCCTACCCATCTGGGTGACTGGGTGTCTTGTCATACACGGTACACAGGGTTTGACTCCGCAGTGTAATTTACTCCTGGGATTGCACCCTGGCGAGGAGCACAAGGTTCTCAACATCGGCGCACTCGCCTCACGTGCCCCATCATGCAGTCAAGCACTGAAGCTCTTCAAAAACCAATCTTACGACCGAGCGACGCTTCTCACAACTTCATACACCCGGACACGCAGATGCTGCGTCGCCGCACTCGCTCTATTGCCATAACCTGCTCGATATATAACTGCCGTGCCAACATCGCGATATCGTGCAAATGGATCCTGACGCCGAGGTTACGTTCGAGTTCGTGCCGGTGATCCGGCAGTACAAGAGCGGGCCCGATATATAACTGCCGTGCCATCATCGCAATATCGTGCAAATGGACCCTGACCGGCCTGACGCCGAGGTCACGTTCGAGTTCATGCCGGTGATCCGGCAGTACAAGAGCGGGCGCGTCGAGCGCCTCCTCCCCGTGATCCGCGTCCCGCCCTCCGTCGACGCCGCCACTTGCGTCGCCTCCAAGAACGTCACCATTGACACGGCCTCTCTGTGTGCCCCGCCGACAGTGCGGACATTAAACGTCCCATCGTGGTCTACCTCCATGGCGGTGGCCTTGTCGTAGGCTCGGCCGCGGACGCGCCCGAGCACGGCTTCCTCAACCGTCTCTGCACCCGGGCGCGCGTCCTCGCCGTGTCTGTCGACTACCGCCTCGCGCCTGAGCAACCGGTCCCCATCTGCTACGACAACGCGTGGTCCGCGCTCCAGTGGGCCACGGCGGGCGCCGACGCGTGGCTCCGAGACCACGCGACCGGGAGCGGATGTTCGTTCGTGCTCGGGTTCAGCGGCTCAGCGCCGGCGGCAACGTCGCTCAGAACGTCACGCTCCGCGCCGGCTCGGAGGAGCCCCCTGCGGCACCTGGGTCACGGGGATGGGGCTACTCCACCCTTTCATGGTCCCTGCTGTTGTGCGCAATGAGACTCCTTCAGGCGGGATAAGAAGAGGGTTGAGGGGAATGTAACATCCTAAAATTTGGCTTTTTAAAAAATCTTTTGACTAGTTTAGATCCTTGAAAAATTTCATCAATTTTATTTGAATTAATAAAGCTTAATTGAGACTTTCATAAATCAAAAACAATTTAATATAATTAATCTCAACATCAACTATTATCAAAACTATTCTATTTGGATTCTATGTGCTTGGGTATATTTTCTAGATTTTTCTAGAATTTTTCTAAGTGCATTTGCGATTTTCTAAGTTGTCTTTATGTTTTCAGCTATTTTCTAAAAAGAAAACTATTAAGAAATCTCAGATTTAGTCTTGGGCTCAAATCCCTTTTGGCCCAATTCCATTCCAGCCATCTCCTCTCTCCTCTGGCCTGTTTCCCTTCGGCTCGAAGGCCACCACCCCCATTTTTCCTCCGTCTGCCCACTGTGTCTTGATCGCCCCGGCTTCTTTGTCTTGCTTCAACCCAACCGGGTGCGTCTTGTAAAACCCTAGGGACACCCGCAGCTTAGTAGCCACTTCATCTGCCCACTCCTTCGTGCGTGCCATACGTGCCCGACTAGCGCAACCGCCGCCGCCATTCGCGCGTGTCGTGCCCGACTTCAGCATCGCCGCTTTGGGAGTCCGCCACTCGCGATGCCTCCTCAGTACGCTATAAAACCACCGGTACCACGCGCTACTGGCGACGCCGCCATCCATCTTCTTCGACTCTGGTGCCGCGCCCGCCTCGCCGATCTCCGCCGTCAAGGTTACCCGAGCCACCATGTCTGCATCACTGCAATCGCCCCGGTCTTCTCCACGGTTCGCGCGCACGATCGAACTCCCTAGCCTTCCACCGACGCCAAGACTTCGTCCCCCCATCATCTCCGGCCGCCTGCAACGCCTTCGTCGCGTCCCTCGCCGCCAAGGTGATTCCCTCTTGAATCTAACCACGTCACCACGTGCCTCACCTTCCGATCTACACTCCTATGCTTTCAATTTCGTGTTTGGTCCTTTGTGCACCCGGAATCGATTCATCTTTGTCAACTCTGATCGTCGTCTTTCGCCGGCCCGTTGCATCGTCTCTGGCGATCTCCGGCGCACATAGACCTCACCATCGCGACCGTCGTTCAACGTTCTATATGGCGCTCACCTTCCCATCTCCGGG
The DNA here is from genome assembly GCA_036346405.1 of Phyllostachys edulis. Classification (NCBI taxonomy): domain Eukaryota; kingdom Viridiplantae; phylum Streptophyta; class Magnoliopsida; order Poales; family Poaceae; genus Phyllostachys; species Phyllostachys edulis. The sequence goes on from CM070560.1 coordinate 51,527,882, forward strand.
GCATCACCGCATCATCGTCGCCATCGCCAACAATGCGCGCGCCGCCGACGATTGCCGCCGTCCCCCACCGTCACGACCGTGTCACCTTGTTCGCCTCATCTCGCTCGTTCCGTCGTGCCGCTCGGTTGCCTCCGCCGTGGATTGTAGCTCCGGCGAGCCGGCGGGCTCCGAGAGCCACTGTGCCCATGTTCCTATGCGATGCCATCTCAACGCATCCACATCAGCACGCCACCTCACCGCCTTGTCACTGCCATCTCTCGCCACGTCATCTCCTCCTTGTGCACATGGCCGCATTGTCAGCGCCTACGTGGCATACTCCTAGCCCTAGCCCTAAAACCGAACCGTATAGATGTGGTTCACCAAGAACCTATTCTATGATATCTAGACCCCACCTTGTCAGCCCTATTCTATAAACATGTTCCACTGTGCACCATAAATCCCAGATCGTGGACTTGGTCTATGGACCAATAGTCCACATATCATCTTCCAATCAAAAACCCTAGATTAGTTCTCTCTCTTACATGTGGGTCTCGCATGTCAGTCAAACCCTTAGTCAACCCTAGCCATGAGCTTGGTCCACCGTGGACTAACATATCTTCGTGGACCTGGTCCATAGACCAGTGGTCCACATGTCAGCCCAAATCTTATTTTCGGGAATTAATTTAATTCTTGAAAATCCCTTTTATCTTGTTGGTCCCACATGTCATTCACTAATGCTTTTAGGTGTAGTTATCAATCCCATTTGTTATATCCACATTTGTCTATTTGCTATGTCATAATCTTTTGTCACCCTAGATTGGTTTATTTAGTTGGTAATATCGTAGAACCAACGTGGATTGGTTAGATACGAGTAGATTGCTTAGCAATGCCACGAGTCATCATCTTATGTAAGTTGCAATTATCAACTTGACTAAGTGATTATGGAACTGTGTGTACTGTCTGCTATTACTCGTGATGGCATATGTTGCACTTAACCAATTGGGTGGTAAAGGCTTTAGACTGAGGCAAGTGGTGGATACTGTGTGACATGGTGGCTGTGTGAATGGGAATATTAATCTGTGTCATAATAATCTGTGTGTCTTACTTAGAAATTGGAAGTCTTGCCTTGGTCAATTAAGGACTTAACTTTGTGCGCAATTGAACTGAGCCTTACTGTACGACAACATACCTGGTATGGGACAGGCCTAACTTAGTAAGTTATGGAGTCTTGACATTGATTACTCAGGTAGTAGGTTAGGCTGTGTGTAAGGGTGGAGGTGTGTGCTACCAAGTAGTCGTATCGCGGGACGGTTTGCCGCTTCCCTGTCCAACGGTGTGTGTCGTACCATCCACTGTGTATAGTTTGGTATGACGGTTTGTAAGCACACTAGGAGTATCAATGTTGAGATGAAGTTTCTGAAAGGTTTTGTTGTGATCAGCTCCGTACAAATTGATTGCATCTTGTGGGTAAAGTGTACAAACTCTGTAGAGTGTTAAATCAATCTATTCGAATAGCCGCGTCCGTGGTCATAAACATGCTCGGGGATTTCACACGAGGGGTAGATTTTCATAAAACAATTGGGAAGGGAGCTGTGTGATTTAAGTCATATGGCTGTGTGAATAACTTGATTAGGCTGTGTGTCTTTGTGAACTAAAACTGTTAAATTATTATTGTCTATTTGTTTTCAATTATGCTTTCAATCTATTATTCATATTCAAATTGCAAATGTTGCATTTCTGCAAAATAACCACAGAAGCCATTCCTTTGGAATAATCCATCATGTATAATTGCATTTATGTGGTATGACTTGCGAGTACGGTTGTGTACTCATGCTTGCTTTAATCAATTGAGCAGAAGTGAAGGAATCGTCAGTCAACAAGGTATACTTCAAGTGTCGTGGAGAACTAGGTCGCGCACCCCAGCCGATTGCCTGTGGGCATATGGATGGGCCTCACTGAAGTTATTCCGTTACGTTCCGCTGCAGCTTCTTTTAGTTATTTGCCTTCTGAGGCATTAATTGTAAGTTTTGACCTTAAGGTATTTACTCTGATGTTTATTGTTATTTGCCTATTTATTAGTCATCTTTGTATATGGAAATGATATTTCACTAATGTTGCCACTGTGTGAACTAGCGTGATCCTAGACTAGTGCATTATACACAGAGAGTCCAGAATTGCATTTTTGGGTCCCGATAGAGGTGGTATCAAAGTCATATCGACTGTAGGTCGTGACCTTAGTTAGAATGGCCGTTTTTTTAGGAAAACTTCAAAACTTATTTTACAAATGGAAAACCTCAATGATGTTCTATTCTCATCTTGTCTAGCTTCTATACTCTTCCATTCTATTCCTTTCTCGTCTGCATTCTTCCTCACCATTTTGAGTATTAAATTGGACTCTCCTCCCTCATAACTTCTATAGTTGTCGCTATCTGTACCAAATGTCTCGGTGAATGTGCAAGAGCTGTTTTGAGCAACTGTTCGAAGACCATGCAACCAACAACAACGTATCAATACCTCCTCAAGTGTTCAAGACAAGTTCATCGCAAGAATTGAAGACTAAGAAGAAGTTGTACATCGCCCCCGTTTTTTTTCCGAGATTCGCCTGTAAGGATCGCAAGCAGTCAATGTTTGATGAAGACCGTAACCAGTTCGAGTTTTCTTCAGACCAGCCATATAGGTTAGATCAGCGTTGGTTCCTGTAGGACATGATCACACGATCAATCAATCCCTAGAAACCTAACCTCTCTTTCCTTCTCTCCAAAGCCCTAAAACAAACTAGCGTTTTTCTCAATGAAGTGCTTGAGGGCTGCTAGACAGCACCCTCTCCTATTTATAGTGGAGCCTACCTTCTAGAAGACTATACCAATTGGGCACCCATTAAGCCCACTAACAAACGGGTTTAACTCACGCACGCATTTTAAAGCACCGTCTTCATCTTCATTTGACCTAAACCGCTTATCCTTGCATCGTCTTGCGGCGCGGTTTAGCCCAAGGTCACCAAGGCGGTATTTGGTGAAATTACCAAAATACACCTTCTTGATCTTTCTCCGAAGACCAAGTCCAATCTTGGTGAAGCAATCGCTTGCTTCGCCATGTGTAGGTTGATCAATGGCTCTCATCATGTCGGCAAGTCTCTCCCGTCCGGCTCCCACCGAAACCTCTATGGCACTTGCACCGACCCCCACGCTGCTTGATCCAACCTGTCGCACCGAACTACCTGTTCGGTCATCCTTGTCCATTCTGCGCCATGCTTGAGTCCGTTGACCTCACCCGGCATCCTCGATCGTTCTGAACATCAGCTCTCCAAGCTTAGTCCCGATCATCCTCACCGTTGACCTCCAAGCAACCTGCACAATAATAGACCAAGAAATCGTTTTCGGGAACAAGTTCTTCACAACTTGACCCACGTTAGCCAAAACATGCATCATGCAACATCTATGCAATGATAATCATGAACTTGACCTAACCCAAATCAAATTCTCCAAGAGAATCGACAATCAGCACATAAGCGGTAACATCGCCATATAAACCCCAGTACTACCGCCCTACGGTAATACCACGCAAAACACTGCGGTCTTACCGCTCCTCGGAGAAACCCAAAATCTCCCAAAACATCTCCTCTGGAAATTCCATACCGCTCTCAAGCGGTCACATCGATATGCGGTAGTACTGCCAACCAAAGTGCGGTCATACCGCCCCAGGAGAAAATCCACACTCCAAAACATGCGTTCTGGTTTTTCCATACCGCCGTGAAACCAACGGTACAACCGTGATGCGGTAGTACCGCTATACAATGCGCGGTCATACTGCTCCTCCGAAACGGTCAAAAAGCCTTAGAACCGAACACCCTGCCATGTGGACGCTCCAGATTGATTTGGCCGTTCAGACCGCGTGTCTTAGCCGTCCGATCTGGGCACTGTTCGGACGGTCTAAATGTTCCACTCGATAAGGACCGTCCGATCAAGATCTGACTGTCCAATACACTTTCGGACCAAGTGACTTGTGGTAGTACCGCTCTATACTTGCGGTATTACCGCTCGGCGGTAGTACCGCTCCTTTCACTCTGGTACTATCGATTTTCCTAACACTTGCTGAAAACTCCAGATTTCAACAAACCTTCAACACTATTGTTTAGGTTTTTTTCGTTCACCTCCTTGTGTTTGATCCACATCTCTTTTTCATATGGTCATTACAGTTGCATTTGGCTATGCTGACATATGGAGGATTCGATGTTGGTGCGAATGATTCTTTCTGGGATTCCACTAGAAGATGCATACTTGCAATATAGGCTTGCTTTCATTGCTCAATAGGAAAGAAAACGAATCAAGCAAGGAAAGCTACCAATTGATGACTACTTTTAATTTCGCGGAAAATATTTAGAACATTCGTTCTTTAGCATGTCTTAGCCTCCTATAAAACATGAACCAATATGCAATATGCAGTCATTAGTTCTTTGAGATTTGCTGATGTTTGAAAGGAGACCTTATTGTTTATTACTTACTATATCTTCTATTAAACAGCGACAATGGAGTACTTTCTGGAGACGTGCTTGTATATAAACATCCTGGGCTATATTTTGGTGATATACACATCTTGATAGCAAGGCATATTAGCGGTCTAGAGGAGGTTGTGGGATATTCCAAATATGCTATACTTTCCCTGTCGTGTATGAATTCCCTAACGCATCGCAAAATCAGTTACCTTCCTACTTACGAACCATTGCTACCTTAATAATCCTCACAAAATTCTTAAGAAATTTACCGCACTACAACAACATACGACGATCACAAAATGTTATTACGAGTCTAATAGATTTCGTACCATTGAGAATCTAGGAAAATCATAAATGCTATTCAGTTCCTTTATACCTCCCTATGTTGTTACCTTATTTGTTAAGTTGTACGGAGTAGTTGTGAAGAGATATTTTCTTTTTACATGATTGATATGAATTACTACTCAATACGTGAATTTAGAATCCACTGTGGAAATTCTACTACGGTGGTCGAACCTTGATTTATTCTTGCCTGTCTTTGCGTGATGTGAGCGTTTTAGGAAGCATATGATGATCTTCTTCTAGCTGTGTGCTACGGACAATAAGAAGTTAGCACTCGGGGCTAACAATAAACTTCTACTAACTATAATAAGCTTTTTATAGGTTTGGCTTGGCGGTTTAGGGTTTAGCTATAGTGTTGTGACACCTGCCAAAACTTGTGTCTGACCGTAAAAAAGGGTTCGTAATATGTTTGGTCCAATTTTCTGCTTGGTTAATAACTTATAATTTGCATGAAGGGGTCGTAAGTAATTCGTGTCTTTTGTATATGCAGTTGAAGTATGTATTTTATATGCACTTGAAGTATGTATTTATATGTATTTAAATGGACTAGATGTGCGGAGGGGGAGTGTCTCTTACCTAAAGTAGTGATGTGGTACTAAACTTCCCACATTCCAAGTCACATAAAATCATCAAACCCTAATTTCCGAAACCTTTCATCCTAATTTTCGAGACATAAAACCTTAATTTTTGAGACAATTTCAGAGCATATAAAATCCTATAAAAATTACACAATCAAGTCCACTGTGTAAGGAGCCTGAAAAGAAAATTCATAATGTTTGGACCTTATTTTTTATATTAGAAAATTCCTACAAACATTATATTTAAATAAATTTTTGAGAAAATATCAAAACGGATAAATTTTTTTTAAAAAATTACACAAGCAAGTACATTGTGTCGGGAGGCGCCACAAAAAATTTCATATTTTTTTGAGCCCATTTTCTATATTTAGAAATTTCTATAAAAAATACTTAAATATATTTTCAGGAAAATTACAGACATTGCTACAATGTCGTTGTTTGCTATGTGGAGCGTGAGCAATGAGCCAGCCGAGGTACTGTGGCGTGGGAGGCGGGTGTCTTTGCGATGTCCCAAGCAAGAGAGTGAGTATGAGATCCAAAATGAAATTTCAAAGGTAGAAGGACTAAATTTGGAATTCTTATGTGCTATAAGTAGATCTGTTCACATGCCGGGCTGGGCCGGGCTTGAAAAGCCCGGCCAAAAATCCTCAGGCCCGAGCCCAGATCGAAAATCAGAATTTCAGCACAAAAGTATTACTTTAATCATTTTTTGGAATAAAAAACTAATATTTTAATTCATTTACAGCATTAAATAAATAGATTTATGCCTTTTTAATTGTTTTTACCGTGAATTCGGGCCAGGCCGGGCTTCCTTCGGGCCGAAATGGCAGTCCCAAACCCGATCCGAACATGATCGGACTCGGGCCGGGCCGACAGGCTGAGCCGCCCGTGAACAGGTCTAGCTATAGGCTATCAGTATCCAAAATTCCATTTGCTGAGCCCGGATCGGCGCAACTGTGCAAGGGATGAAGGGAATCTTTCGCTTGATGAAGGGAATCTTTCACATGAGTAACAACAGTATCCAAACTTCTATTGGCTGAGCCCGGATCAGGCGCAACTGTGCAAGGGATGAAGGGAATCTTCACATGATGAAGGGAATCTTTCACATGAGCTCCACTAACCTATTTGCTGCATTCACACGAAACAGCTAGCAATGTTCTTTGGATCAAACTTGGGCTCGAAGAAAAGTTTGAGAAAAATTAAAAATGGAAAAAAAAAATCAGTTTTACGAGTTTTTTTTCTACAACCTCCAAATTCCAATCCCTCTTCCAAGTAACCAACCTCACAGGTCTATCATTTGACCAACTTATTAAACCCTGACATCGCAACCAATAAAATTGGGGCAAATTGATCACAATTTAGAACTCATCTAAGCTTAATCTAAAATAGACTAATACTCTCCCTGAGACTCCGGCCATTCTAGTAGGCTTCTAGCTACTTCGCAATCGGCAATCCCATCACTTGAAACCCGAAGTCCAACGCATCTCTGTCATCTCCCTAACCCCAACCATCCTCGTCAGATCTCCACCACGCGATCGATGGCCGCCGCACCCACCGCGCCTCCGGCCACCACGGCCGACGACGAGATAGTGTATGAGTCGATGCCCTGCATCCGCATCTACAAGAACCGCGTGGAGCGCTACTTCGGCTCCGAGTTCGTCGCCGCCTCCACCGACGATGCCATGGGCGTCGCCTCCCGCGACCGGACCATCTCCCCCGACGTCTCCGCGCGCCTCTACCTCCCCCGCCTCGAGGCCGAGGCGGCCCCGGCCGCCAAGCTCCCCGTCCTCGTCTACTACCACGGCGGCGGGTTCTGCCTCGGCTCCGCCTTCAACCCCACCTTCCACGCTTACTTCAACAGCTTCGCCGCGCTCGCCAACGTCCTCGTCGTCTCCGTCGAGTACCGCCTCGCGCCCGAGCACCCCGTTCCCGCCGCCTACGCCGACTCGTGGGAGGCGCTCGCGTGGGTCGTGTCCCACCTCGGCGGCGCCGGCGACGAACCGTGGATCACCGACTACGCCGACTTTTCCCGCCTCTACCTCGGCGGTGAGAGCGCCGGCGCCAACATCGCGCACCACATGGCGATGCGCGTCGGCACGGAGGGGCTGGCCCACGGCACCAAGATCCGCGGCCTCGTCATGATCCACCCCTACTTCTTGGGTGCCAACAAGGTGGCCTCCGACGAGCTGGACCCGGTGGCGCGGGAGAGCCTCGGGAGCCTGTGGCGCGTCATGTGCCCGACGACCACGGGGGAGGACGACCCGCTCATCAACCCGCTCGTGGACGGCGCGCCGGGGCTCGAGGCCCTGGCGTGCGGGCGCGTGCTCGTGTGTGTCGGCGAGGGCGACGTGCTCCTTGACCGCGGCCGCGCCTACTATGACCGGATCAGGGCTAGCGCGTGGAGCGGCGAGGCGGAGATATGGCAGGCGCCGAACAAGGGGCACACGTTCCACTTACTCGAGCCGTGCTGCGACGAGGCCGTCGCGCAGGACAAGGTCATCAGCGACTTCCTCAACCGTTGACTCGACGGCGCGATGGCATCGTCCGAAAAGGAGTGAAATTTATAGCTTCAGAATACACTCGGAATAACTCCAGCTACTTCTCTGATGAATGCTGCTTCTTTACACTACAGTTCGGATTCAGATTTGTGTTTGTGTTGTGTAACAGCCTGTTTTCAGTTCTTGCTCAGTAAATTCAGAGTTTCATTCTATTTGCAAAAGCGTAACTCAAATTCAAAAGCTCTCAAAGTTTCAAAGTTCAAGCTTCAAAACTCAAGTTTTGCTTCGCTTCCAGATCTCAATTTTCGGATTTCAAAACCCCCTTGGGCTCAGCCCAACCCTCCCCTTTTCTCCCCTCCCTAACCCAGCCTTGCCACTCTGCACACGCTGGAACGCATCAATGCATGCCCGCGCCAAGAGAGCGTCCCGTCCCGGCACCTCCGCGCTCGCCTGCCATCACGGCCGCGTCACCTCACCGGTTTCCCGCCTGCCACCCGCGCCGTCCCATCCCGGCTCTTTCGCGTCAATGCGCGTCAAAGCCTCGCCTCGGCGCCGTGCCCGGACCCCGTCCCATCCCGGCCCGCCGCATGCGCCGCGTCCCATCCCGGCGCTCCGCTCTCGCCTGCCGCTGCCGTGTTTCCCTCGTCAACGCCTGTCATAGCTCGCCCCGGTGACCGTTCCCTCTCCCTGTCCCATCCCCTCCTTCCCGCGGCTCCTCTCCGCCGCCCCGCGCACGCCCTCGCCCGGTTCTTCGCTGCACCGCCTCGGCCCTTGCGCCGCCATCGAGCGCCAACGGCTCACTCCCCTCCCCGGCCTATAAGAGCGCCTTGAGCTCCCCTCTGCCCCCTTCCACCTTACCACCTCGCTGCCACTCTCAAGTGCCAGGAAAAACCGAAGAGGAAGCTCCAGCTCCAAGTTGCTGCCGTCGCCCCTCGGTCAATCCAGCGTTCCAGTGACACTCTTTCTCGCATTTTCGCGTCACCTTGTGTCCTAGCTTGCCACGAGTGTTTCCCCTAATTTGATTTCGGGTTTGGTCCAACAAGAGCGCCACATTTCTCCTTCTTCCTCCCTTCCGGCTGCCAGCCTCACCGCCACCGATCTCCCTCGCTCGTTCGTCTCCGGCGCTCATTCTTGGCTTGGTAAGATCCTGGAGCCCCCGCCTACCTCATGCTTGCACGATCTTTTGTCAAGAAACGCCAAAGCTCCGTTTTTGTTTTTGGCCGTTCCACCGCCGTCGCCCCTGTTGCCGCGTCGCCGCTCTGGTGAACCTCCGGCCACATCACCACCACCATCGGATGCGCATCCTCCTGGGCGTCCCATTTTTGTCTTCCCCTGACGCTGCCACTCCTCCCTCCGCCGGCGACGAGCTTGGCCAGGAAGAGCCCCTGGAGTCCTCTGTTGGTCTGAAAACAAGACAGCACCGGAGCTCATTAAGTCAGCCAAATCTCGGTCAGTTCTGATAGTGGTTAATTTGCCTGTTAATGATTGCTTTTAATGGCCGCCCCTTGTGACTGACTAGTGGACCCATGGGTGCAGTAATGACGGCAGTTAATGAGGTTCATTAACCAGTTGTTCCCCTTCTCGGTGAACCACTGCCAGCGGGCTCGAACTTGACGTCAACACGGTTTGGCCCGTGCGCATGTGCCTATGATTTGCAGGCCCGGCCAATCAGTGGCCGATTCCCCCTTGTCTTTTCTCTTTTTATCTCAAAAGCAAAACTTCAAAGCTTCGGAAAATCCTCTCCCTCATTTCAACTCCAAAAATTATAAAACTTGTTCCTAAAAATTTGTAAATTCAGGACCTACTTGTTGGTACTGGTTTTGTGCAGTTTAGAGTTTATTTATTGTTATTTATTTGATTTCCTTGCTTGTTTGTTCTTTTCCGGTACGTTCGTCCAAATAGAGTTCAAAGAAGGGGGAGATCTTCAATTTGATCAAGCTCAAGACTATCATGACTCTTGCCTTAGACCCAGACGAGTCAATACTTTGATCATATTGAACCTACATTTTATGCAAATTATATTATTTCAAAATATCAAATTGCATGTTTTAATTCCTTATGCAAATGTATGTCAAATCATCCTAAAGTAGTTAAATACCTACTTGATAATTAAATAATTATTACACCATCCTTGACAATTGAATTCCTTAAATCCTTGTTACCCTAGTAATTATGTGGTAACTATACTAGTTATAGGTTATACTTAAGTGTCATCCTAATCTTGCTTAAGTACCGGAGTATTAACTACCCCAATCATCATCTTTTAATCATGAAAATGGTTTTGGGCAGTCATTGGGTGTAAATGACTAAGATGTTGAGATAATGTAATTTATGTTCCCCAAAAACCCTAATAACTTGTTGTTACCACATGCAGATGGTATGATGATGGGTACTGATGTAGCTCAAGGAATGTTGGTATATGGTCGGTATGTGGAATGAACCGCTCAGATGGTCCCTAAGGACTTAATCCTGTGATGACCTCCTAATGTAAAACAGTACAACCACAAGTCTATAATGGTGTCGACCTGACCAACTAATATGTATCCACCAATGCGAGTTGTTTCACTGGAGTGACCCACGAATCATGTCGCTGGCGTAAGCCATCGTGGACACGGGTTGGGATACTGGCATAAGCCACCGTGTGGCGCAAGAGGGGGTTTGGGGGCATGGTTGACGCATGTGCGCACGTGTAACCACTCTCAGATGAAACCTTAGTGGGTGCAACTAACACTGAGGGATGCATTGTAAAGGGCTTGTGATAATCTCCCCTTGATTCACATATCTAAGAAAACGTGTGTATATGTCAAGACGATTATCTTTTGTGGGTAAAGTGTACAACCTCTATAGAGTGTAATAAACTGTCCGAACAGTCGTGCCCACGGTCAAGGGCAGGCATGGGAACTTACAAGAGTTAGGTCTATTTATAAAGCTGTAACATCCCAACTGTATAATTAGGGTTATTCAAGTATAATTATATGTGTAGAAATTAAAACTTTTTCTCACATCTTGAAAACCCCTAATCTCTCATGTAATTCTTGTCCAAGAGTTTTGTAATCCAAAAACACAACGCTCTTGTTGACCAAAAGTCAAACTCGTTTTCCAATTATCTTAAATCTTGTGCCGATCATTTGGAAATATTTCCCTTGGTCCTAAAGTTGATGTGGGACCCCTCTGAAAAATATCATGAGTTGTAAAACTTGTTTGGTAAATTTGGAGGTAAAACAAATCCTGAAACAACCTTAATGAATTTCCTGAGAAAAATGTATTGCATAATAACCTCTGGAAATTTTATACAAGGTTAATCTCATTGTCAACAAGCTCCTGTAAAAATTTCATGAATTTTGGAGTTGAATTGCTATCCCAAACAATTTTGCAAGGTCTCAACTGTTAGAAAATTAAACTTAAAACTTGGCACTATTCCTTGGGCTGAGCCGTATTCAAACCTGGTCAAGCCCAACCCCATCTGACCTCTTTTCCCACCTTGATGAGGTCGTAGCCGTTGGATCAAATCCAAAGGCCACGACCTCCCCCTCAACCAACGCACCCAGGACCTCCCCTTCGAAGTCCTCTTGACCTCGTGGACCTCCTCGGGTCAACGTGGGCGCCAGACCTCCTCCGCGGTCAACACCGCAAAGGCCTCCCCACCTCATCAGGTCATAGCCGTTGGATCAAAGATCCACGGTCATGACCTCCCCATCTTGTAAAACCGCAAAGACCTCCTTCGATATCTATCACCTTGTCCAGTCATAGCCCTTGGATTAAGATCCAACCGCCTGACCCCCTTGTTATCAAACCTCAAAACCACCTTCCACCTTGGCGAGGTCATAGTCATTGGATTTACATCCAACCGCTCCCCTCCCCTCACCGTTAAGCTAAGCAAACTTCCCATTTACATGAGGTCACGACCATTGGATCAAAAATCCATGGTCGCGACCTCCTCCTCTTAATCTAACTATCGACCTCCTTTGCACTCACTTGAGGTCGCAATGTTGATTTACATCCAAAGGCCACGACCTCCTCTCGAAAAACATCACACAAGGTCTCCCACAAGACGTGAGGTCGTTGCCCTTAGATCTAAATCTAAAGGCCATGACCTCCCTTGTGTGTTGTGCAAGCTCAGACCTCCCTGTCTTGATCACCACCGTTGGATCCAAATCCAAAGGTCTTGACCTCCCTCGCTTCACGCAAAGCCTCGAGACCTCCCTTTGGTTGTGTGCCCTTGGATTCAGATCCAAAGGCCATGACCTCCCCTCATGCTTTTATGTTCAAGTGCGGTTAAGACCTCACGGAGGTCCGCACCGCTGATTGAAATCAACGCTTTGGACCTCTGTCCCATATTCCCACGTCGCTTACATTAAGAAATCGGAGGCCCACGACCTCCCATCCTTGATCGTGTGGTGGGACCTCCTACCGATCCTTTGAGCGTAACGGTTCAAAATTGTCATCCGATGGCGGGACCTCTCCTGTGTGTTATCCAACGGCCATAAGGACCTCCCCTGTTCTTCTCCTTCCTCGGGCGCGCTTGCGAGCTCTGAGCAGTGGAGTTAATGCACGCCTGCCACTAGGTACCTTTTGACTCTTTCTTGACCAAGATTTAATGCAGTCGACCTTCCGCCTCCGTCACCAGTGCACCTTGTCAATCTCATGTCCTTGCCACCCCATGGACCAACCCGTGGGCTAAGCTCACCATGGAGCTTAGCCCCAGCTCATAACCTTCACCCCAGGCTATAAGTTATCCCTTGGAATCCTCCCTTGGCTTCCTTTGCACACCATTGTTCCTTGGCTTACACCCCTGTGTTGTGAGCTCTAGACCACCAAAGTTTCCTTGGCCGCCATTGCTGGAGCTTGAAGCCCCTCGGTGGGCAAGGGTCGCTGGAGATTTCTTCTCCCTCTCCTTGCTTCCATTTGTGCCTTCCCTCTGGGACCAAGACCTAACTTGTTTTGGTTTGGGCATTTACAGAAGTGGCCAAAGGGATCTTGGGCTGAGTCAGAGCAGTGGAGCAACCTCATCTTCCTCAGCTCCGGTCTTCACCTTCCTCCACTTCCCCAGCACCTTAGGACCTCCAGGTACCTCCTGTTAGTCCCTTAGCTGCTGGCACCCGCTTGAATGCATATTGCGGAGCTTTTAAATTGGGCGCACGCTTGAATGTCACGCGGAGCTTCCCTTTTGCGTTTTGGATTTTGGCCGTGTGGTGCCTTCGTTGTCCTCTCCGGCTCACCGGCGTTTAAGGCCGTCGCCGCCGTTGAGAGTAGGCCCACAGGATGCGCCTGGCTATTGCGGTCCCGACGGTGCCCTCAGTGCGCGCCGCCGTGCCCTAAATCGCCGGCGATAAGCCGTGGGACGTCCTCAAATCTTTGTCGGACGTCCCGACCATGCCATTGTCGTTTTAGGACAAAGATTTGCCGCTTTAATACCTCAATCATTGTAATCATTGGGTGGGTCTTAAATGCCTTTTAATCCGCCCTTTGTTGCGCATTTAAGATCTTGCGCGCGGACCTCCTCGCTGTCCGCTGCGCATTTATTCCATGTCCAAGCGCTGCGCGGCTGGTCAGCGACGCCTGACCTCCTCCGAGGAGATCTGAGCGTCCAAGACCTCCCTTGCGCGATCGTGGCCGTCCTGACCTCCACGGAGGTTTGTGACGTTAGGACCTCCCTTAGGACCTCCCTAGGTTATCTCGGTAGTTCATGACCTCCCGGGTAGATCTTGACCGTCAAGGTCCTCCTCGACGATCTGAACCATCGAGGACCTCCTTGGAACATCTGGACCGTCCGGGACCTCCCCTGTGAGGTCTTGGCGATGTAGATCTTCCTTGGGAGATCTTGATAGTTTAGATCTTCCTTTGGAAGATCTCAACCGTTGAGGACCTCCCTTTAGATCTGGTCCGTCCGGACCTCCCTCATCGTTACAGTCCGTTGGATTCTCCATCTACGGCCACGACCTCCCCTCACCTCGCGCATGCGCGTTGCTAGGAGGTCCAGGACCTCTGGACCTCGTGAGCGCGTGTGCGTTGTTCTCCTGGGAGGTCCTGAGCCGTTAGATCTATGATCTGTGGCTCACGTCCTCCCATGTCCTTGTGAGTTTAGAGATTCCAGTGAGCTCTAGTTATAAACTAAAAATGGTATGAACTTTAGAATTGCATACCTTTTTCATTCTAAACCCAAATGAGGTCATTCAAATTGTGTTAGCTCTGTCTTGAACTTGACTTTAATCCAAAAATGGTTGTGAGTTGAGTTCAGCCCCAGAGCACAGTTTTGCCTTTAGGTTTTAAAACTAACTTTAAAAGTACACTCAAATTAATGCTTAACTTGTAAAATACATAACTAATGCTCTGTAGATTATTTTTGAGTGAGACCAACTTTGTTGGTTTCCTCCATTAATGATCTCACTGTGAAAATTAGTTTTGAGCATGTTGCGGTTATGAGAATGAGGACTTGTGCATTATAATTTTGTTGAAGTTCTTGTTTTTGAAAATTTGTAGAGAGTGCATAATAGCTCCAAATGAGGTGAACTCAATTGTGTTATTCATCTCATGAGGTGCTGGTTTTACAGTAAAAATTTCAGCTTCACTTCTGTTCTAGAAAATGTTGCCTCATAATTAAATTAATGAATAGTGCGCTTTGGTATTTTAGTAATGAGCAGAATTGTTTTGCTCATAACTTTTGCATTGAGAATCCAAATCAATTGGTTCTTATTGCAAAATTCCCTAAAAATCACCCTCTTGCTGCTGTAGAAAATTCAGAGAATTTGGAGTTCATTTGTTGTGCTGTCTTTGTTGTTTTTCGTCGTTCTTATCGGTTCTTTATCGCTTTTCCGTTAGGTTTCGACATTTGTGGTGATCCCGAGAGTGACCCTCTGCCACAACTTGGCCAGCAACATCAAGGCAAGCAGTTTGATCATTTCCATCATTGTCCCATTACTTTAAAGCTTAATATATTGCTTTACTTCTATGTATGCATGCTACTTTGTGTTAAATGTCGCTAGCAAGCCTATAGTTGCATAATCTGTAGGAATTGTTTATCCTCTACTACCATGAGCCTAGGTTATTTGCTGTGGTGGGAGCTCGTTGGATGAGCTCTTATCACTTAGTAGTTTCGATTTAAATTGCTTAGACATGCTTAGTTTTCGGTAGTTATGGGCGATCATCGACTTAGTCGATGGTCTTGATCACTCAAAACTGATTATTACTCCTATATGTCCAAAGACTTGTGCTTTGATTAATTGTAAAATCAAAACTGAAAATAAAAGATTGATTTAGACTTGGGCATATTGGATGGATGGTGCGGTTTTTGGAATGTGGTGGTATGCCTGGGTCCCTAAGGACCGAGTACTTGGGTCACTAAGCCAAGCGATTTTGCGTGCTAACCACACGAGGGCATATGGAACCCTCTTGACTAAGTACTTTGGGCGGTGTTAATTGGGGTCGCTCGGTTGGTGTGTTCTTAAAGATAAAATGTGTGTGTGATGTGGGAGGGGAGCATTAGCTTCCGGGTAGGTTGTGTGATGTCTCCTTCTCCCCGTGGGTTGTGCGACTCAGAATTAGCATTGTCCATTGGAAATATCTCGTAGGACTTAGCCGTGTCGGCATACCAAAGGTAGTGTGCCTAAAGGAAAGGCGGTCTGACGTGTGGGTACATTGGTACACCCCTGCAGGGATAAAACTATTCGAATAGCCTCGTCCTAGGTTTTGGACATGCTTGGTAAGGTCGTTCTAGACTAGACTACAACCTTTAATTAAAACTTGACATGGTTGGTATGAACGGGGAGTTCATGCTATTGTTGTGGTGACTTGGGTTAGTCACTTCCAGGTTGTTCTTGTTGTTGTTACTATGTTATTATCTCGTTGTTATTTCAACAATTAAAATGCTTTGCCAAATTGCCTTCAATCTATTATGTTATTGCAAATGAAACTTGCTTTATGCTAAAATGAGTCCAAAACCTCATCCACTTAAATAAAGCTTGCATGTAGCTATTTATAGTTCTGTTATCTCACACGTAAGTCTTGCGGAGTACTTTATGTACTCATCTGCCCGTGGTTGTGGCATTTTTGTGGCTTTTGTTGCAGAGGAAGAAGGAGAGCTCCAAGAGCCTCTCTTTTGTGCTACGTGTTGCAGCTTCTTCGACGACTAGCTTGGCGGTCCGGTCAGATGCCTAGGGGTTAAGGCACACTGATTGGCTTTGTGTTATAGCCATCTTTATGGCACTTTTGCTTCCGCTGTTATCTTAGTGTTTGTTGTTATTTTGGCCAAAAAGGCCTCTCTTTTGTATTAACCTATTCCTTATTAATATTAACTTCTGGTTTGTTGCTTATGTACTGTGTGTTGTATGGAATTGATGCATTCTTTTGTTGTGAGGTATGTATACTGCATTCTGGGGAGTATACATCTCTCGAGACTGGGTTTATTTGGTTGATAATACTAGGGTCAATTGGATGACTAAGTATTATGAGCTTAATAAATCCGGGTGCTCACAAAAAGTTGGTATCAGAGCTATACTGACCGTAGTAACGCAAGCTTGGTCGTCTTTAGGGTATTTTGAAAACCTAATTTCAAAGTATCAAATGAGTTTTGAAAACTTAAGAAAACTCTCACATTTTACTCCTCATCTATCTTAGCTTTCTCTTCTCATCTCACTCTAATTTGAGTTTTAAAAGTTGTTTTCCTCTCTTCCCTTCTACAAAATAGTGTTATCGATTAATGGGGTTTTGGGGAATCAATGAGTTTGGCAAATTGAAGTGTTAGCTGCCCATCTACAAGGTTTTGAAGCTTCTAGAATGGCCAATTTCGACTGGAAGCTTGGATGCAAAATCTGGACAGCAAGCGTCAATTTCCGGACAGCAAGCTCAGAGGTTCTAATTAGGGTAGAAAATGAGAGGTTAAATCAACCTAAATTTGTGGGAATAAAAGGGTAAGATGTGATACTAGTTAGCTAAGTATCTAACACTTATTTCGCTGCATTAACCTTGCTCTCTAATAGTTTTAGATCTCATCTTACAATCTGATTTTTAATCTTCTCGATCAATTACTCGTTCATTCAATACGGGTTAGTTGAGTCGAGAAGTTGAGCCTTGCTTTTGGAGTTTCTTGGCTGTTTTTAGAGTCTTTTAGAAGCTTCTAAAGTTGATTTACTCGCTGTTTTGGCTTTCGTTTAGGGTGATATTCCATTCCCCTAGTCGATCGCTCTTGCTTCTTTTAAAGGCTTTGTTTTTCAAGTCTAGTTGCTAACCAAAATTTCTTGTAACAGGATGGCCGGACGCACTCGTAGCGGCCAAGGCGATCACCGGTCCGGACGAGGAGCTTCCTCCTCCTCCGACCATGGCCGAGGTTCTTCTTCAGATCGAAGCGCACCGCGGATGACAGAGAGTTCTCTCGGGCGTCATCGCGCATAACAACACCATCGCACTTACGGAGCTTCGGATCCGGGCAAGGGAACGCCCATCACCGCGTGGAGGACTCGCGGAGTTTCTTCGTACTCGGCCTCCTACCTTTTCGATGGCGAGGACCCGTTGGATGCGGACGATTGGCTTCATCTGGTGGAGCGTAAGCCAGATCGCGCAGATGCGAAGCACGAGAAGGCGCTGCGCGATCGCACTGGCTTGGAGGTGCAGCTTTGTCATGGTGGGAGAGCTTTCGCCATGCAGCCCGCAGACCACACCGTTTCTTGGGAGGAGTTCCGTACTGCCTTCCGTCGGGCTCACATCCCTGCCGGCTTGATGGAGATCAAGAAGCAGGAGTTTCTTGCGCTCAAGCAAGGGCGTAGCTTAGTCATGGAGTATATCTACGAGTTCAACCATCTATCTCGTTATGCTCCTGAGGATGTGGCCACTGATATGGCTAAACAGGCCAAGTTCAGGCGTGGCTTGTCTGAGGAGCTGAAGGACAAGCTATCCATTGTCGACTTTCCTGATTTCCAGACCTTGGTCGACAAGGCCATCATCGCTGAGCATGCGGCTCGAGAGCTTATGGACTCCCGCAAGCGCAAGTGGGAGGCCCATAAGTCATCCAGGCGATTCCTCCGTCCCCCGCTTGGGCGATCTCGGGTACCGGTCTCATTCTTCGACGCCCGAGGTTACTCGCCTCGTTCCTCATTCGCCGCAGCCGTGTCTCGATCCGTGCACTGCGAAGTCGTGCCAGAGCGGCCCCGCAACCCGGCCGCCGGGTCACATGCTTCTCTTGCAACGAAAGGGCATTATGCGAACCAATGCCCTAAGAAGACGAGAGCGACCCCTCGTCCTAATGGAGGACGCGGGCCAGAGGTGGTGCATCT
The DNA here is from genome assembly GCA_036346405.1 of Phyllostachys edulis. NCBI lineage: Eukaryota > Viridiplantae > Streptophyta > Magnoliopsida > Poales > Poaceae > Phyllostachys > Phyllostachys edulis. Next base: position 51,546,036 of record CM070560.1, read on the forward strand.
CGGGACCGAAGATCGTCCGGCTACCCAAGGCGTGGGTAGTGGTCGCGTCAACGCCATCATCTGCAGAGGAGGCTCGGGAGGCACCCGGCGTCGTGCTAGGTACACTTTACGTTAACTCTCACCCTGCTCTCGTCTTGTTTGATTCCTGAGCATCTCATTCCTTTGTTTCGAAGTCTTTTCTTTCGCTGTTGGAGAGCTTCTTTTCTCTCCATTGTCGGTCCCGCTTACTCATTCGCTCTCCGGTTCGGAGTTGAGAGTGAATCTGAGTGTAGGGATGTTCCTATCGAGATCGAAGGGTAGGTTTCTTAGCAAACCTTATCCTTCTCCATTCAATGAGTCTTGATGTGATTCTCGGCATGGATTGGTTGTCCCAAAGACATGGGGCAAATCGATTGCGCCAGAGGCTCATCTCTATCTAGTCCCTCCGGCGGCGGGTTAAGCTTTTCCAAAGTCGCTAGATCCGCATCTCTTCGTGCTTGAAGCGAAGCCCGCTCGATATTAGCGAAGTCCCAACAGTTTGTGACTTTGTTGATGTCTTTCCCGCAGATCTTCGAGGATGCCACCCGCTCGAGACCTCGAGTTTGTCATTGAGTTGGCTCCGTGCACGCCCCTATCTCAAAGAGGCCTTATCGGATGCCACCGAACGAGTTGGTGGAGTTGAAGAAGCAGTTAAGTGAGCTGCAAGAGAAGGGTTTCATTCGCCCTAGCTCATCTCCTTGGGGTTGTCCAGCAATCTTCGTAGAAGAAGGACGGTACTTTGTGCATGTGCGTTGATTACCGCCCACTTAATGAAGTGACGGTAAAGAACAAGTATCCATTGCCCCGCATTGACGATCTCTTCGATCAATTAACCGGAGCTCGAGTTTTCTCCAAGATTGATTTGAGAGTGGGATATCATCGTTCGATTCGACCGACGATATTCCAAAGACGGCGTTCTCTACTCGCTACGGCTTGTATGAGTACCTTTGTCATGTCATTCGCTTAACCAATGCTCTGCCTTGTTCATGAACCTCATGAATTCGGTATTCATGGAGTATTTGGATAAGTTTGTCGTGGTCTTCATCGATGATATTCTTATCTACTCCAAGAACGATGAGGAACATGCCGAGCATCCGAAGCTTGTGTTGAGCAAGGCTGCGTGAGCACCACCAGTCTGCGAAGTTCAACAAGTGTGCATTCGGTTGAAGGAAGTGTCTTTCTTAGGCCACGTTCTTTCAAAGCAGGAGGTGTAGCCGTTGATCCTAGCAAGGTCGTGATGTTCTTTCATGGAGTCACCGCTTGGTCACCGATGTACGGAGTTTTCTCGGTTTAGCGGGATATTATCGCCGCTTTATCGAGAACTTCTCCAAAATCGCTGGCCGATGACGGAGTTGCTCAAGAAGGACAAGAAGTTCGTGTGGTCCGCCGAGTGTGAGGAAAGTTTCCAAATACTCAAAAGCGTTTGACCACCGCCTCCGTTCTTGTTCTTCCCGATATCCATCGAAGCTTCGATATCTTTTGCGATGCTTCTCGTCGAGGCCTCGGTTGTGTCCTTATGCAAGAAGGCAAGGTAGTGGCCTATGCATCAAGGCAATTGAGACCTCATGAACTTAACTACCCTACTCATGATTTGGAGTTAGTCACTGTGATTCATGCACTTAAAATTTGGCGACATTACCTAATCGTGTCGTTGTGAAGTGTATTCGGATCACAAAAGCTTAAAGTACTTGTTCACACAAATGACTGAACCTCGTGCAAAGGAGATGGTTGGAGTTGATCAAGGACTATGATATGGGTATTCACTACCATCCGGCAAAGCTAATGTCGCTTCTTGATGCGCTTTAGTCGCAGCGCATTGCAATGCCTTGTTGTCCAAGGGCTTCACCGCTTCTTCCGAAGAATTTCAGCGCCTCAACTTGAGTTTAGTTGAGCATGGTTCTCTCGCTGCCTTGGTTGTGCAACCAACCTTGGTGGATCGGATCAAGTCCGCTCGGCAATCGGATGTTGGAGTGAGCCACATTAAGGCAAATGTCAAGAACGAAACAACCAAGTGCTTTTACGAGGATGAGCATGGTGTTGTGAGGTTCGCAACGCTCGGTGGTTCCAAAGGACATGGAATTGCGGAATTTAATCCTCCGCTGAAGCCCATGATTCGCCATTATCCATTCATCCGGGGCCACAAAGATGTATCAAGATCTCCGCCAGAGATTTTGGTGGACCGAATGAAGAGGAGATTGCAAAGTTCGTTGTCGAGTGCGACGTGTGTCGTCAGAAATGTCAAGGCCGAAAGCATCGGCGTCGGCAGATCGCTTGACCTTTGCCAATTCTCGAGTGGAAGTGGGATTCGATCGGAATGGATTTCATCATTGGGTCTACCCACGCCCCGAAGAAGAATGATGCCATTTGGGTCGCCATTGATCGATTGACTAAGGTGGCACATTTCCTTCCCGTCAAGACCGACCTTCGGTAGGTCTTTTGGCGAACTCTATATCGCCCAAGATCGTGAGTTTGCACGGTGTGTCAAGACGATCGTGTCGGATCGTGGATCCCTTTTCACGCCTCGTTTTGGCATAGCTTGCAAGAAGCTATGGGAACTCGTCTTGCTTTTAGCACGGCATTTCACCCCCAAACTGATGGTCAGACCGAGAGGGTCAACCAAGTTTTGGAAGACATGCTTCGTGCTTGTGTCCTTTCCTATGGGAAGCATTGGGAGAAATGCTTGCCATTCGCCGAAGTTTTCTTATAACAACGACTTTCGAGGCCGGTCTCGATGGCACCATTTGAGGCCTTGTACGGAGAAAGTGTAGGACCCGTTGAACTCGGTCGAGACCGGTGAGACCTCTCTTTGGCCCGGACTCAATCAATGAGGCCGAGCGCCAAGTCCAAATTTTATTCGTGGCGTTTGCGCATAGCTCAATCCAGCAAAAGAGCTATGCGGATCGCCGTCGACGTGAGTTGCGTTTTGAGCCTAATGACTTTGTTTATCTCAAAGTCTCTCCTTTGAAGGGCCATCAACGCTTGACGTCAAGGACAAGTTGGCTCCTCGATATGTCGGTCCCTACCGCGTTATCGAGAAGAAGGAGTCTGTTGCCTATAAGTTGGAATTGCCACCTGCACTTGAGGGGTACATGATGTTTTCCATGTGTCCCACTTAAGAAGTGCCTCTGTGTTCCAACCGAGGAAGCTCCGTTGGAAACCCTCGATGTCCGTGAAGATTTGACCTATCGCGAGCACCCTGCTCACGTGCTCGATGAGTCTGAACGAAGGACAAGGAATAAGACCATCAAGTTCCTTAAAGTTCGAGGGTCGAACCATTCGAGGATGAGGCTACTTGGGAAAGAGAAGATCGTCTGCGTGCGGACTATCCATCTTTCTTTATCGAGTGAGCCAAATCTCGGGGCGAGATTTTTGTAAGGGGAGATTTTGTAACATCCCAATCTGTATAATTAGGGTTATTCAAGTATAATTATATGTGTAGAAATTAAAACTTTTTCTCACATCTTGAAAACCCCTAATCTCTCATGTAATTCTTGTCCAAGAGTTGTGTAATCCAAAAACACAATGCTCTTGTTGACCAAAAGTCAAACTCGTTTTCCAATTATCTTAAATCTTGTGCCGATCATTTGGAAATATTTCCCTTGGTCCTAAAGTTGATGTGGGACCCCTCTGAAAAATATCATGAGTTGTAAAACTTGTTTGGTAAATTTGGAGGTAAAACAAATCCTGAAACAACCTTAATGAATTTCCTGAGAAAAATGTATTGCATAATAACCTCTGGAAATTTTATACAAGGTTAATCTCATTGTCAACAAGCTCCTGTAAAAATTTCATGAATTTTGGAGTTGAATTGCTATCCCAAACAATTTTGCAAGGTCTCAACTGTTAGAAAATTAAACTTAAAACTTGGCACTATTCCTTGGGCTGAGCCGTATTCAAACCTGGTCAAGCCCAACCCCATCTGACCTCTTTTCCCACCTTTGATGAGGTCGAGTCGTTGGATCCAATCCAAAGGCCACGACCTCCCCTCAACCAACGCACTCAGACCTCCCTTCAAGTCCTCTTGACCTCGTGGACCTCCTCGTCAACGTGGGCGCCAGACCTCCTCATGGTCAACACCGCAAAGGCCTCCCACCTCATCAGTCATAGCCGTTGGATCAAAGATCCACGGTCATGACCTCCCTGTCTTGTAAAACCACAAAGACCTCCTTCGATATCTATCACCTTGTCGGTCATAGCCCTTGGATTAAGATCCAACCGCCCCGACCCCCTTGTTATCAAACCTCAAAACCACCTTCCACCTTGGCGAGGTCATAGTCATGGATTTACATCCAACCGCTCTCGACCTCCCTCACCTGTTAAGCTAAGCAAACTTCCCACCTACATGAGGTCACAGCCATTGGATCAAAAATCCATGGTCGCGACCTCCTCCTCTTAATCTAACTATCAGACCTCCCTTTGCACTCACTTGAGGTCGCAGCCGTTGGATTTACATCCAAAGGCCACGACCTCCTCTGAAAAACATCACAGCAAGGTCTCCCCGTGCACGTGAGGTCGTTGCCCTTAGATCTAAATCTAAAGGCCATGACCTCCCTTGTGTGTTGTGCAAGCTCAGGACCTCCCCTGTCTTGATCACCACCGTTGGATCCAAATCCAAAGGTCTTGACCTCCCTCGCGCTTCACGCAAAGCCTCAGACCTCCCTTTGGTTGTGTGCCCTTGGATTCAGATCCAAAGGCCATGACCTCCCCCTCATGCTTTTATGTTCGCGTGCGGTTAAGACCTCACAGGAGGTCCGCACCGTTGGATTGAAATCCAACGCTTTGGACCTCCTGTCCCATATTCCCACGTGCGCTTACACATTAAGGAAATCGGAGGGCCACGACCTCCCCATCCTTGATCGTGTGGCTGGGACCTCCTACCAGTCCTTTGAGCGTAACGGTTCAAAATTGTCATCCGATGGCCAGGACCTCTCCCAGGTGTTATCCAACGGCCATAAGGACCTCCCCTGTTCTTCTCCTTCCTCGGGCGCGCCTGCGAGCTCTGAGCAGTGGAGTTAATGCACGCCGCCACTAGGTACCTTTTATCTCTCTTTGTCGACCAAGATTTAATGCAGTCGACCTTCCGCCTCTCTGTCACCAGTGCACCTTGTCAATCTCATGTCCTTGCCACCCCATGGACCAACCTGTGGGCTAAGCTCACCATGGAGCTTAGCCCCACTCATAACCTTCACCCCAGCTATAAGTTATCCCTTGAATCCTCCCTTGGCTTCCTTTGCACACCATTGTTCCTTGGCTTACACCCCTGTTGTGAGCTCTAGACCACCAAAGTTTCCTTGGCGCCATTGTTGGAGCTTGAAGCCCCTCGGTGGGCAAGGGTCATGGAGATTTCTTCTCCTCTCCTTGCTTCCATTTGTGCCTTCCTCCGGGACCAAGACCTAACTTGTTTTGGTTTGGGCATTTACGTAAGTGGCCAAAGGGGATCTTGGAGCCGAGTCAGAGTGGAGCAACCTCATCTTCCTCGGCTCGGTCTTCACCTTCCTCCACTTCCCAAAGACCTTAGGACCTCCAGTACCTCCTGTTAGTCCCTTAGTCTGCTGGCACCCGCTGAATGCATATTATGGAGCTTTTAAATTGGGCGACGCTTGAATGTCGCATGAGCTTCCTTTTATGCTTTTGGATTTTGGCCGTGTGGTGCCTTCGTTGTCCTCTCGGCTCATGGCGTTTAAGGCCGCCGCTGAGAGTAGGCCCACAGATGCGCTCGCTATTGCGGTCCCGACGGTGCCCTCGGTCTGGCGCCGCCGTGCCCTAAATCGCCGGCGATAAGTCGTGGGGCGTCCTCAAATCTTTGTCGGACATCCCGACCATGCCATTGTCGTTTAGGACAAAGATTTGCCGCTTTAATACCTCAATCATTGTAATCATTGGGTGGGTCTTAAATGCCTTTTAATCCGCCCTTTGTTGCGCAGATAAGATCTTGCGCGGACCTCCTCGCTGTCCCGCGCATTTATTCAATGTCCAAGCGCTGCAGTGTGCTGGTTCTGTGCACGCCGAGACCTCCTCCGAGGAGATCTGGAGCGCCCAAGACCTCCCTGCGCGATCGTGGCCGCCCAGACCTCCCTGGAGGTCTGTGGACGTTAGGACCTCCCTAGGACCTCCCTAGGTTATCTCACCGCTCATGACCTCCCGGGTAGATCTTGACCGTCAAGGTCCTCCTCGACGATCTGAACCATCGAGGACCTCCTTGGAACATCTGGACCGTCCAGGACCTCCCCTGTGAGGTCTTGACGATGTAGATCTTCCTTGGGGAGATCTTGATAGTTTAGATCTTCCTTTGGAAGATCTCAACCGTTGAGGACCTCCCCTTTAGATCTGGTCCGTCCCGGACCTCCCTCATCGTTGTGGTCCGTTGGATTCTCCATCTACGGCCACGACCTCCCCTCACCTCACGCATGCGCGTTGTTAGGAGGTCCAGGACCTCTGGACCTCGTGGCGCTGCAGTGCGTTGTTCTCTGGGAGGTCTGAGCCGTTAGATCTATGATCTGTGGCTCACGCCCTCCCATGTCCTTGTGAGTTTAGAGATTCCAGTGAGCTCTAGTTATAAACTAAAAATGGTATGAACTTTAGAATTGCATACCTTTTTCATTCTAAACCCAAATGAGGTCATTCAAATTGTGTTAGCTCTGTCTTGAACTTGACTTTAATCCAAAAATGGTTGTGTGTTGAGTTCAGCCCCAGAGCACAGTTTTGCCTTTAGGTTTTAAAACTAACTTTAAAAGTACACTCAAATTAATGCTTAACTTGTAAAATACATAACTAATGCTCTGTAGATTATTTTTGAGTGAGACCAACTTTGTTGGTTTCCTCCATTAATGATCTCACTGTGAAAATTAGTTTTGAGCATGTTGCGGTTATGAGAATGAGGACTTGTGCATTATAATTTTGTTGAAGTTCTTGTTTTTGAAAATTTGTAGAGAGTGCATAATAGCTCCAAATGAGGTGAACTCAATTGTGTTATTCATCTCATGAGGTGCTGGTTTTACAGTAAAAATTTCAGCTTCACTTCTGTTCTAGAAAATGTTGCCTCATAATTAAATTAATGAATAGTGCAGTTTGGTATTTTAGGGGCTGAGCAGAATTGTTTTGCTCATAACTTTTGCATTGAGAATCCAAATCAATTGGTTCTTGTTGCAAAATTCCCTAAAAATCACCCTCTTGCTGCTGTAGAAAATTCAGAGAATTTGGAGTTCGTTTGTTGTGCTGTCTTTGTTGTTTTTCGTCGTTCTTATCGGTTCTTTATCGCTTTTCCGTTAGGTTTCGACATTTGTGGTGATCCCGAGAGTGACCCTCTGCCACAACTTGGCCAGCAACATCAAGACAAGCAGTTTGATCATTTCCATCATTGTCCCATTACTTTAAAGCTTAATATATTGCTTTACTTCTATGTATGCATGCTACTTTGTGTTAAATGTCGCTAGCAAGCCTATAGTTGCATAATCTGTAGGAATTGTTTATCCTCTACTACCATGAGCCTAGGTTATTTGCTGTGGTGGGAGCTCGTTGGATGAGCTCTTATCACTTAGTAGTTTCGATTTAAATTGCTTAGACATGCTTAGTTTTCGGTAGTTATGGGCGATCATCGACTTAGTCGATGGTCTTGATCACTCAAAACTGATTATTACTCCTATATGTCCAAAGACTTGTGCTTTGATTAATTTGTAAAATCAAAACTGAAAATAAAAGATTGATTTAGACTTGGGCATATTGGATGGATGGTGCGGTTTTTGGAATGTGGTGGTATGCAGGGTCCCTAAGGACCGAGTACTTGGGTCACTAAGCCAAGCAATTTTGCGTGCTAACCACACGAGGGCATATGGAACCCTCTTGACTAAGTACTTTGGGCGGTGTTAATTGGGGTCGCTCGGTTGGTGTGTTCTTAAAGATAAAATGTGTGTGTGATGTGGGAGGAGCATTAGCTTCCGGTAGGTTGTGTGATGTCTCCTTCTCCCGTGGGTTGTGCAACTCGAATTAGCATTGTCCATTGGAAATGTCTCAGAGGACTTAGCCGTGTAAGCATACCAAAGGTAGTGTGCCTAAAGGAAAGGCGGTCTCGACGTGTGGGTACATTGGTACACCCTATGAGGATAAAACTATTCAATAGCCTCGCCCTAGGTTATGGACATGCTTGGTAAGGTCGTTCTAGACTAGACTACAACCTTTAATTAAAACTTGACATGGTTGGTATGAACGGAGAGTTCATGCTATTGTTGTGGTGACTTGGGTTAGTCACTTCTAGGTTGTTCTTGTTGTTGTTACTATGTTATTATCTCGTTGTTATTTCAACAATTAAAATGCTTTGCCAAATTGCCTTCAATCTATTATGTTATTGCAAATGAAACTTGCTTTATGCTAAAATGAGTCCAAAACCTCATCCACTTAAATAAAGCTTGCATGTAGCTATTTATAGTTCTGTTATCTCACACGTAAGTCTTGCGGAGTACTTTATGTACTCATCTGCCCGTGGTTGTGGCATTTTGTGGCTTTTGTTGCAGAGGAAGAAGGAGAGCTCCAAGAGCCTCTCTTTTGTGCTACGTGTTGCGGCTTCTTGACGACTAGCTTGGCGGTCGGTCGATGCCTAGGGGTTAAGGCGACCGATTGGCTTTGTGTTATAGCCATCTTTATGGCACTTTTGCTTCCGCTGTTATCTTAGTGTTTGTTGTTATTTTGGCCAAAAGGCCCTCTTTTGTATTAACCTATTCCTTATTAATATTAACTTCTGGTTTGTTGCTTATGTAATTGTGTGTTGTATGGAATTGATGCATTCTTTTGTTGTGAGGTATGTATACTGCATTCTGGGGAGTATACATCTCTCGAGACTGGGTTTATTTGGTTGATAATACTAGGGTCAATTGGATGACTAAGTATTATGAGCTTAATAAATCCGGGTGCTCACAAAAACATTGTGGGTGGGATGAAAAATTGTCAGGCTAATGTTGACGAATCTAGACCTACCATTATGAGTTAATGAAGTATTTTGGTGATTAATGACAAATCTATATGCGAGACTAGCACTTTTATTGATATACCTATTATGTAGTCTTATTTGGACGAAAAGGTGAAAATCATGGAGGTATGCACTCGACATCATATTCTTATATATTGTTGCATTCCTCGGATCCAAAATATAGTTTGAACTCCACTAAAAGTTTAACTTGAATATGTGCATGTATTTTTATTACACATTCGTGTATGCACACACTTAGAGGGAGTTCACTCTATGTTTTGGGGTTTCATTAGTATTTATCGATATTCTCTTTATCCACACATATTAAGAATCTCTACTTTGAAACATATCCCTTGAGTATATATAACTTGTGTAGTTCATATATATACTCGTATTGATCTATATTCAATTATCTGCAAATTGAGGTGGTTATCATCAATTATCAAAGAGCGAAAGATTGAAGTATCTTGACCACCATTATGAGTTAATGGTATGTCATGGTAATTAATAACAATCACATTATGGAACTAACATTTTCCATAAGTTGGATGAATAGGTTATGTTCCATGAAGTTGGAGAATTAGATGGCATCATGAGTTGATAGTCATCAAGTCAAGGTTCAAGTGAAAGAGTGCATCATGTGTTGATACACATCAAGATCCCGAAGAGAAGATGATCATGAGTTGATTATAAAAATCAAGAAAAGATCCTTCATGTGTTGATGGAGGTCAAGTGAAGGATGTATCATGGGTTGATGCATATCAAGATAATGATCCGGACATGAAGTAAAGATGTGTGTCATCAAGCTTCAAGAGGATGCTCAAGGCAAAGGTATGACTAGCTAGGGCTAAGGATGTGTTCATAGTCTTTTACCGGTCTTAGTATTTGGTTAGAAGACCGGATTGCTAGTATAGGTTTGCCGTACTATTAAGAGGTGTCTTGTCTAGTAGTTTGAGTCTCATCATGAGTTGATTGCTCAATCCCGCTTGCTCTAGCTCTCCATGGCATGATGCTATTGTTTGCGAATGTGTTTTGCAAATAGTTGAAGCTCGTGCATTAACTCTTTGTAGCATGAGACTATAATTTGCAAATGTGTTTTACAAATTGTTGAAGTCCATGCAACTACTCCTCATGGCATGTTGCCGATATTTGCGAATGTATTTTGCAAATAGTCGAGGCTCATGTATAATCCTTGTAGTATGTGACTATACTTTGCAAATGGTTGAAGTCCATGTACCTAATCCTTGTGGCATGATACTTAAGTTTGCAAATTGTTGAAGTTCATGCATCATTCCTTAGCATGGTCTAAGATTGCTCGTTGCTCTTTTCTTGGACTTAGACTATGTGTTAGCTCTTTGGAGTTGTGCTTCTTGATTTGATCAAATGTGTTTGAGATCAATCAAATAGATGGGTTGTGTAGCCCTCTGAATAAGCTTTTCATAGAGCCTAAGATCACTCAATTCCGACATCGGAGTCAAAAGTTATGACCATTTTTTCGAGTGTCGCCTGTGTTGAAATCTAGGGCCAGACTGACCACCGTTATAAGGCCGGTCAACCTTTTTCAGAGGGCATGTTTTTTGGTTTTCTTCCACCCGGAAGGCCCGGACTGACCGGGGGTCCGGTCAGATCAAACCTTGTAAGGGCGGACTGACCGAGAATTGTATGTAACGACTATTTTTATAGCCGTTGCCTCAGAGTCTTGACTAACTGCCCTATGCCTCTGGTGGCCGACCGGTTTCCCGATTTTCAGATTCTCCTCCAAATGGCTAGTTTTTGTGTGTGGGCTATAAATACCCACCTTGGCCGGGGGGGGGGCAAGTCTGGCATCCTATTTCATTCTCTAGAGATAGTGTGAGCTTCTCCTCTCAGTTGTGCGTGTGTTGTACCTTGTGAGTAAAGGGAGAGGTTCTAGTTACATGTATTGTAACCAGAATTGGATTGAGCGTCCAATTATGCATGTGTTGCACTTGGTGAGAGTCAAGCAAGGGGCTTGGCTTATTACTCTTGGTGTTTGCCAACACCTAGACTGCGTGGAGACGTCGTGGTCGAGTGATCTTCTCAAGAAGCTTGTGAGAAGGCCCGACGTGTTGTGAGTGGTTTTTGTGCTCGCCATCTCCGAAGCGGAGGAAGAGCAACCCTGAGTGGATCGAGGTGTTGGTTCAAGTTGTGAGCCGGTTCAATTTGGTTGGATTTACCTTGGAGGCGTTGGTTCAATTTGTGGAGCCAGTTCAACATGGTTGGGCTTACCTCAACGTGGATCAGGGGAGATCGGCAAGTCTCCGAACACCACGGTAAAACATCCGTGTGTCGTTGTGGTTTTCCTTCTTCTGCTTTACTCTATTGTAATTTAAATTCGTAGAATTAAATTGATTACTTATCATACTAGGATTGCAATCCTTGTCTTAGACTAAGGTTGTTGGTGCACTTAAGGGAAACTAGAATCGTTAGGTTTTAATTGTGCAAAACCGAATTGACTTTCGCTTCCGCATTAGAAATAAGTTTTAGCCTTTGAGAATTTTAGAAACGACTATTCACCCCCCCTAGTCGGCCTCCTCGATCTTACAAGTGGTATCAGGGCTTGGTCTTTCATTTATTAGACTTAACCGTCTAGAGAGTAAAGGATGGTCACTAGTGATATAGTGCACCTCGGTGAAACACCTTTATTTGATGGCACAAATTATGATAGTTGAAAAATCCGCATATTATGTTATTTTAAGGCTATGAGCCCTAAAATTTGGCGAATTGTAGATGTGGGCTTTTCTCCTCCAAAGGATCCTGTTGCTCCGGCTATTGAGGAAGAGAAATGCTCATGTCTTGACGCTCAAGAAACTAACGCTTTATTTAGTGCTTTAAGTATAGAGGTGTTTGATACCGTATGCAATCTTAAGAGCACTCATGAGATGTGGACACAACTTCAAGATAAACTAACGCTTTATTTAGTGCTTTAAGTATAGAGGTGTTTGATACCGTATGCAATCTTAAGAGCACTCATGAGATGTGGACACAACTTCAAGATAATTATGAAAGGTCCACCTCAACCAAGGATGATTGCATAGAAGAGTGGATGTTAGGAGAAGAATGCTCAATCTCTAGCCCCCCACTACGATGAGATCACAACCCCATCCATATCAACTCATTGCTTTATGGCGAAAGGTAATGATATGGTAAATAATGATGATGAACTTACATATGATGAGTTGATGGACATGCTAGAGGATTTGAATGAATACCTTGGCAAGGAGAAGTCAAAATTCAAAGTCTTGAAAAAAGAATTTCTTTCTCTCAAGGATTCTTATGAGGAGCTAAAAGAAGCTCATGAGACTCTCCTTCTCAAGGATCTCATCAAGTCCAAGGTGGATATAGGCATTACATGTGATTTACTAGATGATATGTCATGTATAACTCCTAGACCTTTCATTTCATCTAAGGTTAGCATATCCACCTCTTGTGATGATTTGCTTGATATGGCTTGTTGCTAAAAAATAGACGTTTCTATTTCCTCTATGTCTTGTGATACTAACCTTATAGAGGAAAATGAAGAGCTTAAGGCCCAAGTCAAGAAATTGACTAATGACTTAGAAAGAAGCTTCAAAGGGAAGGCTACCCTCGATGATATATTGAGCAAGTAAAGAAGCTTGGAAGACAAGAGTAGAATTGGCTTTACCCCCAAGAAGAAAGAGAATAGCAAGACAAGGCACAATGCAAGACACATAAAGAATATCAAGTGCTTTGATTGCTATGAGAAAGGTCACCTTGCCTCAGTGTGCCCAAACAAGATAAATAACAAGCAAATATCATCAAAGAAGAGGCAAGCCGGCAATAAGCAAGACAAAAAGACAAAGGATGGAAGAAAATATCAAACTTGCTACAATTGTCAGGAAAAGGGACATTTTAGTAAGGATTGTCCCAAAAATATCACCCCTAAGCCTATTATCTATAATGATCATTATTTGCTTAGGAAGGCTAGAGATGGTAGGGTGATTGCTAGAATTGTTAGCTCACATAAAACTATTACTAGGGCTATTTGGTTGCCCAAATATCTTGTGACTAATATTCAAGGACCCAACCGAGTTTAGGTACCTTGCTTAAATGATAAATAGGTACATGAAGAGGTATTGGAGGCTTGGCTTATTCATGAAGAGGTGGATTTCACCATGTGCAAAATTGAAGCCAGACTTAAGGATGATCATTTCATATCAAGAACCAATGCCATCTTGGTAACAAGTATTTACATTGAAATATCTAGCACCTTTACCTTGTGTAGGTTGCATTCCATGAAAATCTTTTCAAAAGGGTGTTCTTGCTTTTGTCCAAAAATTGCATTAATTGAAATCTTGAGCATATGGCAGTGACACATTAAGGGGGAGCGCTAAATCATAATCATGTATATCACATCTCTAAGTGTGCCCAAATTGATTAAGTGCTAGTATTGTTTTTCAAAATTGAGCCTTTTAGCCAAAAGTCAAAAATTTTATAACTATTAGTAATCCTTTGAAAAACTAGTTGCAAAATGTATACAAATACTTTCCAAAGGTTTCCCAAATATTTTGGCTCAAGAAAAACCAATTTCAAGTGAAAATGAGTTTCTAGCCAAAATTCTAGATCATAGTATCTTGTTTCGGACATAAACTAGATTTTTGTGTAAAATCTATTCTAAAAGAAATTTGAAAAACATCCCAAAAGGAAAATCCTAGAGTTGGCTATTCTAAACCTTTTTGGTATTCAAAATATTTTCAAAATTCCAACCTAGCAAAAGTTATTTGATTTCGAAACCCGTCCAAAATCCTATCTTGACCTAAGTAGTCACTTTCTAGTACTTAAGTGGGTTTTCCCTTCGAGCCAAATTTATTCACATGAATAGATCCATAATGGTATTAATGACTTATACATGAAAGTGGATGCTTTAAATTCAATCATATGCTCTTTTGGTACTTTTGAAGAAGTTTCACTAAAAATAAGTTTCTTTTGCGAAAACGAAAGCTTAATTTATGAAAACTATTTGAGAATTGGATTTTTAAGGGCTATATAAGTTGGAAATGCTCCAAATATGTTTATTTGGTTGATTGTGTGAAAGTTTGGAGCAAAATACAATATTTCCATCTTTTCTCCAAAATCAGAACTGAAATCTGCTGACATATTTAGTCTCAGCCGGTCTGACCAGCTATCCCCAGCGGTTTGACCGCTAGCCCTCCGGTCTAACCACCCCTTAAATGCCGGTTTGATTGGTAGTTGTTGTCAGCAACAGGAAATGGCCTATTTGTTGATATCTATTTCTTTCGGTCACCTTGATTGCTTCCTTTGGTCAAGATGTTTATTTCTATCCTTGCAAGCTACCCTCTACTGTTTTTCCTTGACTACAAATGCAATTTTGTCATTCAAGTGATATTCTTTCAAATGGTAGCTTCTCTTGATCATCTTGACCTCGACATGAAATTATTCTTTACACGTGATATCATCTTATTCCTTCAAAGTGATATCTAATTTCATTTCTTGCCGATCATACTTCCCTTAACCAAGCTCAAGTACTCTCTGTGTACGAGTGGATTCTATCTTTCCCTCTCCTCTTTGGATGCTTTCTTTGAGAATCTTTGCGAGAGAAGTTTAAGCACTTTGCAAATTCAAGTCTTTGTCGACACGTGATATCTACAAGTGATGTTTAAGGACTATCTTTCAAGTGTGATCCATATACAGATATTTTTTTGTGCTTAATGTCAAAGGGAGAGAATTTGGTTACAAATAATGGTCAAGAAAAGAGGTAGAATGTGAGAGCCCTGGGGATTTAACTTGTAATGCTTAACCATCCCAACGGTCCTAACATCACAAGAGAAATTCCTGGCCCTCGGTGTATTATGTACCTCCTAGGAGTGGTACACATACATTTTCACAAATACTATCAAGCCATACACAAGATATTACAATACTAAAAGTACACAGCGAAAAACAGTAAATAAACTGAAATAAACCATAAATTAACTAGCGATGGAGTCCCAATGACTTGCCATAACCTGTAGGGCATCTGACTAGGGTTCAAACCTTAGCAATCGACATTCCTGCGCAAACTTTCTTACCCGATTTGATCTCAACACCTAATGTCCAGATTAGTAAACAAAAACAAACAGTGAGTACACGAATATACTCCGCAAGACTTTACCAAGCCTATACATAGCTACATGTAAGCTCTACTCAATGGACAAGGCTATAAAGTTTATTTTAAGCGTAAAGCAATATTTCAATTTGAATACCATACAATAGATTTAAATAGCAAGTGAGCAAACATTTTCAATACTTGAAATAACAACGAATAAATAACATTAGACAATAACTAAACATCAACAGGTGGCTACCCCTACAGCACACCAACATAGCGTGAGAACCAATCTCAATACCACCCGGTCAAGTTTTAATTTTAAAATTTCAAATTGTTGAGTCTAACTCTCGAAAGACCTCCCCAAGCGTGTCCGTAACCCAGGACACGGCTATTCGAATAGTTTAAACCCTGCAGGGGTGTACAAATTTACCCACATGTCAAACTGCTACTTTTGCCACGCAATGAAGCACACTTCCGAAGGTATGCCGGTAAAGCTAAGTCCTACGAGACGTTTTCCAATGTTATGTATTAACTACGAGTCACCCATATAGATAGAAACCCATACATTGTGTCGAAGTCATTGTAAAGCCTCAGTCAACTACTCCTCGGGGTAAAGCCTCGGACAACTACGATGCCCCTCGGTGTGGAGAACCTAGACAGGAACCCACTCTCATACACCCAACACAACAACACATCTTTTGTTTTAAAACACAACACACACAACCACCGCCTGCGACTCAGAGCTAACACACGCCAAAGTACTAAGTCAAGAGGGGTTCCCAATACCCTCATGTGGTTGCACACAATAATGCTTGGATCAATGTAACAAGATGTTCGGTCCTTGTTGACTTAGGCATATAACCACACACCTAATAATCACACCATCATCCATATGCCCAAGTCCAGATCGTTTTATTTTTATTTTTGCCAAATATAATAGCACAGGGTGCTGGATATAACATAATAAAAATGATTTTATATGATCAAGTTCATCGACAAGTCGGCAACCGCTCAATCTACCGGAAACTAAGCATTGTTAAGCATGACATCAAATAAACATAAATATACCATATAACATCCACCGGGCTCTAATTCACCAATGGGATTATTAACTTAGGCTAGTGGCAGGAGATGGACAATTTTAGGGAATTCGTGCAACAGGATTAACTACCTCTAATCGCAAACATAACTTGACAAATAAAGCATGCATACATACAGTTGCAAAACAAGATAATAATTTTTGAATGTAATAGGATCAACATGCATCAATGGAATGGGTGGGTGCTTGCCTTTGTCTACTGGAACTCTGGACATTCTCACGAACTTCTCAATTGCACTCCGAATCATCGTCATCTAATGGTAAGAACTGTCAAATCAAAAGCATTGAATAAACACCAGAATTCCAAAAAGTCTTCCAAAATTATGAAATTAAAACAGAATGGAGAGAATGATTTTAGATGAAAGAATTACTTTAATTGGAGTTGATTTGAATTAGTTATGAACTTTTGAAATTGTGACTAGAGCATAAGGTCTTCTGTTGTTTACTAACCACTAATTTAATTCTTGACTCATGAATCATTTTTACTCTTATAGATTAGATGCTAATGGCTAATTACTGATCTTGATGAGGTTTACAATTCTATTTTTATGTTCATATTACTGTTAAGGACTACTAAGTATTATCAAACATACTTAAGTACTAGACTCAGCTAACCCCAAGTGGTTTGAAAATTTGAAATCTTCATTAGGTATTAACCTTACTGACTGTTCTATCCAAATGCAAAACTAATTTTTTTTCTTCTGTTCACTCATCCTACAACAACATCTTTCTTAACTGAAAACTACCAACAAAATTCCTACAAAATTCACTTTAAAATTTTACAATCCCCTAGAGTGACCTAAAAGACATATACCAATTTTGTTAGCATAAGACAGTTGGTTATGCAAGAGGGTTTCATAGCCAATTCAATTTTTCTCCTAATCCTCTTCTTTGATCATCAAAGCATAAATAGGAAAAGATTGCTTCTCTGCTGGTTTAACCCTTCTGAAAACTCCCATCCATCCTTGTTTTTCAAATATGAAAGCTCCTGCTAGCTTAAGGGTTCAAAAGCCTAATTGAATCCATAATATTTCTAACTACTTGACTGAGAAAAGCCATAACCTACTGCCAATTTTAATATCTTCTCTCCTCTGTTTAACTATCTAGCAAAAGTACAAATTTCTAAGCTAGAAAGCTACTGACAACTAAATGACCAACAGAAAATAGTAGTAAGAAAGACTTTTAACTACTTGAATTAGTCAAGTTATTATCCTTTTAACAATTCTAACATTTGTCAGATTACTGTTCACATATCCTACAACAGCACAACCATCTAAACTAAAGTACTACTTCATTCAGACTTCAATTATCAGATTAGCTAATTCAAAGGTGTGACCTAGTTGACATTCACAACATTAACTAGCAGAAAAACAAATTGATTGGTCTAGCAAGTGAGTTCACTGACAAAACAACTTTTTCACACAACACCTTCTCTTCTCTGCTCAATATTTCATCCCAAAAGACTATACTACTATCAACTAATCTTCTCACTATTCCAATTATCTAATTGTTAATTATATTTGAGTGGTCAAAAGACATACACAAAATTTGTTAAATTAAGAGAGTTGATTTTGCAAATGGTTCTATTTTCAGTTACAGAGAGGAGCTTCAGAGATGAAGCTACAGGTCAGACAGGGGTGGCTCTACCATGGCTCGTTGCCAGC
Source organism: Phyllostachys edulis (assembly GCA_036346405.1). Taxonomy (NCBI): domain Eukaryota; kingdom Viridiplantae; phylum Streptophyta; class Magnoliopsida; order Poales; family Poaceae; genus Phyllostachys; species Phyllostachys edulis. The sequence goes on from CM070560.1 coordinate 51,563,864, forward strand.
AGTTGAGCGACAGGAAGGTGAAGGAGACCACCAAAATGGGTTGTTGAAGGCTCTAGAAGGTTAGGGGTGGCGACTTTGCTGCTTAGGGTGCACTGTGGCGGTGCGGCCAAGGTGAGCGGCAGCCGACTGTGGAGAAGAAACGGTGCGGCACCGCATGGGTGAGGTTGGGGCCTAAATAGGGGGAGCATGAGTAGCCAAGGGGTGTGGGGAACTCACTCAAGTGGTCAGCGATGGCGGAGGAGCTTCAAGGTGGGCCAATGATGGTGATGATAGTCAGCGTAGCCGGTTCATCGTGGAGGCGGCACTATAGAAGAAAAGAGCCCAAGCGAGTGTTCGGAGAGGGTACAGGGGAACTAGAGGGTTCTCAGGGAGGGAGGAATTGGCCGGAGGATCGCCGGAGGAGACGAGGTAGGGGTGGCGGCAGTGGAGACCGGAACCGGAGAAGAACTCAATTTCTCGGCTCCACAGTGACGAATTCTTAAAATCGGCGGAGGGGTAGTGCTTTTGGGGGTTGAAGTCGCACTGTGACGCGGTCGTGGATGGTCAAAAATAGCCGGAGCGGTCAGAACGGCAACGGGTGCCCTCGGTAGTGCGGCAATGGCTCTCGGCTTTGGAGCTCGGGTTGATTTGAGGAAGAGAATTGGAGGGGGAGGTAAGGGACTAATGAGAGAGAGGTGATGCGCTCAATGCTCGGCTTAAATGGGGGCGAGAAGGACGGGGTTCCTTGCGAGAACCCGGGCTTCCTCTCTTCTCGGTCGTGGCAACCTTCTCAGGATATCTCGGCGATGACGGTGAAATGAGCACAGCGTTGGTTGCTGGCAGCTATAGATTGGGTGTCTTCGGCGGTGGCTCAACGACGCTGACAAGGGAAAGACGGGGGAGGCCAGGCAGCGTGGCACCCATGTGTGCTTGCTCGGCAAAGAAGAACCGATGCGTGGCTTGGTGCGGTGGAGAAGAAGGCCTGGGCACTGGGGCCCACGAGTTAGTGACAGAGGGAGGTGAGAGCCACACGGAGCCAGTCTGGGTGCAACACAACCGGTCGGAGGAACAGTGAAGTGAGTTGGAACTAGGTTTTCTGGTTTTTTTGTAAAAAGGCTGAGGTGTTTATGTAATTTTTAGACAGAGCAAAATAGCTCCGAAAATTATGAAATTTTTAGGAAAGGCTGAAAATACAGAGAAGACTATTCTTTTTATAGGGTTTTACTTGAAGTAAATTTTCCCCTAAAATTATTTTAAGTGCTTATTCTTGATGTTTAACTTTCAAATCTTTACTTTGACTGATTGTTAAAAAAAATTGATTCTAAGAATTATGAAATTGTGTAGGTGAGTTGAAAAGATGTTCCAGAACCTTGGAAAAATATTTCCAGGCACTGTTCACATGATTTGTTTGTACTTTAGATTTAGGTTCAAATTTGGGACATGCAAATAAAATAGAAACCAAATAACCTCCAAAATTTCCAGAAAACATCCAACAAGCACATCACAGAAACTGGAATCCATCTAAAATATTCCCAACTATGGGTATTACTATATTTCCAAAATAAAAGACAACTTGTAATTCTAAGAATAAGAAAGTATATTTGCAAATTGAATTTTGAGAATTCTTTTGAAAGTACCTCAAGCATTCTAGGAGCATATGAGGTTTTACTTTTTATAAATGGAATTCCAAAATAAACATTCCCACACTTGAAAACTTTTTAATTTGCCCCCAATTCAAATTGGACTTTTGAATTGGAGAAGAAGTATTGGATTACTAGGTTTTACACATTTGCTTTGCAACAAAAGTTTTTAAAAATTCCAAAATTTCACAAATGCTCATTAGATGCTTAACTAATCCAACTTAGGGATCTTGGGTTGTTACATAGAAGTCATCATGAGTTTTGGATGGATATATTTCAAAGAGATGACAAAGGGGGGAGATTTTGGTTGATGGAGAAAGCCTTTGTGTAAAGGGGAGTTTTTATAAAATGAGTTTTACTTAGCAAAAATGAAAAACGTTTTGGGCTTTATTTAAAATGGGTAAACTCTAATATGCGAAAAATAATTTTCAATTTTCCCAAAATAGTTTATGGATCTTGTGAATGCATATTTTTCATTCTCATTTGCTTCATTTGGTATTTTTGGAGTGAAATTGTCAATAATATGTAAGTTTAGCCTTTTTAAAGAGTCTCTTTGGTCAAAAGTCAAAAATCTTGCCTAAAAGGATAAAATTTGTGAAAAATTAGATAAAAGTACTTAAATATATATTTCAAATGTTTTCCAACACTTTTTTAGTAAAAATTCCTAATTTAGAAACCAAATAGCAAATTTGGCCTTAAAAGGGTTTTGTATGATCTTGATTTTGAATTAAATGACATATTTCTATAAATCAAAATCTATTGAATTTTTGAAAAAGCTGTCAATACCAAACTTGTAGGGTTGGTCATTTCAAACACTTCTCTAGTTTAAAGCTTTGACAAAATACCAAACGTTGAAAAGTTATATTGATTTGAAGTTCGCTGAAAAACTAGTGTTAACCTGAAATGACCTATTCTTGCATATAGTGAGTTTAGCTATTTGAGCCAGATTTCTTGGTGTATCTTGGCTTGAAATAGTATTTATAACTCATACAAATCCAAGAAAGTGAAAAACTCCATGAAATTCTAACTGGTTTGCATTTTGAATATTCAATGCAAAATCATTCTCTTTATGTGCCTATAAAGCACATTTTGTCTTATCTTTTAAAAGAAAAATCTTTTTAATGAAATTATTTTTGGTAGTCCAAAGTATATCTGGAAAATTTCAAAGCTTTTGGACATAATTCGAAAAGGTTTTGTTTTTTCTTCACTTTAAGCAAAAATCTTGCAAACAAAGCTCAATTTGGCATATCTTTTGAACGGAGACTCTTTTTTCAAAAATTATTCTTGTAAAAGTTTCTTAGGAGTCCAAAGTTTGTTTATACCAAATTTGAAAGTATTTTGACTTGATTTGAAAAAGTTTAGACTTTTTCTTTCTTTGATCAACATGCTGAAAATTCAAACTTTTGCATGTTTTTAGCTGATTTGTGATTTTTGTATCTCCAAATGGGTTCATAATTTGAGGAAGCCATAGTGATGAAATTTGATCCTCTATAGTTTTTCTATGTTTAAAAATTTTCTCAGATTTATTAGAATCATTTTAACCTTTTTTTTAGCTATGTTTCGAAGCTCAAATGAAATATCAAAATCTGAAACTTTTAGTTTTTTGAAACTTTGTGATTTTCATATCTTAAAAATGGTTGACATTTGGTTGAGCCTACCAAAATAAAAATTGTGTGTATTTGTAAGGACTAGCTCATTGATTTATTTAATATTTTTCAGAGTTTGTTTCAACACATTTTAAGTTTTGGCTATATCTTTTGAGCTCTTTTTGCAAATTGAAAAAGTACTTTGAGGAGATTTCAAAAGTGAGCTTCTTTAAATGTGTTTCAAATGTCATTTTATTTGGTTAACTCAAAATAAGGTTTTATTTCAAGTTGTTTTGCTCTTTTCGGCCATAAAGGGGGGAGTTTGTGACTTTTATGGTTTTCTTCAAAATTCTTGAAACCAAACCCTTAAATAGGTCATATGTATCTATTTCATACTCTTTATGACCAATCCAAGATGAATTCAATTTCCAAGCTCAGTGTTTTACAAAAACTCTATTTTTGGCTCAGATTCGTGTTGGATTTTTTGGTGATCAATGCCAAAAGGGAGAGAATATTTATACGATCAATATATTTCCATTTGAATTCTCTCTTGTGTTTTCACCTTTTCATGCATGTCATTCTCATATGCATAATGCTTGAAGTTTTAAATTGCTTAGTGACATGCATGGATATAGTGAAAGACTTAAATTCTTATCTTGTGTTGATTTATATCCAAATGTTGTTATTGATAAATGATTTGTCATCAATCACCAAAAAGGAGGAGATTGAAGAATCTAGACCTATCATTATGAGTTAATGGAGTATTTTGGTGATTAGTGACAAATCTATATATGAGACTAACACTTTTATTGATATACATATTGTGTAGTCTTATTTAGATGAAAATATAAAAATCATGGAAGTATGCACTCGACATCGTATTCTTATATATTGTTGCATTCCTTGGATCCAAAATATAGGTTGAACTCCACTAAAAGTTTAACTTGCATATGTGCATATGTTTTTATTACACATTCGTGTATGCACACACTTCAGGGGAGTTCACTCTATGTTTTGGGGTTCATTAGTATTGATCCGTATTCTCTTTATCCACACATATTAAGGATCTCTACTTTGAAACATGTCCCTTGAGTATATATACTTGTGTAGTTCATATATACTCATATTGATCTATATTCAATTATCTGCAAATTGAGGTGGTTATCATCAATTATCAAAGAGGGAAATATTGAAGTATCTTGACCCACCATTATAAGTTAATGGTATGTTATGGTAATTAATGACAATCACATTATAGAACTAACATTTTCCATGAGTTGGATGAATAGATTATGTTCCATGAAGTTGGAGATTTTGGATAGCATCATGTGTTGATGGAGGTCAAGTAAAGGATGTATCATGGGTTGATGCATATCAAGACAGTGATGCAGACTTGAAGTAAAGATGTGTGTTATCAAGCTTCAAGAGGATGCTCAAGGCAAATGTATGACTAGCTAGGGCTAAGGATGTGTTCCTAGTCTTTTATCAGTCTTGGTGTTTGGTTGGAAGCCGGATTGCTATTATAGGTTTGCCATACTATTAAGAGGGGTCTTGTCTAGTAGCTTGAGTCTAATCATGTGTTGATTGCTCAATCCCGCTTGCTCTAGCTCTCCATGGCATGATGCTATTGTTTGCGAATGTGTTTTGTAAATAGTTGAAGCTCATGCATTAACTCTTTGTAGCATGAGTCTATAATTTGTAAATGTGTTTTACAAATTGTTGAAGTCCATGCAACTACTCCTTGTGGCATGTTGCCAATATTTGCGAATGTGTTTTGCAAATAGTCGAGGCTCATGTATAATCCTTGTAGTATGTGACTATACTTTGCAAATGGTTGAAGTCCATGTACCTACTCCTTGTGGTATGATACTTAAGTTTGCAAATGTGTTTCGCAAATTGTTGAAGTTCATGCATCATTCCTTGGCATGGTCTAAGATTGCTCATTGTTCTTTTCTTGGACTTAGACTATGTGTTAGCTTTTTGGAGTTGTGCTTCTTGATTTGATCAAATGTGTTTGAGATCAACCAAACAGATGGATTGTGTAGTCCTCTGAATAAACTTTCCGTAGAGCCCAAGATCACTCAATTTCGACATCAGAGTCAAAAGTTATGATCATTTTTCCGAGTGTCGCCTGTACTAAAATCCAGGGCTGGACTGACCGCAGTTGAAAGCCCGGACTGACCGCAAGTGCGAACTGACTGCCCTTATAAGGCCGGTCAACCTTTTTTCGAGGGCATGTTTTTTGGTTTTCTTCCACCCAGAAGGCCTAGACTGACCAGGAGTCCGATCAGACCGGACCCTGTGAGGGCGGACTGACCGGAAATTGTATGTAACAACTATTTTTATAGCTGTTGCGCTGTAGCCCAGACTGACCGGCCCTATGCCTGCGGACTGACTGGGTTTCCTTGATTTTCGGCAGATTCTCCTCCAAACGGCTATTTTTTGTGTGTGGGCCATAAATACCCACCTTGGCTGGTTGGGGGGCAACTCTTGGTATCCTATTTCATTCTCTAGAGATAGTCTAAGCTTCTCATCTCAATTGTGCATGTGTTGCACCTTATGAGTAAAGGGAGAGGTTCTAGTTGTATGTGTTGCAACTAGAATTGGATTGAGCATCCAATTGTGCATTTGTTGCACTTGGTGAGAGTCAAGTAAGGGGCTTGGCTTATTCGTCGTGGTCTAGTGATCTTCTCAAGAAGCTTGTGAGAAGGCCCAGCGTGTTGTGAGTGGTTTTGTGCTCGCCATCTCCAAAGTGGAGGAAGAGCAACCTCGAGTGGATCAATGTGTTTGGTTCAAGTTGTGAGCCAGTCCAATTTAGTTGGACTTACCTCGGAGGTGTTGGCTCAATTTGTGGAGTCAGTCCAACGTGGTTGGGCTTACCTCAACGTGGATTAGGGGAGACCGGTAAGTCTCCGAACATCACGGTAAAACATCCTTGTGTCATTGTGGTTTGCCTTCTTTTGCTTTACTCTATTGCAATTTACATTCCTAGAATTAAATTTATTAATTGTCATACTAGGATTGCAATCCTTGTCTTAGACTAAGGTTGTTGGTGCACTTAAGGGAAACTAGAATCGTTAGGTTTTAATTTTGCAAAACCGAATTGACTTTCGCTTCCGTATTAGAAATCGGTTTTAGCCTTTGAGAATTTTAGAAACGACTATTCACCCCCGCTAGTCGGCCTCCTTGATCTTACAGATGTAACCCTGAATTTTGGCTTTCCCTAGGTGGAAGTACCCCAATGATGTTAATAGGTGGATGTAACCACCATGAAAAATAAGCATAAGGTAGAGGTAACATTTGCCGTTATTAATATTGCACAATTATTCTCTTTAAGAAATTGTGATTTAGTTAAAATGCTAAGTGGTAGGACTTTATAACTATTGTAATTAAAAATGTTGCTTTGAGCAAATAAAAGAACCCGAGCCATCCTTGTTAAACTTTGCATGTACATTATTGCATCTTGTGTGTTGGCTCGAGAGCACGGAAGTTGTGTTCATCCTCGCTCTTTCCCCTAAACCCTCAGAACCCGAGGATCATGGAGATTACGCCTACCACGTGGATCCAGATGTCAATGGGCAAGACAATGATGAAAAGTAGTTTAGTTCCTTAGTTTGGTTCTCGCCTCAGTCTAGCTGGCTCCGCCGCTGCTTGTGTACAACCTATATTATCTGAGTCCTTGATTAATATTGGTTGTACACGAGCTACCCTAGTCGCTTTCCTGTGGAGAGATGTGCTCTACGCCTTTTTGTTTCCACTACCATTTTTGTAATTTATGTAATATACTCGTTTGACCTAGTCGGCCCAATTGTAAACTCGACCCGATGCGGTCTAATTGAACTCTGATGTTTGTAATTGTAGCGTCCGTTTTCGGACGGCGCATAGTGTTTTCCCTTCTGGTTTTCGTTCTTCGCCGTCATTCAAATTACCAAACTAATTTCGAAAACTTCCTTTCTTTTCTCTCCGGTGTGTGTTTCAAATGTAATGTCCTTAACACTTGAAATTCAAATTCTGGGTTAGAGTTTCCCCTCTCCTTTGACTTCCCGGGCCTTTCTCTAGTTGGGCCTCCTTCTTTCGGGCTCAGCCCATTCTCCCTCTAGGCCAAGCCCACTTTGCCTCCGGTCCACCTGGCCCATTCTTTCCCTCCGGCCCAGCCTTTGCCCCGGCCTCTTTTCTCCCCCTTGACTCTCTTTGCTTTGAGCAGCCTTGACCCACGTCGTTTCCCCTTGGTCGCTTCCTCCTGCGCCAGCCGGCGCCTCCTCTCTCTCTCTGTGGACAGCGCCAAGCCGCTACTAGCACGCCACCTTCTCCTGCGCCTCACACGCCACCGCCTGCGCCAGCCCGCTTGCTCCCTCTACGCCACTAGCTCCCGCCTGTTCTCTGCGTAGCCTCGAGTTGCCACCAACTCCCTTGGCCGCGACGACTCTGGAGCCTCCTCCTCGCCCTGTCTTCTCTGTCATGCGCCACCATGGCATCACGCTCATCCTCGCTGCGCCAGTCCGCCCGGTCAAAGCACCGCACCCTCGTCAGCATCCCCCAAAGTTTTGCTCCCCTCGCTTTGTCTTGTCGGCCGCGCATGCCATCACCGTCCTCGCTCCTCGACCGAGCCGCGCGCTGCGCAATGCACGCGTGCGCCTGCGTCAGCATGGACGCTCAAGTCGCCACTCTTCACTGCGCCTCACCTGCCTCCTTGCCCTGTCCCCTCCGCGTGCAGGCGGCCCATGCTACGCCGCATTGGGACTCTGCACGACTCCAAAGAGCTCTCTCTCGTTGGCCTCGCTTGCTCGCGTGGCCTATAAAGCCTCCCTCAGCACCCCCTTGGACTCCCCACATCACTCTCGAGCTTCGGTATGTCCACCAAGCAAAAGCCGCCCCTATTTCGTTTTCGGCCGCCGCCACCTCCACCACCGTCTCACCGCTCCGGCCATCTTCCGGCGCCGCCGACCCCGTCACCGTGAGCCCCCGACCACCAGGAGTCTTTCCCCTCAAACTCCCTTGAGGATTAGCCACCGTCTCCGCCGTATTTGAGCTTCTTCCCCGCCTCCGGCCACCGCCTTCATCACCATGCGCCGCCGCCTACAGACCTCCTCCGGCCTCCCCGTCAAGCCCGTTGGCTTCGCCTCGTCGAGAGCTACCCGGTGCTCACCCTCCCCAGCTCAAGCCGCCACCGGACCGCCCCCTCCACCATCACCGAGCCGCCGCCGTCGCTTAACACCACCCGCCGCCGGCGACGTCCATCCTTCCGGCGCCGCCACCCCGTCACCAGCACCACCTCCTCGCCAGCTTCCTGTTCCCGTGCTCAAGTTGCTTCGCCGCGCCTTAGGCCGCCGGCGACGACCCTGTGCCGCATGCGCCACGCGCGCTTGCGAGCGCCGTGTGTGGCCTGTTCGGACCGGCCCTGTTCCCTCGTCATTAGCCTTAATGATGGTGCTTAAAACCCTAATTAATGATTAGCGGTTTATTTGTGTCCTAAACCCACCCACTCTTACCGACCCATGGGCCCCGCGCGATAACCGCTCCGACCCTCCGTTGCTCTCGCCCGATGGGCTCCATCACAAGATCTTGTCGTGAGCCGCCCGCCCTCTGGCTTGCGTGAACTGGTCCACACTCTTTGTGCATGGATTTTCTCTCTCTCTCTCTCTCTCTCTCTCTCTCTCAATTCATTTAATCTTTGTTAATTCCGTTCTCCTCCGTTATAACTCCAAAAATTATGAAATAAATTTCTAAAAATTTGTTAAATCAAGATCTTTCTAATGGCATAGGACTTGATTAATTTGAAGTTTATTTGTGTATTCTTGTGTATTTATTTGCTCTCTTTGCCATTGTGCCTTTTTCTGGTATTTTCGCCCGTTTAGGATTTGAAGACGCCGGAGATCCTCAAGTTGATCAAGACCAAGAGTATCAAGATCCCCTTGCCTTTAACCAAGGCGAGTCAATACTTTGACCATATTGATCCTACATTTTATGCAAATTATATTCATTTAAATTAGCAAAATTGCATGCTTTAATTCTTTAATCAAATGTATGTTAAAGCTTAAGGTAGTTAAACACCCACTTGTTGGTTAATTAATTAATATGCCATCCTTGACAATTTGAATCCCTTAATCCTTGTCACCCTAGTAACTATATGGTAATACTAGTTATTGGTTGTACTTAAGCGATATGCTAGTCTTGCTTAAGTACCGGGACATTAAATGTCCCAATGATCATTCTTCAAACATAAAATGATTTGGGCAGTCATTGGTGGTCTATTGACTGAAAGGAATGATTTAAATTGGTTTTACTCCTCAAAACCCTAATAATTGCTAGTACCACATCTGGGCGGATGGAAAGGTGATGGGTGCTCGGGGAGCACGAGAGTGGTTGGATTGTGGAAAGAATCGCCCGGATGGATTAAGGACTTAATCTTGTCACAACCTCCCGTGTTAAAATAAGTACAACCATAAGTCTGCAAAGTGCAACTTGGCTTTATTGAACCCTGAAATTCATCTCATTGGTGGGGGTCGAGGATGTACAAGTGGCGGAGGTACTCCAGCTTGAAAGGGACACCGATGTAAGGTGAAGTTGCCAGCTGCGCTAGTCGTTGTGGTGAACATCCCGTACAACATATGGACGTAACCCCATATGGGTGAAATGACAGAAGGGGTGAGATATCTAGAAAGGTTACTGTGACTGTCACCCAACTACATGACTACGGAATCATGTGGGGTAACGGGTACGGCTATCTCTTGTGGGTAAAGTGTACAACCTCTGCAGAGTCTAAACTGTTTAAACAGCCGTGCCTACGGTCAAAGGCGGATATGGGAATCATAACTTGAGTTAGTTCTATTTCAAAACTTTGTGGGTGGTATTAAAAATGTGGAAGGGCTCACCTAGCCCTGTGTTGGATTTTACCTGAGTCGTCGAGCTCAGTGGTTGTGGTAATTGGAGGTAGCTCCAATTGAAAAGATGCATGGTGTAGTGTTTCCGATGGATGGAACCTCTACTGGTAATAATTATTGCACATTATTCTCTTTAATAAAATGCAATTTGTTAAAATGCTAAGTGATAGGATTTGTAATTATGATTAATTGAAAAGATTGCTTTAGCAAATAAAAGATCCGAGCCATCCTATATAATTGCATTGTGTGTTGGCTCGCGAGCATGGTAGTTGTGTTCATTCTCGCTCCTCTCCCCAAACCCCTTAGACAATGAAGACGAAGGAGACTACGCTTTCTACGAAGACCCAGAAGATGATAGACAAGGAAATGACGAGAAGTAGTATAGTTCTGTAGTTTAGGTCTCGCCCAGTCTAAGTAGACTCGTTGGTACTCGCGTACAACCGATATTATCCAGCTCTTGGTTAATATCTGTCGTACACGGGTCACCCCAGTCTCTTGTCTGTGTGAGATGAGCCCTACCTCCCCTTTTGTTTCCACTGTAGATATCGTTATCTTTATGTAATGTAATCAAGTTGGCCTTGTGTGGCCCTTTTTGTAAAACTCGACCCGATGAGGTCTATATTACTCTGTGTTATAATATATTTGTGTTAGTTCACAACTTGTATGATTGATTCAGCAATGTGCCTGTGAGTGCTATCTACTGATCCAGGGAATAGCACAGTGTTTTCGCAGAGGATTTGGATTCTCGGAATCCGGGTCCGATAGTAATATTATGAATAGTTCGGTCTACGTTATGTATGAATTGATTCAGTGATGTATCCTGTGAACGCTATCTATTGATCCAGAGAGTAGCGCAGTGTTTTCACAGAGAATTCTAGATTATGAAATCCGGGTCCGACATGTTTGTCGCCATTGGGTTGTATAGATGAAAGGGAATTGCCGTTGTTTTAGGCGTGGGTGATGTATCAGAAATTTGGGAGATAATACAGTTATAGTGCCATACAGATGAAACTATACTTGTTGCCATGTTGGAGCCAAGAAAAATTCATTTCCTTATGTGTAACATTAATTTGATCTCTACTAGTATACTTCAGAGTTCAGGCGCGTTTTCATTGGTTTTAGTAGCTGTGCAAGTTTCTGGAATTGCTTGTCAAATTGGGAAGCGTTGGGCTCGATCAGCAAATACTACCTTAGTGCCTTGCTACAAGAATTTGCAAATTTATTACTCATAATAAGACAATTCTTTTAAGCTCATATGCTCATTCATTTGCATTTTGTCAACTTAGCTGGTTCACCTGGAGGATGCCCTCTGTCAATATTATTTGCTTAGCTGTTGCCATTTTTTTTTTTTGGCTTCCATGTCGCACCATGTTTTGGCAATAATGAAGGCTGCAAGTCAATGGTTCAGAACAGTCCCATTGATGCTATAGGCGTTGTAAGATAGAACTCTCTTCATTTATTGCCTTCATCGTCATGATCTCGCCAGTACCCTTTTTCTTGATGGGCTCCTTTTTAGTTTACGAAGCCATCTAAGTCTTGGATTTCGGCCACTTGACCTACCCAGGCCCACTCTCTTCACCAATCGGCTGTTGCATTATGACATGAGTTTCTTTCGCAGGCATGCTTTCAGAGGCAAGGACAGGACAGTGTCGACGTCGCGGCAGTCGCCCGCCGCCTTTTTCTGTCTTCCGGTGGCTGTAGCCTGTAGGCAACGAGGTATCTGCTCTCATTTTTTTTAAAAAGCTTTGTTCTGTTACTTTGCTCTTTGGTTTCCAGAAATAGTTTGTCCTGAAGCTGCAAGGCACTGTTGTCCAACTGAAAGAACACACCAACGATGCTGATTCCAATTTTGTGCAGAGTTTGATTATCAGCTAAAATTTGCAGGTTTTTTTCAGAAATAAAAACACTTCTTTTTTGCAATATTGAGGAAGAAGTATCGATGTAGTCCCATGTTTTGCAAATTTAAATATACCGCAGTTGTTCTATTTACCACTGATCATTAATTCATCAAACTCTGAAGATTCTAAACCAACGTGAATTCGATATACGACTCTTAAAAGTGTGCCGAAATGTAGACAAATTAAAGTTGATTCCTATGCTTAGTATAACCTTCCTTAGTGAGGCCAACCATGAACATCGATCCTACACTTTTCTTCCGACAAGAAAGGGACAGATCTCCATGTGCACCAAACAAATTTAGCAGGAAATGACCTTCTCTCTTGCACCACAGATAGTAGCTGTACTTGTCGAATTTAAAACTAAATTGTCCTTTCCATAAACATATACGAGTATTTTAAAACTAAGGAGACAAAGACAATTGGCCAAGGAATCAAGTTATTTTTGTTGGATGGTAGCAGAATTATGTAGCCATCAGGTAGGAGCTTACAGGAGGTCCTGCCTTTGATGGCCCATGGTTCTTCAAGAGCGTCATTGACAAAGATTTCTCGGCAGATTTGTGCAATGATTAAAAGATGATCTCCTGAATCATATAAGACTAATTTCCTTGTTCGGCCAAAAGACGATTATTTGATGGACGGAGCAGAATGCATGTAAAACATGAATACAAATTTAAAGGCACCTCCTATGGTCCAACCAAGGAGATTGCTCATGAACAGAGTGAGTTTCTGACTGTGGCATGTGAAAAACTTGGCATTTTGATTGCTCATTCATTGAACCGTGGAGATTTGACGTAGTACACTGCATATATACCAAAACACCTTTCTCCCTCTCTATATATTAGTGCACACACCCCTTCTCAGTTCTCACATCAACCCCGAGAAACTTCAGAAGAGTAGTAGCAGAGAGTAGATACTCAAGCCTACTAGTCCATTTAGCTAGATACATAGCTCTCCCTTCCTCTCAAGTTAAAATTCTCACATGGCTGGTTCCAAGGTTCTGTGCAGTTGCATTCTGATCTTCGTCGTCATCTCAAGCCAGGCCGAGGCGAGGCGGCTGACCATGGCGGAGACAAGCAAGGGCAAGGAGCCATGCAACGAGGGCTCCATGAAAGGTGATGGAAGCTTTAGAGCAACGCAAGAAATGGCTTCTGAGACGAGTGCAGGGCAAGACGAAGGCCAAGGCATGCCAATGACGAGCACGGACTCCCGGCCTACGGCTCCTGGGAACAGTCCCGGCATAGGGAACAAAGGGAATATCAACAACTAGTGTATATTTTGGTCTAAGGATCTATAAGCTATCTAGTAGTAGTGTCCCAGTGTGTTGCTCTGTGAGTTGGTACGTACTTGGTACTGCATCTGTCTGTAGTTTTCGTATCATTTGATTTGCTTGGATTACGTTCGTTGTTGTGTTTACATTTTTCAGCTCATTCCGAAGTGTGCACTCTTGTACTGTTTTATATTGATTCAAATAAATAAAGTTGTGAGGGATTGCGACCCCTTATGTCCTCACATATATGCTTATGATGTTGAACTCCGTTATACATCTTGCATCGTTCTACTCCAAGAAAGTTCCTTAGAAGATTGTCTAAACAAAACATTTCAGCAGTTCAAGAGCAAGGATCAAATTAAGGTATTCACAGTCATTCTTTTCCCTATATGTATGGTTAGTACTCCTATGTACTAGGGTTTCCGGCAAAATGAGATGCGGAGATGAAGAGGGAAATAGGGAAGACGAACTACATGACGTTGTATATCTCTGCTTTCTCATTCTCTTTATCATGCAGGAAACATTACTCAATATAACAAGACATACACCAACATATAGTTCATATTGGGTTTAATCTTGACAGAGTTTTATCTGTGTGTACATGTGTTGTGCACGCACTTGCATCTAGTTAGCTTGTGGAGTTAGTGGGTGCATGCATATACGTGTATGCAGTTAGCTTGCAGTTAGTTTGCACATTATCTAGTCGTGGGTGTGTTGGTTTAGTTGGGCTCATGGAGCCGATAGTTCTGGATCATAGCATGAGAATCGCTGGCTTAGCCGGTCCTGTTGCATGTATTTAAGCAGCTGTTTAGTTGAGAAAAAGTAACAGAGGATAGAACAATGTAGTCCTGCTACGGCTCCCATGCGTGTGTATGTGTGCTTATCTCATATGCATGTGTATACATCTCTGTGATAGAGATTGTGCAAGGGAGCTGAGCGATTCAGTTCCAACAATTGGTATCAGAGCCCAGGTATTCCAAATATATCTCAGGCCTCACGGTTGCCGGGGAGCGCACCCGATGTGTGAGGGAGAGATTGTTGGGATAGTCCCACATCGGTTGTGGAAGGAGACAGAGCACGATTTATAAGGGTGAGGGTACACCCACCTATAAGGCTAGTCTTTTGGGGGGAGATGGTCCAAGACCCCTTGGTTGTTGCTCTGTAGTTGGGCTTTCGGGTTAACGGCCCAACGACCTGGGGTCGGGACGCTGGTTTGGCGGGCCCGGTATCAGACACTGGATTAGTGGTCTGATGGCGCTGTGCTAACAATTGGTATCAGAGCATGGTTCAATCCTGAGGAGATGTCCAAGGTGATACTGCCCACGACTTGGCGACGACGATGGTCCATACGAGATGGAGGCGTGGCGTCCGGTGCTATGTCGAGGCGGCAACACCAGCGACATGGCGATGTCGAGGCTTGCGGCGAAGGCGGCTGCGGCGTCAAGGTGCTGCCTTGATGCGGTGGAGACCATGAGCGGTGGTGGGAGGCGCGTTCGTGGAGGTGGCCTTGCGAGGTCGCTATGAGAAGACGATCGGTGTGATGCCAATGGTGTTTGTGCAAGGCCATGAGGAGATGGCTATCGCAAAAAGCCACGTTGGAGGCCACGAACGCTGTGTGAGGCCGTGTTCGTGGAAGCGGCGGTGATGGCGTCGCGGTCGGCGCGTGGAAGCGGCGCGAACACGACGGCGGTCTGAAACCGTTGTGAGGATTCGGCGTGAAGCGAAAGCGGTGGTGTGAAGCCATCGTCGCTAGAGGAGTCGGTGTGAAACCGGCGGTAGCGGTGTGATGCCGCTGCGAGGAGAAGCTGGTGGCGTGAGGCCACAATGGTGTCTCGCTCACGCTTGAAGTTGTGTCTGGCGGCGGCGTGTGGTGCGTCAGCGAGCGTACATGAAAGGAGGTGTGAGGCCACGGAGAAGTCGATGTGAGGCCGACAATAATAGCGGTGCGATGCATTTGGGAGAAAGCATTGCAGCGTAGTAAGGGGTTGTGGGCGATCCTAGCGGTGAGTTGACATGTCAAGATTAGGGGAAAATATTGGGTTTAATCTTGACAGAGTTTTATCTGTGTGTACATGTGTTGTGCACGCACTTGCATCTAGTTAGCTTGTGGAGTTAGTGGGTGCATGCATATACGTGTATGCAGTTAGCTTGCAGTTAGTTTGCACATTATCTAGTCGTGGGTGTGTTGGTTTAGTTGGGCTCATGGAGCCGATAGTTCTGGATCATAGCATGAGAATCGCTGGCTTAGCCGGTCCTGTTGCATGTATTTAAGCAGCTGTTTAGTTGAGAAAAAGTAACAGAGGATAGAACAATGTAGTCCTGCTACGGCTCCCATGCGTGTGTATGTGTGCTTATCTCATATGCATGTGTATACATCTCTGTGATAGAGATTGTGCAAGGGAGCTGAGCGATTCAGTTCCAACAGTTCAGTTGCCAATTTATTTTGCACACTTCGCTTTCAGTTTTTAGTAAGAAAGAAAGTTCAGGAATCAGCACACAACAAAATAAGGAGGGAATATAAGGGTTGGCTGCATGCCCATTTGCAAAGATGCCACGTTGCTTATATTACTCTACATGCATGGTTGTCTTAAGTGCTTCTCTGGAACCAGGAATCTAAAAACATAGGAATAGAAAAAAACATCTGATTGAAATGTCACGGCTTATTGAATCCTACAGGAAACAAAACCACATGAATTGCTTAAAAGAGGTTTGGATGCTTCATAGGAACGATTCGTGAATTTTGAGATTAGATATTACTTGATTAGAGAGAGAGTGGAGAGAGAAAGAGAGAAAAAGCATTGAACGTCTCAAAGGAAAAATAACATGAGGTTTGAGCTCATGTTCATTTTCCTATGGAATTAGAGGTATAAGAATGCATTCCATATGAATTTGACAATTCTATTCCTATATTCCAAACAACCCTCGTTGGACAAAAAAATCCTAAGGATTATAATCCTTCAAAATTCCTATGAAATTACTTGGATCCAAAAGGCCCTAAATTAAAGAAACCATTATACTCGTGTACTACGCAAAACAAGATATCATGGCGCACGCATATTAGACAAATGTACGTACGGCCTCATTGCTGGCTATCATATATGAGAAAGAGTGCATCTGTGTCAACGCTCTTCGAGAACAAAATGAACGGACATGACAGCACCTGTGGTTACTCATGCTTTGGTATTTTGGTGTAGATTAGGTACCACAAAATTCTGGGAATGCTATATGGCTAGGAGTGCATCAGCCCACCAGCATTTAAGTCTTGACTCATCCTTGTGTTCACCGAATTTAGGAGTACACAAACGCGTTTGATGGAAAACGTGAAGCCTTGGGTGTTTCCTAGGGGCGGATCCAGCTAAACTGCCCGGTATGCACGAGCACCAGTTTTTTTTTAATTTATGTATATACCCTTGCAAGCTATATGTTCCAATTGAGTTTAGATTTCGTTGCAATTTGATAATATGCAAATTTATTCCATATCCTCTATTCAGATTTTGTAGAATACCTTTTTTTTTCTCTACCTATGTGCATGGCACTATGTGAATGGTACAAAAAAAATACTTTATTTATTTAGCTCTTAGAAATTTCTTTAGTTTCTAACTCAAAAATCAAGTGTTTGATTCTCTATCTGGTTGTGCCGTTGCGACCATGCATGCCATGTGTCATACTAATAAAATTTTATAGAATGGATATACATTTTAATAAATATTTTCACACATATTTAAAATTTATTTATCAATGTTAGTATTTGTTATTGTTACCACTCCATAAAATTGGAAAGAAAGTTCAACTAACTATATACAAACATTAAGTAGTGTATTAATATAATATTCATAATGCATGGTTTACGCGATACTAACATTTGATCAACCACTAATCACTTAATAACCGTCATTTTACCCCCACCTTTAAGCATCAACGGTGCACCTTAACATAAATTTTCTAGCTCCGCCACTGGTGCCTCCGATCAAGAGCAGATCCACTATATAGTTGTTGGGGTCTTGTAACCTCGATGACCTTATGCATAATCCATGGTGACACTCTGTGTATGTAAAAAGACACCGCATTGACTCAAGTTAGAGTTCGTGGTGTGGTGATTCTAACCCTAGTGACTCGTTCTTTTGATCTGCCCTTGCCTCCGATAAATTCCTAGCATATGTTGAGGATGCTCACATGTGTGTATGTGTAGGTTGCGTGAGTGTAGTATGTTGAGTGTGTGCATTTGCCTTGTACTCTAGTAATAAAAGATACATCAACATCTCGTTAATCTGCTATCTGATCTGTGCGACTATGTCCTTCAGTTTTGAAGAAGCATAGGAAGAACACTTTGAATTATGCGGAAAGAAAATCAAAATGAAGAACTAACGCGCGTGCCATGCACATGCTCGATCCTACACATCAGTCTGGCAGGCAGGCATGCCCAATAATGCATGTACCTCTGACATGCACGGTGATCGATCCCGATTCTCGATAAGATCCGTTGCACTAGCCCCGAAAACGAAACATGAGATCCTCCCAACTGCTCGCCACTGCTCCTTTTGCATGTACCATATCGACAAGATTCCAGGCAAGTTCGCTGTATTCCTCAGAATATTCTCGCCTGCCGTGCCATGGTCACCTCTGACCGTCCTGGGCGTCGCAACATTCGATGGCTAGCGTTCGGCCTTCATGGCGAGCTCGGCCGAAAAGGCGAATCAGGGAGGAGCCCCACTGCCGCTGGATTCTCCCCTGGCCGTTGGCGTGCATGCTGGGGGCGACCGAGGCCGGCATAATTGGGCGCACAAATGAGGCGCTCCGTTTCCATGATAGAACGCATGCAGTTAGTGGTACAGTGCAGCCTACTTGTCAAGTAAGTGATGGTGCAGGTGCAGGCCTTATCCTGTGTCGGACCCGGATTTCGTGAATCCAAATCCTCTGTGAAATCACTGTGCCATTCCCTGGATCAGTAGCTAGCACTTCACAGTACACATTGCTGATTCACTCATACAAGCGTGAACTGAAATATTAAATATTACATCCAACTGAGTGACATAGACCACGTCGGGTCGAGTTTTACAAAAGGGGCCGAGCAAGCCAAATGGATTACATCACAAAAGAGCAACGTAAACTACAGCGGAAGCAAAAGGCGAGGTAGGACTCATCTCACACGAAAGCGGCGGGGTAACCCGTGTCTGACGGATATTAACCAAGAGTTGGATAATATCAGTTGTACGCGAGTACCAACGAGTCTACTTAGACTGGGCGAGACCTAAACTACAGACTATACTACTCCTCGTCATAGCCTTGTCCATCATCTCCTGGGCCATCATAGAAGGCGTAGTCTCCGTCGTCTTCATTATCTGAAGGGTTGGGGGAGAAGTGAGAATGAGCACTACTACCGTGCTCGCGAGCCAACACACAATGCAATTATATATATGCAAGGCTTAACAAGGATGGCTCGGGCTCTTTTATTTGCGAAAACAACTTTCCAAATATCATAATTACAAAGTCCTATCACTTAGCATTTTTAACAAATTGCATTTTTATAAAGAGAGCATGTGCAATAATTGTATTAGTAGAGAATCCATCCAGCGGAAACTCTACCAATGCATCCTTTTAATTGGAGCGGCCTCCAATAACCACAACCACTGAGCTCGACGACTCAGGCAAATATCCAAAACAGGGCTAGGTGAGCCCTTCCACCATTTTCTATACCACCCACAAAGTTGTTTGAAATAGAACTAACTCAAGTTATGATTCCCATGTCCGCCTTTGACCGTAGGCACGACTGTTTAAACAGTTTTAGACTCTGCAGAGGTTGCACACTTTACCCACAAGAGATAGTCTACCCGTTACCCCACATGATTCCGTAGTCATGTAGTTGGGCGGCAAATCACAAGAACCTTTCTAGCTATCTCGCCCTTTCCAGTCAATCCACCCATACGGGTTCGCCCATATGTTGTGCGGGATGTTCACCACAACGACTAAGCGCGGTGCCCCAGCCACAACGTCTAGCGCATTGTAACTTCACCTTTTGGTGTCCTTCCAAGCCGGAGTATCTCCGCACTTGTGCGTTCTTCGTTCCCCTCGGTGAGATGACTTCCAAGGTTTAATAACTTTACTAAGCCAAGTTGCACTTTGCGCACTTGTGGTTGTACTTTGTTTAACACGGAGGTCGTGACAAGATTAAGTCCTTAGGGTTATCTGGGCGGTTCATTCCACAAGCCAACCAACTATGTGCTCCTGAGCACCCACCACCTCACCATCCGCCCGAGATAGAGCTAGCATTAGGGTTTTGAGGAGAAACCAATTTATTTTCACAATCCTTTAGCCAATGGACCACCAATGACTACCCAAAACATGTTATGTTTAAGGAAATGATGATTGGGATATTTTAATATCCGGTACTTAAGCAAGACTAGCATGTCGCTTAAGTACAACCTATAACTAGTATTACCATATAGTTACTAGGGTGACAAGGATTAATGGATTCAATTTATCAAGGATGACATATCAATTTAACTAATCAACAAGTGGGTATTTAACTACCTTAAGCTTTAACATACATTTGATAAAGAAATAAAGCATGCAATTTTGCTAATTTAAACGAATATAATTTGCATAAAATGTAGGATCAACATGGTCAAAGTATTGACTCGCCTTGGTTAAAGGCTAGGGGATCTTGGAAATCTTGGTCTTGATCAACTCGAGGGTCACCAGCGTCTTCAAATCCTAATTGGGCGTCAATACCGGAAAAAGACACAACGGCAAAGAGAGCAAATAAATAAATAAGGAACAATAAATAAACTCTAAATTAATCAAGTCCTATGCTATTAGCAAGATCTTGATTTAACAAATTTTTAGAAATTTATTTCATAATTTTTGGAGTTAAAATGGATGAGATATGAATTTCCGAAGGTTAAAGGGATTAGAAAAGGAGGGAAATAAAGTTGTGGTCCACGGCACAGTGTGGTGGACCGAGCTCGTGCGCACAGGGGTGGCTGGTCCACGGGAATAGTGGGGCACGGGCCCACTTGGCAGCCATGGGAGGGGGAGGTTGGCAATGACATGTGGGCCTCAATCAAGTTTTTATTCCCCAAATCAGTCCCCAATTCCAACCCAATTCCCCATTCTATTTCTTCCTCAGGAGAAAGCAGAGGAAGGCAGAGGGAAGAGGGGTGGAGGCGGCGCCGGTGGGCGGGCGGGTGGGGCGGCGCAGGGTGGTGGAGGGCGGCCCCGGCGGGAGGTGGCGGCTCGGGAGAGGCAAGCGGCGGCATGGTGCGGATAGCGGCGGCAGCTCCTTGGGCGGCAAGGGCACCGGCGGTGGAGCAGCCTGCCGAGGGGGCACGCAGCACCGCATGGCGAGGGCGCTGGGAGGCCAGCGGGGTGGTCGGGCCGGCTCGGGAAGGGCGGACCGGGCCGGCGGCGTTCCGTGGCGGAGAAGAAGAGGCACGGCGGCGGGCGCGCGTGACGGGAAGGTGAAGGGAGGTGGGGTTAGCTTCCTTGCGTCGTGGGGAGCCGTGGCCGCTGTCGACCAGCGGGTACTCACCGGAGCGGGCGAGGCGCGAGGCGGCGCGACCAAGGAGGGGGCGCGGGCTCTGATGCAGAACTTCTGGAGCTCGGGCGGCGTGGGAGCTCACATAGGGGAGAAGGAGCTTTATAGGGAGCCATGGCGTGGGAGGAAGAGGGGGGTCCGGGCGGGGCGCGCGTCCCGAACAAGGACAGCGTGCGTGGGGAAGCGCCGCGACGACGTGCGGCTTAGGGTAGCTCTGCGATCGCGGCGTCGCGTCGCGTGGCGTGGCCTTGCGCAGGAAGCGGCGGGGGGGAGAGGCGGAGCGGCGACAAGGCGGCCGAGGCGTCGGCGAGTGCGGCGGCGGCCACTGTGGTGATGACGGGGAGAGGACGGGGTTGGTGCAGCGACAAGACAAGGCGATGAGCGAGGCGCGGCTTTCACGGGAAAGCTGCGGGAGTTGGTGACCGGCGTCTTGTGAGGAGAGAAAGAGAAGAGGGGGCCTGGGAGGTAAGTCCCCAAAAATGGATGTTACATCCTGCCTGAAGTTGTGTACTCAGGTTTCATTTGGCATTGTGATAATTTTCTAAGACCATCTTTAATGTTGTGTTTTAGCCGGTTCAAATGAGAAGAGAGAAGGCATTGAATCGATTCAAACAAAAAAAAATGGAACCGAACTCTACTTAGGAGTCGATTCAAAGCATTAAACAACCCATATGAGCATTAAACAACTACATACAAGAGAGTGCGGTTGAGAGAGGATATTATTATTTTGTGGTTTTTTAATGTAACGTGGGTCCTAGTTATTAGTATGAATTAGTTCAATACATTGGAGAAAAACAAGCTCAGTTCCTAGAATACTTACATGGCATGACTTTGAATCGACATCGGTTCAATACACTAAAGATGCTCTAATATCACTTTTGTTTTGCTTGCTTGGGATACAATAACTGATCGACGGTGTCTATTTTAGTGCTGGACCTGAATTATCTCTTTTTTCGAAGAATAGCTGTCTAATATATTAATAAAGAAGGTAGCAATGATAATTCAAGATGAGCTAGTTTAGAGTCGAAACTTAATTACACGGGTGTGAAATGCTCCAAGCACTTGGCTCCCTCAAGGGTCCAAGTTCCGCCTTCTTCCCTAATCTTTACCACTAGATCTGTGAGAGTAGTTGGCCTGTTATTGAAGATTCTACTGTTGTGTTCATTCCAAATTTCACAGGTGGTGAGGATGACCACCGTGGCTGTCGCCCTTCTTGGGAGCCCTCTCATACTATTAATCTTTGACCACCAATCTCCGATGCTCCAGCTATCCGCCCAATGAGATGGCCTAAGTGCATCCCAGCCTGGCCAATTGCCCAACGAACCCCACACCCGTCTGGAATATCTACACACGTACAAAAGGTGTAGAGCTGTTTTTGGTGCATGTCTGCAAAGGGGGCATATGTGTTGGTTTGGCCAACCTCCCACTTGCAGTCTGTCCGAGGTCCAGAGACAATTCTGAATGGCTACCTAAGCGAAGAACTTGCATTTGGGTTGGGGGGGGGGGGGGCAATGTTTTCCATATTACTGTTATTGAGCCAATGGACTGCAGCTCGTGTGCGGATTTTGCTTTGTATCTTCCCTCTAGCGTTATTTTTCAAGTGATGTCATCCTGAACAGTTGGGTTGAGTTGGGTGAGCCGTATTTTCCTTCATAGGTCTAGGAATTCCTGCACATGTTGGGTAGTTATCCCCCTAAGAATGTTGATATCCCGGATCCATCAATCGTCCTGTAAGGCCGCACTGATGGTTGTGTTCTTTCTTCTGGAGATTTGGAAGATATTCGGGGCTAGGACTTTGGGAGGTGTACCATCAAGCCATGGTGAGGACAAAAATTAGCTTTGTTTCCATCGCCCAAGGTGACTGTTGTGGCCGCTGCAAACAGACGGTAGTCAGCGTTGTCACAAGGGATCTATTTCCACCCAAGGCTTATGGTCTGCCTTCCATTGTTGCCAGAGCCAGCATAGTCTAAAGGCCATTGCGGACTTTTGGAGGTTGAGCACACCTAGCCCTCCGAGTTGGGCTGGTCAGTAAACCTTGTCCCAGTTGACCTTGCATTTTCCACCTGAGATTTCTTCTGTGCCGGCCCATAGGAAGTATCGCCTAACGCGGTCAAAACCAAGGAAGATACATTTCGGGGCTTTTAAGGTCGTCACGTAGTAGGTCGAAATTATCTCGCTAACGTTCTCTTCACTGACTAGATTCCGCGTTGCAACATGTGCACAACACCATCAAAATTGCGCAGCCTTAACGTAGAACTGCTGATAATGTCCTCTTTAACTAATGTAGTTGTGATGTAAACAAATTTGTGCAAATAGTTTTTTCTTGGCATGAAATGTTCTAAGCATGTTGTTGGTATAACTAGCAGAATATGCCCCGCGATTGCGGGACTAGATTCAATGTAATTGTGTCAGAAAATATAAATAAATCTTAAGTTCTTAACAATTTGAAATTATTGACTGAAAGTCATGTTAGTTCCTTCTACCTTGAATTCTTCCAGAATTTGAAATAGCATAATAAATGACAAATCTTTTCGATCTAAGTCAAGTAGACACAAAATGAGATTTGAGGGGTCATTAATAATACCATATGACCTGCAATTTGAAGATTTGACAGTTCATACACCTGCGCCGCTGCGCCCATGCATAGTCCTGGATCTAGATTCAAATCTAGCATCAGTTTACATACTCATATCATATCTTGCTTGCTCGACATCGTATTGTAGCACTGTTGGGCTATCATGCTAGTGGCCATTCTGCAATAGTCTATGTTGTAACCTGGCCATTCAGAGTACCACCTGCTTGAAGTAATAAAAACAAATCTCTTTCTACAGAACTTTGACAATATTTGTATTGTGGATTTGTCAGCTCTCTAGATTTTACAATATTTTGCGTAGCCAAATATTAGCAGCCAAAAGCACATTATTATTATTATTTTCTCTGCAGCTCTGCGCTCATTGACCAATGTATGTGACAGTTTATAGCCTGATGATGTTAAGGTCGTCCTGGCTGATAAGGATTCAGACGTTGCGACTTGCGAGTTGCGACACTGTATTCTTCTCGGACTCGGCTGCCTGGCATGTGTGTAGTTGGACTAGATTCAATCTCACGCTCATTGCTTTCCCTTGTCCACTCACTAATCAAGTTGGTTTTCCTAGCATGTTCTCCTCTCTTGTTCCTTCCATCCTTATTTGCATGCATGTCAACATTGCTTCTCGGCTTCGGCTAGCTCAGCTTCGTCAACATTGCTTTGCCTATGCCGTGCTACCGTGCTCGGCACCATCGACTCGAGTGTGAGATCAAGTATCAAATTAGCAATGCAGTGTGTGTAACCTGGCGGTGTTATGCTGGTTCTACGATTGACAACCAGTGGTGGAACCAGGAATTGCAAATGGGGAGGGCCAAGTAATTAGAAAAACAAAGTGCATAAAACAATATCTTTAGACCCTAACATGACTATCGTGACTAACAAATATAGTAGTGTGTTTTCTTGTTTGCCGAATACAAAAGAAATTACATCTCTATTAACTTAAATTTGGCCCTGCGGCTACCGAGAAGATCATATATATTAATCACTACTCCAGGCTGCACTTTTCGCGTCGGTGTAAAACCGTCAGGAAAAAGTGAATAGCCGTCACGAATAATTTTCCCAACGAGTAACCGTCAGGCATTCGCCGTCAGGAGTCCTCCGACGCGGATGTCTGAAATGTCTGATGGCTACCCGACAGGAAAATTATTCGCGACGTTAATTCCCGACGGTGACCGATAGGGAACCATCCCCGTCGTCGGGGTTGGCTGTTAGTCCCGACCTGTAATCCGTGTTAGTGACCCGACGGGGAAATACCGTCGCGGATATAATTCACGACGGGCTTTTAAACCGACAGTAAAAGTCAATGTTTAGCGATGGTCTAAACTGATAGGAAAAATCTTAAACAGTAATCGCTGCTTTGTGTAGCTAGTGGTTGCGTCAGCGTCCGGAAAAATGTTAATCCGTCAAGAAAATTGGTGAACAGTAACCGCTGGTTAGCATAGCCAGTACTGCATCAGCGTCCGGAAAAAATATTAAACCATCAGGAAAAATGGAAATAGCTGATAACAATAAATTCTACATCAGAAGCAACCTCTAGCATTTACAGTAAACATAACCAATCTCACACAATAAAATATAAATCAACCAGGCACATAACACATTCATAATTCAATATAAACCATTCTTCCATCAGAACCAAAATTTATCATACAATCAACTAGTAATAGTAAATTACAAAGCAGCCATGCGTCGATAAGTTTGCATGCATAAGTAAGTTCACAGTACAAACTAGGTTGCACAATAGGCCTCATGTTGAGCCAAGAGACAAGTCTTTCATCTACAAAGTTGCTACCATATTAAAAGACCAAAAGATAAGTCTAAAAGCCACAAAGCAAAAAGAGAGTCAAGTTGTGGCTGCAAGTCTGATGGCACCAGTGGCATGTTTCTTAGGAAGTTCCATTGTTAGCTTGGTCTGCGCCCGCATTGTCGGCTGCGTCGTTGTTGGGCACGTGAGAGATGGTGTTGCCATTGTCCTCGCCGCCCACGTTGGCATCAACTGCTTGTGTGCCTCCAATCTCCTCGTCGAGGATTTCATGGGCTACTTGTGAGCCCATATGCGAAGAACCAGTTCCCTGTAGCAAGCCATATGTACAATTAGTAAGAAGTTACCATGCATGACTCTTGTCCTTATGAAATGACAAAAACCGAAAATAAGTAGAAGAATCCACCATCCCTTGTTTCATTTCTATCCCCTCATCTTTCTCATGTCTCCAATCATAGCTCTTAAGCATTAAATGTAAACAAATAGTGATGAATTGTCAATCATAATAGTGATGTAAACAAAAATATATTTCTTTATGTAATTGTCAAGTTGACACTTAATATATTTCTTTATGTAATTATCAAGTTGACACTTAATATATTTATTTATGTAATTGTCCAATTGCTATAAGCTAGGAGGTTATGCCCAGGTGGCATTCCTTGGTACCTTACCATCAACATAGAATTAAGAATGTGGTTATGCCCAGGTGTTACATTAATCAACACGAAGCTTGTGAACTACTGACTGCTTGGTGGCATTCTACCATACCAAAAATAATTAGTTCTCTAGATGAATATTTCATCCAAACGACAAAAGATGGAAGATTGTTTGTTGGAATATTGGTGTGGAGACAATAAAATATTCTTGCAATGTAGTAAGTCTTCTAACCTGAACTTGACTTGGTGGTTGACGACACATCATCTCGGCGGGTGATTCTTCTCCGAGCTTCTCGAAAAGCATCTGCATTTTGAAGACAACAAATTGAAGATTGATTATACATGACAAATTCATTGATATATCTTTAGTTAAAGTTGTTACCATTATCATCCGCCCTTGCATTTCTTGTCGCTGGTGAAGCTGTGCATTCTCTTGGAGCAAATCTCGATAAGATGGGGTGTTGGATGGCCTAATGTTTCTTCCTTTAGCAGCTGCTATAACGTCAGCCTTCTTCATAGCACCATTACCTATAGGTAGGCGGCCATGGGGTAGGCCCCCACCAATAGTGTACAGAACTTTTCCATCCAAGTCGTGCTGCTCTGAATCTTCTTGGTGTTCAAAGCTATTTAGTGCTGCTTGGTAGTTATTCTACAAGTCAATTGAAATATTTAAGTTTGTCGAAACACTACAATGGAAATAAACCGGTCAATGCATATCTAAAACTACTTAGGAGAATAGCAATAAGAAAATTAGCAATACATGCTTTTACCATAAATAAGGACCTGCAGTTATAACTTATAAACATTACTTAAAGAAACAATGGTAAGTACAAAAGAGTAGGTATCTTAACAAAAACACAACTAGTAGCAGACAGGCTGCATGCTACCAGTAGCAGACAGGCTGGGTAAAATTCATGTCATCAGGGCAAGGAGGGGCTAGGCCACAGACAGCCTCAGCTAGAATAATGCTTACCATGTGTTGTTGTGCTTTTTGGCTTGTGACTGCAGCACTACTTCTGCTGCTATCAACATTTTTTATTCCTGACTTCATTACGACATGTGTTTAATCTAGTAGCCTTGTCAGGGCCAAACTTCTGTTCCTACAAGAATTAGGAATGCATTAAGTACATTGTATTTTACTAGTAGATTATATTCCAATTCTAGGATATAGTGGGTTGTTAGGCAGAAATGAAATGATTTGATTTGGTGGTGGAATCTATGGTTTGCATATTGTGTTGTACCCAACAAAATAACACATGGTTGTCAGTGACCAGTTTAGGTTCATCTAATATTGGAAATGACATCTGTGTTGAGCTAGAGAGTTTAGCAAAACATTATATATATATATATATATATATATATATATATATATATATATATATATATATATATATATATATATATATATATATATGATCTCTGAGAGGACAATGATTCCGATAGTCAAGGCCATGATGCGAGAATATTGAATATTGAATATTCTATGAGAAGTCTACCCAGGCCTAGTTTATAGCTGTCTGCATAAAATATAATAAAATGTGTAATAAATGCTTAAGTAATGGATAGATTTCATACTAGAAATTGTTGTGTCTCTACAAATGGTCGTGACCCTCCTCTATTTTGAGCAACATCTTCGGATTCCAACCGTGATTGTTGCCTTTCCTTCGCTTTTCCTTGAAATGCTCGGTGACCCAATAATGGTAGAGGTTAGGCCAATCTTCCTCTTTGCACCAATCAAGCCTGGCCTGCAAGTAGTGTTCTTCTGAACGCTCTCTCCGACAGGCTAGAGCGTCATCAAGTTTCTCTCCATGGTTCTCGTAGTACTTCTTGACTGTATCCACACGAGCCTGGTACATCATATCTCGTACTCGTTTCACTTCATATCGTTCGAAAACACGGTCAGCCTCTTCCTTGTCCTCATCACCCACAGAAAACAAAGCCTGCATATTTATGTAGGAAATGCATAGTTAGATTAAAAAATGTAACAATCGACTGTATGTAAACTAGGAGTACCAACTTACCCAGAACTCTTGCTTCACTCGATCTGCATTTGTCTCTCCAATGTCATTTTCATCCAGATAATAATCTGCCGACGTGGTCGCCGGGCGGATATTAATGGGATCACCTTCGTGATCCAAGTCCTTCACGGTGCCCGGGTATTCTCGTTTGAGAATAACTCCAAGTTGTGTGCTGTACTTGTAGTCTTTGGGGTGGTAATTTATATACTTGAATTGCCTGTACATAATTAAAACAAAATGAGTAAGTGGTACACAAGTATATTAGTGTATTGCAAGGAAAATGTGCCCACTGATGATGAGGTAATATCACTTTTGCAAGCTAAAAATCCTTAATTAAAACCTAGCATCAATTGCAGCTTAGTATGTACATATACATATGTCTGCATCAAACCTTTACTCGACATGAATGATTGTAAGGTGAAAAATTATACCACAGTGAATGAGTATTTGGATACACTAGTTTAGAAGATTTGCTTGATTTGTAACTTGCTCATAAACAATACCCTTTTGTTTCATTGCAGTGGAAGTCATCAATAACTATATAGAATTTATGCATGGTTCTCCAAATATTTCAGAAGCACTATATAATTCATTGCTGTGGAAGTCATACATATAATTCATGAGCTGCAATACTTACTCATCACCCTTAGATTCAAGGCCAACCTTCCAACCTTGAGGAGGTAGTCTCAATTGGGTCTATGACCTCTTCTTCCTCCCTCTTTGTGCAGACTGCTCCGCAGCACTAAAAGTCACAGTTCTTCGAGAGGTACCACTACCATGATTACTATTGTTCGAGGATCGACTGGCTGCACATTGTCTTGCTGCTAGACCGCTGTGACGAAGGCCGTTCATCACCTGCATAGCAAAGACATATTCAGTTCTCATCAGTGACTTTGTGTCATAACTGCAGGGAACAGTTAATATTTCATACAACAACACATAACAAAGACATAAAATGACATGAGGAACTCAGTGCATGTACAACTATTTTCACTTAGGTGGAGTACAAAATACTACATACAACAAAATGAAACAATATAGTTTGACAAATTTCACAATGCAAGCAACACAAAGTCAGAAATCATCTGGATCATAGTGAGGGGGTTGAAGCTCATCGTCTTCATCCACTTATTCATCTTCATGACTGTCTTCGTCTTCTTGACCATCAATATTTTGGTTGGCCAGAAAGTCCAAGTCTTTGGGATCATTTATCTCATCTGAAATGCATGGCATCACAATGTCTAAGTCATTCCCTAAATCAATAACAAAATGTCCTTCCAAACCATCCTCTTGATAGAATTATATATCTTGTGGTGGCCCTTCAAGAGGAATGGAATCATCATTGATGCCGCTAGGAAGTACGCATCCATGTGGAGAAACATGATACACAACCCACCAATCCAATAGATCTTGTCTAGACTTGCATGGATAAGATAAATAATACACTTGTTTCACTTGACTTGCCATGACAAAAGGTTCAAAATTCGAAAGCCTAGACGTGTGCTTAATCTCCACCAACCCCAAATTTTCAGAATGCCTAACTCCGATAGGGGTTGGATCAAACCAATGACAATCAAATAAAACCATATTTAGTTTCATGCTGCCTTCCCAAGAAATTTTCATGATGTCCTCAATGACACCATAGTACTCAAGCATATTATCATCTTCGTCAACACAAGACACACAAACACCACTATTGACAGTAGTTAATCCTGATTTAGCATTCTCATACTTCTCGGACCGAAATATATATCCATTCGTATCATAGCATCTATAAGTGGTTACCCTTTTGGAGAAACCATAAGAAATTTGGCGCAAAGCATTGTCAATGCTAGATATCTTCATGCACTGCATATATAATTAAATTTCTTACTTTCTGGATGATATAAGAAGGCTATGAATATATAACTTTAAGTGTTCAGCAACATTACTTAGGTTTTAAACCAGTCAAAAAAATTAGGCCCATGGATGCCGCGATGACCAGATTTCCAACCATTTAATCTTAATTCGCGAAGTTGATTCTCTGTTGGTGTAATTCGGCTCTTCCATTGTTCTATATCAAATTTTCTAAAAGAAGAGAATAAATTAGTCAACAGACTCAAAGAGAATTTTTGGAAAATAACTTAGAGTTTTTAAATTGAACACATACTCAATAAAATCACCCATCTCCGGTATGTTCGTCAATATGTACAAGTAAGCAGCCTTGTACTCCTTGTTTGTGAGATCACGACAACCCTGACGGCTCATGCATCTACCAGTGAATTGAAAAATTTCAAGGTTGCATGAACTTTCGAAGGTACAGGCACCATCGTCATATCGAGGAATCTTGTTTCTAACTGATCTCACATTGGGATTAAAATAAACTGAGAGGAAATTTGTGGCCTCCTCTACTAGGTACGCCTCAACTATGGACCCCTCAACACGAGCCTTATTTCGTACCTTCTTTTTTTAGCTTTCCAATACACCTGCAAGGACAAGCCCAAAACTTTAGGAAGAGCCAGTATAAAGTTAGAATGCTATTGAAGACATACTAATTTTACCTCTCATATGGATACATCCAATGGTTCTGGACAAGACCTCCGAGTCGTGCCTCATAAGAAAGATGTATAATTAGATGTTGCATAGGATTGAAGAAACCCAAAGGAAATATCTTCTCTAATTTGCATAGAAGAACTACAATGTTCTCTTCAAGTGAACATATGACATCCTTACTCAGTTCTTTAGCACACAATTGTCTGTAGAAAAAACTAAGCTCAGCCAAACATACCCATATATTTTTCGGAACAAATCCACGGAATGCAACTGGGAGTAAGCGTTCCATGAAGATATGGTAGTCATGGCTTTTTAGGCCAAAGATCTTCCTTTGCAAGAGGTTTACCGCCCTCCTAATGTTGGCTGCATACCCATCGGGGAACTTGAGTTCTAGAAACCATTTAAGTATTGTTGTCTTGTCATTCCTGTCAATGCAAAATGCTGCCCTTGGCTTGTGCCACTTCCCATTGTGCTTCAACTCCTAGTGCAATGATGGGCGGTTGCAAATTTGTGCTAAATCTTGCCTCGCCTTCACATTATCTTTAGACTTATCGGGTATGTCAAAGCATGTGTTCCATATAGCCTCAGCTACATTTTTCTCATTGTGCATGACATCAATGGTATGCCGAAGAAGTAATTTGTTAAAGTATGAAAGTTGCCAAAAGCAGCTTATGTGGGTCCAATTGTGTGTTTTACCAAAGTTTTTTTTGTATCAAGTACCAATGCATTCATTTGGGCTTGGACTTCCTCTCCTGTTAAATGCTAGGAGCTTCATCCAACACCTTTGTGTTCTTTCGAAATGCATTAGCTTGGGTTCTGAATGGATGGTCCCTAGGTAGGAAACGCCTATGACAATCAAACCAGCAAGCCTTGCGACCACTACGAAATTGAAATGCTTTACAATCACATAGACATTGAGGACACGCTAACACACCGTGGGTGCTCCATCCAGGAAAGTTACCATAAGCAGGGAAATCATGAGTGGAATATGAATAGGCTGCCCTCATTGTAAAGTTTTCCTTCAGTGAAGCATCCCATGTTTCTACCCCCTCCCACAACTTGAGCAGCTCATCAACTAACGGTTGCATTAGAATATTCAATTCTTTCCTGGATGTCCAGGACCAGGGATAACAAGGGCAAGGAATATGTATGCTGCCCTCATGAGCTTGCCTGGCGGAAGATTTAATGGAGTGACAAAAACAGGCCAACATGAGTAAGGAGCGGCACTTTCGGTGAAGGTGTGAAACCATCGGTTACAATGATGAGTCGCACATTTCTGAGATCTCTAGCAAAGTCAGGAAAGTCTCTGTTGAACTGTTTCCATGCTAAACCATCACAAGGGTGCACCATATTACTAGATGTGGATTGTTTGTGCGACTGCATTAGCTTTGATGTCTCCTCATGTGCATACAACCTTTCTAGCCTATTAGTAATGGGCAGATACCGCAAGATTTTACGTGGGATTTTATTATGGCCTTCCTCGTAACGAGAGGTACCACAAAAGTCACATTTATCTTTATGCTCATTATCTTTGTAGTAAAGCATGCAATTATTATAACAAACATCAATTTTCAAATATGGCATACCAAGGCCCTCTAACAACTTCTTTGAACGATAGAAATCCTCAGCCAAATTAGAGTTGGGAGGTAGTAGTTCATGGATTATTCGTGGAGTATCATCATACTGTGCAATAGACATATTGTACTGTGATTTTATAGCAAGCAAACGGGCCACAACAGACAGAGATGAGTGTGTTGTGTTGTCATGGACCTTTTCATTAGCACTAGCGACCATCCTATAGAAGGCACGGGCTGAAGCTGTTGGCTCCTGAAAAATTGTTGGTGGATCATGACCAGCAAGGTCAACCAACATATTGTCCACATGATCAGTTTCATCAAATCCCTCATGGTTTATTGGCAAGCTAGATTCGCCAAGCCTATCAAGTCTCTCTCCATGTGAAATCCATGTTTTATAGTTCTCCCTAAACCCATATCTACACAAGTGCATCTCCACAACATCCCTTTTGTGCCGAAAATAGTTCCGACACATGGCACATGGACACTTAATGGTACCACCTTGAACTACACCATCCATAGTGAAGGCACGGTCTAAAAGTACATTGGTGCATTCTATCCATTCATTAGAGGGAGCACTACCATGATGCCAGCCGGTATACATCCATTCACGATCGGCCATTAAATTTTCCTGTGTGTATAACAGAATTAACACGTCAGTTCTACATATGTGTCATCCCTATGAGAAGTTGTGATAAGAAGAGCATCCTAGCTAGTAACTACACAACAATTACGTACACACGACGCAGAGATAATGATTCAAACATTGTAAGTGCTTCAGCACAAGAAATAAAATACATTTGCAAGTAGCTTAAATTTATATCACAATTGTCATCCCAAAAATAGCACAACATGCAGACAAGCAAATAATTATTACATCACAAAAGGTAGCATCACAATGAACATAAAGATAGCAAGGGAATCAACTAACCGAATAATGTATACACAGAGCCGCGGGGAGACTTCACCAGGGTGTACGCTGCCAGGAGGGTGCACGTCACGATCCCAACGTAGGTGATCTTCTCCTATTTGGCCGTCTCATTTGCGAGAGAAGATCAAAGGCAAAATCCAAAACCAAATCAAGAACCGATGGGGGATCCAAATAAAAAACTCACTGAAACAGTGAAAAGACAAATGTGGGGCGGATTTGGGCGGCGGACAATGGGCCGAACTGTGTCGAGTGTGTCAGGCGAATCTAGGGAGGCGGGGCGACGGGCCGGACCTGGGGAGGCGAGGCGAAGCTGGGGCTTTGGGAAGGCAGGGCGGAGCCTGGTGCGTCAAGGCGGCGGGGTGCACGGGGGCGACCTGAGATGGTGGGGGACCTGAGGCTACCGGAGATGAGGGCGAGGGGATGGGGCGGAGGAGGTGGGCGAGGGGAGGAAGCAGATCGATGGGTGAGGCGGTTGCTGCTGTGTTCATTTAATTTGGGGAGGATTTTGGGACTTAGGGTTTTAGGGTCCCGTGGCGCGCTGCAAGAATTTAGCTAAGGGTGGGAGGAAAAATTCATAATTTTCCTAACAGTTCATCTGAGACCCGTCATAATGGACGGCACCGACGTCGGGGTTGGGTTGAGTTAAAATCAGTTTGACCAACAAGTAGTAGATTTGACCGAGTAAGATAAAAAAGAAAATAAATTTGAAAAATTCTGAAAATTTTTGTGGGTGTTAAGAGAGTTAAATAGGACTTAGGAAAAAATAATTTCTAAAATTTTTATAAAAATATATTAATTCATTATAAATAATTTAGTATTTGAATACATTATTTCCAACTGCTTTTAATCACACAAAGTTCTAAAATCATAATAAAGCTTTGAAATCAAATTAAAAATTTGAAAACTTCGGGTCAAACTTTACTACAATAACCAAAGTTTTATATTAACACATAATTGACACACATAACACCATTTAGTTACATGCTTTATGAGATTGAACATAATTACGTACAGAAGGGGAGACTACTGAGGTACAAGCTTCTCTGTCGGTGCCTAATGGTAGAAGGTGCCTCATACTACCCACATAGAGTGTTCTACAGGGGGGGGGCCTCGGACGTGGCTGGCCGTCGTTGTAGTGGCACACACATATGCAGCTAGGGTTCGCGCAGTAGCATGTGGGATCATAGGTACTTCCTATGTTCACGACCTCCTCGTTGCCCCTCTCACGCTGCATCTATTGGCGGAGGTCATCATTTTGCTCGTTGAGATTATCAATTCGTGCCTCCAACTCAAAGATTCGATCCCACAATGTATCCACGTACATCACAACATGTCGTTCATGGGGAGGATTGATCCAGCGGACAAAGTCGTATTTCGCCATCTGCTGTAAGGGACGGTTAGCATAGATGATGTATTAGCAGTAACATGAACAAAACTATTTGCTAATTGTACCCCGGAGTGTGGGCATCGGAAGAAATGTCGTCCGCCATCGAAAGGGCCGTCTATGACCTGCACGATAGCGTCCTCTCTGTGTCTGTATTTCGGCCATATCGGTTGAGCACGCTTGTTCGGCATCAACCGATAGTTAGGGCCAAAGTCCTCCCTCCTTTCGAGGGGAAGGTTTTGCTTCGGCGACCCCGGTTGGACTGGACCCTCGGCGTCTGCCATAGTATGTTATTGCATGACGGAGAAGGTTCTCCTTCCTACAATTTCAAGGGTCCAGTGGTCCCATTTTATAGCCCACAGGGGGAGGCTAACAACGCAGGTAATGTGTTAGCTTGCAAATGACAAGACCAGACTGGGCTGGCTGCTTTGCACGGAGACAAGACCAAATGGGATAGCTTTTCGCAGTGACAAGACCACATGGGGCAGTGACAAGACCAGACGGGGCAGCTTTGCATAGTGATAAGGCCAAAGGAGACAATCCTGCGAGACGGTCCTGATTTTAATTGAAGATAATTAATCTAGTATTTGAATAAATTGTTTCCTAGGGTTGTTTACAAGCATGTACTTCAGTTCTTATTTTGGAGTTTCTTTTCAAGTGAGAATGAATCCATTCTCATCACGTTTGGAGATAAGGATTGCATACATAAATAGAAATAAAATTATAAGACCAAAATAACTTGGTTCACCTCAATTGGAGTTCACATGAGTTAGTTATGAATTTGCAATGCTAAAAGCATTTTGTAGTGTACAAAACATTCGGTTTTGGATTAATTTGCAAAAACTATACTTTTTGGGATAGAGATAAGTTTGAAATCTATTCCAAACTAAAGTTCACTTAAAAACAAAATTATTAAAATTGGTTTCACTTGATTTGGAGTTACTTTGAATTAGTTATGCATTTTTGAAGTTATTCTATTTTGGACCATCCGATCGTGATTCGACGGTCGTGATTGAGTGAGCTGTTCGGATGGTCCGAACGGCCCAATCGATATGGATGGCCTGATTAAGATCTAACGGTCCAGATGCGTTAGCCGTTCGGACGGTCCGAATGGCCCAAACGATCTGGACAGTCCAATTCAAATCCAACGGCTCGCGTGCAACTCAGATGATTCACGTTTAAGTAGGGAGTTAAAAATAGCAAATAAAATTATTAAAATATGAAATTTTTCAGAGAAGCTAGTGAGATGATATAGATCACATATAAATTTTGAAAACATACTGTTCACGATTAGAATACTTAATTTCAAATTCTTAACCGACTAGCTAGGTTTAAATAAGGACATACAAATTTGTTAAGGTCAAACTGATTTCTATAAATTTGACAAAAAATATTTAAATTCAAGATAATTAATCTAGTATTTTATTAAATTATTTCCCAGGGTTGTTTACAAGCATTTACTTCAGTTCTTGTTTTGGAGTTTCTTTTCAAGTGAGAATGAATCCCTTCTCATCATGTTTGGAGATAAGGATTACATACATAAATAGAAAATAAAATTATAAGACCAAAATAACTTGATTCACCTCAAGTGGAGTTCACATGAGTTAGTTATGAATTTGCAATGTTAAAAGCATTTTGTAGTGTACAAAACATTTAGTTTTGGATTAATTTGTAAAAACTATAATTTCTATGGTAGAGATAAGTTTCAAACCTATTCCAAACTAAAGTTCACTTAAAAACAAAATTATAAAAATTGGTTTCACTTGATTTGGAGTTATTTTGAATTAGTTATGCATTTTTGAAGTTATTCTTTTTTGGACCGTCCGATTGCGATTCGACGGTCGTGATTGAGTGAGCTGTTCGGATTGTCCGAACGGCCCAATCGGCACGGACGGCCTGATTAAGATCTAATGGTCAGATGCGTTGGCCGTTCAGACGGTTCGAACGACCCAAACTGTCTGGATAGTCCAATTCAAATCCAACGGCGCGCGTGCAACTCAGATGATTCACGTTTAAGTAGGGAGTTAAGAATAGCAAATAAAATTATAAAAATATGAAATTTTTTAGAGAAGCTACTGATATGATATAGATCACATATAAAGTTTGAAAACATATTGTTCACGATTATAATACTTAATTTCAAATTCTTAACCGACTAACTAGGTTTAAATAAGGACATACAAATTTGTGAAGGTCAAACTGATTTCTATAAATTTGACAAGAAATATTTTAATTCAAGATAATTAATCTAGTATTTGATTAAATTATATTCCAGGGTTGTTTACAAGCATTTACTTCAGTTCTTGTTTTGGAGTTTCTTTTCAAGTGAGAATGAATCCCTTCTCATCATGTTTGGAGATAAGGATTACGTACATAAATAGAAAATAAAATTATAAGACCAAAATAACTTGCTTCATCTCAACTGGAGTTCACATGAGTTAGTTATGAATTTGCAATGTTAAAAGCATTTTATAATGTACAAAACATTCGGTTTTGGATTAATTTGCAAAAACTATAATTTCTGGGCTAGAGATAAGTTTGAAACCTATTCCAAACTAAAGTTCACTTAAAAAAATTATGAAAATTGGTTTCACTTGATTTGGAGTTACCTTGAATTAGTTATGCATTTTTGAAGTTATTTTATTTTGGACCGTCCGATCGCGATTCGACGGTCATGATTGAGTGAGCTGTTCGAATGGTCCGAACGGTCCAATCGATACAGATGGCCCGATTAAGATCTAACAGTCCAGATGCGTTGGCCGTTCGAACGGTTCGAACGGCCCAAACGATCTAGACAATCCAATTGAAATCCAACAGCTCGCATGCAACTCAGATGATTCACGTTTAAGTAGAGAGTTAAAAATAGCAAATAAAAATATAAAAATATGAAATTTTTCAGAGAAGCTACTGGGATGATATAGATCAAATATAAGTTTTGAAAACATACTATTCATGATTAGAATACTTAATTTAAATTTCTTAACCGACTAGCTAGGTTTAAATAAGGACATACAAATTTGTTAAGGTCAAACTAATTTCTATAAATTTGACAAGAAATATTTTAATTCAAGATAATTAATCTATTATTTGATTAAATTATTTTCCAGGGTTGTTTACAAGCATTTACTTCAATTCTTGTTTTGGAGTTTCTTTTCAAGTGAGAATGAATCCCTTCTCATCATGTTTGGAGATAAGGATTACATACATAAATAGAAAATAAAATTATAAGACCAAAATAACTTGCTTCACCTTAATTGGAGTTCACATGAGTTAGTTATGAATTTGCAATGTTAAAAGCATTTTGTAGTGTAAAAAACATTCGGTTTTGGATTAATCTACAAAAACTATAATTTCTGGGCTATAGATAAGTTTGAAACCTATTCCAAACTAAAGTTCACTTAAAAACAAAATTATGTAAATTGGTTTCACTTGATTTGGAGTTACTTTGAATTGGTTATGCATTTTTGAAGTTATTCTATATTGGAGTGTCCGATCGCGATTCGACGGTTCTGATTTTGTGAGCTGTTCGGAGCGGTCTGAACGTCCCAAGTGGCGTGTACCATCTGATCTAAATCGGACATCTGATAGCAAATATGTGGTGTGGCAACGAAAATGGGGCGCGACAACGAAATTCCTGTGGGTACGTGTAAACCGACGCGAATGATAGCGACCAAATACGGGGCGCGGCAACGAAAAATGGGGCACGACAACGAAATTTCTGTGGGTACGCGCAAACCGACGCGAATGATAATTTTCCTGACGGTTATATATCAAAACTTCACCAAAACTTCTTGCGTCCTTGTCGGTACATTCAAACCGACGCGAATGATAATTTTCCTGATGGTTATATATCAAACCGTCACAAAAACTTCTTGCATCCTTGTCGGTGCATCCAAACCGATGGTAGCTAAATCATTACTGTCGGTTCACTACACGCCCGTCGGGAAAATGAAACCCCGATAGGAAAGTTTGGTTCTCGAGTAGTGAATAATTTCATCAAAATTGAACTTCTATTCAATTTCTTTCTCGATATAGACCACCATGGAATCTCGAAGGAAGCCATCTCCCAATTTATTTCGAAGATGGGTCTTGATGAGTTTCATAGCTGAAAATGCTCGCTCAGTGGTTGCAGTTGACACATGAAGAGTTAGCACTAACCTTAGCAATCTATCAACCATTGGATAAACATAGGCTTTACTAGTCTTAACTAATCCATTTGTCAAATCGGCAAGCAAGGACAAACTCTTTATATCAGGATGGCTACATGCATCAAGCTGGTAATATGGTAGTTGACACTCTAGCTGAGCTCTCTCTTGGCTAGAAAAAATCTACAGGATAGAACTTCTCCACTAGAGTACATATATCTGACATGTTGAAAGAGGGAACTCTTGGATCCAAGGATACACTTAGTGCCAAAAGCTCCATTGATTGTACACCAAATTTTTCATTCAACTCGTGCAACTATTGATCTATTGCGATATTGAAGACATCCATTTTATAATGGTGATGAGTATCGGTATTATCATGCTTGTTGCGAGATTTAGTCACACCAACATACTTGCAATTTATATAAGACTTCTTAGATTTATGGTTTACACAAAAATAACTTATAAATATTGCCATCCTATGCTGCTTGTTGCTCGTCGGGCGGCCGCGACGTCGACATGGCGACGTCAGAAATTGAAAACTTCCTAGATCATGGCCAATTACCAATAATGCAAGACGGCAAGACCTAGATGGGAATGGAATACAAGAGATAGATGGAATGACATGTAATATCCCGATCTAAAATTAGTGAGTACAATATTATTTAGAGAGGGAAATTAAAATAAAATTCAGGATTTGTGGAAGGATTGGACCTTGAGCTTTCGGCCCAAGGCGTCCTAGCCAAGTGGGCCGGCCATTTAGTGGAGTCAAGAGGGGGGGTGCCCCTTCCCCACAACCCTAGCACCCTGCTACAGTACCGCCGCCGCATTGTAGCATGTGGGTACTGTAGCAGCCCCCTGTCCCTGTTGCTTTGCCAAGAGGAGGAGAAGAAGGAAGAAGAAGAGCAAGAGGAAGAGGTAGAAGAAGGGAGATCTTCGTGAGGGCTTCCGCGAGGTCCAGCAGAGAATTCGTGGGTAAAATCATGTTCTCCATTAGTTTGTGTAATTCTTCCATATGTGATTCATCACCGATAGTCAGATTAATACCCTACTGTATAGATCAAAATTTCTGTAGTTCTGTTAATTCGTAATATTGAGTTAGTTCCAACCGGATTCAGCATTCAGGGTCTCATAAAGTTATATGGGTAATTGCGATGGCTTTCTGGAAAGCATTAATTTGTAATTTTTGGTTGGATAATGATTTAGTTATGATTTTTACAAGTCTAAATGCCTATTCAGTCTCTAGATTCGGGCAGCGAGCATAGTTCTGTGAATTAGGGTTTGGAGATGGACGAATCTGGTCAGTTGATTTTCATAAATTATGTAGATAACTTTATGATGATTCCAGGGAGACCAGGTTCATATTTTTTGGACAATTAGAGCGAAACTTATGAAATTCTGAAGTTATGTTGAAGTTACGTCATACATTGGGGAGACGATGAGGGAAAGATTGCTCTGTTAGCAACCTTTATTGCACAATGGGAAAAATTATAATAAATTTATTGATGAATATAGTTCTCTGTATTTTTTATAATGACTTAGATCAGTAGGTTTGGTTGTACCAATTAAAATATACGAAATTCCTAAGTCGACAGTACTGAAGATGACAGAACTGTCTTCGGAGATAAAAACAAAGGCTTAGCTGAAATAATTTGAACTTTTAGTCACCTGAGAAGTTGTAGGTATGCGTGTGTTGGTTCCAGAGAACTTGGTTTCATGATTTTTGGAGCTTTATGGATTTTCCTTCAGTGGTTGTCAGTTTAGGACTGACTGGAATTTGGGATTGTATCAGTAAAGTTTCGGGTTGCAAATAGGAGCGAATGATTTCATTTTGTTTATTTCTATGTTGTGCGCATTTGAATGGTGTTCTTAGTATACTTTACGAATGCCAGGTGGTGGTGAGAACCGGGGATAGAGTCCTCCTGTCGTCGTCATCCGTCTCGCGGTTGAGGCAAGTGCAAGCAGTGTAGAGTAAATTGTGATGCTAAATTCTTGATTATTGCCATGGTTTATTTGTATGGAACTTTATCTATGATATTGTTGCTGAATATTATTCTCTCATGATGGATTGAGAATATGAAGTTCATTTGCATAATGGCATTCATTCTTGAACCTTAGACTATGTGCTAGCCAAGGATTGTTTCTTTTGAGGTCCCCGTGATGCATTGGACGGGCATGAGATCCCTGTCATATATTGGATGGGCATGGGTCCCCACACTCGTGGAGTGTGGGCTTGAGGTCCTTGTGCTTGAGGGCATAGGTTTGAGTATGCATCGACGGATGCACTACTCCGCATTACCGGTAATTGCAAAGAAGGAAGAAAGTGCATTCTTGACATCTACATTGCATGCAAGTATAAGAGTTTTAATTATGGCTTCCTTGCTGATGTTCATATGAAGATTTGTTACCTTCACGTGCTGATCGTGATGTTTTGTCTATTATCACTATTGCACTTTGCTGAGTCGTGGACTCACACTTGTTGTTAATTATTTCTTTTAGGTTCTTTTCGAGGCAGCGACATGCATGGGAAGCAGTAGTTCTGATGCACTTCACACATGACCACCCATGGCAAATAAATTAGCTTTTTTACCTAAAACCTCATGTTCCTACTATTACCTTTATTCACAGACTGTGTTTATTCTTCGTGGTGGTTGATTTACTTGTAATCGTGGTAGCCAAGTTTTATCGTGGATGTTTAAATTTATGCTTTTAAATCTCAGATATTGATTTATTCAATTCTATTTGATAGAATAAATTGAATGGCTTGATTAGTCTTACATCCTCGTATTTATGATGAATCTTGAGGATTTAGATTTATTTGATTAAGAGCTACTCTCATTGTGTACCATTAATCGTTTGGTTCGGTTATTGGTTGAGTAAGAGCAAGATCCATGCCTAGGTTATTATCAATTAATTGTGGTATTCTTTAACTTGTCTATTTTGTAGCTTGTGCTAGTTCCTGTTGAGTAGAACTAATTTATTTGACATTATATGTCTTGCTAAAATTATGTTAGTAAGTTGAAGTAAAGTGGTTCTGTAATGTTGTTTAGTAGCATCCTAGGCTCTATGTTGAGCTGCGGTGTTACATGACAACTGCAGAGTCGTGCGTTTCATCGAGGGCAACCAGCCAACCAATAGTTACGTGTTAGGGTTTTAAGCTTTGTTGGGCTTTTTATTTACCAATTAAGTTAATTGAGATGACCCACTGCCTACTAAACATTACATCCTAGTTGGAGGTCCGTGAATCCCTAGGGAGGACCAGGCCCCTGGTCGCCCCCCTTGTCTCCACCATTATTGACAGCACGAGAAGATTGGAAGGGCCATTAGTGGTGGCTACTATTATATATCGGCATGTTTTCGATGTCCGATTATGTATGGACACTTTACCTAAAAAAGGTTCGTAAGGGGGTTATCAAACCACAAGACCCATTAGTTAGTTTAGTCACATATTATTTATTCATGCATGAAGGAAGACCTCCTCTTCCTATATATAGGGGGACAGTGGGCTCTCATTGTACACACAAGCCTACGGACAAAGAGACCAATAAAAAGATAAAACTGAGACTACATCCTTGTATTCTTGTCTATTGTTTATTATTTGTGAGTTGAGAGCTTCGTTTGTCGGCAATACAACCTCGATTATACAACATGTTATCAGCACGACAACACTCTAAGCTAAGGCTTCCTAGCACGTTGTTTTGATCTAAGTTTTCAATTTATAGTGGTAATATTCTTTTAAGTAGATTAATTTTTATTGTACTCTTCATTGCCGTCGATCCCGCCGGTTGGTCGGTCGCACTGATCGCTCTTCCACCAGCCGCACCGACTGTATGCCTCCGCATACAGCCAACACGTCATCGCCACCTCCGATCGGGTGCGATCAGCACGTGCTTTCGTGCACACGCAGCCGGACTCCACCGAGATTGGTCTGAGTACGTCTTTGCGTACCTATGCCAACCGCCATCGATGGGCAATCCGACTGTGCGCTTCTGCACATGCGCCGTTGGCAACCACCGTCTAGGCAACGGCAGCACGCCTCCACGTGTACGCCACCCCGTGAACCGAGCACTGGGCACCGCCTCCCGCACCGCATCACCGACCGGGACCAGGCTCGCCGTCGCTCGCCTCCGCGAGCACCGTCGGGCGAGGTGTGACGTGTGTCGCCTCCGCATCACACGTTGTTGGCCAAATCAACTCCTTCGTTCCGTGGCTGCCGTCACTGCCATACTCTGCCGTTGCCGTCGCCTTCGCGTCGGCTCACCGAAGAAGAAGAGAGAGGAGACAACCTCGACGCCTCCGCACCATGGTCGCTGTCGTCCGCCTCAGTGGAAATGTCGGGCTGAGGAAGCCTCCACACTGCACCACCTTCGCGTGTGTGTGCAGATGAGGCTAGGGGCTCTGGCTCTGTCCTCGACAAGGATGGTGCGGACGTTGCGGCTGCCACCACCATCGTCCATGGTGAGGACAAGGTGGGGCACCATGTGTACACTTTCGCCGCACCGATCTGAGACTGGTCAAGCACGTGGACAACTGCGGATGTCATTGCTACCGTCGAGCTGCGCCGTCACTGCCACACCGCTCACGCGTGCTACTGCCGCTGCTCGCGTCGTCGTCATTGTGTGCACTAAGGCCGCCACCACACGCCTTCACATGTGCTTG
Source organism: Phyllostachys edulis (assembly GCA_036346405.1). Classification (NCBI taxonomy): domain Eukaryota; kingdom Viridiplantae; phylum Streptophyta; class Magnoliopsida; order Poales; family Poaceae; genus Phyllostachys; species Phyllostachys edulis. Next base: position 51,606,897 of record CM070560.1, read on the forward strand.
TGTGCATGTGTTCGCACGGGCCGAGCCGTGCTAGGGTTAGAGGAAACCCTAGCAGGCTGGCTAAAAGGGCGATGCAAAGGCCCTATTTGGGCCATTGGTTCTGGCCCATAAGGCCCAGTCGGGATGGGATCTGACCAGCCTTAGCGCTTTTGCAGAAAAGCCCTTCTTCTTTTTTGGAACTAAACACAAGTCCTTGGTTTATTAAAATCGAGTCCTTCTGGACCGAAATTTTGCAAAGAGGGCCCTGAAACTTTTGGAATAAAGTATAAGGGCTTCCACTTGGTGGAACTTTGCAAATTAAACATCAAAAGTTTTCTGGTTCTTTTATTTAAGTTTCTTGAGATTTATTTAAATACTAGAAATTACTTTTATATTAATTTGTGAGTGTAGTAATTGTTCTATGCCTAGAAAATTAGCAGAAATTGAAAGAAAATTGATGTAAATTCGTAAGTCTGGTATTTACTACTTATACAAGTCGTTTTATTGCTGTAACACATGTTTTGACTCATGTGGTACATGATGTACTTATTCATTGTCTTATGGTAATTATATGTGTTGCTATACAATGTTGTAGGTGGCATGGACGATATGTTTAGGACTGTGCCAAGAGGGGAATTTCTTGAGTTAAAGTGCGACTACAGTAACCACCCAGTGTGGGCAGTTGAGGCAAGGATGCATCTCATTGCACGTGATCCCCATCATGCACTTGTGCCAAATGGGCACGCTAGCTTTTCAACCAGGGCATGGGCTTTGGTATACCTCAAGAACCACTTGTGTACGAACCTCAACCAAGAGCTTGTTTCTGTCCAAAGACCCTAGTGAACTCTGGGATCACCTAACAGAGAGGTTCGACATTACTCAAAGGCAGACTCTCTCCAGTGAGAACTATAATAAGTGCATAGCTACGGGGATTCAAGATTATGAATCCGTGACCACATACAATGCAGACCTCACTCATGTTGTGAGCACCCTAAGACTGTTAGGGAGGAACATGACTGAGGATGAACTGATTGAACACACTCTCCTAAATCTCCATCTAGAGAATGTTTCCCTCGGAATGGTTCTGAGAAAAAGGAACTTCAGAGATCATTATCAACTGATCAATGCCCTATGGGAGATAGAGTGTGCTAGTGTGCTACGTCTTAGGACACCATACAAAGCTGATTCTAGTTCTGGGAGATTTGGTGGGATCAGCAGACAGGGGTTAAAGAGGAGGGGAAGAAGTAGTAACCGCTGTGATAGTAGGACAATCGTTAGATGTTCTCTAGATTACACCCTAGCAAGTGAAGAAAGCGGTAGCAGGAATCGAAGAGAGAGAGAGCCGTCAGAGGCTACTCAAACTGGGAGCTAAGGCAAATGAGTCATTCCCACATAAGGATAAGGAGAATCCTAAATCTCCATTATCTCCTTAAATTTGGAAGTAAATTCATAGTGTGTTTAGGATGGTGTTATTAAATTGAACAGCAAAATTTGTCAATCCTGAATTAGTCAGCAATATTACTATTAGGAATTAAAATTACTTCTTTTAATATTTAGTTCATGAAATAAATAATTAAAGTATTTCTAGTTCTTATGCATGTCTTATGTTTGCATTTATGCGTATGCAATATTTTTTTCATGCAAATTATTTATCTCCCGCTTATAGTTGACGTACAATGGAGGGAGAACATGAACTCTGTCTTGTGGACAGTTGTACCATAAATTCTATCTTAAGGGATATGAAGTATTTCCATACCTTCAACTCTAACACTGACAATATTATGACCATAACTGGCAATTGTGGTAATATTACGGGTACTAGAAGAGCCACGATGGTCTTATTGATGTGAACGAAAATAATAATTGAGAATGCATTATTGTTCCCGGACTCAACTAGAACACTACTAAGTTTCAAAGATATATGAAATAATGGTTTCCACATGAAAAAGAGGAAGAATGGTTCTAAGTACATTCTCATCACTAAGAAAGAGGGATATCGAAAAGAAGTAGTAGAGAAACTCTCCATGTTCTCCTCCGGATTGTACTACACGTTTATTAAACGTGATAAAGAATATGTTGCGATGAGCGTCCAGGTTAAAGACCTTGAACCATTTAGAACGTGGCATGAACATATGGGTTATCGTGGAGACAATATGATGCACTAGATACTACAACATTCTGCTGGCCACAACTTGAAGTCCAAAGACATCCCTGTTCTATCACACCTTGTGTGCGAAGCCTATGCAAAAGGCAAGTTGATTACGAGACCCTCGTATCATAAGACCAAGGATGAATTGCCTGATTTCCTTGAGAGGATTTAGGGAGATATATGCGGACCTATAGAGCCCATGTCTGGGTCATTCAAGTACTTTATGGTACTAATAGACACATCCACCCGGTGGACGCATGTATATCTATTATCCATTAGGAATCACGCCTTTGTCAAACTGATTTCACAAATTATTGCATTAAGGGCAAAGTTTTCACATCATAGGATCCAATCCATAAGAATGGATAATACTGCATAGTTTACCGCAAAAGTATTTAATGACTATTGCATGGCCTTAGGCATAACAGTGGAACATTCTGCCCTGCATGTTCATACTCAGAATGGACTTGTTGAATCATTAATCAAGATGATCACTAGACCCTTGCTAATGAGATCCAATCTACCAACTACGTGTTGCGGACATACCGTATTACATTCATCGGTATTAATACGACTACAACCATCTACATACCATAAGTTGTCACCTTTCCAACTACTGTGTGGGAAATAGCCAAGTATTTCTCATCTACGTAAATTCACTTGTGTCATTTACATACCTGTCTCACCTCCTCAGCATATGTCATTGGGACCCCATCATAAATTGGGAATTTACGTGGGATTTGAATCCCCCATAAATAATAAAGTATTTTGAGCCCATGACAGGAGATTTGCTAAAAGCAAGATACACTTGACGAGGATTCTTGACTAGGTCAACTTTTTTCGGACAAAGTTAGAATTCATGTCAAAGGAGACCCACTTAACATAGGCCCACTATGTTACTGTTATGAACTTGCAACCAATTTATAAAGGAAGTTTAATTCCCTTTATTATAGCCAAACTGGCCGACAACCAGTTTAGGTCATAAACGACCAGCTATGGATATTGTCCGACCAGCTATATGGGTCTAGACAATCCTCGACCAACAAACTAGTCGGGAGACACCAACAGTTACTCACGTGACTGGCGGGAAGGTGGCTTTTGGCACATTTGGCAACTTACAATAATTGACCAACAGACACAATGGTTCAAGACTCTCGTGATGAACGTGCATGAAGATTAGAGACGCCTTTAGCGGCATTAACTGCCACCCTTTCAAATACTATAAAGGGGGTAGCCCACGTTCTCTATAACATGAGTTGTTAATTGTACTAATTCATTAGTCATGATCAATACAATCATTCTGTAACACCTTTTGCATTATCATACAAGCACTCAGTGTGTCCACAACAATATATGGTCTTCATTTGATAGTGTTCTTACATTACTTTCCCGAGTAAGTTCAATATGGAACCCAGTGTTTCGATCATCAACATCACTAGCACTATATTTAATGAAGAGCTATTCCTAGCGTTAGGGGAAGGAAAGGACCCCAAGTTGGAATACCGGGAACTATCATGGAATGATAGCAGTCTTCATAATAATGATCCATGCACTAAGGACTTTGAACAAGAGGTTCAGATGATAATAGATTTGCAAAATTTTGGAAATCAACTACCAGATTCATTCACGGATCATAAAGGAGTTACAATGTCGCATATACCAGTGGTAAATTTATCTAAAAGAGTAGAACCATCACGGGTTTTGGGTTCTGCATCTGACTCCACCACTCTTAGTGAGAATAGGGAAGACCTCCTGGGTCAAAGGATCTCAAACCACAGAGACGTCCACAAAAAAGCTGTACTGGACAAGGGGTGAAACTCCATGAACCGAACATGAATGAGAAACATCCGACAAACGTTACACCCTAAGTAAGGACACGACGGGTGGTGCTCCGTATAGGAGTAGAGGGGGGAGGCGCCCCATGCTAGAGTACAGGGACAGCTGACACTAGGGAAACTGAACAGTCAGATTTAAATAAAGTTCCAATTGAATTGGACAAAGTGCTCATAGCAGCTGCTTCATCTCAAAGATTTTCTTCCAAATTGAATCGGATTTGGAACCAAAGACAACTGCAGAATGCAAGAATCGTCAAGATTAGGATAAATGGAAGGAACCAATTGAGAATGAACTAAACTCGCTTAATAAGAGGAAGTATTCAAACCTATGGTCAAGACACCCTATGATGTTATTCCTATTGGACACAAGTGGGTGTTCATAAGAAAGAGAAATGAACATAATAAAGTGGTGAGATACAAAGCGAGATTAATAGCACAGGGGTTCACGCAGAGACCTAGCATCGATTTCAATGAAATATACTCTCCTGTAATGGATGGCACAACATTATGATACCTTATAGCTATGACAACAGGAAATAATTTGAAAATGAAATTTATGGATGTCGTGATTGCATATTTATATGGGTCACTATATTCTGAAATGTTAATGAAGATTTCAGAGGGACTAAAAGTCACATATATGAGCGAGAATTAACATCGCAGCATGTATAGTATTAAGTTGCAAAAAGTCACTATACGAGTTGAAACAGTCAGGTCATATGTGGTATAATCGACTGAGTAGATTCCTTTTACAAAAGGGATACATAAACAACAAGTCTGTCCATGAGTGTTCATAAAGAAATCCAAGAATGGATTTTGCATCGTCTCTGTGCATGTTGATGACCTGAACATAATTGGAAACACGGAAGATATTCTCGAAGCCAGCTCATACTTAAAGACGGAATTCAAGATGAAAGAACTAAATACTGTCTCGGGTTGCAGATTGAAAATTTATCTAGATGCATATTTCTGAATTAGGCTACCTACACCAAGAAAGTCATGTTAGAGATATATTTTATCTTGATAAATCTCATCTACTTGGTAGTTGGTACACACATGATTGTTAGGTCATTGGAAGTGGAGAAAGATCTATATAGACCTAGACGAGAGAATGATGATACATTAAGGTCCGAAACCCCTTATTTAAGTGTTGTTAGAGCATTATTATACCTAGCCAATTATATCAGACTGATATTTGTATTTGCAGTAAGTTGTTTGGCAAAAAAGAGAAATAAACATAATGACTGACTGCATCCATTTCTCTGGTGTTTGGTCAGCTGTGGTGCCCATTGGCTATACCTTCTGTGGGCCGCCCGTGCCAAATATATGGTAGTAACTTTCTAGTATGGAAGCAGGCAGAGGCAGGCACAGGTAAAAAGGCATCCGGTCGACCATGGCCTAAGAACAATCTTGGATGGGCTCGACATTTTGGCATGTGTTGGACAAGCTAGGCTCCTTGGTCAATCTCCCTGTCTTTATGTTCTAATGTGTGTGCAACTTTGCATTGCTTGCTTTCACCTCATTGCCTTCACTGTGTCGTGTTTCTGGAAACCAGCTGATAAAAAAATAACGCTCTGGATCGATGATTGGGGCTATTTGATTGAGATGCTTGTAAATTGAGACAAGTTACTGAAGTTTTGGTCAGTGTTCTGCCGTTGTAGGCTTCATTTTCCTACGGAGACGGTTGATAGGTGAAGAAGAGCAATCATACTCGTCTCGTGCATTTGTACACTTCTGAACTAACATAGTCTGATCACAATGTCAAAAATCAAAAAAATAATTGTTTTTTGATTTAGACAACGAACAAATGAAGGCTATAGTACAGATTGATCTTTCCTTCGAGTTGAAACTCTTTTGGCTGGAAGTATAGCGATAGAAGCCGGTGTTCTTTCTCCAAATTGAATGCATGGCAAGTATCTGAAGGAGCTGTAAGAGCTCGACCTGCCCTTCGCGGATACCGCATTGTATTTGTCATTCCAAATCCTAATATGAACAACACAATTGATTATTTCTTCCATCAAGAATGATTCATATATTTCTTCCATCAAGAATGATTCATACTCCACAACTCCAGTGGCAACCTGTCCACATGCACACCATTCCTGTCATCGAGTTAGTTAAGCAGTCTAAATTTCATTGAATAAACTCTATGGTGACAAATCCTTCAGATAAGTATAAGCAAACTGACATGACTAGGCCACAAAGTAGTCTATATTTTATACTAATTGCAAAACAAGACATTTTTGTTTTACAAGAGGTGTGAACCATTCACATTAGTTAGCATGTCATGGACACTGTCAACAAACTAATCCTATAAGTGAGAGTTCCAAATCAAAGCAAATCTATTTATGAATTAATTATGGTGAAACTGGACGTAATTAGAAAACAAAGTCTAAAACATCCTCACAGTGGGTGTTAGTCATGGAATTGCATGATCTACTTTGCTAGTTAATATCGAATTAGTCAGTTTCTTAAAAAAAGGTGAATTTTCGCCGAACCATGGACTTCAGTTCACTCTTTCAATGTCTAATGCCTTTTTCCTACAGGAGGAAAGCTACTAGAATATATAGAATCCAATGTCCTATATATTTGCAAACAGAAAACAACATAAAATATCTATACTTCCTCAATTATTAGCCTATCAATTAGGCATCTATAATCTATTTCTACCATTGTCGCTTCCTTTTCGATGAACAGTTCTAGTTCTATAATGAAGACATTGCAACAATAGATGCAAATTTGCACATGGAAACATGTCTTCAAATTTGTTGAGCATGAAACATCCTAGGCTTTACCAAACAGTCACTTTGTCTCCCCCGAATGAACTCACTACACTAGAGCAGCAATTGTGAGTTTGCAGGAAAAGTCACAATTAGCTTTTCCTCAAAGGTATTAGTATGATTTTGCCAGGGTGTCACACTCGGACATACCATACCGCAGACAATTAAGCATAGAACTCGTTCACAGTGGCATCTCCCTGCTGCAACAACTACTCCTGATGCACAACAGAAAGATTCAACGAATCACCAGATGTGTCCATATCAACTGTGCTGAAGCCAAACCAATCACATCCTCAGTTAATTGCACCTCTATGCTAGCAACTAGAATAGCAGAGGCACGAGCATCCTTATCAATCTATATCTTGTAGGCAGCATACTGAGTCTGAAAAGTCTTCATGGCATCCTCAAAAACCTCAAATGGCTTTGTATGAGCGTCTTCGGAAGCATCCTTTGGGAGTATAGGCTCAGCAGGCGGAGCAGGGCGAGGCGGACAAGGCAACTCGCCAGTAAGAGACTCCCAAAGGCGCTGACCACGCATGTGGAGGCGCATATACTGAAACCAGTCCCGATAATTGAGACCATTGAAGATCACCGGGCAGTGAGGAACAAAAACAGTGCTTATTGGTAGGCGGCGCTAGACGGCGCGGCTGTTAGAACGAAGTAATGATAATTTTTTTATTATTTTTTTATTATTGTTTTCTTTGACCGAGCCGACTCAAAAAAAAGAGCCCAAGGTCCACTCGGCCTGCTAGAAACACACGCACACAGGGGAACTAGGGTTCCCCCGGTAGCGGCGGCGGAGTGGGCGGCGGCAACGCAGCGCCCCGAGTGGCGGTGGTGCGGGTGGCCCGAGCGCCACGCCGCGACGCGGCAGTCGAGCAACGCGGTGGCGGCGCAGACGCGTCTGGCGGCGGTGGTGCAAAGTGCCCAAGCGAGGTGAAGACAGCACGGCGGCTCCCGTGCGGAAAATTAGGTGGCAGCCGAGTTCGGGCGGAGGCGCGCGTGGCTCCGGCAGCGGCACGACGGAGCATGGTGGATCCAGAGGCTGGCGGCTCCGGCAACGGGCGAGGAAGACCGGCGAAGACGAGGCGCGGTGACGGCGGTGGCTCCCCGAAACGACGGCGACGGCTCCCTGAGCAGCAGCAGATCGGCGCCAATCGGGGTGACACCGATGGGCGACGAGGCGGCGGTTGTCGCTCCTCGAGCGGCGGCGGATCAACGCCAATTGGGGCGACACCGACGAGCGACTGTAGTCCAACAGAAGGAGGATGAGGCAGCGACAAGCAACAGGAGTCAGGCGGCGGCTGGAAGACGAACCAGCGGCAGCTTGACAAGCAAAACCCTAGGTTTGCTCTGATACCATGTTATGAATAGCTCTTGTATTCATCATTAGACCAATGGACCAATATACATACAAGTACAGATGTGGCATATATGCAGGTAACCCTTTATACAATAAAGAAAATACACAGGCAATGATATATATCTAAGAGAACAATAATCTCTTCTAAGCTAATACCAGTAGTTTATACTAATCCACAGTTTTTGTTTGTAATTTAAGCATCAGAAATGCTCCACACACGACAGTGTAAGTACGATCCTAATACGACGGACCTCCGCACATCCCTTCATATTTCGCACGAGAAAAGGAAATGACTTCTCTATTCTGTCCTTTTTAGCCCTGACTCCTAAGCAACAAAAATCTACAGACCTTCTATACAGATTGCCACGACGGCTCTAGCAAATCACCGATCCCCCAAAGAAGAACTAGGATGGTCAAAAGTCAACTAATCGCGAATCTTGGTCCAAGCCAAATCCGAAGTAGCGAAACCTTCGAATGTTTTGACAGCCAAGTACGAAGTATAAACTTTAGAGACCATTGCATTCCCTTAGTTAAATCCTCTGTTACGTTTGAAATCCTCTGTTACGTTTGTTTATCTCAATCCAATGAAATCTACTAGTAAGCACAGCCTCAAATTTCGCCGGGGGGTGTTAGATGTTAATTTATTTTCTTGAGGATGAAGTCAAATGGAATTTGGCAACGGTGAAGTGCATGCATGCTTGATGTTTCTACCGACACAAGTCAGAAAATTCTAGTGATGCATGCAGATGGAAGGGCGGTAAAAAAAAGGAGAGGAAGCAAAATTGGGTTTTGACTGCCACGCATCTTAGTTGGTATTTGCTAATAGATGAGCTGTAGTAAGAGTACTAAAAAGATAAATAATGCCACGGAACTCAGCTTATCGTTTTACAGAAGTATCATGTGTTAATTGAGGCTATCACAAATCAGCGAAGCGATTGAGAGCTAGCGATGGAGGTGGACTGTAGCGAATCCGACAACAGCGGTAAGTTGAAGCCGGCATTGGATTCTGCTGAGGTCGGCGTCAGAGTTGTCGACGCCAGTGAGATCTTAGTGTTGTTTTCGTAGGTTCATCGTGTAGTTAGCATTGCAATTGGATCAAGGTTTTGGCAGTTGCAAGAGGGAGGTTCTTCTGATGATGAGAATATCATTTTGGCAGAGGTGGCAGTGGAATCGAAGGTTGTTCATCGGCCGACTGCGATATCTTCTCAAGGTATTGGAGCTCAATCTTCCATCCCATCTAGTTCTCGTAGATCTTTGCAGGTTGGAGGTAAGGGAGCTCTGGCCAAGGGTCTTCATCGAAGATTTCAAAGGATTTGCTTTATGGCGACGCCATAGCTGCTGGGTACTCTCCAGCCGAGCTCCGCGAGGTGGGGATTCTATCGGACCGGATCGAGGCTGGTGTTGGTCAGCCCTGGCAGGGGCCTATACTGCCTCCTCGCATGTTACCTCCATTGACGGTGGGCGACGCCATTGATCGAGCTTGCTGAATCCAATCTCCTTGGCTGAGGTGCCGTGATAATGGTGCGGCAGTTTCGCCGGCTCTTCTGCACTCTTAGAAAGCTATGGACCCGGCGTTTTCGCTGGATTTGCTACCCAGTCAAAATCCGCCAGTTCAGCTGCCCTTTCAAAATGTGAAAGGCTCAGCAATTTCGCTGGATTTGTTGCACATTCCAATTTTGTCAGGTTCTGCGGTCAATGGGTTGGGCTCGTCAACGTCTTTGAACACTTCGGAACAGGCCCAAAAGAAAGGCTTGCCCTGGTTTCACAGGCTCTTTTAGCGTACCTGGAGAGCAGCATGGCCAAACCCTATCAATTCTGTCGACAGCTGGACTGGGACGGCAAACGGATATCATTGCTCGTTCGTTGAAGTTCTTTGCCTTCGCATTGTCATGGATTTTGGCTGGGTCGTGCAGGAGGTCAGGTACCCTTCTGTGGATACCATGGGGATATACTCATGATATTAGGTGATGAGACAATTGGCAATAGCATTTGAGTTTTGTTGAATTTCGAGTTTTCAGCAAATATCAGGATTTTCGGTAGAACCGGCGTTTAAAGGGCGGTACGATCGCAAGTTGTGTGGTGGTAGTACCAGATCGCGGTTATACCGATTGGTAGATGGCGGTTGCTTAATTCCAGAGAAGATGTTTTGGGAGTTCTGGTCTTCATTGGAAGTCGGAACGACCGCAGTTATTGGAGCGGTACGACTGAAGATCGGTAGTACCGCTGGTAACACGACGGTTGTACCGATTGTGTTGAGATTGTCGGCCATTTTGGAGTTTTAGCTTTGGGATAGGTCAAGTTCATGAGCTTTAATGCATATGTGTTGCATGATGCATGTTTTGGCTAACGTGGGTCAAGTTGTGAAGAACTTGTTCCCGGAATCGATTTCGTTGTCTATTGTTGTGTAGGACGCTTGGAGGTCAACGACGGTCAACAGCGAGGATGATCGGGACTAAGCTTGGAGAGCTGAGATTCAGAACAATTAAGGATACCGGGTGAGGTCTATGGACTCAAGCATGGCGCAAAATTGACAAAGGTGACCAAACAGGCAGTTCGATGCGATGGGTTGGATCAAGCGGCGTGGGGGTCGGTGCAAGTGCCATGGTAGTTTCAGTGGAGCCGGACGGGAGAGACTTGCCGACATGATGAGAGCCGTTGATCAACCTACACGTGGCGAAGTAGGCGATTGCTTCACCAAGATTGGACTTAGTCTTCGGAGAAGGATCGAGAAGGGGTATTTTGGTAATTTCACCAAATACCACCTTGGTAACCTTTTGGCTAAACCACGGCATGAGACGACGCATGGAGAAGTGGTTTAGGTCAAGAGAAAGTGAAGACGACGCTTTGAAATGCGTGCGTGTGTGACCCGTTTGTGTTGGGCCTTAACGGGAGCCCATTAGGGTTAACTCTTCTAGAATCTAGGCCTCACTGTAAATAGGAGTGGGTTGCTGTCCAGCAGCCTTGAAGCCTTCATTTGTAAACCCTAGTTGGTGTCTTAGGGTTTTGGAGAGAAAAGTGAGGTTCTAGGGTTCTAGAGAGATGATGTGATTGTGTGCTCTTCAGTGAGCTCTTGTCCTCTATGTTGGAGTGGCTGTAAACATCCATCAAACACGAATCAATCCAAACAAGATTCTCAAAGATGATTTTATCCTTTGTTCTTGCTTTCTTTCTTTGATGATTTTGTGTTTTTGATGTCTTGTTGGTTTTACCTCGAGTACTTGCTATGATCTAGCTTTCTGTGACATGTGGGAGTGCATCTAAGATCATCTTGACTATTCTTTACCCACGAGCAAGATTTAGATCATGTTTTGGTTCTTGACTCGGTTTTGAAACAAACTTCGTTCAAATTGTAAAAGGTTGGAACTTTGATGTGGATCTTGTAAATCTTTGCTTGGAATAGGTTCCTAACCTCCATAGGAAGGTGTGTTTCAAATCTCGTAGAGTTTGGCCAAGTGGTTCAAAAGTTGTGCCAATTTTAGTTTTCGTCGTCGGGCTGTTCGAGGGAAATTGGTACAACCGCCCATTTGCCTGCGGTTGTACCGAACATTGGTACAACCGCCCGTTTGCCTACGGTTGTACCGATTTCTGATCCTTCAGCACATCGTTGAGTTTGTTGATTGCTATACTTGGGGGTTTGGAGTGGATTCAACATAAGTCTACCATTATGCTTATCTATTGATCTTCATCGCTCTCATAGCTATTGGAGTGAAATATTTGTTGAATCAAATCTAAAAAGGAAAATTGATTGAGCTCCTATTCACCCCCCCTCTAGTCGCCTTTCCGATCCTACACCTTCGGTGGTGGTCAATTCCTAGGCAACGGAGGTGCTGTCTTAGTCATTGGTGGTACTGGCGGACAGGCTGAGGGCGGTGGGTTCTCGGACATCAGAGGTGGTGGACGATTCTCAGTCAGTGGTGGTGCTGGCGGCCAGGCTGCTGGGCCTGGCGGTGCGATTGGTGGGTAGGGAGGTGTCCCTGTCTTTGGCCCTAACCAACATCAAGCTCGGATGCCCAGTTTTGGCTATGGGAGGTTCGAAGATGGCAACTTCAGAGGTCGGGGACGTGGCTGGATCGGTGGGGGAAATCATTCTCATGTCAATGCTAGTTCCGCAAGTGCTGCTTCAAACCTTATTTATTTTCGGTGCAAAGGGAAGGGGCATGGAATTGCTAATTGCAAAGTAAGTTTAGTGTGTGATATTTGTGAGGGCACTGACCATTTGTCAAATAACTGTTTGTTATCGCTAATGCCGATACATATTACTAATCTGTGTGGGTTCGTGCTGATGGGTTGGGATTTTATCACATTCCAACAACTGGGCCGAAGACGTTGAAGAAAGAGACCAATAGACAGGGGTTGGTTCGGATCACAGGTGATCATCTGTCTGAAGACCTTCTGATTACCGAGCTTTGAAGATTAATTCCAATGAATTAGCAACCAAAGGTAGAGATTCAGGAGGGAAATGCATTTTTGGTGCATTTTCCAACTAGACTTGATATACTTCATATGGCGGTAATTGGTGACGTGCATGTGAAGGAGCATAAGGTGGTGTTGCAATTCGTGGAATGGAACATGAAACCCACACCTAAGTATTAGCTTCAGAAGGTATGGGTTCAGGTTCTAGGAGTACCTTATGAAGTACGTGACTTTTTGAGCCTTTTTTGCTATATGGTCGATCATCGGCATTGCAATGAGAGTGAACATGGAAAAGGTTCGTAAGAATGATTTGGTTCGTATGCTAGTAGGTGTGCTGGACATAGAGGCCATACCTTCTAGTGTAGAGATTGTGGTTGGTGAATATATCTATGACATTTTTTTCAAAGTTGAAGAATCTACAGTGGATATTGTTGACGAAGACATTGATCGGAGAGAGGATCATGAGGGGGAGGACAAGTCAGGCAGAGGTAAAGATGTTGAGATCAGAGATAGAGATGATAAGAGATTGAAGAATAACTCCGATTCTAAAATGAGTACTCCTGATAACCGCATGGGTCAGTCTACCTCAATTACTAGGGGGACTACCTTGGGGATTTTGGCATCGAATACCGTCTGGGTTACACCGAGGGCAGTCAGAAAGAAGAATGAGACTATTGCAGGAAGGGATGGAGAGTCATCTTGAACGTCCAGGAGTAGAGTATGGCCTTTGCCTTGGATTGTTTACCCGAAGATTATAAGGATGCTCCAACTGCTACTAGGGTGGTTCCTAGTGAGTCGGAGGCTGCTGAGGATAGATCCACAGGGTAGATCGTTGCTCCGGCTGTAGTGGTGAGGGGCGACGCTTTCGCCAGAGTTGTTGTATCGCCCGCGGAAGCAGTGACAGGATGTCTTACCACAGCGGTTGATGTTCATGCTACTGAGGCGGATATTGTCGGGTTGATCACTGAGGGCTCCATTGCAGAGGAGGCAGTCGTGTTGTTCCCTCGGATGGCTGATTCAGAGGTTAACAGAGGGGTGGTTGAGGAATCGATGATTGTCAAGGCTGATTCAGTGCAAAGCAAGGTGGCCACTCGATGTTCAACACCAGATGGGGTTTTCCGGTCAATGCTGATTCATGTGGATGATCTGGTGGAGCCTAGACATAGTGAGTGCATAAAGAAGCAGCAGTCTGGTGATGAAGACTCGGTCCAAAAGGCCACATGGCGTGTGAAATTTCGTAATCTCTAACTTGATCTAAGGAAGTCTAGTAATAAATTTTCTCTTTTGTCTTTTTTCTGATGAGCAAGTTATTGAAAAAGTTGATAGTATTGGAATTTCTTTAGGGCATGATAGTGCAGACATTGTTAGCACTATTAAAAGTATTAAGAATCTTGAATCTAGAAGACTAAACAATAAAGGAATTGTAGATGTTGAGGAGTTGGAGGATGAGAATCGGGAGTACACCGATTTCTCAGCCCTTAATCATTTATGTAGTGATCTAGATGATGATTTTTTGGAGGATAACCACTGTAATTTTACTTTGGTAACAACTAAAAAGAGGTCATCCAACTCTGGGAAGAAGAAAAGAAAGAGTTCTCATATTAGACCAATCAAATTAAAGTTAAAATGAAAGGTCTTTTTTGGAATAGCAGAGGTCTGGGTGACTTGGCTAAACATTGTAACATTTGTGAAGTGGTTAAGGAGCAACATTTAGATTTTATGGCTGCTCTTGAAACTGGTAAAAAAAACTTTTCAGGGTCTAGTCTTAATCATCTTTGTGGTGGACGGGATTTTTTGTGGCATTTTTCTCCGCCACAAGGACGGTCGAGGGGTATCCTTTTAGGGGTGGATCCTCGGGTTTACGATATTGGTTCTATTGATGCTAGTGATTTCTATGTAAAAATTCATTTAAAAAATGGTGCTGATGATTTCCAATGGGTTCTTGTGGCTGTTTACGGTGCAGCTCAAACTCAATTCAAGGAGAAGTTCCTAAATGAACTTGTTCACATCTGTAGGAAAGAATCACTTCCTATTTTAGTTGGGGTTGATTTTAATATCATTAGGCATTCGGGTGAGAAAAATAATGACAATTTTGAATATAGATGGTCTTTCTTGTTTAATATTGTGATCAATAATTTAGATCTAAGGGAAATTGAGTTATCTGGTAGACAATTTACTTGGGCTAATTCGTTAGCTAACCCAACTTTTAAAAAGCTGGACAGAGTTTTAATGAGTACAGACTGGGAGAATAAATTTCCTTTGGTTATAGTTAATGCTCTTGAAAGGTCTTTGTCTGATCACACGTCATTGCTTCTTAATACGATAGAGGCCTCTTATAGAGGGAATAAACCTTTATTTAAATTTGAATTAGGTTAGTTTTGTACGTAGGGAGGGGTTTAGGGAGATGGTGACTGATGTGTGGAGAAAGGATTTTAGGGGTCGTTCTGTCTTACAAGTTTGGCAATGTAAGGTTAGATTTCTTAGACAATATCTTCACGGATGGGCTAAAAATAACAGTCGGACTTACAAAAAGGAAAATACCAAAATTAACTTGATTATTGATGAGCTAGATAAAAAGTTGAGTTTTTGAGTCCATCTGATGTAGAACTTAGTCTTAAAAAAATTGCTAATGAGAGATTGGTTCATCTATTAAGAGAAGAGGAAATTAAGTGGTAACAAAAGTCCAAAGCAAATTTTCTTTTGGAGGGAGATAGAAATACTTGTTTTTATCACCTGATTACGAATGGTAAGCGTAGAAAACAAAAAATTTTTCTGCTCAAACAAGAGGAGGGGATAATTCGGGTGATGTACAATTAAAAAAGTATATCACCAATTATTATAAAGGTTTATTTGGACCATCTGAAGATAATCATTTATCCATGCTTGATGATTTTAGGAATAATATACCTCAAGTTTCGGATGCTGAAAACAAATTCCTTACAGAGTCGTTCACTGAGAAGGAGGTGAAAAAGCAATCTTTCAAATGGAATATAACAAAGCACCTGGGCAAGATAGTTTCCCAGCCGAGTTATATCAGGTGTTTTGGGGAGTCATTAAAAATAACTTGATGGGCATGTTTCATGATTTTCATAATTGCTCTTCGCCTCTTTTTAGCTTGAATTCTGGGATCATTACTTTGCTTCCCAAAAAAAGGATGCTAAGCAAATACAGCAGTACAGGCCTATCTGTCTTTTAAATGTTAGTTTTAAAGTGTTTACTAAAGTAGATACTAATAGAATTATTGGTGTAGCTCAAAAAATTGTTAGGCCATCCCAATCGGCGTTCATGTAGGGGAGATTTATTCTTGATGGAGTTGTTATCCTTCATAAAACCATGTATGATCTTTATAAACAAAAATTGGATGAAATAGTGTTCAAGGTTGATTTTGAGAAAGCTTATGACAAAGTGAAATGGCCATTCTTGCTTCTAACCTTGAGGATGAAAGACTTTTCAACTAAGTGGAGTTCTTGGATGGGAAGTTTCGTCAAGGGAGGGAGTGTTGGTATCAAAGTCAATGATCATCTTGGATCTTTTTTTTCAAACTCAGAAGGGTCTTAGACAAGGCAGTCCTATGCTCCCAATTCTTTTTAATCTTGTAGTGGACATGCTTGCAATTTTTTTTTCAAGAGCTAAAGAAGAAGGTCTTTTATTAGAAGTAGTTCCTCATTTAATTGATGATGGGCTATTAATATTACAGTATGCTGATGACACTATCCTCTTCTTGAATAATGATTTAGAACAAGCAAAAAATCTCAAACTCATTCTATGTGTGTTTGAACAATTATCAGGTTTAAAGATTAATTTCCACAGGAGAGTTATTTTTTTGGTAATTTCAAAGAAGTTGAATCGCAGTATACTCAGTTATTTGATTGTGAAGTGGGTGTCTTTCCTTTCAGGTACTTAGGTATTCCAATTCACTTCAGAAAATTAAGGAATTATGATTGGAAAGGAGTTGAGGACAGAGTTGAAAAGAAACTTAGCAGTTGGAAGGGCAAAAATATGTCTATTGGTGAATGCTTAGTACTAATTAACTCAGTGCTAAGTAGTCTGCCAATGTTTATGCTATCTTTTTTTGAGGTTCCTAGAGAGGTTTTCAAAAGACTAGATTTTTATCGTTCTAGATTTTACTAGCAAAGTGACAGTCATAAACAAAAATATAAGCTTGCTAAATGGAGTTTAATGTGTACACCCAAAGAGTAGGGCGGTCTAGGCATCTAGAACTTAGACATAAAAAACAAAAGTTTACTAGAAAAATGGTTGTTTAAGTTGCTTAATGAAGAAGGGGTTTTGCAATCTTTGCTAACAATGAAATATTTGTGTGAGAAGAGTCTTTCGCAGGTGGTTAATAAACCTGGGAATTCTCATTTTTGATCGGGACTAATAAAAATGAGAGACCTTTTTTTCGCTTTGGTTCATTTCAGATTAAAAATGAAATTCAAACTAGGTTTTGGGAAGATATTTGGTTAGAAAACTCTCTACTGAAAAGATAATATCCACTCCTCTATAATGTGGTGAAGAGAAAGGATGATACAGTGGCATATATTCTGAGATCAGCTCCTTTAAATATTTCTTTTTGAAGACTTGTTATTGGGCCTAAGCAACATGCCTGGAACGAGTTACTCTTCAAAATTGCTAATTTACAATTGAGTTCTCAACAAGATGTTTTCAGGTGGAATTTGAATAAGTCTAGACTTTTTTTGGTTCAGTCTTTATATGTGGCGCTAATTGGAAATTATAGAGCCCCTATTAGGGATTTTTTTTGGTTAATTAAAATTCCTTTAAAAGTGAAAAATATTCTTATGGTATCTCAAAAGAGGGTGGTATTAACCAAAGATAACATGTTCAAAAGAAATTGGAGGGGGAGCAGAAAGTGTTGCTTATGTATTAAAGAGGAAACAATTCAGCATCGTTTTCTTGACTTCCCATTTACACGGCTTGTATGGTTGGTGGTTAAATGTGTGTTTAATTTATCTCCTCCTGCGAGTATAGCAAATATATTTGAGAATTGGTTAGTCGGCATTCCAAAATTTTTAAAGACACAACTGCTAGTGGAAGCTAGTACTTTATGTTGGTCTATTTGGCTAAGTCGGAATGATGCCGTTTTTGACAAAAAAAAAAAGATTATCACTAATCCCTTACAGGTTATCTTATTGAGTGGACAATGGCTGAGTGCTTGGGTAAATTTGCAGAAATCGCCCCACAAAGAGTCCATGTTGGCCGGCAGTGCCAAGTTGGAGTTCGTGGCGAAGCAAATCTTCAACATTTATGGGTGGCGGTCTAGTCCCAAGATTTGTAATGATTGAGTTAAACTTTCAGTCGTCTTTTGGTTGTAAGGCTTCAAGCCACCTTTAACCTTTGTGAACATTTTTGGATCTTTATTCTCTTTAATAAAATAGGTTGTGTGCATCCTTGATGCAGAGGCTAGGAGAGTTTTCTCTTCCATTATATATATATATAAAAAGTAAGAGTATTAAAGATTATCTAGTGCTAGCCTGTTCTTCAGCTGTCTAGATAATTTTGCTTGAGTTGGTAGTATGTTAGGTCGGTTTGTCAAAGTCTATAAATAGGCTTGTGCACTATGTTGTAATAACAAGCCTGTAAGCTTCAATACTAGAGTGTATGTGAGATATGAGATCAATGCAGTTCAATTGAGTTGAAACTACTGCTCTTGCTCTATTTTCTTTCCTTCTGCTCGAATTGAGTTCCAACAATTGGTATCAGAGCAATTTAATTGAGGCAGATGCTGAAGAGGAACCAGTGCTGCTCTGATGCTGAGTCAAGTACAAAGAGTTGAGTCTAGGATGTTAAGGAGATGTGTTCGCCATCCTGAGTTGAGATTGTGGAGTTGAGTCCGGGTTGTTGAGGAGATGTGTTCGTCATCCTGAATCTAGTACGAGTTGAGTAAGTCGTAGTTAAGACCGATTGTTTCAATGAGTAAGTCCGAGACGTATTCGAGTTGTGTCACCGTCTCTATCAAAGTGTGCGTGTGCTAAGTTGAAGCCAAATCCAACTGACGACCGGAGTTTGAGTACCCGTATGAGTACATGTTTTGTGTGTCTTAGAGATGCGACAGAAGAGTGAAGAATCGACAGCAGAGATATCTCAGGAAATAAATTAAGGAGGAGATTGTTAGATGTTAATTTATTTTCTTGAGAACAAAGTCAAATGGAATTTGGCAACGGTGAAGTGCATGCATACTTGATGTTGCTACCGACTCAAGTCAGAAAATTCTAGTGATGCATGCAGATGGAAGGGCAGTAAAAAAAAGGAGAGGAAGCAAAATTGGGTTTTGACTGCCTCGCATCTTAGTTGTTATTTGCTAATAGATGAGTTGTAGTAAGAGTATTAAAGATTATCTAGTGCTAACCTGTTCTTCAGCTGTCTAGATAATTTTGCTTAGGTCGGTTTGTCGAAGTCTATAAATAGACTGTGCACTATGTTGTAAGAACAAGCCTGTAAGCTTCAATACATGTGAGATATGAGATCAATGTAGTTCAATTGAGTTGAAACTACTGCTCTTGCTCTGTATTCTTGTCTACTGCTAGAATTGAGTTCCAACAGGGGGGAGGGGGGCTCATCATCACCAATGGCGTCAGTGAACTCTGCAGTGTGTGGATCGTGGCGAGAAGCAAACGCGGATGAAGCCCCAGAGCCACATTGAGACTTGAGAGACCAGCATGCGGTTGTACAGACGAGAACGAACAGAATAGGCAAATTTGGTCAGAGTTACAACCTTCTGATGCGTTAATTTCTCGATATTTTCTCATCGACTTAGGCGAAGGAAGAAGGAAGACAGGCAAAGAAACTAAGAAACAGATCACGTGACCCTGACCCCTGTCGTACTAGCTAGCATCGTACGAGATATATCGTACGTATAGCAGCGCTGCTTTAGCATATAAATCACGACATTTCCTTCCAGTTCACTGACGACTGGCTATATATATATTTTTGAAACGAAGGCTCACTATAATACTAGTAGTATATGCTAGCAATTGGGCGCGACAAAGCGAGGTCACATGAGAACAACCAGTCGGTTTGAAAAATGCGCGCTCTGTACCGTCTGTAACATCCCAATTTTCAGAGCTTTAAAAACCTTTTAAATAGTGTAATGAGAAAATTCATCATTTGGATTTATTTGAATTTAAATTAAAAAGCTTAATATTGGACTTTGTGCAACAAAACAATTTAGTATGACTAAAGTCAACATAAACAATAGTCAAAACTATTTTATTTGGATTCTATGTACTTGGATATATTTTCTAGAATTTTTTCCAAATTCATTTGCTAATTTCTATTGCTTATTTGAATTTCTGGTAATTTCTTAAAAAGAAAAAGCTATATAAATCTCCAAATAGTGTTTGGGCCGAATCTCTCCGGCCCAACTCCTTTTCCTCAGCAAGAAGCCCGCTTCGGCCCATCCATCCTCCATCTTTGGATCGTCATTTGGGCGTTCGAGATCTTCGCCCGCCTTGCTTCTCTCTCTCTCTCTGCCAGGTGGGGCCGCCGAGGTCGTCGTCTTCGCCGCGTTCTTCTCCATGAATCCCGCTCGTGGCGCCATGGTTTCTTCATGAGCTCCGTCCGACAATATCGCGAACGGCCCGATTTTGTCTTGCGGATGATCTCTTCTAAAGCCCTATCTCCTCCGCGCTTTTCAAACGATTTTGAAATTGAAATCTTTGTATCTCCTATTTAAATCATGAATTGTTTGGGTTGTTTTGACCCATGCCAGTTAAGCCACCCCGGCCGCCTAGGCCCTATAAAGGACCCCGAAGCCGCCCTCGCCTCCTTTCCACAATCCTCACCCAATTTTCCCTTCCGAGCTCTGTAGCACACATTTTTCCGTCTAGGGTTTCGGCGTGTGTCGTCGTTGCGTCGTCATTGCGCCGCCACCGTAGCCGCCGCGTCGTCGTGGAGCCCACCATCAAGTTCGCCGTCACCTCCTCTACCTCCGGACCGATCGCCGTCGCCTAAACCTCACGGGGCCTTGTCCGACAAAACCCGAAGGTCTCCTCCGCCCGACCTCGCCGCCACCACCACCCCCCCCAACCACGGAGCTGCACGGAAGGTGCGCAATAGCCTCAACAACACGCCCATAGCACCCACCCTCGCCGCGACCACCGTGGCGCCGGTGACCATTGGGTCCCGTCTTGCCACCGCTGTCGCCGACATCCTCGCCGACGTGGGCGTCCAGTCACGTGCCACCTCGACCTCTCGTACTGCGTGTCATCCGGGTGGCGCGCGTCGGCGCCACACGCTGGTTCGCCACCTCGGCCCCTCTCGGTCGGTGGCTCGGTGGGCTTGGTCCACCGTGGTAGTGCCTCGACATGTGGGTCCCACATGTCGGGTTTTCTTTATTTATTTCTTTTCCGAAAATCCTGGTGACGCCATCTTGATGTCATCTTTGGCGCAATATTCCGATTTTTACATTGAAAAATAATTCGGAATTCGATAAATCCTATTTTTAGGGTTTTCTTTAGATTTAAACTTTGAAACTCCATATCTTTTGCATCCTAACTCCAAATCCATCCATTCAAATTTCTAAATTCATCTAAAATCCAGATCTATCTATTGGAGATTTTTAATTATTTTATTGGAGTTATTTGCCTCTGTTATTTATTTAGTTTGTTTGTTTGCCTTGTTTGCGAGTAGACTTCGACGTTCTTTGAAAGAGTTGACGAAGAAGGACCTTTCCAAGATCAAGATCAATTCCTAGATCCTTTTCAAGGCAAGCTATACCTTGACCATCTTGATTCCCGGTTTGCTAAATTATTTTATTTTAAATTCTTGCATTATTAATTCAAGTAATTATTTAAATGATTTTGGGAGTAGATGTAAATTCCTAATTGTTATGCCATCCTTGTTAATTGCTATGTCTAAGTTCTTTGTCACCCTAGTTGATATCTAGTTGGTTAATATTGTAGCACCAACGTGGGTTGGTTAGAACGATTAGATTGCTTAGTCATGCCACGACTCATTTATTCATGTGAAGTACAAATGATTAATTTGACTAAGTGACTATGCAATATTGGATAATCTGTGTGTACTACGTGTCTTTATGGCATGTGTTGCACTTAAACCAACGGGTGGTAAAAAGGATTTGGGTGAGGCAAGGGTGGATCTTGTGTGAATTGGTGGTCTATGTGGATTTGTGTGGATAATATTAATCTGTGTGTCTATGTGGTTGGGTTAGTGGAAGTCTTGCCTTGGTCGATTAAGGACCTCACCATGTGCGCTAAAGAACTGAGCTTCTGTCGACCACATGCTGTTTTGAGGCAGGGCCTAGCATAGTAAGATAAGGTATCTGAAATGCTCTGTTATGATCGATGCTAGCTACACCGGTTGTATCTTGTGGGTAAAGTGTACAAAACTCTGCAGAGTGTAACTTAATCTATTGAATAGCAGCGTCATGATCATGGACAATGCTCGGGGATTTAACACTAGGGGTAGAATTTCATAAAACTGTGTGGGAAGGGAGCTATGTGATTAAATCATCTAGCTATGTGAAGAACCTGTTTAGGCTGTGTGTGTCTTTGTGAAATCAAACTGTTAAATTATTACTGTCTATTTGTTTTACTTGCTTTCAATCTATTTAATTGTATTAAATTGCAAAAGTTGCATTTACGCAAAAGAACCGCAGAATGCCTTTCTCTTGTAATAAGCCTGCATGTATACTTTGCATTCCTGTGGTGTGGCTTGCGATGCGGTGTGTACTCACGCTTGTTTTGACGAATCAAGCGGAGGAGGAGTCTTCACCACCTTACGAGGACGAGTTCATCGAAGGTGCCTAATCGCGAGTCTTGATCCCATCGGTTGCTGTGGTGAATCGATGGGATGCCACTACCGTTCGTTTCATTGCCGTTTATTTTCTCTGTTAGCCTGCGTGGCTCAATAAATGTAAACTCGACCTTAAGGTCAAAACCATTATTTAATATTCAAAGTTATTCGTTTATGTTATATTTAAGCTTGTATGGATCGATTTCGGTTTTGTTAACCTGTGTGCACTAGCATGATCCCGGCTAGTCAAGAAAACACTGAGGGTCTGAATTGTAATTTGGGTCCCGACAAAAGTGGTATCGAGCCATCTTGATATAAGGTCTAGACCTTAGTAGATTGGCCGTTCGAGTGTCCAAATTATTTTCTAAAGAAAAATTTAACTTGCAAGATTAAATGAATTGCTTAACTCCTCTCATATCTCTCTCGACTCATCTATTGCTAAAATCTTTCCTCTCCCCGCTGTTTTAACGTGGTTCTTACACCTTGTCTGTCGTGACAGATGCCTTACCTTCAGACTTTCGGAGATTGCAACGGAGGACTTGCCGCAGAGCTGTGGAAGTTGCTGCAGACGCTTGGAGGCTTCGACTGCCCGATGTACCGAGGCAGTGAGTACATGGTCAATGGACGGGATCGTGGTATAGTCTGCCGCCTGACGGTCTACGCCAGGAGGAACACTAGAGGTAGCCAGCCTTTAGATATCTCAGTCAGGAGGATCACCTTCATGCAAGGAATCCAGGAGTCATCGCGTCTGGCCATACTCCGAGTCTGCCACGTCTACGCTGAAGAGCTACAACACACTGTTTACCGCTATCACCCAGGCGCCGGGGAGATATCTGCGCTTTCCGTCTACAAGCGGGAAGGCAATGCCACAAGAGTGCATCTTGCACGGTTCACACCGCCAGAGGAGTCGGCCGGAGATGGCCGCCACCGAGCCGAGGTGCGCCTATCGAACTGGGAAGAAGCCGAGAAAGGATCGCCGTACTAGAGCACGCCTCTCTACGGTCAAGATGAGCTTGAAGATGATCAAGAGGAAGATCCGAAGAAGTCAAGAAGATCCAGAGGAGATTCGGAGGATCCGCCGAGCTCCTGACAGCCAGAAGAGCGGTACTGCACCAAAGACACACTGCTCTGCTGCACCGATTCCGGCATCGAAACCGATTCGCGAGATGCCACTCACTTCAGAGTCTACACCAGGCAGGAGCGTCACCGTGGCTTTGGAGGCTTTCTCGAGTAGTTCGTTTGAGTTCCAGTTTAGTCAGGCTTAGCCAATTTCCCTTTTCAGAGTCGCCCTTTAGGCGGTAGCTTGTGTGCTTAGGTCCGATTTATTTTCCTGTGTGTAAGCATGAGCTGCAAAGGCCCTTAGGCATTTGTTGCAGCCATGCTATTAAAATATTAATAAAGATTATTTCATTCGAAGTTTCTTGAGCTGTGTTTGTTGGGTTTAATCTATCCCCTGTCTAGATCTTAACTCACCTTGTGCTCTCTACCTTATCTAACCTATGGAGCTTCACGGATGGTTCGGACTCGCCATGCCGCCAAGGGATCCGGAGCCCAAGGATCAGAAGGCAATGAGCAAACCCCTACAGGAGTAGTGCCACCCCAAGCACCACCTATTGACTTGCAGAACTTCGGAGCTTTCATGGCAGCACAAACTCAGATGATGTATACGATGATGAACCAGATACAGGCCATGAACAACAACAACATCAACAACAATCGTCAGGGAGGAGCCCCAGTCGCTCATGGTCATCAGGGACCATCCAAGTTGGCTGAATTCATGAGGACCCGTCCGCCAACTTTCTCTGGACATGTCACGCCAGTAGAGGCTGATGATTGGCTTCGCGTGATTGAGAGGAAGCTGCTGATCACCCAATGCAGCGATCATGAGAAGGTTTTGTATGCCACTCATCAGATGGAGGGCATAGCTGCAGAATGGTGGGAAAATTTCTGCTTGCGCATGAGAGGCACCGAGAACATCACATGGGAAGAATTTTCTGCAGCCTTTCGCCAATATCATGTACCTGAAGGTATTATGGATCTGAAGAAGGATGAGTTCCGCGCTCTCAAGCAAGGGGGTATGTCAGTGACTGACTACCTGAATAAGTTTTCTCAGCTAGCTCGCTATGCTCCGGAAGATGTCGCTAATGACAGGTCTCGCCAGAGCCGCTTCTTGAAGGGTCTGAACTCAGGACTGCAAGTCAGCCTACTTGCCCATACCTTCCCGGATTTTCAGGAGTTGGTTAACAAGGCGTTGGTCATGGAGGACAAACGCAAAGAACTGGAGGACCACATAGCGTAGGATGATTCACAAGGAAGCCATCACCACAACAACAGAGGACAAGAGTAGTGCCACAGCAGTTTAATCGTTTCACCACGAGTTCATTCAGACACACGCATTGACACCTCGTCCTCTTATTGAGCTCTCGCAACCCTACACCACCAACCCCACCCCAGGAACAACAACCGCGAATGAACCGAGAGTGTGTTACAATTGTCGTCGGCCAGACATTTTGCTAATCGGTGTCCTCGAAGGAACTATCACTCGAATCGCTTCAACCTTGGAGCAACACCGCCAAGACCCGGTGCAGAGTAACAATCAAGGAGTTTCTCGGGAACGATCAACCAGAGGAGCGCCTCGATCGGTTGTCGAGGTCGTGTTAATCACGTCACTCTAGAAGGAGCCCAGAAGCACCGGATGTCGTCTTGGGTAAGTTCCTAGTAAATTCAATACTGCCTTAGATTACTTTTGATTACGGGCTTCGCATTCGTTTGTTTACGGAGTTTTGCAACTAAGAATAAATTGGAAGTTATGCAACTTAAGCGTACTCTGTTAGTCGATACCGGAGCGAGCTAAGTTCTAATGTGGGTTTTTTAGGGCTAAGTTACTCATAAATCGAGTGAGTTTCTAGCTAACCTAATTATTCTAGACACCCAAACCATAGATGTCATCCTTGGCATGGATTGGTTAACCAAGCACAAAGCCGTGCTAGATTGTGGCGAAGAGCCGTTATAATCGAGGATACTAGAGGAA
Organism: Phyllostachys edulis; assembly: GCA_036346405.1. NCBI lineage: Eukaryota > Viridiplantae > Streptophyta > Magnoliopsida > Poales > Poaceae > Phyllostachys > Phyllostachys edulis. Next base: position 51,632,221 of record CM070560.1, read on the forward strand.
ACAAAGTGGAGTTCCTAGCTACCTCGGTCGTAATGGGCATTTGATAGTCAACACCAAGACCGTTGAGTTGGAAGATGTGCGGTCGTCAAAGAGTATCGGATGTGTTCCCGGAAGAATTACGGGGATGCCACCGGATCGTGACATCGAGTTTGTCATCGATCTAGTGCCAGAAACAGCCCCTATCTCGAAGAGACCTTATCGGATGCCAGCCGATGAGTTGGTAGAGATGAAGAAACAGATAGAAGAACTTTTGGAGAAAGGTTTTGTGAGGCCTAGTTAAATGCGCCATGGGGAGCACCAGTTTTGTTTGTCAAGAAGAAGGATGGAAGCATGAGGATGTGCATCGACTCTACTGCTCTCAATGAAGTCACTATCAAGAACAAGTACCCATTGCCCCGGATAGATGATCTGTTTGACCAGATGAAAGGAGCCGAGTGTTCTCGAAGATCGATCTGCGATCCAGGTTACCATCAGTTGAAGATTTGTCCTAAGGATGTACCTAAGACCGCTTTCTCAACACGGTACGGACATTATGAGTTCTTAGTCATGTCCTTTGGTCTGACTAATGCCCCTGCCTATTTCATGAACATGATGAATAAGGTATTCATGGAATATTTGGATAAATTTGTAGTTGTATTCATCGACGATATTTTGGTTTACTCCAAGTCAGAAGAAGAACATGCTGAACATTTGAGATTAATCCTAGGAAGCTCGAGAGCATCGGTTGTATGCTAAGTTTAGCAAGTGTGATTTACGGAAAAGGAAGTGGATTTCCTTGGTCATGTGATGACAATTGCGAGAGTAGCATTGACCCCAAGAAAGTTAAAGCGAAGAGTTAAGCGGGAGCAACCCAAGACGGTCACTCAGTTCGTAGTTTCTTGGGATTGGCGGGATACTACCGTCGTTTCATCGAAGGATTCTCATCAATTGCTAAACCTCTTACGCAATTGTTGAAGAAGGAGAAAAGTTTACTTGGACTCCACCAGAGGAAAGTTTTCAAGAATTGAAGAAGCGTTTGACTTCAATCTTCAATTTTTTGCCGGATATTCGTAAGGATTTTGATATCTATTGTGATGCTTCGCGTCAAGGATTAGGGTGTGTCCTGATGCAAGAAGGAAGAGCTGTCGCTTATGCATCAAGGCAGTTAAGGCCCCATGAAGAGAATTACCCTACCCATGACTTGGAATTAGCCGCAGTAGTGCATGCCTTGAAGATTTGGCGTCATTACCTCATCGGTAATCGCTGCGAGATATATACCGATCATAAAAGCTTGAAATACATTTTACTCGGTCGATCTAAATATGAGACAGAGAAGATGGCTAGAATTGATAAAGGATTATAATCTTGGAATACATTACCATCCTGGTAAAGCCAATGTCGTTGCAGATGCTTTGAGCCGTAAGAGCCACTGCAATGCCGTGGAAGTAAAAGAGCCTTGTTCGTAACTTCAAGAGGAATTCGAAGTTGAAGCTAGAGGTAGTATCTGAAGGATTAAGTGGCGAATTTGGAAGTCTGATCTACTTTGGAGAAGCAGATTCATGGCTTCGGTTAAAAGACTCGAGTTCTCCGACATTAAGAAGAAGATGACGAAGGAAAGTTCAAGGACTTCACAAAGGATGATCGGGATATCTTGTGGATCAATGGGCGTATCTGCGTTCGGATGTTGATGGATTGAGACAGCTAATCTTGAAGGAGGCCCATGACTCAAAGTATTCGATTCACCTGGTAGTACTAAGATGTATCGGGATGTTAAGAATAAGTTTTGGTGGCGAATTTGAAGCGAGACGTCGCGAGTTCGTTGCCTTGTGCGGCGGTGTCGAAAGTCAAAGCGAGAACACGAGAGGCCCGCAGGTCTATTGCAACCCTTGAAGATTCCAGAGTGGAAGTGGGAAGAAATCGGAATGGATTTCATCACCGGTTTACCCAAGACTCAATCGGGTTACGATTCGATTTGGGTAATAGTGGATCGTTTGACTAAAGTTGCTCATTTCTTGCCAGTCAAAACCACGTACTCAGGAGATCGTCTAGCAGAGCTATATATGGCAAAGATTGTCAGTTTGCATGGTGTGCCCAAGAAGATAGTGTCAGATCGAGGATCTCAGTTCACCTCCCGATTTTGGCAGAGTTTACATGAAGCCTTAGGGACTCACCTGAATTTCAGTACTGCGTATCATCCCCAGACAGATGGACAGACTGAAAGGGTTAATCAGATATTGGAAGATATGTTGAGAGCCTGTGCCCTAGCAAATGCTACTCGTTGGGATAAGAGTTTGCCATATGCAGAGTTCTCGTACAACAACGACTATCAAGCCATCGCAAATGTCACCTTTTGAAGCTTTGTATGGTCGTGCTTGCAGAACCCCGTTGAATTGGACAGAAACAGCTGAACGTACAGTCTTCGGTCCAGATATTATTCAAGAAGCAGAAGAACAAGTGGCTATGATCAGGGAGAGACTGAGGATAGCTCGATCGAGGCGAAGAGTTATGCCGACAACCGCCGTCGTGATCTCGCCGAGCCGAAGATTTTGTGTACCTCCGAGTTCGCCCCTCGAGGTGTGAAAAGGTTCCATGCCAAAGGGAAGCTTGCCCCTCGGTATGTTGGTCCGTTCAAGATCTTAGAACACCGTGGAGAAGTAGCCTATCAGCTGGAGCTACCGCAGTCGTTGGCAGGAGTACACGATGTCTTTCATGTCTCTCAGTTGAAGAAGTGTCTTCGGATGCCTAAGAACAAGCACCGTTAGAGTCAATTGAACTAAGGAAGACCTCACATACAAAGAGCGACCTATCAAGATTCTCGGATGTCGCAGAGCGTCGGACCGAGAGCAAGACGGTTCGTTTTGCAAGGTGCAATGGAGCCACCACTCGAAGGTGAAGCAACGTGGGAACGTGAAGAAGAGTTGAAAGCCGAGTTCCTAGCCTTTTCTCCAGTTTAGCTTTGAATCTCGGGGCGAGATTCCTTTAAGGGGGAGGTTTGTAACATCCCAATTTTGAGCTTTAAAACCTTTTAAATAGTGTAATGAGAAAATTCATCATTTGGATTTATTTGAATTTAAATTAAAAAGCTTAATATTGGACTTTGTGCAACAAAACAATTTAGTATGACTAAAGTCAACATAAACAATAGTCAAAACTATTTTATTTGGATTCTATGTGCTTGGATATATTTTCTAGAATTTTCTAGAATTTTTCCAAATTCATTTGCTAATTTCTATTGCTTATTTGAATTTCGGTAATTTCTTAAAAAGAAAAAGCTATATAAATCTCCAAATAGTGTTTGGGCGAATCTCTCGGCCCAACTCCTTTTCCTCAGCAAGAAGCCCGCTTTCGGCCCATCCATCCTCCACCGCTGGATCGTCGCTGGACGTTCAGATCTTCGCCGCGCCCCCGTTTCCCTCTCTCTCTCTCTCTCTCTGCCGGGTGGGGCAGCCGAGGTCGTCGTCTTCGCCGCGTTCTTCTCCATGAATCCCGCCGTGGCTTATGGTTTCTTCATGAGCTCCGTCCGACAATATCGCAAACGGCCCCGATTTTGTGCGCGGATGATCTCTTCTAGAAGCCCTATCTCCTCCGCACCCTTTTCAAACGATTTTGAAATTCGAAATCGCCTGTATCTCCTATTTCGTCGCGAATTCGTTTCGGGTTGTTTTTGACCCCGCCGCCGTTAAGCCACCCCGGGGCCGCCTAGGCCCTATAAAAGGGACCCCGAGCTTCGCCCTCGCCTCCTTTCCACAATCCCTCACCCAATTTTCCCCTTCCGAGCTCCTGCGCCGCCGCATTTCCCATCTAGGGTTTCCGGCCGTGTGTCGTCGTCGTCGAATTGCGCCGCCACCGCAGCCGCCGCGTCGTCGTGGAGCCCACCATCAAGTTCGCCGTCACCTCCTCTACCTCCCGGACCAGTCGCCGTCGCCTAAACCTCGCCGGGACGCCCGTCCGACAAAACCCGAAGGTCTCCTCCGCTCCGACCTGCGCCAAGCCACCACAGCCACCCCAACCACCCGGGTCGCACGGAAGGTGCGCAATAGCCTCAAAGAACACGCCCATAGCACCCACCCTCGCCGGCGACCACCGTAGCGCCGGTGACCATTGGGTCCCGTGCCGCCACCGCCGTCGCTGACATCCTCGCCGACGTGGACGTCAGGTCACGTGCCACCTCGACCTCTCAGCTGCGTGTCATCCGGGTGGCGCGGCGTCGGCGCCACGCTGCTGGTTCGCCACCTCGGCCCCTCTCGGTCGAAAGGCTCGGTGGGCTTGGTCCACTGTGGTAGTGCCTCGACATGTGGGTCCCACATGTCGGGTTTTCTTTATTTATTTCTTTTCCGAAAATCCTGGTGACGCCATCTTGATGTCATCTTTGGCGCAATATTCCGATTTTTCATTGAAAAATAATTCGGAATTCGATAAATCTTATTTTTAGGGTTTTCTTTAGATTTAAACTTTGAAACTCCATATCTTTTGCATCCTAACTCCAAATCCATCCATTCAAATTTCTAAATTCATCTAAAATCCAGATCTATCTATTGGAGATTTTTAATTATTTTATTGGAGTTATTTGCCTCTGTTATTTATTTAGTTTGTTTGTTTGCCTTGTTTGCGAGTAGACTTCGACGTCTTTGAAAGAGTTGACGAAGAAGGACCTTTCCAAGATCAAGATCAATTCCTAGATCCTTTTCAAGGCAAGCTATACCTTGACCATCTTGATTCCCAGTTTGCTAAATTATTTTATTTTAAATTACTTGCATTATTAATTCAAGTAATTATTTAAATGATTTTGGGAGTAGATGTAAATTCCTAATTGTTATGCCATCCTTGTTAATTGCTATGTCTAAGTTCTTTGTCACCCTAGTTGATATCTAGTTGGTTAATATTGTAGCACCAACGTGGGTTGGTTAGAACGATTAGATTGCTTAGTCATGCCACGACTCATTTATTCATGTGAAGTACAAATGATTAATTTGACTAAGTGAATATGCAATATTGGATAATCTGTGTACTACGTGTCTTTATGGCATGTGTTGCACTTAAACCAACGGGTGGTAAAAAGGATTTGGACCGAGGCAAGGGGTGGATACTTGTGTGAATTGGTGGTCTATGTGGACCGTGTGGATAATATTAATCTGTGTGTCTATGTGGTTGGGTTAGTGGAAGTCTTGCCTTGGTCAGATTAAGGACCTCACCATGTGCGCTAAAGAACTGAGCTTCTGTCGACCACATGCCTGTTTTGAGAGACGGCCTAGCATAGTAAGATAAGGTATCTGAAATGCTCTGTTATGATCGATGCTAGCTACACCGGTTGTATCTTGTGGGTAAAGTGTACAAAACTCTGCAGAGTGTAACTTAATCTATTGAATAGCAGCGTCATGATCATGGACAATGCTCGGGATTTAACACTAGGGTAGAATTTCATAAAAGCTGTGTGGGAAGGGAGCTATGTGATTAAATCATCTAGCTATGTGAAGAACTGCTTAGGGTTGTGTGTGTCTTTGTGAAATCAAACTGTTAAATTATTACTGTCTATTTGTTTTACTTGCTTTCAATCTATTTAATTGTATTAAATTGCAAAAGTTGCATTTACGCAAAAGAACCGCAGAATGCCTTTCTCTTGTAATAAGCCTGCATGTATACTTTGCATTCCTGTGGTGTGGCTTGCGAGTACGGTGTGTACTCACGCTTGTTTTGACGAATCAAGCAGAGGAGGAGTCTTCACCAGCTTACGAGGACGAGTTCATCGAAGGTGCCTAATCGCGAGGTCTTGATCCCAGTCGGTTGCCTGTGGTGAATCGATGGGATGCCACTACCGTTCGCTTTCATTGCCGTTTATTTTCTCTGTTAGCCTGCGTGGCTCAATAAATGTAAACTTCGACCTTAAGGTCAAAACCATTATTTAATATTCAAAGTTATTCGTTTATGTTATATTTCGCTTGTATGGATCGATTTCGGTTTTGTTAACCTGTGTGCACTAGCATGATCCTGGGCTAGTGCAAGAAACACTGAGGGTCCTGAATTGTAATTTGGGTCCCGACACCGTCCAATCTGTAGAATTCTACGCGTTTAGAAATGGCATTAGGCACGACAAGCAGCAGTCTTAAGCACGTACGGCTATCTTCCCACACTTCTGAACAAGATTAATTAAAGAAAGGCTTTGTGAGTACTAAAATACTCCTGTGACGCATCTTTCCATCAAGATTTGGGATATGACAACAGGCTGAGGGCAAATTGATTACTCCAGTGTCACCTCTAATTAAGTAGCTGTAGGTCCAGTGTCACTATGAGCCGAGGGAGGTTTGCACTGTGGTGTTTTTCAGCTCTGGATTCCAGGGGTTAGGAGAAGGACTGTTGTCTGCTTCCTGGCCACTGAATCTGTTCATCACTGGCAAACAAGCAAACAAGCAAACCACACTTGCATTGCAGATTGCAGCTACAAAGCATGGATGGATTCAAGTTTGAATCTGCTTAAACAAGCTTGGATGGTGTCAGACCCGGATTTCACAATTTAGAATCCTCTGTGAAAACCAATGCACTATTCCCTAAATCAGTAAATAGTGCTCACAGATACATTGTTGAATCAATTCATATAGGACATAACCATATCATTTATTAAATACAAACATCAGAGTCACATAGACCGCGTCGGGTTAGGTTTTACAATAAGGGCCGAACAGACCAAATTGATTATAACACGAAGGTAACGGAAACGATCCCGTGTATGTCCGATATTACCCAAGGACTTGGATAATATTGGATGTACGCAAGCACCGACGTAGCCAGCTAGACTGAGGCGAGACCTAGACTAATAGAACTAAACTATTCTTCACCATCTTCTTGACCATCGACTTCTGGATCGTAGTAGGCGTAATGTCCATGACCCGTGGGTTCTGAAGGTTTTGGGGAGAGAGCGAGGATGAGCACAACTTTTGTGCTCGCGAGCCAACACACACAAAATACAATAATATATATGCAAGGCTTAATAAGGATGGCTCAGATTCTTTTATTTGCTAAAGCAATATTTTCAATTATCATAATTAGAAAATCCTATCACTTAGCATTTTCACAAAATTGCATTTTATTAAAGAGAGTAATTATGCAATATTAATAACAGCGAAGGTTCCCTCCACCTTATGCTTAATTTTGGTGATGGTTACATCCACCTATTAACAACAATGGGTACGACTACCCAGGGAAAATCCAATTTTAGGGCTAGGTGCGCCCGACAAGTTTTTCATCACATCCACAAAGGTTTTTGAAATAGAACTAACTCTAGTAAATTCCCATGCCTACCCTTGACCGTGGACATAGTTGTTCGAATAGTTTATTACTCTATAGAGACTGTACACTTTACTCCCAAGAGATAATCGTCTTGATATGTATACACGTTTCCTTAGACATGTGAATCAAGGAGAGATCACCACAAGGCCTTTACAAGGCATCTCTCAGTATTAGTTACACCTGCTAAGGTTTCACTTGAGAATTGTTATACTCCCACACATGTGTCAATGCTTACCCAGACCCCCTCTTGCGCCTTCATGACTTACGCCCACACAGATGCGTAAGCGGTGCACCCCAACTCGTAGCCACAAAGGCTTACAGCGTCGCGGGACATCTACCTGGTGCAACCCGTACTGATGGATACAAATTATTTAGCCAGATCGATACCATTTTAGACTTGTGGTTGCACTGTTTTACATTGGGAGGTCATCACATGATTAAATCCTTAGGGACCATCTGGGCGGTTCATTCCACATACCAACCACATACCAACATTCCTTGGGCTGCATTAGCATCCATCATACCATCCGCCCAGATGTGATAACAACAATTATTAGGGTTTTTGAGAAGCATAAAATAGATCATCTCAAACATTCCAGTCATTTACCCAAAATGATGGCCCCAAAAATGACGGCCCAAATCTATTTTCATGATTAAAAGATGATGATTGGAGTAAGTAATGCCTCGATACTTAAGCAAGACCAGCATGGCGCTTAAGTACGACTATAGCTAGTTGATTACCACATATTTATCTAGGGTGACAATGATTAAGGGATTCAATTTTCAAAGGATGGGTTGATAATAATCAAGTATCAAGTTGGTATTTAACTGCCTTAAAAATTTAACATACATTTGCATAACAAACTTAACATGCAATTTTGATAGTTTAAAGGAATATAATTTGCATAAAATGTAGGTTCAATATGATCAAAGTATTGACTTGCCTGGATTAAACTCAAGAGGGTCTTGAAAGTCTTGAGCTTGGTCAAATTAGAGGTCTCCCGCTTCTCCGAACTCTACTCGGACGAATGTGCCGGAAAAGAGCAAACAAACAAAGAGAACAAATAAATACCAAAGAAATAATAAATGAACTCCAAATTAAATAATACCACTGCCATTAGCAAGATCTTGAATTTATACAAATTAAGAAACAAATTTCACTGAATTCGGAGTTATAACGAAGAAGAACGGAACCTCTGAAGATTTGCTCTGAAGTAAATCAAGAAAAAGAAAGAGAGAGAAGAGCTCTCTCACTGACAGTGGGGTCCGCATGCATAGTGGCTGGGTTTACCAACACAGTGCATGGACCAAGTCCACATGCACAGTACCTTGCGTTCACCGAGCTGCTCTTGTGCATTTAAGCCTTGGGGTCCACTTGTCAATGACTTACCAGAGAAACAACCGGATTAATCAACCACATTAACTGTTGATCGGGGCCACATGACATACTCACAGAGCAGCATTTAAACCATAGTAATTAACACACAAACCCTTAAGACAAGGATTTGGGGCGATTAATTGCGGATGAACAGGAGTTGTGCCATTCAGACAGAACAAGGGAAGGAAGCACTCAGGGAGGGTGGCGGCGCCAGTGAGGCAGGCGATGGGGTGGCCGAAGATCCCCCAAAATGGGCCCCCATGGGCGGTGGTGCCGGAAGTGGTCCAAGGCAGTGGCGGCGGTGCACTGGTGTGCGGCAAACCGACGGCAAAGGGAACATGGCTCAAATCAAAGCACAAGAGAGCATCTAGGGGCTATGGGGATCTCACCTGAAGTGACGGTGAGGAGCGGGGAGGTTTGAGGTGGCCTGTCGATGGGAGTCCAAAGTGACAGCGAGGAGGGCACGGCGGGGAGCTCGCCGGAGAGGAAGGAGAGGGCTGGTGCGGTTGGGGAAGCTTCGGGACGTCGATGTAGTGCTCCTGGTGTCGGCAATTCGACTGAGGCGCTTCGAGGCTCGATCAGCGATGATGGGTGACAACCGACTGGAAGCAAAGAAGAGAGTGAAATGCGGCGGCTCCTAAAGACCAAAGCCAAAATTAACTTGGGGGAAAGCTTCCTCGTTCTCTGGAACACAAGGTGACGGGGTTGGCGTGGTGAGGGGCTCACTGAAGCGAGGAATGGAGTAGGGTGGTGTGGCGGCCGACTGGAATGCTTGAGTTTCTTCGGTGCTTCTTGGCAACAGAGAGGGGGACAAGGGCGCAGGTGGGGAGGGGAGGTAGAAGGAGAGCTCAGGCCTCTTATAGCCAAGGAAGAGAGGAGGGGAGCCGTTGAGGGAGCTAATGCCCGTGCAGCGCGGTGGGATGGGCACGCTCTACGTGGCATGGGCGACATGGTGCTGGCGTCACGGCGCTCTAGCGATGCGACCGGGCGAGGGTAGGTGAAGGCTTAGAGGGCTGGGGCAGACGTGGGTGCACATGCACGAGCGTAGCACACACGACGAGTGGGATGGTGCCAGGGCGCGTGCGCTGGCAGGGCATGGGGCACGGCCAGTGCGCGGCCTGGGCACTAGGGGTGGCAAGGGGGGCTCGGGAGCGGCTTGGGCCAGAGAAGGGCAAGGGGAGTGGGCTAAACCCAAGAGGAGGACATGGGTCAAGCCCAAAGAGCTGAAATTTTGAAATGACGTTTTGAATTGAGAGATTTTGAAAATACAAACTAAATTTGAATTAGTTTGCTTTTGAAACTCCAAACTCTTAGCAAAACAAACCATCCCAAAAATGGGATGTTACAGATGGTCTATTCAGGTGAGCTTCAGTAGACGATCAGCAGCAACCGTCTACTCAATCATACATCGAGCAAGACCAATGCACTCTTGTGTCGTTCACTACAGCACTGGAAATTGCAGTACCTTTCAAATTCTCATAATACATTTCGATCCAACGGCTACAAGAGAAATACTCCTACATATGTATCAATCCATTGTACAGATCGAGGACAGGACACACAAATCTTTTGTGAAGGATAATAATTTCACCTCCTAAGATTGTAAGCGTCCTTAACAATTAGCTGTCGCCTAAAAATTAGTCCTAGTTAATAGTACTCTCTCCATATTTTAATACTTGACGTCCCCTATATAGACACCAAGTCTCGTGAACGTCAAGTTTATTAATCCGGAGGGAGTAGTATTCCAGATTAGTCATTCTTCCAAAATGAGATACCCTTTGAGCCGGTCGGTGTGCTATGGTCAGGCGCGTGGCTGCAGCCTACAGCTTTCTTCTACTGGTAGGATATGTGCCACTGTCCATGTGGACCACGTCACATGGACAATGTCTGAACGTAACGAAATTTGGTCGAGATAAACTGGCCAATTTGGCCATCAAATCGAGAAACGGGTTACTTGCCAGCTCCGCGACCGTCTTGTGCCCCTCCCGCAAAGGCTCTCCATCATCATCATCTCTTTACTCCCTGCTCCCTCTAATTTGCTTTAGACACCAATCAAGGTAACAACTAACCAGAAATTGTACTTGCAAGGTATGACCAACTTTTAACCCTCATATGCACAAGCTTAGCTGAGGCGATGGATGATAGACACATACTGCAGCCGGCACAAGCTTATATAATCTGTTTCACCATTCATCAGCAATGAAGTTTGGTAGCCGGTCAACCACTGAATTCGAACTTATTACGTACATTTTTCTTATCTGCATGTAGGCAAATTAGTCCATTCATCCTTCTTTGCTTTTCTTTCCCCCCATTTCTCTGCAGAGATCGACACCGATCGAATTTTCCCCGCAAAAATCTAGCACTTTTCACCCACCTCCTTGTTCCTGCTCGCCTGTAATCTTGCAGGGAGACGTGGTGCACACTTCACCATGCCCCGTCTTTCGTAAAGGCTCTGCACGGTGCAGTGGCTCGCTCCGTGCACAATGCATCCATCGCATGATCCAAGCACCGCAAAAAGTTGATTTCTCACGTGGCCGCGAGGCTAAGCCTGCTGCATGCAGCCGGGCAGACCGCCGGAGACAGACGCGTCTTTATTCCACATGCACCGATCGATCGGCATCGGCTCGGTGCCACTATCTGCAGTGCATGGTGGGCCAAACTGGCTAGAATGGAAATCTTTCCTTCCAATTTTCCATTCAAGTCGCTAAATTATTTTTTCCCGAACTGGATGATCCTTCATCCTTTAATTCCCGCGCAGGCTAAACTGTTGGATCTATCGATGTACTTGGGTCTGTCTAGTTGGATCCAGAGTTTTTTTAATCGGTAAAAAAAATCTACCGGGGGTGCCGATACAGCCGATAGCACCGAAAATCGGAAAATTTCGGTCAATTTTGGCCAAAATTTTCAAATTTTTTTTGAATTTTTCGGATTTTAAATTAAAAAAATACAAATTCGAACAAAAATCATCAATTGAGCTAGTTAGCATGGTAGCAAGATTTATATGGGCTTGTATTACTTCACTCATTCATGAACTGAACAAAATTCAAGAAATTTGATTTTTTTTTTGGACAAAATTCATCCAAACTTCAAATTTCGGAGCCGATTTGAAAATCAACCGGGGGGGGGGGGGCCGATAGAAATGGTTATCGGCGATTATCGGCCGATAAAAAAACCCATGGTTGGATCAGGAACAGGACAAAGTTTGTGTTTGGATGGGTTTCTTCTCTTCAGTTACCATTTCAGTTCCTGTTCTTTGCTTTATAAATACTTGGATATCCTTTTGCTATAAGCTCCAGATAAGGCTCCGCGTGAAACGTATGAGTTCCATTCCCGCAGGAATCACATAAAATTACAGCGTTTGAAACCGGAAGCCTTAGTTTAAGTTAGTAGGATAGAGGTCATAAGACCTAGAAATTCTGGAGCCTTTTCAGGCAAAACTCGCCCTTTTGCTCTGATCGAATGTTAACAGGTTCCCACGATCAAAATTAGGGGGACAAAATGAGCGCTACTGCGTTGTTGCTATGAAATTTGCTAAGACCGATTGAAACAGGGACCAGACGCACGAATGAATTCAGCCAATCCACACGTCAGCGTGCAGTTTTGCAGCATTGCTCCCTAAAGCATGCACAGCTTTTCTCGAGCAGAGAGCAGTGAGAACTCCAGTTTTTACAGCGTGGGAACAGTCAAATGGAATAACTGCTGGACGATACGAAGAGAAAAGGTGAGAAAAAAAAAAACCGCGACCGCGAAGTGCGCTGTGGGCAGAGCCGTAGAGGTGGCCAAATAGGCTAAGCAATCGAAGCACGTCACTGTTGGTCCGGTCCAGTCATGATACGTCTCACCACCTAAACAAGTCTTGCCGACCCGGTCTGCCACATCGTGTCGTGCTTGGGTCGTAAATTCATCTCAGCGGGCCAGCCTGACCCAGCACGAAAAGTATCGAGCCAAGCATGGCATAGCCCATCCTGCTAGCTAGGGTCGTTATTTTTTGTAATATTTATTTGATTTTATTTTTGTCATTATTCGGCGGGTTCCGAGGCAGCGCCCTCGCCAATGCCCGCCCCAACTGCTACAGGGGCGGTGGACCTAGTGTAACATCCCAAATTTCCTGAGTTTTCGAAAATTTTCAAAATTTAAAACTAACCATTTGATTTCATTAAGTTGCCAAAGCTTAATTTGAAATTTAGAATTTAAAGGCAATTTAACTTGAATTAATCCAACTTCAATTAATTCAAAAGTTGGTTTAGTTGAGTTTTGTTGGATCTTAATTGGGTTTTCCTTTGTCCCTATGTTAAAAATAATTAATTGTAAAAATTAAAAGCAATAGTTAAGCTGAAAATATTTTTATTAAGTTCTAAATAATTCAAGAGATCTCTGTGAATTTTAATTTTTGGACGGCTTTAGCTATTTTCTAAAAAGGTTTTTGCTTTTCTGGTATTTTCTAAAATCAAAAAATCCTCGAAATCCTTCTCTTTCGTTTGGGCGAATTCCTTCGCCCATTCTCCTCCTGGCAGTCATCATTGCCCATTCCATGTGACCCGCAAGACCCTCCATCGAACGTCATCCGATCTGAATCGGACGGCCCAGATTCACCGCACCATTCCCCGTTCCGCCTCTCTCTCTCTCGCTGACTGCGGGCTGCCTGATATAGCTAACGCCTCGGGTCGTCTTCAACCTCCATCCAACCCGTCGCCCGCCTCGCCGCGAATCTCGCCGGCTCCCATCGCTTCCTCGCCATGCCCTAGCAGCCTATCCCGTCCCGTCCGGTCGCGCCGCCCATCCCCGCCTCCGCCGCACCCATGCGCCCTCGCTTTTCCCTCTTCTCCGCGCGGTCAAGCCGCCCATCCCCGCCTCCGCCGCACCCATGCGCCCTCGCTTTTCCCTCTTCTCCGCGCGGTCAAGCCGGAACCCGCCGTCCGCCATTAATGGCCGACAACCTCTCCTCCTCCTCCTCCGGGCCTCCCCGAGGCCTATAAATGTGAGCATCGAATGCGCCTCCCTCTCCTCTTGCTCTTCCCCCCATTCACTCCTCCTCTCTCGTCCTCACCGCCCTGGATTTCACCGGCGAAGCTCCGCGACCGAACCTCATTCCGCCGCCTGTAGCGCCGCCGTGGGACTCCCCCGGCCGCTGTTGCCTACCCCGTCGGCGCCACCTCGTCGCGACGTACCCGGTGCGTGCACTCACTCCTCCCGGAGGCCATTGGAGCCCCGCCGCCACCACCGAGCCGCTGCCTCCGCCGCTTCTCGTCGTCGCCGTTGGCCATTTCTTCGCCAACCGCCGTCGATTCGGTGCGGCCTGGGATCCACGCGCCCTCCTCTTCGCGTTGGTACAACTCATCGGGCTCGCCACGGCACGGAGCGCCAGCGAGACGCGCAAACCCATGCCGTCCCGAACGCTGCGTTGCCACCTATCTCTGCATCCGGCCGCCCATTCGCCCTCCCAACCGCGTCACACCACGCCTCTGCACCTCCTTTTCCATTCCTCTTCTCCGCCTCCGTGCCGCCTCACCGCCGCGAGCTCCTCCCCGCCGACCATGGCACTCGTCGCGCCGCCTCCTCGCTCCCTCCCCGGCCTCACCGAGCCCGCCCTCGGCTTCCCCTTGCCCAGCGCTAATCGTGTCGCGCCACCACAGCCGATCGCCGCCTGCGCCGCCGCCTCCATGAGCAGCCGCCGCCGTGCGTCTCTTCTTCCTTGCGCGCACCGCCTCCGGCCGCCTGAGCCGCCTCCGCCGTGTCCTCTCCCTTCGTCACCTCCGGAGCGTCCCATTTTGCCCCTCATCCTCACCTTCCCCGCTGCCCCTCGCCGGCGCTGGCCGCCGCCCCTGCGCGCTCTCCTCCCCCCTGCGGTTCTGTTCCAAGGAGGAAGAAGCCCCTTCCCCTTTTCTTTTTTTTAATTTGTTTATTCATTTTGTTTTGCCTCCTTAACCCTTGGGCCCACTTGGCATACACACCACCCGTCCTTCCCTATTTTTAGCTCCCACACCTCCATGTGGGGTCCACAAAAATAGCCACTTGTTGCAATCCATTCCAAACAACTCAAATTCCGAATATTCAAATCAATTTCCATTTTTATCATTTCATGCGATTTTCGACTTCCGGACGCCCGTTCTCCTTCACACGAAGTCTGATTCCGTCAATTCTCATTCCTAAATTCATCTAAAGGTGGTATCTTCCTTTTAGTATTTAATTTAGTATTTATTTGGATATTATTTGGAGTTCTTTATTCATTTAGCTTTGTTCGCACGTATAGATTCCAGCGTTTCGGAAGAATTCTCGGACCCGACGACCGAAGCATGTCAACTCTTCAACGAAGGCAAGTCGTAGACCTTTGATCATATTGGACCCAATTTATAAAAGTATATTGTTTGATATAAAAATGCATTGCTAATTTTATAATAAATGGTTTCGAGAATTAGTTAATTACCTATTTGCCATTATGCCTCCTTGATAAATTATGAATGGTATGTATCCTTGAATGACATACTCCGTGGACACCATAGGGTGGTTAATTACTAGTTGGACATTATTGTAATACCAACTTGGGTATCGTATTATGCTTAGCCAATGCTTTAGTGATACGATAGGTTCATGATCACATACTCAAGAATGATTGAATTTGACTAAACGAATTATGGAACCGTGGTGGAGCCACTATTGATAAAATTTGTTGTGCCATGACTAGGGTGGTCATTTGGCCGGGTTGAACCAAAAATGATTTATGCTCGGACGAGTGGGTGGTGGTAAAGGTGGGTGCAGTAAAGCACATTGGGATGCGAAAACGTCTCGTCTGAGTAGCCAACTGAGGACTTAACCTTGAATCATTGATCTGGGTCATTATCGTACAACCACATGTCTAGACTAGGATAGACCTGGCCGACTAATTAGTAATGTTTTGGTTTGGTTCTGTTTTGGTTGGGAACGACGCAAGAGGGGGCCCGTAACGGTAACCCCTTAGCGAGCAGAACCGAGTCAAATCAGAACTTTGTAAAAGCCTTGTCACGTGCTCTAGACTGCTTACCTAAGGTAGTGAGCAGTGGTATCGACGGATGCCAAACAAACTAGAGAAGTCGTGTCTTGTGGGTAAAAGTTGTACAACCTCTGCAGAGTGTAAAACTATTCGAATAGCCGTGTCCCCGGTTATGGACATGCCTGGTGATTTCACGCAAGGGGTAGATTTTCATAAAAATGATGGAATGGTTTGGATGGATCTGAGTAATTGTTGGTTGTTGGTTGGGAAGTGAACATGATGTTCACTAGTTGCTTCAAAGAAAATTGTTTACTTATGTATTAATCTTTTAAATTGTGCTTTTCAATCTAATTATCAGATTTATCAATCTCAATATCGCCGCAAAATAGCCATAAAGCTATCCTTGTCAAGCCTTGCATAAATACTATTTGCATACATTTCCGTATGACGTGCTGAGTACATTCAAAGTACTCATGGCTTTATGCCCTCTGGTTAATTAGTCACAGAAGACGAACCAAGGATTATAGGAATCTAAGATGAGGCATACTTCGAAGACCAGGCGAACTAGGATGCGTTCTCCACTCGATTGCCTATGGGCATGTCGGATGGCTTCCACGAGTTTGTTTATTTTTCGCTGCAAGTTTACTCTGTTATCTTTAGCCTTGTGTGGCACCCTTTGTAAAACTTGACCATAAGGTCGTTTTGCTATTAAATATTAATTTGTCTGCTTCATCTATAGTTTGGTGTACGGTTTTGATTACGCCAATGTTGCAACTGTGTGCACTAGCTACTGATCCAGGGAATAGTGTAGATATACATAGAGGGTCCTAGATCCGGAGATCCGGGGGACCTGACAAAGGTGGTATCAGAGCTGTGTCAACTGTAGGACGCAACCATAGTTAGCATGGTCGTTTAGTCAAAAGTTTCAAAATTTATTTTATAAATCAAACCAACCCTATAACTTGAATAGTTGTTCTTCTCTTGTCTTATTATATTCTTTCTCATCTTATTCTATTCTTTACTCACCTTATTCTATTATTTCTCATCTCATTTTTAGGTTCTTACATCTTACCTTTTCTGAAACTTTGTTTGCAAATTTAAATTGACCCTCTCACCTCATTAATCTTTATAGGATCGATTCCTCAACGATCAAAGCGCTGGATGGCCTGGAAGTTCCAAGACCTGCCGTTTGTATCAAGTTGACCGTCCATATAAGCTAGATTAGAAATGCTTTAGGAAAGTGGCCCTTTTTCAGTTCCCGTCTCGTTTAGTCTGTGTAATAAGATCTTTTTGTTTGAGTGTCGCGTTTTATTGCCTCTTAATAGCTTTCCGGCTATTTGTTCTTTGGGTTAAACCGACTTTCTCCAGTTAGGATGCTTCTGTCTTTCTTCTTTGTTCTCTCTCGTCTAGTGTGCTTTTCCGTCTCACCTATTATGCTTTCTCCTTATCATCTATGAAACCTGTGAAGAATTATTGGAAATTGTTCAAGCAGGCAAGTCGTTGGGAAGCTACTCTTGTTGGGAATAACTAGTGTATTTGGATGCCAAGCTAGGTAGCTCTGGAGAATCATTGATAAGACTAATTTTGAGAATTGAAGATTTTAGGATTTGCCGATGTTATCAGAAGTTATTGTGGATATTAGAGTATGGTGATGGATAAGCCTTGATTATGAATGGTTTAAAGAATAGCAGATTGGTGGATTATATAGATTATGCAGAAAGAAAATGATCGTGGAGGAAAATTTTGATTGACCATGAAGGATATAGGAATCTGAAGTACCAATTTGATTGTTAGGAGAAATTGGATTTTCATCAGATCTTAAGTTGATTATGATGTTGGTTGGAAACTTGAAATTGGCATATGTGTGCAGAAAAGGTAGAGAGAAAAATACAAAAAGAATTGGATTCTCCATATCGACTCATGATATTAATTTTGGTAGAATTGGTTGAATCTTGATTGGATTATAGAAATACATGATTATTGGATTATAGAAATAAATTATTGTTGATATTGGATTATTGGAGATTGGATTATATAAATAAATCCTAGTTGAGTTATAGAAATAGATCTTGATTGGATTATAGAAATATAATTGGTAAAAGTTGGATTTTAGAAATAATATAATTGCTGGAAATTGGATTTTAGAAATATATCTTTGATGGATTAAAGAAATATATCTCAGTTGGATTATTGGGATAAATCTTTGGTGGATTATAGAAATAAAGCTTGTCGGATTATAGAAATTATTGGGTGTTAGAAATATATTACGGTTGGATTTTGATTAAGGAATTATATGATTGTTGAAGATTGGATTATAGGATGACCAATTCACGATGTTGATTTTGGCGGATTAGGTTGAATCAAGAAGTATGGAATTAATTGGATGTATTGGTCATGTTGGACTTAATTGAATAGAGAAGTTGGATTTAAAAGAAATTTTGGTTGAACTATACAGCTATGTCTTGATCGGATTATAGAATTGTATAATTGTTGGATATTGAATTATGATTCTAATATTGATGGATATCTTACTAATATTGGAGTTGGACTAAATAATTGTGGGATAAATGGTGATAAAATAATTTGGCGGATTAAATTTGAATTTATGGATTATAAGCAGTCTTTTGGAAGGTTCTATAATGAAAATATTGAATTTATATAAAGGAATTCTAGAGGGTTGCAATTGATAAATATGCTTGAGAAATTTAGTGGATAATGTTGTGGATTTAGTCAAGAATTTTGGAGAAAGCAATTGCGCGATTATAATCTTTGGAGAATTTTATTTCAAAAAGGGATATAATGAATATAGCATGATCTTAGAGTTTATCGGGTTGGAAGATGTGATTTTTGCTACTAGATTTTTATGGAATTGTCCAGAACCAATCATGCAATCAAAGTGGTGAATGGCGGGATTATTGAAGCTTATGCCCAAGAAAGATTGTGAATTATGTTGTCGTATCGATAGAATGTGAGATTGGTTGAATGCCTGGATTTTTAATTGGGTGACTTTATGTTATGCTGGAAGGGTGGATTTCAATAATAGTGAGAATTGGATCCAGCAATTTGGAAGACAAAATTTATAGATTTTAGTTGGCACCCCAGTACATGGTTGTGAACCAGCAGAACCAGATTATCATTGCTTTTACAACCATAATAAACCAGAACCATCAGGCCACTACCTGCCATCAGCCAAACAACTCTCACAAGAGGAAGATGGAGAATCAAGAACAGAATGTTGCAAGAAACTCCAAGACTGAGGCAATTCAACCTCAACCCAACCCAGCACCAACGACAACCCCACTCATGACTCTAGGATTGGCACTACTTCCATCGATGCAGATGTCCCGCGACCACAATGATGGCCAAACTCAGCAGAAAAAAACATCCAAGGTAGGGATATAATGTTTCAGGTGTCAGGATATGGGACACATTGCCAGGGAATGCCCACAAAGACACTTAGTAGTCACCCCGGACACCCTTCCAGAAGCTACTCTAATCGCAACAACAACGCCAGCCGCAGGTGGTAAAAACAACAAGAAGATATATGTCATAGTTGCATGGATACAGGAGTTTAGGCTTGCCTATGCCTCAAGGCACAACCGTGAACCAGCCGGCTAGCTTGTGCTCCCCAACACGTCTATTGGAGGCCTGTCACTGAAGAACCCATCTTATGCCGCAACAACCGCATATTTCAACTGCCATGAGAAGGGTCACTATATTGTCAATTGCCCTCGGAAGAAAGCTTCATCGCCGGATAATCCACTCTCCGGAGCCATTTGTTACAAGTGCTAAGGGATAGGTCGTTATGCTCACACTTGCCCAAGAAAGCGAGCCCCTATCCCAATTCCATTCAATTTGGGAGCTACACCAGCCAAAATCACTACAACAAGAGTGGGCCAAGGAACAACACAGGTCCCAAGTCTAGCCACCAAGACTCCAGTTCCTTCTGCAGGAGGTCGAGTGAATCAAGTCACCGCCGAGCCAGCTTGACACGTTGTTCCTAGTAAGTCTCTAGTCAGTACAGTACCAGTTGCAGCTTTGTCTCGCTCAAAAGAAAAAGTCAAATGGAAGTGTGAGCAAAGCTCGGGTTCCCGAACCAATTCTCTAGTCAGCCCGAATCTCGGGGTCGAGATTCCCTTTAAGGGGTGTAGGTCTGTAACATCCCAAATTTCCTGAGTTTTCAAAAAATTTCAAAATTTAAAACTAACCATTTGATTTCATTAAGTTGCCAAAGCTTAATTTGAAATTTAGAATTTAAAGGAAATTTAACTTGAATTAATCCAACTTCAATTAATTCAAAAGTTGGTTTAGTTGAGTTTTGTTGGATCTTAATTGGGTTTTCCTTTGTCCCTATGTTAAAAATAATTAATTGCAAAAATTAAAAGCAATAGTTAAGCTAAAAATATTTTTATTAAGTTCTAAATAATTCAAGAGATCTCTGTGAATTTTTCTTGAATTTTTGGACGGATTTAGCTATTTTCTAAAATAAAAAAATCATCAAAATCCCCTTCTACTAGTTGGGCCGAATTCCTTCGGCCCATTCTCCCTCCCCTCGTGCGGCCCACGCCGGCCCATTCCGCGTGCAGCCCTGCGCCCCTCCATCGGACGCCGTCCGATCTGAATCGGACGGCCTAGATTCACCGTGCCTTTCCATGTTCCACCTCTCTCTCTCGCTGACCTGCGGGCCCGCCCTGTCAGCCACCGCTGCCTTGGGTCATCTTCAATCTCCGTCCAACCCGCTGCTTGCCTCGCCGCGAATCTCGTCGGCTCCCGTCGCTTCCTCTCCATGCCTTAGCAGCCTACCCTGTCCCGTCCGGTTGCGCCGCCCATCCCCACCTCCGCCGCACCCGTGCGCCCCCACTTTTCCCTCTTCTTCGCGCGGTCAAGCCGGAACCCGCCGTCCGCCATTAATGGCCGACAACCTCTCCTCCTCCTCCTCCTCCGGGCCTCCCCGAGGCCTATAAATGTGAGCATCGGATGTGCCTCCCTCTCCTCTTGCTCTAACCCCCATTCACTCCTCTCTCATCCTTCACTACGATTCCGCCGCGAAGCTCATGATCGAACCTCATTCCGCCGTTGTGGCCTTGTGTGGACTCCTCCGGCCGCCATCGCCTACCCCACTGGCACCGCCTCGTCGCGGCCCACCCAGTGCGCGCACTCACTCCTCCCGGAGGCCACCGGAGCCCTGCCGCCACCACCGAGCCACCGCCTCCGCCGCTTCTAGTCATCGCCGTCGGTCATTTCTTCGCCAACCGCTGCCGATTTGGTGCGCCCTGGGATCCATGCGCCCTCCTCTTCGCGTTGGTACCACTCACCAGGCTTACCACGGCGCAGAGCGCCGGCGAGCCGCGCAAACCTGTGCCGCCCCGAAGCCGCATCGCCACCCATCTCCGCCTCCGGCCACCCATTCGCCCTCCCAACCGCGTCACGCCATGCCTCTGCGCCTCCTTTTCCATTCCCCCACCTCCATTCCTCTCCTCCGCCTCCGTGCCGCCCCACCGCCGCGAGCTCCTCCCCACCGGCCATGACAACCGTCACGCCGCCTCCTCGCTCCCTCCCCGGCCTCATCGAGCCTGCCCTCGGCTTCCCCTTGCCCAGGCGCTCCTCGTGCGCGTCCCACCCTGGCCTGGTCACCGCCCAAGCGCCGCCACCTCCATGAGCCGTCGCCGCCATGCGTCTCTTCTCCCTTTCGCGCGCCGCCTCCGGCCGCCTGAGCCGCCGCCACCGTGTCCTCTCCCTTCCTCACCTCCGGGGTGTCCCATTTTGCCCCTCGGCCTCACCTTCCTAGCCGCCCCCTGCGCGCTCTCCCCCCTGCGGTTTTGTTCCAAGGAGGAAGAAGCCCCCTTCCCCTTTTCATTTTTTTAAATTTGTTTATTCATTTTGTTTTGCCTCCTTAACCCTTGGGCCCACTTGGCATACACACCACCCATCCTTCCCTATTTTTAGCTCCCTCACCTCCATGTGGGGTACACAAAAATAGCCACTTGTTGCAATCCATTACAAACAACTCAAATTCCGAATATTCAAATCAATTTCCATTTTTATCATTTCATGCGATTTTCGACTTCCGAATGCCCGTTCTCCTTCACACGAAGTCTGATTCTGTCAATTCTCATTCCTAAATTCATCTAAAGGAGATATCTTCCTTTTAGTATTGAATTTAGTATTTATTTGGATTTTATTTGGAGCTATTTTATTTATTTAGCTTTGTTCGCACGTATAGAATCCGGCGTTTCGGAAGAACTCTCGGACCCGACGACCGAAGCATGTTAACTCTTCAATGAAGGCAAGTCGTAGACCTTTCATCATATTGGACCCAATTTATAAAAGTATATTGTTTGATATAAACATGCATTGCTAATTTTATAATAAATGGTTTCGGGAATTAGTTAATTACTTATTTGCTATTATGCCTCCTTGATAAATTGTGAATGATATGTATCCTTGAATGACATACTCCTTGGACACCATAGGGTGGTTAATTACTAGTTGGACATTATTGTACTACCAACTTGGGTATCGTATTACGCTTAGCCAATGCTTTAGTGATACGATAGGTTCATGATCACATACTCAAGAATGATTGAATTTGACTAAAGGAATTATGGAACCGTGGCGGATCCACTATTGATAAAATTTGTTGTGCCATGACTAGGGTGGTCATTTGGCTGGGTTGAACCGAAAATGATTTATGCTCGGACGAGTGGGTGGTGGTAAAGGTTGGTGCAGTAAAGCACATTGGGATGCAGAAACGTCTCGTCTGAGCAGCCAACTAAGGACTTAACCTTAAACCATTGATCTGGGTCATTATCATACAACCACATGTCTAGACTGGGATAGACCTGGCTGACTAATTAGTATTGTTTTGGTTCAGTTCTATTTTAGTTGGGAACGGCGCAAGAGGGGGCCGTAACGGTAACCACTTAGCGAGCAGAACCGAGTCAAATCAGAAATTTGTAAAATCCTTGTCACGTGCTCTAGACTGCTTACCTAAGGTAGTGAGCAGTTGTATCGATGGATGTCAAACAAACTAGAGAAGTCGTGTCTTGTGGGTAAAAGTTGTACAACATCTGCGGAGTGTAAAACTATTCAAATAGCCGTGTCCCGGTTATGGACATGCCTGGTGATTTCACGCAAGGGGTAGATTTTCATAAAAATGTTTGAATGGTTTGGATGGATCTGAGTAATTGTTGGTTGTTGGTTGGGAAGTGAATAGGGTGTTCACTAGTTGCTTCAAAGAAAATTGTTTACTTATATATTAATCTTTTAAATTGTGTTTTTCAATCTAATTACTGTATTTACTGTCAATACTACTTTTCGCTAAATAGCCATAAAGCTATCCTTGTCAAGCCTTGCATAAATACTATTTGCATACATTTCCCTATGACTTGCTGAGTACATTCAAAGTACTCACGACTTTATGCCCTCTGGTTAATCAGTCACAGAAGACGAACCAAGGATTATAGGAATCTAAGATGAGGCATACTTCAAAGACCAAGCGAACTAGGATGCGTTCTCCACTCGATTGCCTATGGGCACGTCGGATGGCTCCCACGAGTTTGTTTATTTTTCGCTGCAAGTTTACTCTGTTATCTTTAGCCTTGTGTGGCACCCTTTGTAAAACTTGACCATAAGGTCCTTTTGCTATTAAACATTAATTGTCTGCTTCATCTATAGTTTGGTGTACGGTTTTGATTACGCCAATGTTGCAACTATGTGCACTAGCTACTGATCTAGGGAATAATGTAGATATACACAGAGGGTCCTGGATCCGAAGATCCAGGGGTCCCGACACCTAGGTCCATTGTGCCACGCCGACTTCAATGTGAGTGAGGGTGCTGCTAGTGTTTGTTAGGTGGTTGCTGACTTTGCCGCCCCGTCCCTCGTGTGGGAACTCTTTCGAAAGACGTCGCTGAAGGACATGTTCCGAAGTATCGAGGCGAATGCCGCGAAGGTTTGTTTCACCTGGTATAGCTGCTCTTCGTTTTTTTTGTTCTGACATTTTGCTGTGTGTGCAGACCTTGATGTTGTCGCGGGCCATTGATGATGATATTTCTCGCGGCTTCGCTGAGATTTAGCAGTGGGTCGATGCGGAGCACGCCCAGAGCGAGGCCCTGAGCGCTGAACGCGACTCTCTTTCCGAGAGGGTCAAGACCTTGGAGGCTCGGGTGGCGGACCTGGAAGTGGAGCGCACCGCCCTTCGAGGTGATGTGCAGGTTCTGCGGAGCGCCCGGGCAACCCTTAAGGAGGAGATCTAGGCAGAGCAGGATCTGTCGGCCGCCGTTGGTCTTTCCACCTGGAAGGCGATGGAGGCTCTCGAGGGAGTTGTGATGGAGCTCGAGGTCATACCTCCTGTGAGGTGTCATCGTTCGGCCGAGATGGAGATAACATTCACTACTACCAAAAAAAAGGCTAATACTAGACGCCTCATCACAGCTGGTTCACCAAAACTGTCTGTATTAAATACAATCACAGACGGTTTTGGTTTATCGATCGTCTGTGTTACTAGTTGTGCTAAAAACCGTCTGTGAAGAGGTAATATCACAGATCGATGGTTTGTGTTGAAAACCGTCCGTGATACTTCAAAGACGGTTTTCAACACGAACCGTCCGTGATATTTAGTAATATCACAGACGGTTCTTGTTCAGAACTGTCTGATACTTCACAGACGGTTTTCAACACGAACCGTCTGTGACTTACCGTCCTCATCACATACGGTTTGTATTAAAAACTGTCTGTGATAAGTATTACCATGGCTTGAAATCACTAACTCTATGATTTTACCATGGCTTGAAATCACTAACACTCTATTTTACCATACTTGAAATCACTAACTCTCTGATTTTACCATACTTGAAATCACCATGGGATTTTACCATACTTGAAATCACCATGGTAAAATCAGAGAGTTAGGCATTTCAGGCATGGTAAAATCACAGACGGTTTTTAATACAAACCGTCTGTGATGAGATACTTATCACAAACGGTTCGTATTAACAGATGGTTCGTATTAAGAACCGTCTGTGATGAGATACTTATCACAGATGGTTCATGATACGAACCGTCTGTGATTTGTCGTCACAGACGGTTTTTGTATGAAACCGTCTGTGATTCGTAGCGCGGGATTTCAAAAAGTTTTGAACGCGTGCGTGGGAGGCAAAATGTTTTGGTGCTATCCTTATATATAATAGCCACCCCAGCTTTATCTTCCATCAGTCTCTCCCTCTCCCCTCCCCACGCCGAGCTCCGGCGACCACCCTCGATTCCCCGTCGCGGTTCGGCTAGGAGACACAGCCGACGACGAGGAGGAGGGATGCGGAGTAGCTCCTTGGCTGCCACAGGAGGCAGACTGCTGGAAGGTACGTGTACATCCCCAAAACATACACAATTTGTTAATTGTTTGTTGTAAAGAAAATTATCTTAATTTTGTGTTACCTAAGGTCGGAGTGCCACCGGAGGTTTTCAGTCGTCTCTTCTTGCTAACGAGCTTGAGTCGAACTCGACGACATGCAAGAACATCTTGTGATATGCTGGTGAGGTACAGAGAGGAGCTCACAAGTCCAATCCAAGAAGCCGATGAGTTCTTTAGGAGCTTGGAGGCATAGATGGTTTCTAGCTAGTTTAACTTTGTAACTTTATTCTTTTTTTTTCCATTCGGAGGGGACATTGTGAAACCTTTTGATTTCCCTTTTCTATAATGTATTTGCCATCAAATTTTTTATTGGATTTTAGTTGTCTTGCTAGAGGCTACATATGGAAACTACTGTCCAGCAATTGATTGGTTTGGCTCAAAATCTATTTTTTTGCAATAGAAAAAACTTTCACAGACGGTTCTGAACAAGAACCGTCTGTGATGACCTCATGTCATCACTGACCCATAAACTTAGACGGCTCATGAAACCATCTGTGATGACGTTTTTTGTGAGGACCCCCGCGTTATCTCCGTAAGACCGAGACTAAGCATGGTCTTAAGGACATAACTCTAGGGCCTCAAGTAAATGGATTCCAACTTAACTCAATCTTAATGAAAGGCTTAACTACAAACTAGAGCCCCGACGATCATGCGCGCTGCTCCTCTGCGAGCACTACATGATTGTTGGTTCTCCAACAAGTCAAGCACTACACTTAGTGAGTTAAATAGGAAGCCACGAACAGCGAGTATGCAATCATATTGGCTCCCAAGATCAGCGACCAATATGCTCATACTCTCATACAACGTTGATCACATCCATACAACAGCATACATAGATAGTTCAAAAGACATACAACATAATAGTTAAAGTTTACATCTATTACAAACGGCCGACCGGCCAAATTCAAATATGAGTATTAAGTAGCAGCGGAAGCAAGTAAATAAACCAAAATATCCAGCATGGTATGCCCCATAACCCATCGGCAACCGACTAGGAGTTAAATGATAGCATTACTCATTAGCGTCGCCAAAATCGGTGCTAACAAGCTCAACGGGCTCATACACTTCCTCACCTGAAATTGTAGCAACCGGTTGAGTACAAAGGTACTATAAGTCTTACACAAATAAAAATTAGTTATGCTAGAGGTTGTTCCAAAGGATGGTTCATATTGGCTTAGTTTTGCAAAAGAGACGCAACAATTTACAACCTACACATACTAGTTTTTCAAGTGCCATTTCAAAATCAGATTTGAAGTAGAAGTAAAGCATGTGAATAAGTAGTAAATTGAATAACAAATGAACCATACAAATGATAAAGTGGCTGTCCACTTTGATACAACCACAAACATGAACATCCCATTCATGACGATACCAAGTTATAACCATAATTTTAATTCCAAGTCTAACAATAAGCAGCCACAAACTCAAGCGGTCGTCCATAGCATGGACACGGCTATTCAATAGATTTATACCCTGCAGGGTGTACTACTTTACCCACACGACTTGATTAGCCCGTAAGCCTCCAGATGCCTCCAAATATAGCATACTTCCTATGGTATGCCGGCCGGGTAAACCAAGACTTAGCATTTTTCAGCAAGTTGAAATCATTGAGTTGACTCGCCCATACGCGACGTAATCCCATTTAAGTGTAGGCTACCCACCTACAACTAAACAGGCACGCAAGTTGTGCCGGAAATACCGACCCAATTAATAATGCTTAAATAGGGCTCACCCTCACAATAAAGAATTGCAATCGGCACCCTTATGGAACATATATGCAATGGAACATATATACGCCCTCACACCACCAGTCATCAACTCAACAATACCAACCCCTTACTTTACCAAGCAGTGCCCATACACTGCGTGTGATAGCACGAGTTTTGCTTGAACCGTAGGTACCCAAAGTTCAGTCCTTAACTGTCTAGACAAGTCTACCACTTTCCCAAGTCTCATGCACAAAGTCACCATCACTAACCATCACTTGTCCAGACCAAAAGCTCATTTAAAATGATAAAATTTGACTCATAAAATAAATACGAAGATCTGAAACAAAAGTACATAAAGATAGTTGTGTTTATCCCATAATTGTTGGGTTACTCCCGACAATCAACTACCGGTTCTAGACTTGCATGGCTAAGCAAACCCGAACAATATATTTCAACCATTCTATCTTAAGCATGTGGTACTGGAATAATTCAAGTATAACCTCAATGAATTAGGAGATAACTAAACTACACATTACAAAAATAGCGACATTATCAAAAATAGCATGCAAGCAATTATCATTGCACTAACTTAACAAAACTGGGATCAAATATGATGCAAAAGAAAGTTTAAATGATGCTTGCCATGCTGGTAGCTTAGCTACTTTCCCTCAGTAGCGTATAAGTTAATATCGATAGGCTCGGGATCTATATAAATATAATACCGAATAAACATCGAGAAATACCCAAAAATTCAAAATGCTCAAAAATGCATGATTTTTCTACAGTAGCTAAATCAAGATTTTAGATGAATTTAGGTGAAAGAATTATTCTATTTGGATTTAGTATGCAAAAGTTATTAAGATTTGAATTTCAGATATCATACATACCCATTGAGCAATTTAATTATTTGGCCAAAATTTGTAGAGTAGTGGAGGGTATAAGGATTATATGGATAAATAGGGAATATTATTACAAGACCAGAATAGTTGAGTTTACCTCATCTGGAATTTTTATGATTTAGTTATGAATTTATAAAGTTATCAGCATTTCCATTTGTAAAAATAATAGTGTTAATGGATCATTCTCCAAAATAATACTCTCTGCTATAGAGACATGTTTGAAACCAATTTTAGTATAAATTTCATTAAAAATGAAAATTACCTGAAGTGGTTTCATCCTTTTTGGAGTTAAGATGAATTAGTTATGTATTTTTGAAGTTATACATATTTTACAGTGTGTACATAATTCGTTTTCAGATTTTTCTAATTCATCTATTACTTTTCTCACCGGGCACGATGCTAGCCACCGACACTGACTAGCGGGCCCGGTGAACAGCGTGTTTTCCATTTTAACTTTGATTTTAAATTCCGCTCTGACATGTGGGTCCCATTGTCGTGACGATCCACGGACTGGTCCACGCACGCTGCTGCTGCGCAGCACGCGCATTAAGGGAAACGGGCCCACTCGTCAGCCTCTCCACCAGTTCACTTATCCCTCCCATTTTCTGTGCATGGCCCCACTTGCCTGGTGACAGCTCTAGCGGCTAAGACAGCGCTTAATTTCATAATCCAATCATTAGCATTAATGACCGTCATTTGTCAGAAAGCGGACAGACTCTGAGGCGCTGCGTCAGACGACAACGCCACAAGCTGCATGTTGTTCGATAGCTTCGCGGCGCTTCGCTTATGGCGGAGCCGGCCAAGGCCCGCGTAGCTCACAGATTAGTCTTTGCGCACCCAAGGGTGGTGGTGGCGACACAAATGGTGGCCCGTACCGGCGGCTAGCCGGCGTTGAGCGGCGGCAACCCATACGGCAAACAAACAACAGCAAGAGTAGAGCTCCGCAGCGTCATTCAAGTGGGTGCCTGGGTCCTAGGGACTAAATGGAAGTTACTTGAGCTAAGGAGGGTGCTCGGGAAGTTTTGAAGCTGTTGGAGCACTGTCGGCGCCGGAGAAGAAGGTGATGGCGACGAGCTTCAACGAGGAGAGGAGTCACTGAGCAAAACCAAGAGGAGTGTATGGTCGGGATGGTTCACAGATCATAAGAGGAGGCTGAGGAACCGAGGAATTAACAAATGCCTTACCGAAGCAAGGTAGGAGACGAAGGGTTTGTTCTAGGGCCGAATACACGATTTCTTCGATTCAACGAAAACCTATCGTGCAATACCCAAATTAGTTGAGGGGAAGTTAAACTTAGGTACAAAGGCACCTGGTGACATGCAAGGCCTAGGATAATACCTCCCGGACATAGAGAAGCCATGAAGGTGTCCTTCGGAGCGCGCTCTGGAAGTGAGCTTGGGCACGTAGGTGAACAGAGCTCTACAAGCAACCGGAGGAGCTAAGGTTAGGCAAAATGGAAATGGCATTGAAGGTAGGAGATAATGGAACCACCCGGTCGAAGCTTACCCTAGAGCTGCCCGTGGGAGAGCTTCCCTTTCCTCAGCCACCGAGAGGAAAAGTGAGGAAGAAAGGGGGTGCTGCGGGGGTATTATCCCTGGGCGATGGACGGAGCGGAGGCGGCGTCAAGTGAGGGAGCTCCAGGATAGGCCAACGGACGCGGTGGATTGACGGCGTCGACGGAGCGTAGAAGGAATCGTCGGCCGCGTGGCGCAGCTGCTCTACGCGAGCGTCAGCGAGAGGTGGACGACGGATCCGACAATTGGGCCTGGCGTGGCAGCGACTCAGCGCGCGCGATCGCCTGAGTAAGTGGGTTGGCGCGGGCCGTTGGATCTGATTTGGACGGCTAGGATTAGACCAGGGGCGACCGGACCGTTATGAAGGGGTACGCGATATGGGCCGTGGATTTCCCATCGGACGGCTCACACGCAAAGCCCTAAGTTGGTTGAGCTGAGTCGTTTCGCCACGTCGGACTCGAGCCCGATGAATAGTGCGGCTGGTTGGGTTAGGGTTTGACTGAGATATAATTTGTTTTCTCCACTTTGACCAAGGTGTTAAAAATAGAAATAAATTTCAGAAAAATGTGAAATAATTTACAGGTGTTCCTGGGAAGGTCGAGTGTCCATAAAAATTATTGAACACTACTGTTCAAGATATAATGTGTATAATTTAAATTCAAACTTATTGTAGGTCATAAAATTGTGTTTGTGGTGTTTAGCCTAGCCACAAAAATTTGGAAAAAATTATATTAATTCATTATAATTACTATAGTATTTGAATAAATTATTTTCAAAAGATGTTCATAAGGTTTTGTTCCTATTTTCTTTTGGAGTTGAATTACAAACTGTAGCTTTAACACTTGTTTAAGATTTTCCAAGTGCAATAAATTATGCAAAAGTTTGAAAACAATGATGCATGCTCATGAGATGCATAATAATTCTCTTTATTAATTTGAGGATGTGACATTTTTGAACCGTTTGTGAAGACCTTTTTTGTAGTAGTGCTTGGAGCGTCTCTGGTGTGCCAGCGAAGTGTGCCTGCCCACGGCTCACACCTATGGTGATCACTGCATGAAGGTCGCCTGGTTGACGACCCTTGCCTCCCTTGACAAGGCGGGGTGTGCTCATCTGGATGCCCTTGCCGCCTGGTCCGTTACCGTGGCAACTGCCAAGGAGGTTGCCGCCGCGCAGCATCGGACGTGAAAGGCTAGCAAAGTCCTTCAGCAGGACTTCTGGGTGCTACATGCTCACAAGGCTATGACGGAGTCCTTCTGGGCGGTGCAGGTCCAGCAGGCGAAAGGGAAGGCTCCAGCGGGGACTTTGGCGGAGGACCCAGAGGCTGGTAAGCGGGGGTCCACCCACGGAGATAAGGTGTGACCTCCCCCGCTTGTGTTTTTGGAAGCTAGGTTGTGCCTCGGAGCGGTTTTTGTAGAGATTGATCCCTTTTTGTGTAATGTCATCTCTTTAATGAAAATAAGATTTTCAGATGGTGGTTGCATCCCTGGCTCTGGTTATTTATACTTCTTAGCGACCTACACAGGACGAATGACGCCTGTTTAAATGTCTCGCTCGGCGGGGAGGCCGCCTCCCGGAGGGCAGAGGAGTAAGGCTATGGCCCCGACGCGGGGGTCGAAGGATGAGCGTAGTCTCTTGTCCGTCTGGCCCCTACAGGTGTGCTACCGGGGTGTACAGTACCATGGCGCCAAGTGGCAGCAGTGGAAGAAGGCGAATCTGGGTGGTTCTGTGGAGGGATTCTGGCTTTTTCGGGAGCATAAGGCGGTGAGGGTGCGTGAGGAGATACGGGCTTTCTGGGGGTTGCCAAGCTGTGAGACCAACAGGGCCCTTGGATGAGGATTTGCTGAAGTGGGCAACACGCACGGAGGTGTGGAACTTTGTCCTATAGTTGTGTCGTGGTGTGTTTATGTTGTACTGTGTGCAATTGTGTAGTGAGGTTGGGTTGTAATTGTTGGAAATATGCCCTAGAGGCAATCATAGAGATGATTATATTTCATTATGTTAATAATATTGGATAATGTGTTATCCTATTCCTTGAATTAATCATTGGTTATGAAGATTAATAAGTATGTGACTTGTTGGTGAAATTCTTAACTTATATGATGTCATTCTAAATATATCCCTGGTCGGATGTCAATGGTCGAAACACCAGTGACTCTATCGATCAGCACATGTATTGATTGATGACCATGTTTCACCGGTCATGGATATAGGGATATCAAATCAATAATGTGAACACATGTTAGAGAACATGGGGTTGGATTGACCCACCTTGAGACACTATTGAGATTGTTATGATTCTATGTGTCGTTAGTTGGTCTCAACCAATGATGATGTATAATCCTTAGACCTGAGATCAGCATGGTTTTCTATATGTGTAATAGAGCATGGTTTCCTATATGTGTAATAGCACTCTTAGAGGTTGCCAATCGCTACTCGTAACTGGGTAGTTATAAAGGTAGCTTTCGGGTATGCTATGAAACATTCGGAGGAATGTGATTGGGATATGGGATTTGCCCCTCCTAGCATAACAGGAGAGATGTCTCTAGGCCCCTCATTGTGGTCGGATAAAGAAAGTGCATGTCCATGCCACTAGTGGTCGAAGTGTTCGACCACGTGAAGTTATCCGACACTCGATCGAGAAAGTATTGAACAGTCCATGGATGACACAGCATCTCACCTAGAGTTCAACCAGATATCATGAAGCAAAGGGAGAATACACGAGTAGGTCGCTTAGTTCGATCAGTTACGGACGGGTCGTATGAATATACGAGCTAGTCGTAGACTGGTCGAACGAAATCACAGAGTGGACGAAACCTGGTCGTAAGGAGTTGCGAACTGGTAGTAACCAAATACGAACTAGTCGTATAGAGATAGGACCTAGTTGTAAGTGATGGGGACCTGGTCGTAGATCATATTGCACTAAGGTTTGTCTAATATAATTTGTGTATATTCGGGAATCGTTATGTCCTGCTAGGAACCGCTAACGACTCGTGATCGGAAAGGGTTTCTGAGTCACAACCGATTACGCATGAACCTACAGGGTCACACACTTAACGGGTTGGAACAAACCAGTACATATACAATTTGTCAAACGTGTTCGGATAGGATCCATCACGAGCACTATATAAGGAGATGCATGAGGCTGTTGGGAGGGAGGTGAACGTAACAAACAAGACATACGAAAGTCGTGAGTTGAGTTGTTCCACCGAAACCCTAGCCGCCATCTTCCTAAGAGCTCTACCGTGTGACTTGGTGCTGGCACACTGGCGTATGGTTGTTCCTTCCCTGGACGTGTGGATACCATAGAGGCGCTACTGCGGTTGCTGTTGCGCTTGAGGACGATCCGTGATCTTCATAAGGTACTGCAGAGGTCACTGGAGGAGACGATTGACCAGGACCACCGCACCGACGTGCTCGACATTGGACGATCGACTACGACCACTACATCGATGCGCTCTTTGTTGGACCAGGCTACTCCAACCCTTCTTCCGCTGCTCTGCGCGTCTAGTGGTAATGATCTGTGATCATTGATTTGTTGCTATCGTAGCCTACCCGTGACCCTACAGTAATCGTTGGTAGTGATGTGCCTCGTACATTGCAGGGCTGATTGTATTTGTAACGTATGTTCATTGTATGGGCTATGCTACTCGGTGCTTGTATGCTCTGTATGTGATTAATACTGTGGTTGTTGCCTATTGTCTTCCTTGTTTTTGCGAGGTAGGGGGTGGTGGCTCGTGCCGTCCCCTATACTTTTTTAGATAGGGCTCTGGGGAGCTCTAATTTTTTGCAAGGTGGGGGGGGGGGCAGTGGCTCACGCCGTCCGCCATACTTTTTTAGATAGGGCTTCGGAGAGCCCTAACTTTTTGCGAGGTGGGGGCGGTAGCTCGTGCCGTCCCCCATACTTTTCTAGATAGGGCTCCGTGGAGCCCTATTTTTTTTTGCGAGGGGGGCCAAGCCTCGCGCCGTCCCCCATACTTGTTTAGATAGGGCGCCGAGGAGCCCTAACTTTTTTATTTTTGCGAGGGGGAGGCGAAGCCTCGCGCCATCCCCCATACTTTTTTAGATAGGGCTCCGGGGAGCCCCAACTTTTTGTGAGGGGGAGGTGAAGCCTCGCACTGTCTCCTATACTTTTTTAGATAGGGCTCCAAGGAGCTCTAACTTTTTTCTTTTTGCGAGGAGGAGACGAAGCCTCGCGCCGTTCCCCATACTTTTTTAGATAGGGCTCCGAAAAGCCCTAATTTTGTGAGGGGGAGGCGAAGCCTCACGTCGTCGCCCATACTTTTTTAGATAGGGCTTCAGGGAGCCCTAACTTTTTTCTTTTTGCGAGGGGGAGGCGAAGCCTCGCGCCGTCCTCCATACTTTTTTAGATAGGGCTCCGGGGAGCCCTAACTTTTTGCGAGGGGGGGGGGCGAAGATCGACGCTGTCCCCCTGGTGCGCTTTGGTCCCAGGACCAAGTGCCGTGTCGGGGTTAGCCTTGCGTGGTGTCTTTGTCTACACACCGTTGCCTGCTGAGGGCGTCGGTGTGCACTGGGACCGAAGGCCATGCTCGATGTCTGTTTATACACTCATACCTGCGGAGGGTATCGGTGTGCACCGGGGTTGAAGGCCATGCGCGGTGTTTGTTTATACACTCATGCCTACGGAGGGCATCGGTGTGCACCGGGGCCAAAGGCCATGCACGATGTCTTGTTATACACTCATGCCTATGGAGGGCATCGGTGTGCACTGGGGCCGAAGGCGATGCGCGGTGTTTGTTTATACACTCATGCCTGCGGAGGGTATCAATGTGCACCGGGGCCGAAGGCCATGGGCGGTGTGTTTTTATACACTCGTGCTTGTGGAGGGCATCAGTGTGCACCGGGGCCGAAGGCCATGCATAGTGTATTTTTATACACTCATGCCTGCAGAGGGAATCGGTGTGCACTGAGGCCGAAGGCCATGCGCGGTGTCTATTTATACACTCATGCCTACGGAGGGCATCGGTGTGCATCGGGGCCAAAGACCATGCGCGGTGTCTATTTATACACTCATGCTTGCGGAGAGCATCGGTGTGCACAAGAACCGAAGGCCATACGCGGTGTCTTTTGCCCCTAGTGAGCTTGTTACTGCTTGTTCATTAAACAGGGGCAAAATACCACAGGTAACACTTGTTTTTGTGCATGCCTACGCTGTATAAAAGCGATGGGGTGAATTTCTAGGCGCAGCCGATTTTTACAGTCCTTCAGGATAGAACATTCGGAGGTTCTTTGCATTCCATGTGTGGCCTAATTGCTGTCCCTCCGGTGCTGTGATGTAGAAGGAGCCGGCCCGAGTGCTGCGGGTGATGATGCATGGCCCTTCCCATTTGGACTCTAGCTTGCCCACGATCGCTGGATTTGCAACTCGCTTGAGAACCATGTCGCCTGGTGCTAAGGAGCGAATCTTGATTTTTTTGGTTTATGCGCTCGTCTGACGCCCTCGCAGACTTTCTTTGTGGTTGATATGGCTCAGACGTGGTGCTCTTCGAGGAGGTCGAGGGAGGTCTCCCGCTCGGCTGGGCTTGCTTCAGATGTTGCTCGGAGGGACTTGCCCGTGAACTCCCCCGGGGTCATGGCTTCGTCGCCGAAGCGGAGCTTGAACGGAGAAAAACCCGTAGCCCTTATTGGCGATGTGCGGAGTGCCCATAGGGCTTTGTGGAGCTCCTCAGGCTAGAGTCCCTTTGGAAGTCCCACAAGATGTTTCTTCAGGCCTTTTAGTAAGTTGTTGTTGGCTCATTCGACTGCCCCATTGGATTTAGGGTGTCCTACGAATGCGAAAAATACTGTTATGCCCAGGTTTTGGCAAAATGCTCGGAACACGGCCGAGTCGAATTGGGTGCCGTTGTCGGTGACGATGTCACGCGGTACCCCCATATCGGCAAATTATGCTTTTCCATACGAAACGATGTACTGCTGCGGCCGTGATTTTGGCGACTGGCTCGGCTTCGACCCATCTAGAAAAATATTCGATGGCGATGAACGCGAAGCGAAGGCTGCCCTTGGCCGTTGGGTATGGTCCGATGACATCGAGCCCTCATCGTGCGAAGGGCCACATAGGAGGGAGGGGCTGCAGTAGGATCGAAGGTGCTTTTGTGTGTCGGCTGGCCCACTGGCACCCCAGGCAGTGTTGAACGAGATCATGCGTGTCTCGGAGTGCAGTTGGCCAGTAGAAGCCTTGACAGAAGGTTTTACCCACGATGCCCCAAGGCGCCTGGTGTGCACCGCAGAGGCCCTCGTGGATGTCCTTCAGGAGGGATTGGCCCTCTTCTCAGAACAAGCACCGTAGGAAGGGGGCGTAGATGCCCCCCTTGTAGAGTTTCCCACCGATGACATGGTAGTTTCTGGCCCTATGCCGGAGGCGCTTCGCTTCTGCTACGTCTTCGGGTTCATCCCCTACGAGGTATTTAACGATGATGTCTCGCCAGTCTGACTCGGCAATAAGGAGCATCGCGCGGCAAATTTCAGTGCTCGGGCGCACCCTTCTCAGCGGTGAGGGTGAGCTCAAGATTGTGAGAAGACGTCTAGTGGGGGGTATTGGCTGGAGCTAACCATTTTGGCCAACTTGTCTGCTGCTTCATTGTCACCCTGAGGTATTGCTTGGATGGTGATGCCGAGAAAGTGTGTTGATGTTGTCCACACTGCAGCTAGGTAACTTGCCATTTCAGGGTCTCTTGCCGTGAACGATCTGTCGAAGTGGCTTGCCACAAGACAGGAGTTGCTTTTAATGATTACCCTCTTCACTCCCAGCACCTTCGCCTTGTGGAGGCCTAGTAGCAGCGCCTCGTACTCTAAGGCGTTATTTGTTGTTGGGAAGTCGAGGCGGGCAGCGTGGGATACGCTACGTCTGTCTAGGGACAACAAAATGGCCGCCGCTCAGGCTCCAGCGGCACACCAAGATCCATCGGTGTACATCGCCCACGGGGCCTCAATTTTGGCCAGCTGTTGGTCTTCGGTGTGTGGTGTCCACTTAGCCACGAAGTCTGCTAGAGTTTGTGATTTGATGGCTGTCCGCGCAATGAAGGTGATGTCGAAGGGTGCTAGCTCAGTTGTCCACTTTCCTATTCGGCCCAAGGCATCTTTGTTCCGAAGCATCAATGCTAGCGGGTAAGACATCGGGACCATGATGGAGTGCACCAGGAAGTAGTGTCGGAGCTTGCGCGAGGCTATGAGTAGGGCGTATGCCAACTTTTCAAGCTCCGTGTACCGGACCTAACCCCCTGGAGGGCTTTCGAGACATAACATACTGGGCGCTGGCCGTGGCTTTCTTGGACGAGGGCTGCACTCACTGCCGAGGAAGAGGCGGTGAGGTCTGATGAGAAGGTCCGCCTTAGCTTCGGTGTCAGGGCTTAGCACCGTGTGCGAGGTATTGTTTTAGCTCTTCGAATGTCTTCTGGCAATCGTCCGTCCATCGGAATGGCTCCGTTCCTCGGAGTGTTTTGAAAAATGGCAAGGCCTTTTCTGCCGAGCGGGAAAGAAATCGACTGAGGGCAGCGAGGCGCCCTGTCAGCTTTTGCACCTCGTGGGTGTTGTGAGGGGGTTTCATTTCCTGGATGGCCTTAATTTTTTCGGGGTTAGCCTCAATACTCCTATCGGATACGAGGAACCTAGGAGCTTGCCTGCCTTTACGCCAAAGGCGTATTTCTCTGGGCTGAGCTTGATTCCCTCCGCCCGAAGGCTTGCAAAGGTTTCTTGTAGGTCCTTCGTGTGTGTGCCTGCGAACTTGCTTTTGACTATTATGTCGTCCACGTACGCCTCCACGTTGTAGCCGAGCTGGCCGACTAACACCTTTGTGATGAGGCGGGTGAAGGTCGCGCCCACATTCTTCAGGCTAAAGGGCATGTAGGTGTAGCAGTATGTGCCTATGGGGGTGACGAACGCGGTCTTTGCTTCATCTTCTTTGGCCATGAGCACATGATGGTACCTAGAGTAGGCATCTACGAAGCTCATCAGCTCACAGCCCGAAGTGGCGTCCACCAGTTGGTCGATGCGAGTAGGGGGAAATCATCCTTCGGGCATGCCTTGTTAAGGTCGGTGAAGTCGACGCACATGCGCCATTTGCCCATTTCTTTTTGTAACAGGATGGGGATGGCTAGCCACTCCGAATGTTTGATCTCACGAATGACACCAGCCTTCAGCAGCTTGGCAAACTCCTTCTTTGCCCTTCTAATCGGTTGGCGGACATGCGCTATAGTTTCTGTTTCTTCGGTGATGCGTTGCTTCAAATGGCTAGGCGGTGCTCGATTGTTCCCTGTGCCACGCTGGGGATGTCCTCCGGGCCCCATGGGAAGACATCTGCATTGCTGCAGAGTACTCCGAGGATGGCGTCGTGCGCCTAGGGCTGTTAATGGGTCGGGTTAGTTTGGGTTTAATGGGTTGGGTTTTGATTCGGGTTCTTTTTGGATGGGTTGAAACGGGTCGATTTGTAATTTGGGTTGGGTTGGGTTGGCTTCTAAAACGGGTTGGGTTCGGGTTGAAGTGGGTTTAAAATATAGCATACGAAACAGGTCCAACCCATGGATTGAACCCACGGGTTGAACCCAAATCGGCTGCTCCCGACCTCTAGTCTCCTGAGCTCCCAACGTCCCACGCGAGTTCATGACTACGGCCGGGAGAAACCCTCGCGATTCCACCGCCGTCGTCGCCGCCCTTCCACGATCAGCTCGTACACGGTGATGGGTGGACCTGGTGGATGGGTGGGTACATGGAGTCGGTGCAGACGGGGCATTCGAGCAGCTCGTACACGCCCGTCGCCGGCGAGATCAGCGGCCCCGTGTTCGCCTCTCATGACTCCGCCCATTGCGGAGACGACGATCACGTTCATGCATGCCAACAGAAGCGGCAAAGAGAGCGACATGAGGAGGGGGCGAGGGTAGGGGTGATAATGGGTTGAAACCCAACTCAAATCCACCCCAACCCACTTCAATGTAGTATATCAACCCAACCCAGACCAACCCATTGTTCCACCTTCAAAACCCAACCCAACCCATATGCAACTCCAACCCAACCCAACCCAACCCAATTCCTCAATATGGGTTCAACCCATTTCTCACCCGTTTTCAACCCATCCCATCCATCCAGTCCAACCTAGTTGCTCCAGCTATAGGATCCGGTCCAGCACTCCAGCCTCTCGCTGCCCTATCGCGACACGATGTATCAGGTCCAAGCCGTCGATCGCACGCCGGGGGGGGGGCACCGCCAAGTGATAAATCTAACTCAGCCTAACACGCAGTGAGCGAGCCAAGTAAACCGAAACGCCCCACCCTTTCTAGCAACACCGACACACCAAGGTAGCCCAGCATGCGCGACCAGGATCGACGGCGATGGCATGCTCCGCATCCCCCCACCCAGTCCTCGTCCTCCTCTAGCTCGGCGTCATCTGCCGTGATCGACGGCGAGGAGTCCTCTGCCAAGCGCTGGTGCAAGCTGCAGCCCACGCGCACGGCGGCCGGTGCGGCCCCACAAGGCCTCGGGGTCAGGGGTGATGGACGGGGGCTCCGGGTCCATGGCCTCGGGGAAAACGGGCGGCGCCGCCACCATGGAGGAGCGGTTCGCAGATCTGTGCAAGGTACGGGTCCTCATATCCTGCGTCGTTTGTGCTAGGTTAGGGGTTTAATTTGGGTGTTGAATTTTTCACTATGCAGGTCCTGCTATTTTTATATGGCCCCTCCCTCGCCCCCTCCTCATGTCGTCCTCTGCCGCCTCCACGGCGGCGTGTGTGAACATGGTCGCTGCCTCCAGCAAGAACAAGTCGTCGGGAGGGCGAACACGGGCACTGATCTCGTGGGCGCAGTGTGTACGAGCTGCTCGAATGCCCTATCTGCACCAACTCCATGTACTCGCCCATCCACTAGGTTCGCCGATCAGCATGTACGAGCTGATCGTGGAAGGGCGGCGATGGCGGTGGTGGAATCGCGAGGGTTTCTCCCGGGCGTAGTTGTGAACTCGCGTGGGACGGTGGGAGCTCGGTAGACTGGAGGTCGGGAGCAGCCGATTTGGGTTCAACCCATGGGTTCAATCCATGGGTTGGACCCGTTTCGTATGCTTTATTTTAAACCCACTTCAGCCTGAACCCAACCCGTTTTAGAAGCCAACCCAACCCAACCCAACCCAACCCGAATTACAAATCGACCAATTTCAACCCATCCAAAAAGAACCCGAATCAAAACCCAACCCATTAAACCCAAACTAACCCGACCCAATAACAGCCCTAGGTGAGGGAGGGGCCATATAAAAATAGCAGGACCTGCATAGTGAAAAATCCAACACCCAAATTAAACCCCTAACCCAAAGACAACGACGCAGGATATGAGGACCCGTACCTTGCACAGATCGCAAACCGCTCCTCCATGGCGGCCAGCCTTGCTTTCCCTGTGTGGACCGGAGCCCCGTCCGTCACCTCGACCCGCGGCCTTGTGGGGCCGCACCGCCGCCACAAGACGTGAAATTGCAGCTTCTTGCGGCGCTGGCGGAGGACTCTCGCCATCGATCACGGCAGATGACGCCGAGCGAGAGGAGGACGAGGATCGGTGGGGATGGCACGCCATCGCTGCCGATCTGGCCGCACACGCCGCTACCTTGGTGTGTCGGTGTTGCGGAGCGGGGTAGGGCGTTCAGTTCACTGCTCGCTTCATTGCGATCGGCCGAAGTTAGATTTATCACTTGGCGGTGGGCCCCGCATGTGATCGATTTACCGACTCGATACATCGTGTCGCGGCAGGCGCCGAGAGGTCGAGGCTTGGACCGGATCCTATAGCTGGAGCAACTGGGTTGGGCTGGATGGATGGGATGGGTTGAAAATGGGTGAGAAATGGGTTGAACCCATATTGAGGAATTGGGTTGGGTTGGGTTGGGTTTTGAAGGTGGAACAATGGGTTGGTCTGGGTTGGATTGATATACTACATTGAAGTGGGT
This sequence comes from Phyllostachys edulis, assembly GCA_036346405.1. Classification (NCBI taxonomy): domain Eukaryota; kingdom Viridiplantae; phylum Streptophyta; class Magnoliopsida; order Poales; family Poaceae; genus Phyllostachys; species Phyllostachys edulis. The sequence continues at coordinate 51,672,289 of CM070560.1, forward strand.
TGGGGTGGATTTGGGTTAGGTTTCAACCCAATATCACCCCTACCAATAAGATGCGCCTGTGCCAGGAGCTTCACCCCGAGAGCCACTGTCCTCTCCGGGGAGTCGTCCTATAGGGGGACTCTCTGAAGTTGCCCCTGTGGCTTTGACTTCGGCGCCCACTTCACTGAAGGTGGGCTTGGTTGAGCTCTTTTGTTTGGCCCGATGGTGTGGACATGTCGGGTTGGCGACAGCGCTTCTAGCCCTGTCTGTCTTGAGAGGTCCTGGTCCCCCCCCCGCACTGTGACTATGCCTTCTGGTGCGGGAATTTTCATGCATAGGTAGTTGTTGTGGGCTATGGTGCCGAAGGTGTTGAGCATGGCCCGGCCGAGGACGTCGTTGTATTGGTACTGCATTTGAACAATGTCAAACATGATGATTTCGGTCCGCGCCGCGAAGTCATTGCTGAATGTGATAGCCAGGTCGATCTGACCCAGGGCCGTCACGGGCCTTCCCCTGAAGCCTATCAGGGGTATGCCCGGGGCTGAAAGGTGATCCCGGGGGATCATCATCTTGTCGAAGGCGTCTGCGAACAGAAGGTCCACCGAGCTCTCTTTGTCGACGAGGGCGCGTTTGACCTCGAAGTCCACGATGTTAGCAAAGATTACGAGGGGGTTTTGGTGCAGGAAATATACACCTCGGGCATCCTCAGGGCTGAAAGAGATTGGTATTTCGGCGTAACGAGGTCGGCTGGACACAAGGTATGTCGAGAGGTAGTGAATCTGTCGGGCGTACGTGCGGCGCTGCCTTTTCGAGGGCATGCCAAGTGAGGATCCCCCGGTGATCATATTTATGATCCTTTGTTGGTGCTCCCCTTGGCCTCCTTGTATGCGGGGTCTCTGTGGTGGGGCGGGCAGCCGGTTGTTGGTGGCGGTTCATGTAGTCCTGCATAGCCGCAATGGCGTAGGGTCCCCGGCGTCGGCGCAGCCGCTGGGCTATCAGCCGCTGGTTGGCCTGCGCCCTCTGCTGTGGCCACGGCCTCTGTGCCTTCCCCCCTCGGGGGGTGGGCCACCAGCTATGTGATAGACGTTTCGGCCTTTTGGCCGGTAGTCACTGGCCCGTGCCTTGGCTGGCACCCTGACGACGGCTACATCGGGTCCTTCTTTCGCAGGTGGAATGCTCAAGGTGGACATTGAGGCAGCGGGGGCCGCGCCTCTCTGAGTACTATCCTCCTCGGCATGGGCGTACTCTTCCATTTTCTCGAAGAGCTCTATCACTGTGTGGGCAGGTTTGCGAGCTAGTTTCTCTGATAGGGGCCCTTCTGGAGCCCGCACGTGGCTACGTTTATGATGGTGGTTTCTTTGACGCCCTTTACTTGACATTTTAGCTCCTAGAACTTCTTGAAGAAGTTGCGAAGGGATTCGCCGGGGGCCTGCTTTATGGCAAACAGGTGACTCGCGTCCTTCGGCTCCGTGTAATTTCCTTGGAAATTGTTGCGAACGAGGTCCCGCAATTGCTCCCACGCATATATAGAGAGAGGGGGATGGTGAAGAACCATGTTAGCGCCACGCCCCTGAGGGCGAGGGTGACGCTTTTTGCCTTTGTGGTGTCATCTCCTCTCGCCGCCTCGATAGCAGTCTCGTACACCCGAAGGAATTCTTATGGCTTTGTGACCCCCTCGAAAGGGGTGACCTTCAGCATCTTGAAGCATTGTGGCCAGCGTGCCGTCTCCAGTCCGATGCTCAACGGGGAGCTAGGGTCCCCCCGGAGCAGCGGAGTTGCCGGAGGTGGCGCGATTGAAGCCGAAGGGTTGGCCTCTGGCCCGATGGGTGGCAAGGGCCAGAGTGGGGCTGCGAGGGCAGTCTCTGTTGGTCGTTGGAGGCCCGCCATCTCTCGATGGAGGTCCGCTAGTTCCTGCTGGAGGGCTTCGTATGATTCTTGGTTTCCGCCGTTTACCTAGGGCGGTGGGCTAGCTTACCGGGTGTCACTCCCGACGATATCTCCGTGCGTGGAGTTATTTGCTTCCTCCTCTACGGCCTGGGCAGGGGGCGCCACTTCCGCAGAGGCTCTACTTCGCTTCGCCCTCGGGGTACTCGGTCCCGCGGCCGCAGTGGCTGCTTCGGCTGCTGAGGCCTTGGGCTTTGCCCTCTTTTGAGGGGCCATGCTGGTGCTTCGAAGTTTGGGCTTCGTAGCTTTCCTGCCGGTCCCCACGAACGGCGCCAACTGTCATAGTAGAAAAGACTAGACAGTAGAAAAAGGGGACCCCCGGTATCAGAGTGGCCGGAGGATCCTCGGAGAGGGGACTAGTGCCAGGAGAAGTGTATATGTATTAAATGCCTCAAAAAAGCCTATCCTTCTTACATGGGGGAAGAGAGCTATTTATAGCCAACTAGTAGGGTACATTAGATTATTATTCTACCCCTAAGAAAGTACTGTCCATACAGAGACTGTAGGGTCTTTTTCTACCCCTATGCATAGCTTCTGGTCCATGATGGGCTTCCATGGACCTGGCTCACTTAGCCCGTGTGCCTGGTCCACTTGCCTTCTCCCTTCGCTCCCGGCAAGGCGTCTTCGGACCCGAGGTGGCCTCAAACGTCCTTGGTGCCCACGAGGTAGCCTTTGGTGTCAGTGGACACCCCGCACCTTCGGCCACCTTTGGGGACCCCTTCAGGACTCGGGGCCCCTCTTGCGGCCTTCGTCCGACCCTTTGGGGTTCCTCTCCAGACCTTCTAAGACCCACGGATCCCTCAGGGGCTTTATCTTGTCCATTGGTCGCGAAGGCCAGTGGGCTGCCCCTACGATAAGTTTATTTTATAAGTATATATAAAATTATTTTGTATTTTCTTAATTTTATATATTTTATAAGATTTTTTACATTTTCTTCAAATTTTCATGCCAAATGAGGTAAATGGGCTGACACCGGCTCGACGAGCTAACCGTGCCTAGGCCGGGCCGACATGATCCGTGAGGCTATCGTGTCGTGCATAGGTCCATGCCTCAACCCATTGGTTGGCGTGACCTATCTAAGTAACGGGCCAAACAAACTCGTGTCTAAATAGGCCGTGCCTACGTAGTCTCATACAGTACCGGGCCGGAACTCCCATTCCATTTGGGCACATCTTTCAGTGGGCGATCTCTGGATTCTGGAAAGCGAGGCCACCACGAGCGCACGCTGAGCTCATGATTAGCCGCGTGGCCCGGCCCCATGCAGCTACCGCTGAGCCGCTGACCTTTGCCTCCCCAGCCGCAGAAACAGAAAGCCTGAGCCGAGCCGAACCGAGCCGAGACGAGACGAGCGAGCCATTGGCTGGTCGCCGACACGTGGTACCGCGACGCCGCGCGCGGTCCATCTCGCAGTGACACGGGCAAATGGTCGCGCTGCCCCACCTCGTCGCGTCGCTCCGGCCGCGCGCGGAGCAATTCGGCACGGTAAAAAACCGCCCGTTCTCGCCACGCATCTGCACACATAAAACGAGAGTACTACCGAGTACTGACCAGTAAGCCACCACCACGCGCAGACGAGACGAATCACCCGGCCCCGGCTGCACCGTCGCCATCGCGACACTGCCTCCCGTCTCCCGCCTCCCGCAACCCCGCGCACGCTTCCCGACCCAACTCAGTCCAACACACTGACACCGCCAAGTTTCTGGTCTCTGCGGCCTTGTCCTGCTCCAGGCACCGCCCAGGGCTCCGGGGTTTAGCCATTAATGACATTCAAGCCTCCTCGCGCCCCCTAGGCCTCTGCCTCTGCCCGCGGCTCGGCGCGGCATAGTTGCTCGCGGCACCCCCCCCCCCGGCGTTCTGTCGATAGATGCATACGGCGTTGGAGATGAATGGGAGGGCACGGAGGTCGGCGGCGGCGGTGCACGGCACGAAGGCCGCTCCAAGGAACGATAAAGTAGGCGGCCTTGTTCTCCCTCTCTTTCTTGGGCTTTGGCATCGGAAAGTTTGCGCCTTTCGTTGAGTTGAGCGCCCAAGCGATGATGACATTCTTTGCGTTTCGGTGGTTTCCGAGATGGTTTTCTTGCGTTTCTTGGCGCTCTGCGTGCTCCTGGATCGAAAAGGTGAAGCCTTTCGCGTCCCATGGAGATGGGCGTTTGATTTCTTTGCGTTTTTAGTCTTTTAATCTTGGCCTTTTGGGCCCTTCGAGATGCGAGTTCTTTACACTCTTTTTGTTCTTGGAGATAGTGAAGACTGGTTGTTACGGTTTCAAGTTTTCTGTGAGAGGTTTGTTTAATACGGTTGTGTACACCGCACTCTGTTCTTCGATGCTTTCGTGAGCCAATTCGATGGTTTTGTTCTACTGAGAGTTTGAAATGGGCTCGGTGGGATCCGTCGCATTAGAGAGCGATTCAAATTGGGTATCTTCTGATTGCTCCTCACTCCTTCAGTCCTCCGCGCTCTTTAATTTGCTGTCCTTTGCATCTTTGAAGTTTCTGTCCCATTCCTGTCTAAAAGAGTCATTTTTTTGTGCCTTCTGTTGTTGTCCTTGATCAAAGGTGATGGAGAAGAATCAGAAGAGGTCCAACTCGAGGACGCCGGCCATGAAGGCATCCTCCAATTATGCAGCTCCCCAAGGCGTCACGAGCAGAAGCCAATCGAGGAGAGATAGGAAAATTGCACTGCAGCAAGATGTATAGTATCTCATCTCCCTAGTCTTTGATCGAAGAACTCAAGTACAGGTTTTATTTGAAGTATGATTCAATGTTTTGCATTTTGAGTTGCAGGTGGATAAGCTGAGGAAGAAGCTGCGGCACGAGGAGAACGTCCACCGAGCTCTGGAGCGGGCGTTCACGAGGCCACTCGGCGCTCTCCCTCGCCTCCCCCCTTACCTGCCTTCTCAAGTAACCGCCACGCTTGCATTTCAAGCAATCCATGATCAACTGCAGTCTGGAAAAGATTCCATCCTGATCATTTGTTTCTCCAAAATTATGCCAAGACACTGGAGCTTCTTGCCGAAGTCGCGGTATTGGAGGAGGAGGTCGTCCGGCTAGAGGAGCAGGTTGTCAATGTCCGGCAAGGCCTCTACCAGGAGGCTGTCATCATCTCCTTGGCGAATTGGTCATCCTTGGAACGAGTCACCGATGTCAAGAAGACACCGAGAAAGCCTAGTCCTTCCCCGAGCCAAGGTGATCGTCCTGGGAAGGAGAACCAATCATGCACCACCAACTCACGTAGATATTTTAGCCGTTCGCCTTTAAATATTGTCCCTAAATGCAGTGTATCAGCGGCAAAATGTGCGGGCGTTCAGGTAAGTAAGAGCATCTATAATAGTTTATTTCTTAGCTTGTTACTAAGAGTAGAGATAGTACTCAATTTAATAAAAAAAAAGTCTTTTAATTGATTGTTTCTTGAGTTTATGTCTAAGACTTTAATTGCTACAAGTGTGCATGATTCTTGATGATCAATAATAAAGTACAACTTTATAGTTTACATGTTTTAGCTTATTTATCATATAAATAATGAAGTCGGGCTATACAAATGATATAGTGGATATTTTGCTTTAAGATAGTGAGACCCACAAAACGCGTTTTTAGGTAACAAGTAAGTCTCCAATAGAGTATCGGATTTGCTAATTTTCAGTTGCCCGAAATTTTCTTATCCATCAGTCACCTACAGTTGCACAGTACTAAATCTAAAATTGCAGTACCAAGTGATGTGCAATTTTAGCACAACTCTACTGTAACTTTTTGTTCTATTTGTTTTTGTATTTGTTTGTGTTTTTTTTTTTTTGTATCTGTAGGGTTGTAGGGTTCACTTAGATTTACTTTTGTCTAGTTTAGAATGTTTTTGTATTTTTCTTGTAATACTTTTGTCTATTCTAGAAAGAGACAATCTGGCCCATAGAATGTTGATCCAACGGTGAGAAAAGGTGACTGATGGATAAAGAAATTTCAGTCACCTGAAGCATAGACACTCCTATAGAGTATTTGGTTGTTTCTTGTATCTTGATATTAACAATTTGCTAGTTTTCTTTATCTAGAAACAATCTCAACTTCTCTCCTCCACATCACGTAAATGCTGATGTGGCAACCCCTTAATAACAGCTAACGTGAACTGTTGTAGACGCTCTAAGACTTGCTCCAATTTAGAGGTAAAAACTGTTGCTACTTAATTCAGCATGCTAATGTCCTTGCATGCACCTTCCATTTCAGACAGTTAGTACAGTGAAAGATCATAAAGGTGCTGAAGACACCAATGCTATTGGTTCAGAGAAGGCCTCAACCGCAGCGAACAAGTTGTCGGAGGAGCTATTGACGTGCCTACTGGCCATCTTCTCCCAGATGAACACGAGCTCCTCCGGTGGCCAAGATGAGGAGCGAGCATCGTCTCCGTCTGTTTGAGGCTCCTGCGAGAGCTCAGACGGAGCTTACGGTATCCTATAATTTGGAACAAGAGACATTGGCCCGTACAAGCAATTCCGAGAAGTTGACGTCACTTCATTCCACCAGAACGTTTTTGCCAGCAACACCCTTCTTGGCCGGAGATTGAAGTGAGTTTCCACTGATCTGGGTAACTACTAACTACTACTAATCTGTTAATGCAAACTTTGTTTTTGAACTTAATCTGTTAGTGCAAACTAGATTTTGTTGTGTGGTGAGTTGGTGGCTGTCTGACTTAGCATGCTTGATCATAGAATGATCCTTGTCTACCGGGCAAAATCATCAGGGCCTTGCTACGAAAGCTCTCGTCAGTTGACCTAGTGGGCCTCTCCCATCAGCAGAAGTTGGCGTTCTGGATCAACACCTACAATTCCTGCATGATGAATGTATGCTGTCCCTCATAATTGAGGCCTCCTTTTGCTTCTCCCATCTGCATGATTCGTACTAGCTTTAGGCCTCTTTTTCGTTGATGTGTAATTTACAATGGTAGGAGGTTTGTTTCTTGGGACCATCTGAAACTTCATATGTTTGGCCATGCTATACACCGAGATATATAGTTCTGATGATGTGTAATTTTTGTGTGCTTCTTTTTAATGATTGAACTAGAGAGAATACAGGGCATGTCTGTGCACTGCATGTTGTTCGTTATTAAACTTCACTATCCGAAATGCTTCCTGTCCCCTGAATCGTCAGCAGAGCCATCAATAATTCACGATCTTGGCTTCATTAGCCTTTGACCGACAGCAAGTCTCCAGTAGTAGTACAGCCTAACAGAATACTACATTAAAGATCAAGTGACATGTCCTAACCTAACACTGTAGCTCTTGTTTATTCTGCAACTTCAGGCATTTCTTGAGCAAGGAGCACCTACCGGCTACCACCCTCCATATGCTGGTGGCGGTGATGCCACAGGTTCAACATTTACTCATCCTTTCTTAGCTTTCTAGATGCATTACGTGCAGCATTTGCATCGTGAGCAAAAGAAGATATGAAAAAAGATCTCTGACAAGAGTGAATCGGCGGTCAGGCTGCAGGCAGGGAAACAAATTTCGCCGAAATTCCGAAATTTCGGTGATTTCACCCCCCTCCGAAATATTTGTAAACTGTTCAAAAAATTCAAAAATATTTGAATTTGGATATATTACATCCTAAATTTGATTTTGGACAAATTTCGGTCAAATTTCAAATCTTAAATTCGTCCCGTTTGAAAATCCACCGAAATTTCGGTGATTTCGGCCTCCAACAAATTTTTTTCAAAAACGAAATTTGTTTTCCTGGCAGCAGGTGACAATAAACGTGGGTGGGCGCGTGCTGAGCGTCATGACGATCGAGCATTTCATCCTAAGGCTGCCCTAAAACTCAAAGCATGTAAGGCATTATTGCCGTGTGCCTGAAACTTCTCTGGCCGAATTGATACGATACGATACGATTGTGACAATGGAAACCTGTGTACGGCTCGTGGACAGGTGAACAACCCGGAAGGAGTGAGGTTCGGTGACGACGTGGCGGCGCGAGGCGTGTTTGGGCTGGAGTGGCCTGAGCCGCTGGTGACGTTCACGCTCTCCTGCGGGAGCTGGTCTTCGCCGGCGGTAAGTTCTTCGCTCCATGGACATGCCAGCAGATTGCTCTTCACTCACTGTGCAGTCTGTACTCTGTACTCCAAATAAAAGGAAGCAAAGGCTCTGTCTTCGTGTATCTTTTTAACTGCTACAATGAATTTGCCAGGAAACTCAGTTTGTATAGATCACCTCATAGGGTAGCTAGCTAGCTCACGATCATGGCATGTGGTAAAGACTAAAGTTGAACAAGTCGTATTATAGTACTGCACAATTTAAGATGGGGTACAACCGGCACTGTTTAGGGGTATCAAGTTAGTTGCTGTTTAGGGGGGTACTGAACAACTATTCGCTTATCTCCTGCACTTTGTTAAGGCTTGTTTGGTTGATGACTTGGATTTCATGTCTAAAAAAAAGTGGTGCTTAGAGGTGGCCTGGAAAGTAGATGATTTTTGACTGACCAGACAAACCTAAAGATAAGTTGTTTGGTTGGAAACATGTGTCTAAAATTGGTGAATGAAAAATAGACCGTTGGATCAAGCTATCAATAGTGTAGATCGAGTAGCCTCCCCCTGGCTCCCAGGCGCTCAATTCCTACACTTGGGTGTAACATCCCGTTTTTCAGACGGCGAATAGTAATTATTTTTGGCTTTCGTTTTTCGTTCGTATTTCAAATTACCAAACTATTTTCGAAAACCTCCTTCTTCCTTTTAGCTCGGGTGTGTGTTTCAAATATCTTTGAGCTTTGAAATTCAAATTCAAGTCTGAATTTCCTTCTTTTGAATTCCTGGGCCCCTTTCTCGCCTTGCTTCTCCTTTTCTTTTGGGGCCTAGCCCATGCTCCTTGGGCCCGGCCCAGCTCCTTTGGCCAACCCTTTCTCCCCCTTTTTTCGGCTTTTCTTCTTGGCCCAGCCCCTCACGGTCATCTTCTTCCTCTATTCGGTCAAAGCCGATCTCCCTTAGCCACACCTGCAGCGCCCCCTGCAGCTCCCGCTGCACACGCCACCACCAACGTCTCCTTCTGCCGCCTCTCCGGTGTCACCACCAACCTCCTCTGGCCCTCTGCCGCCACCGTGTGCTCCCCTCTGCCGCTTTTGGCTCCTCCTAGCTCCCCCTGTCGTGCCCGCCACCTCCTGGCCCGGCGCCCTCTTGCCTTCTTCCTCCAGCCATGCCCCAGGCCTTCTCCCTCCCTCGTGTGCTCTGATGCCCACGCCTCCCCCTGACCATTGCGCATGAGCTCCCCCTTGCGCCTGCACTGTTGGGTCACGGGTAGGCTACGATAGCTACAAACAAAAATTTCTACCACGCAAACCAGGAAGCCATGCAAGTAGATGATCATAGATCGTTACCACCAGACGCGCAGAACAGCGGAAGAAGGGTTGGAGCAGCCTGGTCCAACGAAGAGCGCGTCGATGTAGTGGTCGTAGTCGATCGTCCAACGTCCAGCAAGTCGATGTAGTGGTCGTAGTCGATCGTCTCCTCCAGCAACGTCTGCAGTTCCTTGTCAAGATCGCGGATCGTCCTCAAACGCAACAATCATAGTAGCGCCTCTCACGGTATCCACACGCCCGTCGGAAGGAACAACCGAACGGCGGTGTGCGGCAAAGACCAAGTCGCACGGTGGAGCTCTCAGGAAGATGGCGGCTAGGGTTTCGGTGGTGTTTCACGCATCCCTCCCAACAGCCTCATGCACCTCCTTATATAGTGCTCGTGACGGATCCTATCCGAACACGTTTACAAATCGTATTCGTACTGGTTTGTTCCAACCCGTTAAGTGTGTGACCCTGTAGGTTCATGTGTAGTTCGGTTGTGAGTCGGAAACCGTTTTCGACCACAAGTCGTAGCAGCTCCTAGCAGAGCATATCGATTCCCGAATACACACAAATTACATCGGACGAACCTTAATGCAATATGATCTACAACTAGGTCCTTATCACTTACGACTAGGTCATATCTTTATACGACCAGTTCGTATTTGATCACGACCAACTCGTAACTCCTTACGACTTGGTTTCGACCACTCTGTGATTACGTTCGACTAGTCTACGACTTGCTTGTATCTCCATACGACCAGTCCGTAGCTGGTCGAACTAAGCGATTACTCATGTATTCTCCCTTTGCCTCACGATATCTGGTTGAACTCGGTGAGATGTTGTGTCATCCATGGATATTCAATGCTTTCTCGATCGAGTGTCGATAACTTTACGTGGTCGAACACTTCGACTACTAGTGGCATGGCCATGCACTTTCTTTATCCGATCTGTGAGGGGCCCAGAGACATCTCTCTGTTATGTTAGGAGGGCAAATCCCATATCCGACCAGTCACATTCCTCTCCATGTTTGAGCATACCCAAAGCTACCTTTATAACTACCCGATTCACGGTGTAGCGTTTGGCAACCCCTAAGAGTGCTCTTACACATGTAGGAAACCATCTTGATCTCAGGTCTAAGGATTATACATCATCATTGCTTGAGACCAACTAACGACACATAGATTCATAACAATCTCAATAGTGTCTCAAGGTGGGTCTTATCAACATCATGTTCTCTAACATGTGTCCATATTATTGGTTTGATATCTCCATATCTATGACTCGTGAAACATAGTCATCGACCAATACATATGCTAGTCTATTCATATGTGTCCTCATATGTTTACGACCAGGGATCGTATAAGAATAATTATTGCAGAAATATAGAGTTTCACAACCAAGTCACATACTTGATAATAAATATTAACAATATTATTCTAGGAACAAGATAACACATTATCCAATGTCATGAACATAATGAAATATAATCATCTCTATAATTGCCTCTAGGGCATATTTCCAACATGCACCTCTCTCCCTTTCGTGCACGCCACCGCCTACCGCCATCTCCTGCCACCACGAGCGGCCGCGCACGCCACCAGCTCCCCCATGCTCCATCAGGCCTCAACGGCTCCATCCCCCTTGAGAGCCTATAAGAAGCCCCCTGTGCACCTCCCTTGCTCTTCCCCCTCCATCGCTTCCCTCTTCCTTTCACCGAGCGATGCCAAACCGGAGCCACCACCATTGTCAGCCGCACCGCCTCGCCGCCGCACCGTCGCTCCGGTGAACGTCTCGCCCGACCAACTGCGTCACGAGCTGCCCCGCGACGCGAGGATGTCATCCCCCACCACCATTCGCCTTCCCCACCGCCGACACAAGACGCCACCGCTGCTCCTCCTCCTCCGCTCCCGGTCGCCTTCGCCAGGCTGCTACGGACCGCCTCCGGCCTCCCTACCCAGCTCGGCATCCTCCTCGCCGCCACGCACAGCCCATGTGCGCACCAGCTCCTCTCCAGCGTCGCCGGCTTGCCCTCACCTCCATGCCCGTACGCCCGCGCCGCCGTCTTTGGCTTGCCGCTGCCTCTTGTGGGTAAAGTGTATAATCTCTACAGAGTATTAAACTGTTTAAACAGCCGTGCCTACAATCAAAAGCGGACATGGGAACTTAACTTGAGTTAGTTCTATTTCAAAAACCTTGTGGGAGGTATGAAAATGTGGAGGGCTCCCTAGCCCTGTGTTGGATTTTACCTGAGCCTTCGAGCTCAGCGATGGTAATAATGGAGGTAACTCTAATCAAAATAAGCATAAGGCGGAGGTAGCCTCTGCTGTTACAATTATTGCACAATTACTCTCTTTATAAAATGCAATTTGTTAAAATGCTAAGTGATAGGACTTTGTAATTATGATAATTAAAAATGTTACTTTAGCAAATAAAAGAACCTGAGCCATCCTTGTTAAGCTTTGCATGTATATTATTACATTGTGTGTTGGCTCGTGAGCACGAAAGTTGTGCTCATTCTCGCTCTTTCCCCCAAAACCCTCAGAAGCAGGAAATCTGGAGGATTACAACTACTACGAGGATCCAGAAGCTGAAGGCCCAGGAGATAACGAAGCGTAGTTTAGTGTTTAGTTGTTCTAGTCTTACCCCAGTCTAATTGACTCCGTTGGTGCTTGGGTGCACTCAATATTATCCAAGTCCTTGGTTAATATCGGGCACACACAAGTTTCCCCAGTCACTTGCCTGTGGAGAGATGTGCTCTCACCCCTTTTTGCTTCTGTTGTCGCTTCTGCTACTTTTGTAATGTACTCAGTTTGGCCTGTTTGGCCCTTATTGTAAAACCCGACCCGATACGGTCTATGTAAACTCTGATGTGTTAATTAATAAATGGTATGGTTTTATCTACGCCATGTATGAATTGATTCAGTGATGTATCTGTGAGTGCTATCTACCGATCCAGGGAATAACATAGTATTTTCACAGAGGATTTGAATTCTTGGAAATCCGAGTCCGACACTGGGCCTGGTGGCCTGCCTGGGAAGCAAGCAAACACTTGCCCAGCAACCTCCAGGAGCAGTCCCGGCCAAGCATTATGGCACCAGGCCCCAAAGCAAACAGGCCTTAAACTGCGAGAATTCAGGCATAACGTAGGCAATCAGGTAGTAAAAAAGCAGACCATAATTTTAGGTACCCTGTAGGTGGGTCTGGCGGTCTGGCCCCGTGGCCGGGGACTATCTCAAAGCTGTTGGAATTAATCTTGACATGTAGTTTTGTGTAATCTTAGAGTTGTTTAGTTGTGTGTTCTAGGTGCAGTAGAGGTGTTGCATGCGCCAAAGAATCAGTCTTGCATGTGTGTATGGGATCTGTACGTGGCATGCGGAGTTAGTTGATTAAGTCATTTAGCTGCATGCATGCATAAGTAGTTGAGCGTTTCTGAAAGCTAGATATTAGTGTGTAGTAGTGGAGCACTAGCTGTGGAGGCATGCATGGAGTGGAAGTAGTGCGCTTAGTGGCGTGAGAACCGGCCATTAAGTTGGTTGTGCGTGTGTTACATGCTAATATGTAAAAGCATAGCTATATAAGGAGCAATATAGACAGGAGAAAATGTGCGGCAGAGTTAGCACCAAAACTGAGTTGTGTTTGTTTGAGTTCATCTCCTCGTGTGTGCGTTTTTTCAGAGAAACATCAAGGGAGGGAGAACCATGAATGAACACTCACCGGGTGTCTGGGCCAACAATTGGTATCAGAGCGAGGTGCGAGGAGAAGCTGCTTGGCAATGAATCGTCGGTCGGTGTGATGGCGTGCGCAGTGGCGCACATTGGGCAGAGGTGCACGGGTGCCGTCGATGATCCTGCTGCAGCACCATGTGCTCATGAGCACGATGGTGAAGGTCCGCGCAGCCATGGCGAGGCTAGCGCGGTGTGCCGGAATCGCATGTGATGTGCGCACCGACGGCGGTAAGGTGAGGCGGTGCGAAGCCGCTGGGAAGCGAGTCGGCATCAGGCCGACAAATGACGATGGACGCACCAACGGTAGACTCCATGGGTGGGAGGCCGTGTTCGTGGAGGTGGCCTTGCGAGGCCGCTATGAGAAGACAGTCGGCGTGATGTCGATGGTGTTGTGCAAGGCCATGACGAGGTGTGTAACATCCCAATTTTCAGAGCTTTAAAATCCTTTAAATAGTTGTAGTGAGAAAATTCACCATTTGGATTTATTTGATTTTAATTTAAAAGCTTAATATTGGACTTTGAGTAGCAAAACAATTTAATATGGCTAAAGTCAACATGAACAATGGTCAAAACTATTTTATTTGGATTCTATGTGCTCAGTTATATTTTCTAGAATTTTCTAGAATTTTTATGAGTGTAGTTGCTATTTTCCTTTGCTTAATTGAATTCTCAGTATTTTCTAAAAAGGAAAATGTATTTAAAATCTCAAATCCTCTCTTGGGCCGAATCTTTTCAGCCCAATTCTCTTTCAGCCATGAGCCCGCTCAAGTGGCCCATTTTCGTCTTCGCTTCGGCACAGACGTCTGCTCTGCGCCTTCGCTTCATGCCAGTGGGCCCGCCTTGTCGGAGCCTTCGTCTTCGCTGCTTTCTTCTCCAACGCGCCGCCAGAACCGCCAGAGCTCGCGGCGAACCATGCTAACGGACGCCTCCAACCGCCCCGCGTCCTCGGCACGTGCGCCACGACGCCCCATGACCGCACCGCCACACCCCACGACCTCATCCCGCGGCGATTCGCCCAAGTCCCAGAATCGCCGCCCACATGATCTCCTCGTCGCCACGCCGCCCGGGTGCCTCCCGGCCTCTATAAAAGGCACCCCCGGGACCGCGTCGCCCTCCGCAACTCCAACCCTCACCACCCCGAGAGCCCTAGCGCTGCCGCAATCGAGCTTTTAGAGCTTCTCGCCGCCGGTCGATTTCTTCGAATTGCATCGCCGCCGCATCGTCGTGGAGCACACCGCCGTGTCCGCCGTCACAGCCTCTACCTCCAGGACCCGTCGCCGTCGCCTAGACCTCGCCGGAACCCCCGTGCGACAAAAGCCGTAGCCTTCCTCCGCTTCGAGCTCGCCGCCGGCCACCACCGTCCACCTCAACCACCCGGAGGTATCTCATCATGTTCGCATTAGTGCCCTCTTTACGCTGGTACCACCCACCGCCAGTAAAGCCCCGCCGTTCACCATTGCCGTCGGGTCCCGAGCCGCGCCGTCGCCGGTCTGACGTGGACATCCACACTGGCGTCCAGCTCAGCTCTTGGGCATGCGTGGCATCCCACGTGGTGCCGTGTCAGCCGCCACGTGAGCGCCCACGTGGCAGTCCAGGCCGGCCCAGATCCAAAGGCTCGGTGGACTTAGTCCACCATGAGCCGTGCCTCTGACATGTGGGTCCCACATGTCAGATTTTATTTTATTTCTTTTAATTCCCGGAAATCCCTTGCTGATGTCATGCTTGCGCAATATTCCGATTTTCTTTTAAGAAATAATTTGGAAATTCAGTAAATTCAATTTGTAGGGTTTTTCTTTAGATTCAAACTTCCAAACCCCATAACTTTTGCATCCTAACTCCAAATCAGCCCATTCAAATTTCTAAATTCGTCTAAAATCAAGATATATCTATTGGAGATTTTTTTTTTGAGTTGTTTTGCCTCTGTTATTTATTTAGTTTGTTTTTGTGCTTCGTTTGCGAGTAGACTTCGACGCTGCTAGAAGAGTTGAAGAAGAAGGAGCTTTCCAAGACCAGAACCAGCACCTAGACCTATTCCAAAGCAAGCTATACCCTTGACCATCTTGCTTCCCAGTTTGCTAATAGTATTTTAATTCAAATTACTGCATTTTTAATTCAAGTAATTATTTAAATGCTTTTGCGATTAGTTACTAAATCCAATCTGTTATGCCTTCCTTGTATAATTGTATGCCTTGATCCTTTGTCACCCTAGTTGATATTTAGTTGGTAATATTGTAGCACCAACGTGGGTTGGTTAGTGCGATTAGATTGCTTAGTCATGCCACGAATCATTTATTCATGTGAGGCCGCAATTATTAAACCTGACTAAGTGAATATGCAATCTTGTAATAATCTGTGTGTACTATGTGTCTTTGTGGCATATGTTGCACTTAAATCAACCGGGTGGTAAAAGGATTTGGGTGAGGCAAGGGGTGGATCTTGTGTGATATGGTGGATGTGTGAACTGTGAGCTGTGTGCATCTTAATTAATCTGTGTAGCATAGTAGCATATGGTAGTCTTGCCTTGGTCAATTAAGGACCTCACCATGTGCGCCATTGAATCTGAGCCCATCTGCATGCGACCACATGCTCACATGGGGCGGGCCTAGCATAGTAAGATGAAGTCCAAATGCTTTGTTATGATTAGTGCTAGCTACACTAATTATATCTTGTGGGTAAAGTGTACAAACTCTGCGAGTGTAATTTAATCTATTGAATAGTCGCGTCATGATCATGGACAATGCTCGGGATTTCACACTAGGGGTAGATCTTCATAAAACTGTGTGGGAAGGGAGCTATGTGATTTAAATCATCTAGCTATGTGAATAATCTGTTTAGGCTGTGTGTGTGTGTGTCTTTGTGAAATCAATTGTTAAAATTATTGTTATCTATTTGTTTTACTTGTTTTCAATCTATTAATAGTATTCAATTGCAAACATTGCATTTACGCAAAAGAACCATAGAATGCCTTTCCTTGTAAAAAGCCAACATGTATATATTGCATTTACGTGGTGTGGCTTGCGAGCAGTGTGTACTCACGCTTGTTTTGACGAATCAAGCGAAGAGGAGGAGTCTTCACCAAAGATTTGAGGACGAGTTTATCGAAGGTGCTGATCGCGAGGTCTTGATCGCAGTCGGTTTCCTGTGGTGAATCAATGGGATGCCACTACCATTTCTGCTTCCGTTGCTTTATTTCTCTGTTAGCCTGCGTGGCTTAAGTAAATGTAAACTTCGACCGTAAGGTCAAACCATTATTTATTAATCAAATTATCGTTTATGCTATTATTAAGCTTGTGTGGATCGATATCCACCTTTCTTGACACCGTGTGCACTAGCGTGATCTGGACTAGTGCATTAAACACGAGGGTCCCGGTTGTAATTTTGGATCCCGACAGAGGTGGTATCGTAACCATCTTGTTGTAGGTCTAGACCTTAGTTAGATCGGTCGTTTAAATGCCCAAATTATTTTCTAAAAGAAAATTAACCCGCAAGACTAAATGAATTGCTTAACTCCTCTCATATCTCTCTTGACTCATCTATTGCTATAATTTCTCCTCTCCCCCTTGCTTTTAACTTGGTTCTTACCTCTTATCCGCTCGACGGATGCCCTACCTTGAGACCTTTGGAGATCGCGAACGGAGGACTTGCCGCAGAGTGGAAGTCTTCTGCAGACACTTGGAGGCTTCGACTGCCCAATGTACCGTGGCAGCGAGTACATGGTCAGCGGACGAGATCGTGGAGTGGTCTGTCGCCTGACGGTCTACGCCCGGAGGAACACTAGAGGCAGCCAGCCTTTGGACATCTCAGTCCGGAGGATCACCTTCACGCAAGGAATCCAGGAGTCGTCACGCCTGGCCATGCTCCGAGTCTGCCACATCTATGCGGAAGAACTGCAGAACACCGTCTTCCGCTACCATCCCAGAGCTGCTTCAGGGGAACTATCTGCGCGCTTTCCGTCTACAAACAGGGAAGGCAATGCTACAGTAGTGCATCTTGCACAGTTCACAGCTTCTCAGGAGGAGTCGCTGGAGATGGCCACCACCGAGCTGAGGTGCGCCTATCAGGCCTGGGAAGAAGCCGAGGAAAGGATCGCCGTCCTAGAGCAAGCTCTCTACGGTCAGCATGAGCTCGAAGATGATCAAGAGGAAGATCCGGAGGAACCAGAAGCACCAGAAGAGGATCCAGAGGAGATTCTAGAGGATCCAGCAGAGGTCAGATAGCCGGAGGAGCTAATCAGACTGCACCAAAGACGCGCTGCTCGGTACCAGTCCCGGGCATCGAAACCGATTCGAGAGATGCCACCTCTTCAGTCTACACCAGCAGAGCGCCGCTGTGGCTTTGGAGGCTTTCTCGAGGAGTAGTTCGTTTAAGTTCCAGTTTAGTCAGGCTTAGCCAGTTTCCCTTTTCAGAGTCGCCCTTTAGGCGGTAGCTTGTGTGCTTAGGTTCGCTTTATTTTTTTGTGTGCAAGTATGAGCTGCAAAGGCCCTTAGGCATTTGTTGCAGCCATGCTATTAAGCTATTAATAAAGGTTATTTAATTTGAGTTTCTTGAGCTGTGTTTGTTGGGTTTAATCTATCCCCCTGTCTAGTTCTTAACTCATCTTGTGCTTGCTACCTTATCTAACCTATGGAGCTTCACCAGATGGTTCAGACTCGTCACACTGCTGCAAGTGGATCTGGCACCCTAGCGTCCGAAGAGAATGATCAACTCCCCGCAGGGATAGTGCCACCCTAAGCACCACCTCTGGACCTGCAGAACTTTGGAGCCTTCATGGCAGCACAAACTCAGATGATGTATACAATGATGAACCAGATGCAGGCCATGAACAACAACAACAACAACAATCGTCAAGGAGGAGCCCCAGTCGCTCATGGTCATCAGGGACCATCCAAGTTGGCCGAATTCATGAGGACCCGTCCACCAACTTTCTCTGGGCATGTCATGCCAATAGAAGCTGATGATTGGCCAGCGTAATTGAGAGGAAGCCGCGATCACCCAATGCAACGATCACAAGAAAGTTTTGTATGCCACCCATCGGATGGAGTAGGCTGGCGAGTGGTGGGAGAATTTTTGCACAATAAGCATGAGGCACCGCAGAATATCACTTGGGAAGAATTCTCATGACTTTTCTGCCAATATCATGTACCTGGAGGGATCATGGATTTAAAGAAAGATGAGTTCCGTGCTCTTAAGCAAGGCGCTATGTCAGTAACCGATTACCTGAATAAGTTTACTCAGCTAGCCCGCTATGCTCTGGAGGACGTCGCTACTGACAAGGCTCGTCGAGTCGTTTCTTGAAGGATTGAACTTCGGGACTACAGTCAATCTGCTTGCCCACACCTTCCCAGATTTCCAGGAGTTGATTAACAAGGCATTGGTTATGGAGGACAAACGCAAGGAATTGGAGGACCACCGCAAGCGTAGGATGATTCAGCAGGGAAGCCACCAGCCACAACAGCAGAGGGCAAGGATAGTGCCACAGCAGTTTAATCGTTTCCAGCCACAGAGTCCTTTCAGGACGCCTGCACCGCCTTCAGCACCTCGTCTAGTTGTTCAGAATTCTCGCAACCCTACACCAGTCAACCCCACCCCAGGGAACAACAGCCGGTAGAGTGAAACAAGAGTGTGTTACAATTGCCATCAACCAGGTCACTTCGCCAATCAGTGTCCTCAGAAGGGAACTATCACTCCAGTCCGCTTCAACCTCGGAGCAACACCTGCCAAGACCCCAGTGCAGAGCAACCAGGGAGTTTCTCAGGGAACTAGTCAACCAGGAGGGACGCTACAGTCAGTTGTCAGAGGTCGTGTTAACCACGTCACTCTGGAAGGAGCCCAGGAAGCACCAGACGTCGTACTGGGTAAGTTCCTAGTAAATTCAGTACCTGCGTCCATTCTGTTTGATTCTGGAGCTTCGCATTCGTTTGTTTCTGGAAATTTTGCAACCAAGAATAAATTGGAAGTTATGCATCTTAAGCGTACTCTGTTAGTCTAGTCGCCTGGAGCAGAGCTAAGTTCTAATATGGGTTGTTTAGGGGCTAAGTTACTCATAACTGGAGTTGAGTTTCTAGCTAACCTAGTTATTCTAGACACCCAAACCATAGATGTCATCCTTGGCATGGATTGGTTAACCAAGCACAAGGCCGTGCTAGATTGTGGCCGAAGAGCCGTTACAATCGAGGATACCAAAGGAAACAAAGTGGAGTTTCCAAATACCTCGGTCGCGTAATGGACATCTGCTAGTTAATAGCTCAAGATCGTTGCTTTGGAAGGCGTGCCCGTTGTCCGAGAGTATCGGATGTGTTTTCGGAAGAATTACCAGGGAATGCCACGGATCGTGACATCGAGTTTGTCATCGATCTAGTGTCGAACAACACCCATCTCGAAGAGACCTTATCGATGCCACCGATGAGTTAGTAGAAATGAAGAAGCAAATAGAAGAACTTTTGGAGAAAGGTTTTGTGAGGCCTAGTTAAATGCGCCATGGGGAGCGCCATTCTTGTTCGTCAAAAAGAAGGATGGAAGCATGAGAATGTGCATCGACTACCGATCTCTAAATGAAGTCACTATCAAGAATAAGTACCCATTGCCTCGGATAAATGATCTGTTTGATCAGATGAAGGGAGCCGGAGTGTTCTCGAAGATCGATCTGCGATCAGGTTACCATCAGTTGAAGATTTGTCCCAAGGATATACCTAAGACCGCTTTCTCAACGCGGTACGGACATTATGAGTTCCTAGTCATGTCCTTTGGTCTGACTAATGCCCTTGCCTATTTCATGAACATGATGAATAAGGTATTCATGGAATATTTGGATAAGTTTGTAGTTGTATTCATCGATGATATTTTGGTTTACTCCAAGTCAGAAGAAGAACATGCGGAACATTTGAGATTAATCCTAGAGAAGCTCAGAGAGCATCAGTTGTATGCTAAGTTTAGCAAGTGTGATTTCTGGAAAAAAGAAGTGGATTTTCTTGGTCATGTGATGACAGCTGCAGGAGTAGCAGTTGACCCCAGTAAAGTTAAAGCAGTATTACATTGGGAACAGCCCAAGATTGTCACTCAGATTCGCAGTTTCTTGGGATTAGTAGGATATTATCGCCGTTTCATTGAAGGATTCTCATCAATTGCTAAACCTCTTACGCAATTGTTGAAGAAAGAGAAAAAGTTTACCTGGACCCTAGCTTGCGAAGAAAGTTTTCAAGAATTGAAGAAGCGTTTGACTTTGGCCCTAGTGCTGATTTTGCCAGATATTCGCAAGGATTTTGATATCTATTGTGATGCTTCGCGTCAAGGATTAGGATGTGTCCTGATGTAAGAAGGAAGAGCCGCCGCTTATCGTCAAAGGCGATTAAGGCCTCATGAAGAGAATTATCCTACCCATGATCTGGAATTAGCTGCAGTAGTGCACGCTTTGAAGATTTGGCGTCATTACCTCATCAGTAATCGCTGCGAGATATACACAGATCATCAGAGCTTGAAATACATTTTCACTCAGTTGGATCTGAATATGAGACAGAGAAGATGGATAGAGTTGATAAAGGATTATAATTGTCGTTGCCGATGCTTTGAGCCGTAAGAGCCACTACAATGCTTTGGAAGTGAAAGAGCTTTGTTCAGAACTTCAAGAGGAATTCCAGAAGCTGAAGCTAGAAGTAGTATCTGATGGATTTGTGGCCAGTCTGGAGGTGCAGTCTACTTTGGAGAAGCAGATTCGTGAGGCTCAGCCAAAAGATTCAGAGTTTGCGGGCATCAAGAAGAAGAAGGCAGAAGGGAAGTTCAAAGAATTCACCGTAGATGATCAAGATATACTGTGGATCAGTGGACGTATATGCGTACCAGATGTTGATGGGTTGAGACAGCTAATTTTAAAGGAGGCCCATGACTCAAAGTATTCGATTCACCCTGGTAGTACTAAGATGTATCAAGATGTTAAGAATAAGTTTTGGTGGCCAAACCTGAAGCGAGACGTCGCAGAGTTCGTTGCCTTGTGCGATGTGTGTCAGAAGGTTAAAGCAGAGCATCAGAGACCAGCAAGTCTGTTGCAACCGTTGAAGATTCCAGAGTGGAAGTGGGAAGAAATCGGAATGGATTTCATTACCGGATTACCCAAGACTCAATCGGGTTATGATTCGATTTGGGTAATAGTGGACCGTCTGACTAAAGTTGCCCATTTCCTGCCAGTCAAAACCACGTACTCAGGAGATCGTCTGGCAGAGCTGTACATGGCCAGAATTGTCAGTTTGCATGGTGTGCCCAAGAAGATAGTGTCGGATCGAGGATCTCAATTCACCTCCTGTTTTTGGCAGAGTTTGCATAAAGCCTTAGGGACTCATCTGAATTTCAGTACTGCATATCATCCCCAGACAGATGGACAGACTGAAAGGGTCAATCAGATATTGGAAGATATGTTGAGAGCCTGTGCTCTAGCAAATGCTACCCACTGGGATAAGAGTTTACCATATGCAGAATTCTCGTACAACAACAGTTATCAAGCCAGTTTGCAAATGTCACCGTTTGAAGCTTGGATGGTCGTGCCTGCAGAACCCCATTGAACTAGTCAGAAACAGCTAAACGTTTGGTCTTTGGTCCAGATATCATTCAAGAAGCAGAAGAGCAAGTGTCTATGATCCGAGAGAGACTAAAGATAGCTCAGTCGAGGCAGAAGAGTTATGCCGATAATCGTCGTCGTGATCTCAGTTTCGAGCCAGAGGATTTTGTGTATCTTGATTCGCCCTCGAGAGGTGTGAAAAGGTTCCATGCCAAAGGGAAGCTTGCCCTCGATATGTTGGTCCGTTTAAGATTTTGAATCGCCGTGGAGAAGTAGCTTATCAGTTGAGCTACCGCAGTCGCTAGCGGGAGTACATGATGTCTTTCATGTCTCTCAGTTGAAGAAGTGTCTTCGCGTGCCAGAAGAACAAGCCCCGTTGGAGTCAATTGAACTAAAGGAAGACCTCACCTACAAAGAGCAGCCAGTCAAGATTCTGGATGTCGCAGAACGTCGGACCAAAAGCAAGACAGTTCGTTTATGCAAGGTGCAGTGGAGCCACCACTCAGAAGGTGAAGCAACGTGGGAGCGTGAAGAAGAGTTGAAAGCCGAGTTCCCCAGCCTTTTCTCCAGCTAGCCTGAATCTCGGGGTCGAGATTCCTTTAAGGGGGGAGGTTTGTAACATCCCAATTTTCAGAGCTTTAAAATCCTTTAAATAGTTGTAGTGAGAAAATTCACCATTTGGATTTATTTGATTTTAATTTAAAAGCTTAATATTGGACTTTGAGTAGCAAAACAATTTAATATGGCTAAAGTCAACATGAACAATGGTCAAAACTATTTTATTTGGATTCTATGTGCTCAGTTATATTTTCTAGAATTTTCTAGAATTTTTATGAGTGTAGTTGCTATTTTCCTTTGCTTCATTGAATTCTCAGTATTTTCTAAAAAGGAAAATGTATTTAAAATCTCAAATCCTCTCTTGGGCCGAATCTTTTCAGCCCAATTCTCTTTCTCATAAGACGAGGCCCGCTCTGCGGCCATTTTCAGCCACACCCGACAGACGATCTCGCTTATCGCTGCTGCCAGTGGGCCCGCCTTGTCGGAGCCTTCGTCTTCGCCGCTTTCTTCTCCAACGCCGCGAATCGCCTCGGAGCTCGCGGCGAACTCGCTAACGGACGCCTCCACCGCCCGCGTCCGCACATGCGCCGACGCCTCGGCGACCGCACCGCCACACCCCACCCCCCTCATCCCGCGGCGGTTGCGCCCGTCCCGCAATCGCCGCCACGATCTCCTCGTCGCCACGCCGCCGGTGCCTCCGGCCTTATAAAGGCACCCACAGGACGCGTCGCCCGCAACTCCAACCCCAACCTCACCACCCCGAGAGCCCTAGCGCCGCCGCAATCGAAGCTTTTAGAGCTTCGCCACGGCCGATTTCTTGAATTAGCCGCCGCCCGTCGCCGCCCGGCGTTGTCGTGGAGCACACCGCCGTGTCCGCTGTCATGACCTCTACCTCCAGTCCGTCGCCGTCGCCTGAACCTCGCCGAACCCCGTCCGACAAAAGCCGTAGCCTTCCTCTGCTTCGAGCTCGCCGCCGGCCACCACCGTCCACCTCAACCACCCGGAGGTATCTCATCATGTTCACATTAGCGCCCTTTTTACGCTGGTACCACCCACCGCCGGCAAAGCCCCGCCGTTCACTGTTGCCGTCGGGTCCCGAGCCGCACCGTCGCCGGTCTGACGTGGACATCCACGCTGGCGTCCAACTCAACTCTTGGGCATGCGTGGCATCCCGCGTGGCACCGTGTCAGCCACCACGTGAGCGCCCACGTGGCAGTCCAGGCCGGCCCAGATCCAAAGGCTCGGTGGACTTAGTCCACCGTGAGCTGTGCCTCTGACATGTGGGTCCCACATATCAGATTTTATTTTATTTCTTTTAATTCCCAGAAATCCCTTGCTGATGTCATGTTTGCTAATATTCGATTTTCTTTTAAGAAATAATTCGAAATTCAAGAATTCAATTTCTAGGGTTTTCTTTAGATTCAAACTTCCAAACCCCAAAACTTTTGCATCCTAACTCCAAATCACCCCATTCAAATTTCTAAATTAAGTCTAAAATCAAGATCTATCTATTGGAGATTTTTTTTGAGTTGTTTTGCCTCTGTTATTTATTTAGTTTGTTTTTGTGCTTCGTTATGCGAGTAGACTTATATATTTCTTTGGAAGAGTTGAAGAAGAAGGAGCTTTCAAGACCGTAACCAAAGACCTAGACTGCTCCAAAGCAAGCTATACCCTTGACCATCTTGCTTCCCAGTTTGCTAAAAGTATTTTAATTCAAATTACTGCATTTTTAATTCAAGTAATTATTTAAATGCTTTTGGGATTAGTTACTAAATCCAATCTGTTATGCCTTCCTTGTATAATTGTATGCCTTGATCCTTTGTCACCCTAGTTGATATTTAGTTGGTAATATTGTAGCACCAACGTGGGTTGGTTAGTGCGATTAGATTGCTTAGTCATGCCACGAATCATTTATTCATGTGAGGCCGCAATTATTAAACCTGACTAAGTGAATATGCAATCTTGTAATAATCTGTGTGTACTATGTGTCTTTGTGGCATGTGTTGCACTTAAATCAACCAGGTGGTAAAAGGATTTGGACTGAGGCAAGGGGGTGGATACTGTGTGATATGGTGGACTGTGTAAACTGTGTGCATGGGAATTAATCTGTGTGGCATAGTAGCATATGGTAGTCTTGCCTTGTTCAATTAAGGACCTCACCATGTGTGCCATTGAACTGAGCCCATCTGCATTTACCACATGCTGTCATATGGGACGGGCCTAGCATAGTAAGATGAAGTCCGAAATGCTTTGTTATGATTAGTGCTAGCTACACTAATTATATCTTGTGGGTAAAGTGTACAAACTCTGCAGAGTGTAATTTAATCTATTGAATAGCGCGTCATGATCATGGACAATGCTCGGGGATTTCACACTAGGGGTAGATCTTCATAAAACTGTGTGGGAAGGGAGCTATGTGATTTAAATCATCTAGCTATGTGAATAATCTGTTTAGGCTGTGTGTGTCTTTGTGAAATCAATTGTTAAAATTATTGTTATCTATTTGTTTTACTTGTTTTCAATCTATTAATAGTATTCAATTGCAAACATTGCATTTCTACAAAAGAACCATAGAATGCCTTTCCCTCGTAAAAAGCCAACATGTATATATTGCATTTCTGTGGTGTGGCTTGCGAGTACGGTGTGTACTCACGCTTGTTTTGACGAATCAAGCAGAAGAGGAGGAGTCTTCACCAGCATTTGAGGATGAGTTTATCGAAGGTGCCTGATCGCGAGGTCTTGATCCCAGTTGGTTGCCTGTGGTGAATCGATGGGATGCCACTACCATTTCTGTTTCCGTTGCTTTATTTCTCTGTTAGCCCTGCGTGGCTTAAGTAAATGTAAACTCGACCGTAAGGTCAAACCATTATTTATTAATCAAATTATCGTTTATGCTATTATTCGCTTGTGTGGATCGATATCCACCTTTCTTGACACTGTGTGCACTAGCGTGATCCTGGACTAGTGCATTAAACACAGAGGGTCCCGAATTGTAATTTTGGGTCCCGACAAGGTGGCTTTGCACAAGAGCCGCGTGGAGGCGGCATGACATGGAGGAGGGATCTGTTGGTGGTGTGAGGCCACAACGGTGTCTTGCTCACACATGAAATTGTGTACGGCGGTGACGTGTGGTCGTCAGCAGACGTGCATGAAAGGTGTGAGGCCGACAGGTGAAGTCGGTGTGAGACTGACAATGACAGCAGTGTGATGCTGCTCGGAGAAAGCCGCTGCGTGTGGCAAGGGGTTGCAGGCGATCCGCAACGGTGAGTCGGCATGTCAAGATTAGGGGGGAAAATGTTGTAATTAATCTTGACATGTAGTTTTGTGTAGTCTTAGAGTTGTTTACACTACTATAGGAAGCCACATCACAGACGGTTCGGAACCGTCAGCACAGACGATTTCCGAACCGTCTATGTTTGTTGTTCTGTGATAACTGGCCGTTATCACGGACAGTAAAAAACCGTCTGTGATACGCGATATCACAGACGGTTTTAATAAAAAACCGTCTATGAAGTGTAGTATCACAAACGGTTTCGACGAAAAACCGCTCAGGATCGCGAATATCACGAGCGGTTGTCGATAAAAAACCGCTCTCGATCTGTTAATATCACAGACGGTTTGTTTTTATAACCGTCTGTGATATTGCGGATCACAGACGGTTTGTTTTTATAACCGTCTGTGATATTCGCGTATCACGCATTTATTTTAACAAAAACCGCTCGTGATAGCTCATACCCTGACCACATTTTTGCTATTTTTCGGCTAGCCTTAGGAATTGCTAGCCATGCCCTCTGAAAACAAGCGAGCACAAAAGCAGATTCATCGAGAGATAATCAATTGTTGACAACTCAAAGTGATCATTACTCAAAATAAATTACAAAAGATCGATTTGTTCAAGTATTGTCGCTATAGTTACAAGCTGGATTACAATTGTTTACGTTGAGAGGTGTCGGCGGGTGATGCTCTCGGTTGGCGACGAGTGAAACTCTCCGTTGTCGTTAATGATTTCTGTGTTGATAAAGGTGCAAAGCTTCCCTCGAATGTCCTTGATCTATTCCACAACGAGTGAATCACATTGTAAATCCAAGACCTGTCGCTACCAAGAGTAAAATGGTAAGCTATATATATTTAAATTTATAATTAGGAAATAATTATTTGAGATTGATCGACAAACCTCGGGATCCTTCTTCCTAGCTCTAAGGATTAGTTGCATATGATAGCGGGCGTAGATTGCACATAACTCATCATCTTTTTCTTTGGCAAGCCTTTGGAAAAATAGAATTACATATATAGGTATAGTCGATTCGAGACGCGTTATTATGAAGTATGATATAGGATTATCGTGTTGTAGCGGCGTCGGAAAATCCATCACGTGTGTTAGTTAGGCGCTCTTTCCATTGTATATTCCTTTGTTGGCAACATAATTGATGAACGACCTACATGATTCGAAAAAGTTATCCTCGGCCATTTCAAACAAATGAAGACTACAATAGAGTTATGTAAGGAGGAAATGAGCATACCTCTCGAGTATTCCTCTTAGAACGTGAAGTCGTGCTTGTTGCGGTTTAGGGAATCAAGGTATATCACATGGTTCCTCTTGGGTATAATAACTAAAAGGGTCGATTGTACCTACTCATGTATGTCGCTATAGTCATTAAACCTAAGTTAGTGCTTTGCGTATAAAGTACAAATGAAATTTGTATAGCAAGTAGTGACACTTACCCTGGTTGTAGGGCACCACTATGTACTTCATGTTAAATCCCGACGAAGCAATGACCTCGTTATGTATTTCTCGACGAAGGGCGAGTCTTCTTGGATGGTTTGCAACGATACCACATGTGGGTCGAGAAACCCACCGTTCTTTCCATTCCGGACATTTTTCAAATGTATCTATACATAAGCAATGAGTTGTGATATTTATCGGTATTACATGAATGTAGAACTTGATTATGCGCACTTACGATGTCCAACATCGTAGAAGCGAGGCGTCGAGGCCAACGAGGTTGAATAGTTCATATAAGTCGTTGAAGCCCACGACGAAGTACCTCGTCCGTTGAAGAAATGCTTCTCCTCGTGTCGGCGGTGATTCGATGATCGCACCCTTCTTTTGGGTCTTGTCCAAGTACCGGGCATGCAAAGCGACAAGCATATCTAGCGTGCATTATCTGCGTTGGAGCACTGCGGCTTTCGATGATGTAGTTCCGGGTATCGCGGACTTCCGGACTTGGGAGGCACCTTAACGTTAAATCGATTTCGATTTGGCCTTAGCGATTGGCGGCGTCTTCTTGTGAGACGACTCGGGAACCGACTGGCGGCATGCTTTTCTGTTCCTTCGGCGTCTTCTCCACGGGAATTGAAGAGGTGGCCTTCTGAGGCGAAACATGAGGTGGAGTCATCGAGGGTCCCGTTGGAGAGGAATGGTCGTATCGGATCGCGACACACCGGGTCCAAGGCGATGTCTTTCTTGGGCCATTGGATAAAAGAGTGGGCGGCATCCCCTAGTGTTATGATCTCTTCGTTAAGGCGAATCTTGGCGGGGCGGCTCGAAATTGACATGTACCATATCCACGGACCTTGGCGTAACCTCGCACCAACGGGCACCGTCTTTGCCGCCTTCCTCGTATGGATACACCATCCCTGCGCAGACCTCAATACAAAGGACCCATCCATCCTCACTTGGAGCTTGCGGCATCGGCTCCTATAAAGCGATCACAATTAGCTAAGGCGTCCTATAGGTCTATCTTTGGTGCATTCCATAGATGTACGTTACCTTGATGTAAATCTTCATCGGTAATCGGATGTCGTCTATCGTGTCGGACGTCGTCATGTTCGAATTATCTTGCGACACGATGCTACTCCGGCGTCGAGGAGGACGCCTCCCAATTAATCGGGCTTATGCGACACCGCTCGGAGTATCTCCATTTGACCTTGCAATGCTGCTATCTTTTCTTCAAATTTGTTAGTAATCATCTGTACCAACCGGTCGTTGTGCTCGGCCTTGGATCTCTTCCTACTCCTATACGTGCAGTAGTCGTCTGCGAATCCATGACTCCAAGGTACGTTAACCCCAAGGCCTCGCGTGCGACCCGGGTGCTCCTTGTTTCCCAAGGCCGTAGATAGTATATCCTTCTCCCTGTCTGCATGGAAGGAGCCTTGGGAAGCTTGGGCAGTCAAGTCACGCTGCAAGAGGTCATCATGTTATTATAGACACTATGAAGTTATGGACTTATTAACTAGGTAGTTCGACATATTTACCACACGTTGGGACACTTCCGATCTCGCCGGTTTGTGAAAGAGATCTTTGCCGAAGACGAGACTTTTGCCCTCGCTTTTAACCAAATTTTAGGGAATGCGGGTCTGTGATATCAGGAAATGGCCCGGCTGAGTTCTGCTCCTCCGCTGCCCATGCCTCGTATTTACCGGCGTACGCAGCGGTGCCGAGTCTGTGCGGGTGAGTGTTTCGTGTCTGGAGAGCTTTGTGCGCCGCACTTTGCTCCTTAAATTCGGCCGTCGTTTTCATAGCCACAAAGGTGTCCCATGCTTCCGCGATCAAGAATCTATCTTTACTTGAAGGGCGTCGACCCATGTTCACGTGCCGTGACAAGAATGCTCTTGAAGGTCCTCCACGATTTATCCATCATGTGCATCGCCGTCCGTCGCACGCGTGCGTACGCGTCGCTACGGAATAGTGAACTTCTCTGAAAGTTCTATCCACAGCATGCCTTTCGCTTCTTTAAATCAGTCCTTCCACCTTGGTGTGGTGATGGGGACCCGTTCCTTCCAAGTATCCCGCAGATGGTCAGGAATCTACTTGGCGATCTCTTGGGACTCAGAGGGACCCCAAAGTCACTGACCTCCATGATGACCAGTCGGCCCAAAGGCATTTTCGATTGTCCTCTACCATCTCGCTTCCGTGTCATTATCGTCGACGGTGACGGCGGCCTCGTCGGCACCTCTTCCATCTGCGGCGTCAGTGACGACGGCCTCGTCGGCGCCTCTTCCATCTGCGGCGTCGGTGACGGCTGCGAAGACGGTGCCTCTGCTATCTCGCTTACTTGCTATCTATATAAGTTACACATGCAATAAAATGGATTGCAAGTGTCCCAAATTAACATATACATTTAAACTTAATAATATGCTCAACAGATGAAACAATTAATCTCAGAAAGAAGTACAGAGGTTGACTATAGAGATCAAGATGACAAATGAAAAGTTGAATGAGCTCGTACAAACTACTAACATTCCTTAATCCACCAGCTTCTCTAAGGAAATGCTAAGCAAAGGTTTAATGCTTCATGTACAGAAGACTAGCCTTTAATGAAGACATAGAAACAAAATAGAATCAAGTAAAACTTTGCCCAAGCCCATATTTGCCCGAGCCTACTTCATCGAGGCCGACACACTGGAGTGTACCATTTGTTTCATGCCGTGGAGAACTAGCATAAAACAAAGGTACACTCAGGTGTGTCAGGATCGACGAAGGAAATGCTAAGCAAAGGTTTAATGCTCCTATTCTAACACTCCTAACACTCCTTAATCCACCAGCTTCTCTTGTGATCTTTGTATAGATAGAAACTAGTGATACAAATCTTTTGCCCGAGCCTATCTTTGCCCGAGCCTACTTCATCGAGCCCGACACACTGGAGTGTACCATTTGCTTCGTGCCGTGGAGGATTGGCATGAAGCAAAGGTACACTCAAGTGTGTCAGGATCGACGAAGAAAATGCTAAGCAAAGGTTTAATGCTTCATGTACAGAAGACTAGCCTTTAATGAAGACATAGAACTAGAATCAAGTAAAATGATCGACGAAGGAAATGCTAAGCAAAGGTTTAATCCCAACATAGAAACAAAATAGAATCAAGTAAAACTTTCTTTTTGGATTGTTGTAAAAAATACAGTTTTAGCAAAATTTCAGAATTAATCCCAACAAAATTAATTAGCATTAAAGCATAATTCCTAAAGAATTTAACACTCCTTAATCCACCAGCTTCTCTAAGGAAATGCAAAGGAATCACAGACGGTTCTTAATAAGAACCGCCTCGATCAAACTCTCACCAATAAAAGGTCTAGAGATTAACGATTGCGAGACACTATTCCAACATATTGATTGATGATATTATGTGCTCTCGGAAGGAGAGTAGCTAAAGAACAAGTCTTTGCCATCTCAATCCTATTGTCTATACTCTTGATTAAATGAATATGATAATATAAATTCAAACTATGAGCTCTAAACAATACTTTGCTTAAGCATCAAATGATCTCAATGTTAACAAAAACAGTTAAACTTCCATCAAGCAGAGGTTGACTATAGAGATCAAGATGGCAAATGAAAAGTTGAATGAGCTCATACAGACTACTAGAAGAATCACAAACTAGTCAATAGAACTGATCAATTTGCAATAGAACTATGAGCTCAACCGAAAGTAACCAATTACAGTACATCATATTGATAGTAGCAAGTAATACAATAGAGCTCAAGTATGAACTAACTATCACATTCAATCTCAGTATAAGACAGAGTTCATCACAGAGCATGTCAACAAAGCCCACTGATCAATTTGCAACATCTTTAGTATTAGATTAAGAAATCAGAACTAATACAGATCAAGGTATCAACTAGCACTACAAATATATATGTGCAAAGATCAACTGAACTGCCACAGAGGAGCAATACTCACAGATAGGATGCCGCACAAGAACTCACGGTGCAAGGAGGAGGCCGGTCAGGGAGGAGGCCGACGGGGAGGAGGGAGGTCAGGGAGGAGGCCGAGACGGGGAGGAGGACGGGCGGGAGAAGGCCGGTGTAGAGGAGGAGGCCGACACGGGAGGAGGACGGCCTTGGGAGAAGGCAGTCTGAGAGGAGGAGGCCGACACGGGAGGAGGACGGGCGGCGTCGAGGTCGGGGCGGTGGCGTTGGGGCTTCTGGCGGGGAGGTGAGCAGGCGCCGAGGTCGGGGCGGCGGCACCGAGGTCAGCGCGCGAGGTCGGGCGCCGAGGTCGGGCGCCAAGGTTGAGGCGGCAGGCGCCGAGGTCGTGGTCGGCGGTGAGCAGGCGAGCCCTAAACCCTAGAGGAGGCGAGCAGTGCCGAGAGCCTAAGGGCGCGGGAGAGGAAGGGACAAGTGAGAGCAAAACCCTAGCGTTTCCCGCCTTATAAAAAGTATATCACAGACGGTTCTATTAAAGAACCGTCTATGATAATAATATCACAGACGGTTCCCTAATAGAACCGTCTGTGATATTTCTATATCACAGACGGTTCTGTAATAGAACCGTCTGTGATATTATTATCACAGACGATTCTCATCAGAAACCGTCTATGATATTCTTATCATAGACGGTTGTATTAAAAAACCGTCTGTGATAGCCCTGATGACAATGTATGATATCCTGACAAAACCTGATGACAATGTGTGATATCTTGACAAAACATAGTGAACTTGGTGACAAGTATGATGACAATCATGACAAGTCCATATGAATTCGAACCTGGTGACAAGTATGATGACAAGTTCATAACACATTTGACTTCAAAATTTCATATCTAATTCAACTCAACTCCAAATCAAGTGAAACCAATTTTGATACTCCACATTACAATGTACGTCCACATTGACATCAATACCAAATATGGCAAGTCCATAACAAGTTCATAACACATTTGACTTCAAAATTTCATATCTAATTGAACTCAACTCCAAATCAAGTGAAACCAATTTTGATACTCCACATTACAATGTACGTCCACATTGACATCAATATCAAATATGACAAGTCCATAACAAGTTCATAACACATTTGACTTCAAAATTTCATATCTAATTCAACTCAACTCCAAATCAAGTGAAACCAATTTTGATACTCCACATTACAATGTACGTCCACACATTGACATCAATATCAAATATGACAAGTCCATAACACATCAACACATGATAATTTCACATTGACATCAAAATATATGAGAGATTACAAGTCCATAACACATGATGTTATGGAATAAGTTAATTACATTGGAGTAAATTCTTAATTAAAATATAGGCCTTCTTGATGATCGACGCGCATATAGCTAGCTTCCTCACTGGGTTCTTCCTCGATCCTAATGCCGTTTCCGAAAGGAGGCAACTCGTCAAATTGATTGTATTCTTCCTCGTCCACTACATTCTCAACTCCAACAATCCTCCTTTTTCCATGAAGAACTACGTGGCGCTTCTAATTTGCCGGGTCGGTTACATAGAAGACTTGAACAACTTGGTTAGCCAGTACGAATGGTTCGTCTTTGTATTCGACACGTTCGAGGTCCACGGTAGTGACACCGTACTTGTCGACCTTTACCTATGGGAGATGGACCCAACGACACCGAAATAGGGGGATCTTGAAAGGCACGTAGTCGAGCTCCCATATCTCCTCTATTTGCCCATAGTAGGAGCTCCTCATCCCATCGATCTTGAATGCATCTATCACGGACACCGCTGCTCGGATCAGTACTCTTCCTATCTGAGTCAGCCGTATAAAATGTGTACCCATTTATGTCGTATCCTTGCCATGCGACAATTGTAAATTGTGGCCCTCGTGCCAACCATAGCGGCGTATCATCACTTGATGACCTCCCGATGATTCGCACCTTTAACCATTCGTTGAACCGCGGTTGTGCTCTCTCGTGATCCAAACCTCCGACCGGTCTCGGATTACATTGGCGCACCATGTCTTTGTGCTCGTCGATGTCTGACGGGACACTTGGGTCATGTGTTGCAAGACCGTGAAATAGGCTTGAGCATACGTATCGGATCGAGAGTGATTGATTTCCTTCCGATGGTCCCGATACCATCCGGTCTCCCCTCATGGCGAGATAGAGGCACACCTATCGGTTCCACGAGCCATGTAGTCGACGCAGAACTCAATGACCTCTTCGGTTGCATAACCTTCGATGATCTTGCCCTCGGTCGAGATCGATTCCGTCGTAGGACTTGAGAATTCCCATGTACCTCTCGAGCGGGTACATATGGCGAAGAACACAGGTCAGCATATCTTTATCTCTTTCACAAGGTGAACAATGAGATGGACCATGATATCGAAAAATGACGGAGGGAAATACATCTCAAGATGACATAGAGTCGTCACCACCTCGGCTGCAGAGCATCTAGTCCTTGGGGATCAATGATCTTGAGCAATTGAGTTGAAAAAATAACACGACCTCAAGATTGCCACTCGGACCTTGTTCGCAAGATACTTCTAATTACAACAGAAGCATTTGTGTCATCGACATGACAATCATGAGACTTCATACCAATTAATTTCAAATCTTGCATAGAAACAAGGTTCTTAATGTTAGCGGAGTAACGGATGGGACTTTCACACCATGCAAGCTCAGCACGATTCATTTCTCTCGGCCTTGGGCCAGTGTAGCAAGTCGGGGAAGGTACGTTAAATCTGTGTCGGTCTCTTCGGTGCTAATTCGGTCCTTATGTTCATATCAAGCAAGTCACGCCGTGCGTTAACACCATCCTTTGTTTTGCCACTAATGTTGACAAAGAGACCAATCAAGCTATCACATACATTCTTCTCTCGTGCATGACGACGATGCGAAAGCGAACTTCTAAGTGCTCCCAATAAGGCAAGTCCCAAAAATTGACCGCTTCTTCGGATGTTCTTCTCACGGGTTCTTAATTTACGTCCCTTCCCAAGCACAACATCGATATCCTTAACCATATCATAGACCTCTTTCCTCTAAAAGCCCTTGGAGCTGAACCGTTCTCCTTATTTCCGTCAAATTGTTTTTTCATCTTGCGGTATGGGTGACTCTGAGGAAGGAACCTACGGTGGCGATATACACGATTTTATGCGAGTTGTTCACCATACACTCTCTGTAGCATCTAAGCGGTCTTGAATGCTTTGGCTCCTTTTGTATCTTGAATCCCGACAGTTACCAAGGGCGGAAAATCATTGATGGTGCGAGAACAACATGGCGCGTAAAGTGAAGTTCTCTCGTTTATCGCATCCCATACTTGTACCCCTTCGTTCCACAAAGTCACAAGATCTTCCAGCAATGGTGCTAAGTACACATCAATATCATTCCCAGGTTGCTTCGGCCCTTGGATAAGTAGTGACATCAAAATGTACTTCCGCTTCATACACAGCGAAGGAGGAAGATTGTACATACATAGATTCACGGGCCAGGTGCTATGTCGGCTACTCATGTTACCGAAAGGATTCATTCCATCTGTACTCAACCCTAACCTTATATTCCTCGGTTCCGCACCGAACTCTTCGAAGCTTCGATCGAAGTTTCTCCACTGGGCAGAATCAGCAGGGTGTCTTAGCTTTCCATCTCTCTTACGCTCCTTTGAGTGCCAACGTAGCAATCTTGCCTCCTTTGGGTTCGCAAATAAACGCTTTAAACATGGGATCACAGGTAGATACCACAACATCTTAGCAGGAGGTCCTTGCTTCACCTTAGCAGTATTCTGACGCTTGTATCGGGATGCTTTGCACACGGGAGATACATGCATGTTTGCGTACTCTTTACGGTAGAGGATTCAATCGTTTGGACATGCATGTATTCTTTCTACTTCCATTCCCAATGGACAAATAACCTTCTTTGCTTGATAGGTGGTGCTGGGCAACACGTTTCCCTCCGGAAGGATGTCTGCTAGGAGACCTAACAACGCCGTGAAACTCTTATCGGACCAACCATTGCTTGCCTTCAATTTCAGCAGTTCAAGCACGGTTGACAACCTTGTATATTCGGCTTGCAACCAGGAACAAAGGTCTCACCGAGTCCTCCCTAAGCCCTCAAATTTACAAAACTCTCTCTCCAGTAGTTCTCTTCCGCATCGCGTAGCATCGATCCAGATTGTCATCGTGCCACCTATCCTCATCAAAAGCACAGTCCACATCCGGAAATCGTTGACTTCCTCGGCGATGTCGTCATTATTAACCGTATAATCGCTCTTCACCGTGGTGGTCCAACATGTATACCCTTTTTGAAACCCCTTGAATCAAGTGCGCTTGATCTACACGCGTTGTTAAACATCTTGATTACATAATCAATGCATGGACAGTACATAAAATTTATCCCCTTCTTCAACATATCCTGCTCATGCTCTTCTAAAAGAACCACGCCATTAATGTACTCTTGACTCACACGGTTCACACCGTACATCCAGTTTCGATCCATCTACACTACACATGTAACAAATTAGTGTCAAATTGATTAGCGATTAATTTATAGCAAACATAAAGGGTTATAGATCGTTACCCTTGGAGCTCACGAAGAAAATCGATTCCTCTCTCTTTCCTTCTCCTCTCTAAGGTGGCGCAATGGGGAGGAGGCGGCGGTGTTGGAGGCGCTAGGGCGAGTCAACCTTCTCCTCTCTAAATGGCGCGAGCGGATAATTATTGATTATCTACATGATTGTTGATTAGATACGAGACAAAAGACAAGAGGAAGATCCTAATAACTAGCAAGTTGGTCCGCTGCGATTGCTTGTATCCGCTTTTGATATAATTGAAACAATAAACCACCGTGATGACGTTTCTTCATGGATAAATGGAGGAAATATAAAATAGATCATTGCACATGTGACTTATCTTGGTGTGTCATAAATTCTTCTTTTTAATGTTTCTAGAAAACAACTCATGAAATTAGTTACGATTAAGACTTTCACCTCTTTATGCGTACTTACTCGTTTTGTCTCATCGATGCACAAAGGAATTACACAGATTAAAGGCTATATGTTTTGCTTTTCATTTTCGGAATTTATATCATAGTTTTGGTTCAATAACATCCAATGGCTGCTATAGTTTAGGTTTAATTAGGGTCCATCAAATTGAGAGCTAGATGTTTTGCCTTTTTCTAAGAATTTATAGCTTTTGTGAGAAGTATTAATTGAAACTTAAACCCTATGCTTTCGATTAAGGAATACAACAAAGAAAACAAAACATTAGGGTCCATGTACAGAGTAGCAAAATAAGGGAAAATCATTAATCAATAGAGTGGATCGATAAAGGATAATAAGTATTACTCCATCTGTTTAATTAGGGGAGGAGCCGCAGGTTGGAGGAGAGCTAGGGCAGGGAAGTGTGGCACTTGGGGAGGAGCAGCAGATCTAAGTGGAGCCAGCGGTAGGGGGTTGCTCCAAAGCGGTGGCGATGGCGAGGCGGCGGCGGTCTTGCGCGCTTGATGAACCTGGCCAGCGGTCTGACGAGAGGATGTGTCGGGCTCAATTTATATGGAGCGAGATATCACAAACGGTTCTTAATCAGAACCATCTGTGATAACTCAATATCATAGACGGTTCTCATTCGAACCGTCAGTATTATATCCTGAGCGGTTCTTAATAAGAACCGCTCTGTGATATCCGCCAATCACGAGCGGTTTGTTAATAGAACCGTTTGTGATAGTACATAAACGGTTGTAAACTAAAACCGCTCGTGATTGAGATTATCACGCAGCGGTTTGTGAATAGAACCGTCGTGTACTATCACGAGCGGTTTGTTAATAGAACCGTGCATGATAGATGACTATCCTGAGCGGTTCTAAAAATACCGTCTGTGATAGGCTGCCCACGCCACCCGCAGTTCCGGACAGACCCAACACAGACGGTTCCAAAGGAACCGTCTGTGATGGGGCGTCTACTATAGCCTGTTTTGTAGTAGTGTTAGTTGTGTGTTCTAGGTGCAGTAGAGGTGTTGCATGCGCCAAAGAATCAGTTTGCATGTGTGTATGGGATTGTTTACGTGGCATGCAAAGTTAGTTGATTAAGTCATTTAGCCGCATGCATGCATAAGTAGTTGAGCGTTTCTGAAAGCTAGATATTAGTGTGTAGTAGTGGAGCACTAGCTGTGGAGGCATGCATGGAGTGGAAGTAGTGCGCTTAGTGGCGTGAGAACCGGCCATTAAGTTGGCTGTGCGTGTGTTACATGCTAGTATGTAAAAGCATAGCTATATAAGGAGCAATATAGACAGGAGAAAATGTGCGGCAGAGTTAGCACCAAAACTGAGTTGTGTTTGTTTGAGTTCATCTCCTCGTGTGTGCGTTTTTCAGAGAAACATCAAGGGGGGGAGAACCATGAGTGAACACTCGCCAGGTGTCTGGGCCAACAATTGGTATCAGAGCGAGGTGCGAGGAGAAGCTGCTTGGCGATGAATTGTCGGTCGGCGTGATGGCGTGCGCAGCGCCGCACGTTGGGCGGAGGTGCACGGGTGCCGTCGATGATCCTGCTGCAGCACCATGCGCTCATGAGCACGATGGCGAAGGTCCACGCGGCCATGGCAAGGCTAGCGCTGTGTGCTGGAATCGCACGTGATGTGCGCACTGGCGGCGGCAAGGTGAGGCGGTGTGAAGCTGCCGGGAAGCGAGTCGGCATGAGGCCGACAAATGACGATGGACGCACCAACGGTAGACTCCATGGGTGGGAGGCTGCGTTCGTGGAGGTGGCCTTGCGAGGCCGCTATGAGAAGATAGTCGGCGTGATATCGATGGTGTTGTGCAAGGCCATGAGGAGGTGGCTATGCGCAAGAGCCGCGTGGAGGCGGCATGACGCAGAGGAGGGATCTGTTGGTGGCGTGAGGCCACAACGGTGTCTTGCTCACACATGAAATTGTGTCTGGCGGTGGCGTGTGGTCGTCGTGAGCGTGCATGAAAGGTGTGAGGCCGCCAGAGAAGTCGGTGTGAGGCCCGACAATGGCAATGATGCGATGCCGCTCGGAGAAAGCCGCTGCGCGTGGTAAGGGGTTGCGGGCGATCCGCAACGGTGAGTCGGCATGTCAAGATTAGGGGGGAAAATGTTGGAATTAATCTTGACATGTAGTTTTGTGTAATCTTAGAGTTGTTTAGTTGTGTGTTCTAGGTGCAGTAGTGGTGTTGCATGCGCCAAAGAATCAGTTTGCATGTGTGTATGGGACTGTTTACGTGGCATGCAGGTTAGTTGATTAAGTCATTTAGCTGTATGCATGCATAAGGAGTTGAGAGTTTCTGAAAGCTAGATATTAGTGTGTAGTAGTGGAGCACTAGCTGTGGAGGCATGCATGGAGTGGAAGGTGAGAACCGGCCATTAAGTTAGCTGTGCGTGTGTTACATGTTAGTATGTAAAAGCATAGCTATATAAGGAGCAATATAGATAGGAGAAAATGTGCGGCAGAGTTAGCACCAAAACTGAGTTGTGTTTGTTTGAGTTCATCTCCTTGTGTGTGCGAGGGAGGGAGAACCATGAGTGAACACTCGCCGTGTGTCTGGGCCAACAAAAGCAGATGACCATTTTAACTATTACTGCGAGGTGATCGAGCACATCTTGCAAGCATAATTCATTATCTTGATCTTGTGATGTTGCTACACATTTTGCTTCTCTATGAAGGTGAGGGTGTACACGGCCACCCATGTCGAGGAGGAACTGGAGGCGGCCAAGATGGATTACTTGCAGGCCGCCGTCGGCGTCTCGACGCCTAGCAGCTGAGTCACGGATGCGCAGGATGGAGGAAATGGTTCTTGAGTCACGGGAAGTGGCTCGTGAAGCAGTAGAGCGAGAAAAAGCACTTGAAGCCAAAATGAATGAGAAATCAAAAGGCAAGTGCGAGATAGCGATAAGTTCCATCCAAAGGCAAAGCGCATCGAGCCGGAGTCAACATCGGCCCCTAATCGGTTGAAGCGATTGCGCTTCCACGGAGGTGCCGTGATTCAAGATGGCCAGAGATGCGCTTCCGTGGATGACATCACCGATCCTCTCACGACATGTGAGCTGCACATTCGAGAGGAATGCCACGGTCATGGTGGCTATCGGTGTTGTATCTCGTATCGACCCTACGAAGACACCAAGATGCCATGGGGCATTAATACCTCTGGATATGCTAGCGTCTCGGTGGATAGAGTTGTGAAAGGTAATAGCAATGTGCCTCTTGACATTGAAGGAGGTGATGGGGAGAAGACTTTAGGAGAAGCGGAGAAGACATTCATATGTTGGCGCAAGCGCTATATCATTATTCCTAGGCGTCACCTCCTCCTCCTCAACAACCTAACCCTAGGTGCGG
Organism: Phyllostachys edulis; assembly: GCA_036346405.1. Classification (NCBI taxonomy): domain Eukaryota; kingdom Viridiplantae; phylum Streptophyta; class Magnoliopsida; order Poales; family Poaceae; genus Phyllostachys; species Phyllostachys edulis. The sequence continues at coordinate 51,711,367 of CM070560.1, forward strand.
ATGAAAGTGAGCGAAACATTTTTCACTAATTATGTATTGGCTTAAATAACGGTTTACTCATACCACGTTGTTTTCACAACAGAACCTCCCCAACCTAAGTCAATTATCCATTCACCACAGTCACAGTGTTGCGGCGATGACAATGAAGTGGAAGACACGGCCGCATCCCCACCGCCCCATCGCCTCCACGGCGGGCTCCAACGCCGCCATCGCCCCATCGCCTCCTGGCGGGCTCCAACGCCGCCATCGCCCCATCGCCTCCACGGCGGGCTCCAACGCCGCCACCGGCCGCTCCATCGCCTCCACGGCGGGCTCCAACGCCGACACCGCCGCTCCATCGCCTCCACGGTGGGCTCCAACGCCGCCACCGCCCCATCGCCAAAAAGAGGCGCACCCACAAGCAAGGCGTCGGCCCCACCGCCAAGAAGAAAGCCTCGAGGAGAACACCACTATTTCTAAGACGCATTTAAACTTTCCTATGAGAAAGATGGCGAGAAATAGATGCTTGATAACAGATGTGGGCATTTCTTGGCGAAAGTCAAGGCTAAAAAGTGAAGCGGCGAAACCACAAGCCGTGCTTCTTCGTGCGTCGAAGTTCTAAGGCAAAGGGTGGGCGCTCACGAGAAAAAGTTACGTCATGCTCGTGAGATTCGCCACTATCGGACTATGACCGCACTCTCACCAAGTCAATTGAGGAGGCGAAGAAGAAAGAGAAGAGAGCGGAAGGGTGTTGCACAGCTCGAGAACAATCACAACAATCGATGCCCCGCTAGTTATTGGGAATGAATATGGTTCAAACACGAGCGTGCTAGAACAGATATTCGAAATGTGCATTTGGATCAACTTGATGAATTTTTAGCGAAAACTGGTCTAAGCATTTCCCAAATGCTCGTGAGCACACATCAAAAGTGCTCCGAAGTTGATCATTGGAAGAAGGAATATGTATATGGCAAGAGTCTATACAACCTGAGAAGCTCATGGAACTTAAATGCAAAATGTACTTGTTAAACAAGTGGTACATGGCGGCGTGTCATGAAAAGCGGATGACTATATTTGCGTCAAAATTAGAAACCATCATTACTTCCGTGGCGATGACATTATAATGGTTCGGTTTAATGAGTTACACCAGCTATGCCACATGAGCGCTCTAGACAAATCTCTCATCAATTTGCTTTTGTCTATCGTGATTCTTTCTTTTAATAATCTCACTCTAGCATATGTATATGTATAAGTAATTATCCTCACACTAGCTAGCATGTCTATACATATGCGAGACATGATGAGAGACCTCACACGTAGAAAGGACAAGAACATTGGTTTCATTGATCCATATATCGTATTCAAGGACCCAAACACTCCCTCGATCAATGGAGACCTCAAGCGGAGAGGAATTTCCGGAGGTTCTTGATCAACCAAAAGAACAAAAGATTTATACTCTTCCCTACAACTTTGGGTGAGTGTTGTTATCGTGTGCACATTTTACTTTACTTACTCAATCCAACATAAAGATATATATGTTGACTCTATAAACAAATCGACTTTCCTTCGATCTTGATTGTCTTCGATCTCTCCGACGGTCATTTGCTAATCTATGACTCGTTGAAAACCGCGGAAGATTACCAAGATATGATAGACATTATCCAGGGGTAACCGATCTTTAAATATTTATTCCTGCTCTTTAACTCTGCAATAGTTAATTAACGATCAATTATTAGGCGGGGTTTGGGCTTGGTTCGTTCACTACACCGTCCGGATCTGAAAGCGCCACTTCTCGATCCACACCGATCGGATGTAAGTTGTACTAGCTCCGCATCTTTACCTTATCATGCTTGACTCACGCGGGATGACGAGAGTAATCTTTTTATATCGCATGATGGGTTCTCTGGCGACCACCAGCAACAATTTGTGTGGATACTACGTTTGCGAGTTCCTCATGGTGTATGCAAAAGAACCCATCTACGATCTTGAAAAGTGCGTAACAAGTATATATAATAAATCCATTTTATTTATTTGTTGCTATTAAATAAATCTTATGTATATTAATACTTCTTTCGTTTAATGCAAATTGAAGGAGATATGGTTGAAGGAACAGTGTTGGATATGGACCGCCTCAAAGGAATTCAAGAGACAATCGCAGGATTTCTTAATGAGCATGTCCTCAAGCCCGCACCGAGTTCTACTTTAACCCAGATGAACAATTGAAGCCAAACCGGAGATTTAACATTTGTATGACATTTAAGTGGAGGACAACATTTGTGTTGTAAATACCAAGGATGCATGAATAATGTTGTAAATTTTATGTGCATATATATATATATATATATATATATTATACATATATATAGCTCCATAATATATATAGTTTCATACTTTATTTGTGTGTAATAATGTTCCAAACTAAATTATATGTGGGCGTATACATATATTAGCAAATAAGAATACGCATTTGAAAACCTAATGTAATTGTAAAACCAAAATCAATAATGAATTGAAATGGAAACAAAAAAAAAAAAAAACACCTTTAGTCGGTTGGTAATACCAGCCGGATTAAAACGACCCGTGGCTCAGCCAATGGACCTTTTAGTCGGTTGGTATTACCAACCGGGACTAAAATCGTCCTTTAGTCCGGGCACGGGACCGGGACTAAAGGTGAACATTTAGTCGATTTCCTAGTCCGGCTCTATAATCGGACTAGAGGCCCTTAGGCCCGGACCAAAGGTGCGATTCAGAGTAGTAGTCTTGAGCTCGCGATCCCGGCTTCAGATTGGTACCTCTGGACTTTGCCAGGGCGTGAGCTCCCTCATGGATGGGTGTGCCTTCAACGGCCCATCGAGCGCAGCGTGGCGCCGTTCGGTTGTCGAGGCTTGATCGCCGAGTCCGGCGTCGACAGTGCTGCTTCGGGTTTTGCTGCGTCGGATTTAGGTTCAGTACTGTTGGCACAGTAGAGCAACCACCACATATACACAAGGAAAGAATGTTGTTGTGCACAGGTTTGCCGTGATTAATTGGTGGTTCGTGACTTGTCTGGTTCGATCCAATTGGCTCTGTGCTTGAAGGGGTAGATGAACTTGTTAGGCATGCGTTGGTCATTGCTGGAATTTGGCATATGTAGAGCGAAATACATAAACATCTCACATAATGAGATCACATGGTTGTTGCTTGGTAGTGTACGTGGAGATCATGTGTAGATGATCTTTATCTTAGTGTGTTGAATAATTAACAATAATGTCGAGGCATCTAGAGAAACCCTTATTTTCGAGAAGTTAATTAAACTGTCGGTCGAGATGGTCATTGGCCGTGTGGTGATTAGACCGGTCGAGAACAAGCGGTCGACCACCAGGGTGACAAATCGACCGCCAAAAAGTAAAAATGTAAAGAATTTTTGGAACCAAACAAAAATCACGTGTAGGAAGGTAAGAGGATGTGTTTGCACTTGGTTTAATTGAAAATAGAGTTTCGAGGAAAAACTAGATATAGTTTGAAATTTCGAGAGAGTACAAGTCTAAGACTCAGGAAAATTTTCCTAAAGTCTCAGGCGGTCTGATCGGCCGTTGATTGGTGGTAAGACTGGTGGGGCGGTCTGACCGACTAGGGGGCAGTCAGACCAGCTGGCTGGTGGTTTGATTGGTCAAAGGTTGTTCATGCACCAGGAAGACGGTAAATTTCGTGGGATTGGCCAAAGTTATGTGTTTTAGTGCATAGGTGTTGCATGATGTATGTTTAGCTAACGTGGGACAAGTTACGAAGAATTTGCGCCCAGAATCGATTTCTTATTCTATTGTTGTGCAGGTGGCTTGGAGTCCACGATGGTCAACGATGAGGATGATCAGGACTATGTTAGGAGAGCTGAGGTCCAGAACGATCAAGGATGTCGGGTGAAGTGGTTGGACTCGAGCATGGCGCAAGAATGGAAAGTTCGGTGCGACGATTGCATCAAGTGGTTTGGTGGTCGGTGCAAGTGCCATAGTGATTTCGATGGGAGCTAAATGGGAGAGACTTGCCGATATGAAGAGAGTCGTTGATCAATCTACACGTGGCGAAACATGGGATTGCTTTATGACGATTAGACTCAGTCTTCGGGGAAGGATTGAGAAGGGGTACTTTGGTATCTTCACCAAAATATCAAGTGGTAACTTGGAGAAACTACGGCACAAGGAGATGTGGTTTAGATCAAGAGAAGATGGAGTTCACGAAAGAGACGGATTTAGGAAACACAGTTCGTTATTCGCTTTGAGAAACGTGTGAACGTAGACTCGTTTGTGTGTACTACAGAAAAGACCTTCACAGACGGTTCAAAAACATCATCACAGACGGTTTCGTGAGGCATTTGAGTTTATGGGTCAGTAATGACATGATCATCACAGACGGTTTTCGAACCGTCTGTGAAAAAAGCTATCACACAGACGGTTTGATAATTTTTTCTATTGCAAAAAAAAAAATCAAACCAATCAATTGCTAAACAGTAATTTTCATATGCAACTTCTAGCAAGACAACTAAAATCCAATTAAAATTATGATGGCTAACACATTATAGGAAAGAGAAACTAAAAGATTTCACAATGTCCCTTCCGAATGGGAAAAAAGAATAAAGTTACAAAGTTAAACTAGCTAGAAACCATCTATGCCTCCAAGCTCCTGAAGAACTCATCGGCTTCTTGAATTGGTCTTGTGAACTCCTCTCTATACCTCACCAGCATATCACAAGATGTTCTTGTATGTCATCGAGTTCGACTCAAGCTCGTCAGCAAGGAGAGACGACTGAAAACCTCTAGCGGCGCTCCGACCTTAGGTAACACAAAATTAAGATAATTTTCATTACAACAAACAGCCAACAAATTGTGTATGTTATGGGGATGTACACGTGCTTTCCGGTAGTCTACCTCCTGCAGCAGACAAGGAGCTCCTCCGCATGACCGCATCCCTCCTCATCATCTTCATCGGTTGTATCTCCTTGCTGAACCGCGACGGGGAATCGAGGGTGGTCGCTAGAGCTCGGTGTGGAGAGGGGAGAGGGAGAGACTAATGTAAAACAAGGCTGGGGTGGCTATAATATATAAGGACAGCGCCAAAACATTTTGCCTCCCGCGCGCGCGTTCAAAATTTTTCGTACTCCCGTGCTGCGAATCACAGACGGTTTCATACAAAAACCGTCTGTGATGACATATCACAGACGGTTCTTAATACAAACTGTCTGTGATAAGTATCTTATCACAGACGGTTCATATTAAAAACTATATGTGATATATATCTTACCACAGACGGTTTGTATTAAAAACCGTCTGTGACTTGGAATTTTCCTTACACTCTGATTTTACCATGGCTTGGAATTTTTCTTACTTTTTGATTTTAACACTCTAATTTTACCATGGCATGGAATCACTAACACTCCGATTTTACCATGGCTTGGAATCACTAACACTTCACTAACACTCTGATTTTACCATGGCTTGAAGATTTTACCATGGCATGGAATCACTAACACTCCGATTTTACCATGGCTTGGAATCACTAACACTCTAATTTTGCCAAGACTTGAAATCACTAACTCTCTGATTTTACCATGACTTGAAATTACTAACTCTCACTTTACCATGGATTGAAATGCCTAACACTCTGATTTTACCATGGCTTCAAATCACAACACTCTAATTTTAAGTGATTGGAAGCCAACACTCGGATTTTACCATGGCTTCAAATCACAACACTCTAATTTTAAGTGATTGGAAGCCAACACTCTGATTTTACCATGGCTTCAAATCACAACACTCTAATTTTAAGTGATTGGAGTGTTAGTGATTCCAAGCCTTGGTAAAATTGGAGTGTTAGTGATTTGAAGCCATGGTAAAATCAGAGAGCTAATGATTTGAAGCCATGGTAAAATCGGAGTGTTAGGCATTTCAATCCATAGTAAAATCAGAGTGTTAGTGATTTGAATCCGTGGTAAAATCAGAGAGCTAGTGATTTGAAGCCATGGTAAAATCAAAAATACCTATCACAGACTGTTTTTAATACGAACCGTTTGTGATGAGGACATGAAGTCACAAATGGTTCATGTTGAAAACCGTCTATGATATTTAGTAGTATCACATACAGTTCTTGTTCAGAACCGTCTGTAATACTTCACAAGCGGTTTTCAACACGAACCGTCTGTGCCTCATCACAGACGGTTTATGTTGAAAACTGCCTGTGAACTATCACAGACGGTTCTGAACAAGAACCGTCTATGATATTTAGTAGTATCACAGACGGTTCTTAACACGAACCGTCTGTGATACTTCATAGACGGTTTTTAACACAAACCGTCTATGATATTATTTCTTCACAGATGATTTTTAGCGCAGCCAATAACACAGATAGTCGCTAAACCAAAACCGTCTATGATTGTATTTAATACAGACGGTTTTGGTCAACTGTCTGTGATGAGACGTCCAGTATTAGCCTTTTTGTAGTAGTGGTAGGTTTAACGAGCGTCCAATACGGTTTTCTCTCTTGACCTAGCCTCCACTATAAAAGGAGAAGGTGCAGGATTTGCACCTTGAATCCTTCTAAGGAAAAAGAAACTCTAATTTATGATTTGGAAAAAGTGAAAATAGAGAAGGCTAGGGTTTGAGGGCAATCGATGCATTGAGTGCTCAAGTATTGAGATTTTGTCCTCCATGGTGGAGTGACTGTAAACCAACAATATCTTGAATCAATCCAAACAAGATTTTCTCCAAATGAAGTTCTATCTTGTTCTTGCTCTTTATTTCATGCCTGTGGGAATTAATCTAGGGTCACCTAGACCATCATCCACCTACGACCAAGTTTTTGGATCGAAGTTTGAATTTCCTCGATTCTTGTGCCATTTTGACCTCATCTAAGCAATTTGTGGAATCTTGGCTTCGATTGTCCCAATCGTTGATTGCAATAGGTTCATGACTTTCTTGATGAGCTATGGTTGAAATCTCGAGAGATTTGGATCTCATAATCAAAAGTTAGGTCGATTTGAGAATTGAGATCGTCGCGGGCTGCTGTTCTTGCAGCCAGTGGTTAGACCTGCCACCCGACGGTCAGAGCGGCCAAGTCTCGGCGGTCAGACTGGCCAGACAGGTTTTGTCTCAGGGATTTTCACGGTTTCAACATAAGACTTCGGTTTTTCTTGTGCTTTTGCTTCCGTAGCTATTAAAGGAAAAAAGAAGTTAAATACATATGCTCCTATTCAACCATCTAGTTGCTTTGTCGGTCCAACAGGTAGAAAACCCACCTTCGTGTTAAGGTGAGTGTAAGATATCTTGCTGCAACTTGCAAACACGCAAAAGATGGGTGGCATGCAGGCTGCCTTACGATTGATTGGTCAGATAGCGAGATGTTTACGTCCTAATGACTGAAAACAAACGGTAGTAAGCCTCAAATTACGCGAACACAATGACGACGACACCTCTAAAAAGCCAGGCCCACGGTGCCCATGGGACGTGATTCCGGCTGGTTCTCCTACGGTTTGATCGCAAGAACTGGCAAATAATTTGACACAGGCCAGCTAGGAGAGGAACTCTAATTCTCTCTCACTAAGCTCACCAAGTTACATCATGCGCTGCAAAGAACTGGCTGATTGGCTACCTACATTCTAGGAATACTATAGATTGTTTGTTATCCATGCTCGTTTTTGTGGCGTAATTGGACCGTGTGAGTTCTGAAATGCTTACTATCAAGAATCATGTCTCTGCATCCATAGCATTCTCTGTACGTAGCCTCATGGAATCAGAGAAAAGGAGCTGTGCCTATCGATTATATATGGCATTCCTCGGAGCAAGGCGTAGGAAGCATCAGTGGCGGACCCAGGATTTTTAGGATGGATGTTCGGACTTCGAGCTAGGTTATTTAGATATGCCGATACTAATACGCTAATACCATGAAATATCATTTCCCCGAAAAACACTGATACGCGATACGCATACAAAAAATATAGAAATTAATGATTTCATACGAGGAAAAGGATGATATAAGGCAATCATAATGACATGAATTAAACAACAAATTATAGATATCAATTACAGCTGAGGAGGTGGAAACTAAGAATAGAGCTATTTTAGCTCTAAGTTTCATATTTTGCTGAGTTATGTTGTTTTTGCAGGGTGCAGCCAAAACTTGTGCTTGGCGCTTGGCCATTGTTGTTTTTTCTGTTTTTCTATTCTAGGCTGTAGCAGCTATATCACTAAAACTTATTTTTCTTCCTCTAATAGTGATTGGTAGAGCTCATATCTTCTTTTTTAAAAAAAAACTTGTGCTTGGTGCTTGGTCGTTCTTGTTTTCTCACTTTTTTCTATTTTTGGTTGTAGCAGCTAGACTGCTAAAACTTATTTTCGTCCTCTAATAGTGATCCATAGAGCTCCTGCCTTCTTTTTTAATTTTTTTTGACAGTTGCAAACCTTGCTGATCCTCTCTTTTTTGCTTTTTTCCTGTCAGCAAGAACCCCATCTAAGAATGTTCCTTCCATAGAGCAAAAATTAACATATAAACATATGTAACAAGGGTCCAACTATCTGTTCATTCTCCAAGGCAAAGATTGTATTTTTGTACAACATCCATTGGAATGAATCAAGAAAGAAAAGGAAGGGGCTTAGACTCCAGAAAGAACCGGAGCTGGAGCAGAGCAGAGCTAGAGAGAAGAAGTGGAGTGCGCAGAACACACCTACATCTGGAGAGAGGACGATGACGGTGAGTTGGATATGCTGCTCCCTTCCAGTCGCCACACTCCCTCCCGGCCACCGCGTTGCTCCCTTGGTGTTGCCTACTCCTTTCCTCCTTGTTTGTCATGTTGCCACCTGCTTGCTCACATCATATCTCTGTTTGCCCGTGCAGGTGCACTGCCTCACACTCGCCCTGCGCCGCCTCACGTCTGCTTGCCGTCGCATTGTAGCACCATGTCCATCAACCATCGCTCGTCTTTGTAGCCCGTGTCTCTGCTCGTTTGCCACTTGGAGGCTGGAGCGCCCCCCTACACACATAGCCACATGATGAGAGAGAGAATAGAGGTTACGGTTTGGTAGGATGGAGTAGGAAAGAAAATGGGCCTAATGTGTTACATGGGTCACGCATGATGTGTGGAGAGTGCGGGCTGAATTCATTTGCAGACACAAATATATAATTTTGGCATAACTAATAACATATACATCTAATATACCTATTATATACCAGATATTTTGCCAAAAAATGGGTGTTCAATTGAACACCCTTGACCCATGGAGGGTTCGCCCCTGGGAAGCATGTCTGGGTCCTCATTCCCTCGTTACTGGTCATCGACCCATGCATCGCACGGACTACATTATTTCACTACCTTTTTAAGTTCAGTAATTTTAGCTTGGTGTTTTATATTGATATAGTAGAATATATACATTATGTGCTTTTTGGATATAAATTCTAAATTATATATATATATATATATATATATATATATATATGGATACAACAATAGTAATTAAAAAATTACGTTTAAATTGCATATATTTGGAATTTTGAATTCAAATTTTTAGGAGGTTTTGATCCATTTTTTACATATATTTAGATTCTCCATTTTTCTGATTTTATGTATGTTTAGATGCAATTATTCCTTTGGAACTCCTAATTCCGAATGTTTGTATATTTGTATGCCATAATCGTTTTTTGAATTTAATGTAGAATCTACACATATTCAGATGCCCCAACACTTTTAGATAACACTTTTAGATCCTTTCTTATTCCATTTCAACTCAAACATGTACATTACACATATTAATTCCTCGTGGAAACGGCCCCCTCCAGCCCTAGCCACGTCGCCCAAAAAAAGACCATCTGATCACACCGCCCTCAGTTCTAGGCTGCTAGGATGCACGTCCGCGTGCCTATCCATGTCGTTGCTATGCATGGTTGCTTCGCTCAATCGCCATGCCGCTCTAGCTCCATAGCTTCACCAGAACGACGTGATGCGCGTCCGGTGAGCCCCAGTGCCATGCGGGCCTCTCCACGCCTTCGGTAGAGGCGTGTTCATGCCTACGCCATCCAGTGCGAGTGATCTTCTAGTATAGTTAATAGATGATGATCACTTATGTTAAAAATCGGTTCATGCCATTCTTACCGGAGGGTCCACATATTATTATATTTATTCTCATTGTTCAACAATATATGATGCTTAAAAACTGGCATGGTCTCCTATATGCAGATTTGATCATGCCATTTTATATGAATGTGTTAATAATTTTCATGAGGATAATTGTCATGGCAGGTCTTATTAGAAGCACTCTTCTATTTTCTTTTCTTTAGTCCATAGGGTCAGGGGCAGATCTACTGTAGCATACCAGGGTGCACAGGACACCAGGTTCAAAAATTATTTTTCTTTGGATATAACCATGTATATGTAATATGGACACCCCTAGTCTAACATAAGAGGACACTCCAAGCCACAGCCCAACCGAACGTAGCCCATCTTGCCTTAGGGATCCTCGATCATTTTCGTTCTGGATCCGCCACTACATAGGGTGACTACTGTGAATAAATCCTTTAGGTACAAAATGTTTCCTAAAATTTTCTTCTACCACATGTTTTGTACTTGCCCACTCATACTTTTGGCAGCATGTATTCTCCCTACAACTTTTAACGTCAAACAATAGGGGAAGAAAGCACGTACAGAGAGTAATTTGAGTTTGACTATGATTCGGCATGGGACAAAGCAGCATGTTTTTCAATTCAAGCCAAACTCATCTTCGTAGGTATAACGTACCCTTGTGTATAGATTGTTGTATTTAATCTAAGCCATATGTTACACTAATGAAGGATTTTTTTTATGGTCAATATGTCTTTTTTTCTTTGACTCAATTAGCATTTTTTCCTTTTCCCTTTCTGGTTAATGAGATTTCTAGCTTTTTGTTGCTACATCAAACAAACAAAACACATTAGATAGTGTTAGGAAAGAAAGATTAACATCTCAAAAAAATAAAGAAAGATTAATAAAAAAAGGAAAGCATATATATTTAATAAGCTTTGTGAGGGGCCAACATGAAGCATTTGCATCATCAGGTGGCCAGCTTTAATTCATCCATTGATTCCATGGTGGGCATTAGACTGAAGTAGGAGTCTGCATCTGTGCATTATTGTTTTTATTCTCATCTTTGTTTATTTTGTGTTTTCGTGTTTAACTCAAACACTTTTTCCTTTGACACTTTACATGGTACATAAAATAGAATTGACAATGAGTCATCTTTCATCGTAGATGACGTATGTCTTTTATATGGACAGATCAAATTTTGTTTATTTTTCTTCGATTAATGTTAGAATTTCTACCCTTTTACCTACTAAGATTAACATGGGGGTTTCTAGGAGAGTCTGCAATCAGTATAGATATAGATAGATTGCCTATCGCTGTCACTTTGCTTCATGTTATACTCTGGTATCCCTTCTTATGTGTACCAGTCCTCGGATTGGACCAGAGCTTGTGAGATATAGCACGAACGTGCACAGTATCAAGAACGAAGTAGATAAATCTCATAGAGAGAACCAAAATAATGGCGAGGAAGCAACCACGGTGAGAGAGAGATTTTGGCAAAGCTGATTGCAAATTTCTTAAGCACAACCTTAAAAGCGTACAAGAGATTGTCGCCCACTCATAACCCTCTCGAGCCTTTTAAAACCCTTGGATCCTTACCCTTTATAAGGATCTAGTGCTAAAGAATAACCTAGCCTCTAATCCTCTCATGCACCTCTACTTTGGATGAGTTTCTTGCTTGTTTGGGTCTCTATGACCACACATCATGACTTTATATAATCCTCCAAAGTGAAGTAGGAATCATACTCTAAAGAGAAATAGAAATTGTAATCATATTAGGGTTCATCTAGATTACCTTTTAGCACACCTCTCCAAATCCTAGTATATTAGGATATGATTCACCATACTCAACAATCTCCACCTTGACTCTTATCTGTTGAAGTCACCTTGCTACTCCAAGAATTCGCTATAAGTCGGCTCCACCTTTATTGTTTTTCCTTTTTTGTTTTTCTCTCCCTCCATTGGGAGTGCCCCTACCACAGGGGCTCATGCCTATCACTGCAATGTGTGTGTTGGTATCTGGGCTTGGGTGCTTGGGCACTCTAGCTGAGAGCTCTTTACTTGTGCAGTTTGGATAATGACATCTCCCATTCTTTTAGTTCTCAATGTCATAAGTTTGTATCGCCTCTGAGCTCTACCTTCCACTTGCTTGTCTGTACCGTGTTGTTGGTCCCACCATGTCTTCCTTTTTCCAACAGCTCACACCTTCGTCTTTGCGACTGCTAGATTTTGCAACCATTTTTGCAGTTCCGCTCATAACTGCAGATGAGATTTGAGTAATTACCACCGATGACACGGCTTCCTTCTCCCGGCCAGGATTTTTATCAGGCCTCCCATATTTTCCCCTTCCTTTATGTATCAATCGGTATCTCATACCAGTGTTCCCCTAGGTGCTAGGCGCTAGTTGGGCGGCAGACCAATGCCTAGCGTTTAATCGCTGTCTAGGCGGGATAAACATGCTAGGTGGGCTAGGTGGGAGGGCTGCGCCTAGCACCTAGGTGGCCTAGGCGGGCGCGTTGGGGAACACTATTACATACCCTTTGCAAGTAACTCGCATGACTCCACCTCAAAGTGATACACAACCTTCCAATTTAAGCGACTTCATATATATTAGATTCTTCTTTAAACTGAGAATATACTAAACTCCTGTCAGTGTACGATATGATCCATCATACATCTTCAATGTAATCATTCCCACCTCAGTAATTGCATATTCCTTACAATCTGCCAAGTGAATAGTTCCATATACCAGACATAGAGTTTCTTTGTCAAACATCTCTTTTACTGAACATATGTAGAAGCAACAACTTGAATCTAAAATCCATCTATGAGAAGTGAAGAGATTGTCGCTCTCTTACAACGCTCTCGAACCTTTTAGGACCCTCGAATCGTTGGCATATACAAGAATCTAGTGCTAAAGAATAACCTAGCCTATAATCCTCTCGTGTATCTCTACTTTGGATGAGTTCCTTGCTTGATTGCTTCTTTCTTGTTGTGGTCTCTATAGCCACAACTCATGGCTTTATAGCCCTCCAAAAACTCTTAAGAGAAGTAGGAGTAATAATCATATTAGGATTCATCTCGGCTTTCTTGTTCTTGTAGCACGCATGTTGAAGTCCTAGTAGGTTAATATACGCTTTAGTATCTGACTATCTTCTTCCCAGAGCAGGTTATCTCCTTTATTTTCTTTTTTTGCTTTTTAGAGAACATATATCCTACTACATCCCAAAATGGTGCATTGATGTTCTCCAGTGGATAGTGGGCCTTCCAGGCCTCTGGCCCACTAGCACTGCCAATCACGTTAATGGGCTTTCTTGATCCTAGCCACTGGCTTGTTACCTTTTTATTTTCTATTTTTGAAAACCATTTGCAGGTTATAATGCTTTGTAGTGTGCAGTGTCCATCCTTTTTGTTTCTTTTTCCTGTCTCCTTCCAGGTAAGTATAGAAGCATGTATCTGAAACAGAAACGCTCCCTTGTTCAGACTTCAGACCTACGGTGCACTTTTCCAAAAAAAAAAAAAGAGAGGAAAAGTTCAAACGGACAGCACTTGTTGAGATGGCGCATCGATCCAACCGGACAGCCAAAAATGGAATGGCGGCACTTGAGAACTGAGATGGATGGCTCCGCCAGCTCTGACGCCCAAGTGGCCAGCCAGGCAACTGGGGTCGACTTCGGTGCCACTATACCACACGTGGCCCCAATGCATCAGGACCATTGTATATGCTCACCCTCACCCTCATTAAAGTACAAAGATTCTACAATTTAAGGGGTTATCTATTTTTAATGGGACTGAAATTTCTTTAGTCGCATTTATCTATTAGATGAACTCATGAACATGTAATTACATGATACGTCAGTCTCTTTTTCAGACAAAACATGTCGTATCTTTGTCAGATAGGTGTGTTTAGATCAACACTGATTTTGTTATATGCATAAGTTCGTGGATCTAAAAGTACAATTCCCATGTAAAGGGATAGGTTACACACATGTGCAATGCGGTATGTAAGGCTAAAGAAGATAAGCCCTCAGGAACCGCACCTAGTGGCAGCTCTAATGCTAGAGTGTAACAGCTCATTTTCAGACCGTGAGCTGTATCTGAAGATTTTCATTTGAGTTCAAAAGCTCTAAGTCAAATTTCAGTTTTAAACTTCAAATCTCGATTTTGAACTTCGCTTTCGAATTTCTCCTTGGGCTCAGCCCACTCCTCCTTCTCCCTGGCCCGGCCCGAGCCCCCCTCTAGCCTCGCGCCCAGGCCGGCCGGCTCAAGCCGCTCCAGAGCACGCCCCCGTGTGCTCGCTGCAGCGCCTGTATTTGTGTTCTTGTCTTGCGCCTGCCCACCACAGCTCTCTGCCGCCCACGCCACACCTCCCCACCACCCTTGACTCTCGCGCGTGCCTCCGCTCCAGCTCTGCCGCACCATGGCAGCACACCGTGCGCGCCCACGCTTGCACCCGGGTCACCGCGCCTGCTCCCCCACCTGCCCGTGGACTCTGGCGCCTACCAGCCCACCTTGTTCTGTCGCCGAGACGCCCCTCTGCCACCACACCCGTGTCGTGGCGCCCATACTGTCGCGTCCTCGCCAGAGCGCGCCCATGCCGGCCGCCTCAGGACAGCACGACCTCCACGGGAGTCCTTCAACGGCTCCTTCCTCCCCGCTTGCACCTATAAAGGGCCCTCGAGCCTCCCTGGACATCCCCACTTCACCTCCTTCCTCTTCGGTAAGTGCCACTAAAGAATCGCCCGAGCTCCCATCACTGGCCGCGGGGCCCTTCACCATTCTAGTGAAGCCCGTGCTCATCCCTCTGTATCTCATCGTGTTCTAGCATCTCCTGGAGCTTTCCTCTAACTCAATTTCTTGATATGTCCTCAGGAGTGCACAAATTTCATCTTCTCCTCTAGCTCCAGTGCAGCCTCCCTCGCCGTTGTTCTCCTTCCACCGTTCACCTTTGGCCCCCTTCTTGGTCCTGGTAAGTTCCTCGAGCCTCACTCCCTCTGGTGCTCTCACTCTTTCACTTGGAGATTGCCGGCATTTCGTGGTTGGCTTTGAGACCGTGCGCCGCCATTTCCCCTCACTGCGCTGCCGCTCCGGCGACCTTCCGACCACGTAGCCACCTCCGTCATCGGCTCCGCCTCACCGAGAGCCTTCCATTTTGGCCTTTCTCGGCCACCGCC
Organism: Phyllostachys edulis; assembly: GCA_036346405.1. Lineage (NCBI taxonomy): Eukaryota > Viridiplantae > Streptophyta > Magnoliopsida > Poales > Poaceae > Phyllostachys > Phyllostachys edulis. Next base: position 51,726,595 of record CM070560.1, read on the forward strand.
ATGGGCGCCCTCGCCGGCGACAAGCTCTGGCCGTGCGAGCCCGTGACCTTCCTCTGCTGTCAAAAATCAAACAACACTGTTCACCATCTTTAACCCCCCTATCAATGTCATTAGGGAAAATCGTCATCGATTAATGCTAAGGCAATGATTGGCCAATTTATGGCCGGTTTATTGATGCTTTGACTCCTTGCCATGTGGGCCTGAGAAATAGTAATTAATGAGGCTCATTTAAAAGTTGATTTTCGTCTCAGTGGATGACAGTGGGCCCAATGCATAGTGTGCACCTGTGGACCACATGCACAGTGCATGTTGACCTTCAGTCCACGCACTATGCACATGGACCAAGCACTGTTCACTGGGACCCGCATGTCAGAGGAACAATTTCTCTCTCCCTTTTCTTTTCCCTGATTTAATTCTAATCCAAACTTCAGAAGCTCCGTTCTCTTTCGTTTTAACTCCGATTTGAGTGAAATTTGTTTCTAAATTTGTCTAAATTCAAGATCTTGCTAATGTCAGTGGTATTATTTAATTTGGAGTTTATTTAATATTTCTTATGTATTTATTTATTCTCTTTGCTTGTTTATCCTTTTTCCGGTACTTTCGTCCGCGTAGAGTTCTAAGAAGCGGAAGATCTTCATTTCGATCAAGCACAAGACTACCAAGACTCTTTTGCCTTTAAATTACCAAAATTGCATGCTTTAATTCCTTAAGCAAATGTATGTTAAATCTTAAGGTAGTTAAGTACCCATTTGATAATTAATTATCATACCATCCTTTGACAATTGAATCTATTATTCCATGCCACCCTAGTAACTATGTGATAAATTACTAATTATAGGTTGTACTTGAGCGACATGCTAGTCTTGCTTAAGTACCGGGGCATTAAACGCCCTAATTATCATCTCTTAAAATATGAAATGGTTTTGGGCAGTAATTGGAGGTACATGGCTGAAGTATTTGAGATAATTTGGTTTTACTCCTGAAAAACCCTATTAAACTGCTTTTACCACATCTGGGCGGATGGTATGATGGTGGGTATTGACGTAGCACAAGAATGTGTGGAATGTGGTATGAACCGCCGAGATGACTTAATGACTTAATGTTGGCATGACCTCCCATTGTAAAACAAGTACAACCACAAGTCTGTAAAGTACAACCTGGCTTAGTAAATTTATTGAACCCTGAAAGTCATCTCGCTGGCGGGGTAATGAGGTAGTGCAAGCACTGGATATGTTCCGGCTTGAATGGGACACCGATGTAAGGTGAAGTTGCCAGCTGTGCTAGTCGTTGTGGTGTAGACCAGCTGCGTTGGTCATTGTGGTGAACATCCTGCACAACTTGTGGGGCCTACAAGTTGTGGGAGCAGCCCATATGGCTGAGACGATGGAAGGGGCGAGATAATTTGAAAGGTTATTGTGATGGTCTTTCAACTACATGACCAAGAAATCATATAGGGCAACGAGTTGATTATCTCTTCTAGGTATATTGTACAACCTCCATAGAGTATAACCTATTTAAAGAGCCGTGCCTACGGTCGAAGGAGGACATGAGAACTTACCTAGGAAAAAACCTTTGTGGGTGGAATAAAAACGTGTAAGGCAGATGTAACCCTGATTTTGGATTTTTCCTGAGTGGTCATACCCAGTGTTGTTAATAGGTGGATGTAACCACAATTAAAATTAAGCATAGGTGGAGGTAACCTTCGTTGTATTTAATATTGCACAATTATTCTCTTTAACAAAATGCAATTTGGTAAAAATGCTAAGTGTTAGGAATTACTAACTATGATAATTGAAAACATTGCTTTAGCAAATAAAAGAACTCGATCCAATCCTTGTTAAGCCTTGCATGTATTATTATTGCCTCTTGTGTATTGGCTCGCGAGCACGGATGTTGTGCTCATTCTCGCTCTTTCCCCCAATCCCTTATAACTTGCGGATCATGGAGACTATGCATACTACGAGGACCCAGATGTCAATGATCAAGCAACGATGAAGAGTAGTCTAGTTCTAGTAGTCTAGGTCTCACCTCAGTCTAGCTGGCTCACTCGGTGCTTGCGTATCGTACACGAGATGCCCAAGTCGCTTGCTTGTAGGAGAGATGTAATCTACCCCTTTTGCTTCCGTTGTCATTTTCACTACTTTTGTAATATAATCATTTGGCATGTTCGGTCCTTATTGTAAAACTCGACCCGACGCGGTCTATGTCACTTTGATGTTTGTAATATATTGAATGGTTTAGTTACGTCTTGTATGACATGATTCAGTGATGTATCTATGAGTGCAATCTACTGATCCAGGGAATAGTACAGTATTTTCATAGAGAATTTGGATTTGTGAAATCCAGGTCTGACATAGAGTTTAAGGGTATCCAGAATGCTTGTATCATCCCAATTTTCGGAGCCTTTTTGAAAAAATTTCAAAAATCAAAAGTAACCATTTGGTTCTGTCATTTGCTCAAGCTTAACATGGAATTTCATAAATTTGGAGATTTAACTTGATTAAATCGAACTTCAATTAACTTTTTTTGGTCGATCTTGAGTTGTTAGTGCTCTTTGGCTTTTGTTTTTCTTCTCTGGTTGCCCTGGGTACCCCTCGACCTAGCCCTAGGTCCCAGACCTCCCTTGTGTTTGGACCTCCCTTAGGTCCCAGACCTCCCTTGTGTTTGGAGCTCCCTTAGGTCCTAAACCTCCCTTGTGTTTGGATCTTCCCTTAGGTCCAAGCTCGGAATTGTGTTTCAAATGTCCTTGTTAACCGAAAATCTAAACTCAGGGTTGTGTGTTTCCTTTGGACCTCCCCGTGTTCCTTTAGACCTCCCCGTGTCCTTTGGACCTTCGTTTTTGTTCCTCTGTTCTACCGCTTGTTCCTTTGGACCTCCCGCTCACCCCAGATCCTCTCGCAGTTGTACCGTTCGATCGTGACCGTTAGGACCTCCCCTTGCGAGATCCTAGCTATCAGACCTCCTTTGACATTGATCTGATCCGGACCGTTAGGACCTCCCCTTGCAAGATCCTAGCCGTCAGACCTCCTTTGATCTTGATATGGACCGTTAGGACCTCCCCTTGCGAGATCCTAGCCATCAGACCTCCTTTGATCTTGATCTGCACCGTTAGGACCTCCCTTGCGAGATCCTAGCCATCAGACCTCCTTTGATCTTGATATGGACCGTTAGGACCTCCCCTTGCGAGATCCTAGCCGTTAGACCTCCTTTGATCTTGATATGGACCATTAGGACCTCCCCTTGCGAGATCCTAGCTGTTAGACCTCCTTTGATCTTGATCTAAACCGTTAGGACCTCCCCTTGCGAGATCCTAGTCGTCAGACCTCCTTTGATCTTGATCTGGACCGTTAGGACCTCCCCTTGCGAGATCCTAGCCGTCAGACCTCCTTTGATCTTGATCTGGACTGTCCGGACCTCCCCTTGAGAGATCCGACCGTCAGGACCTCCCCCTTGATTTGATCCGATTGTCAGGACCTCCCCTTGAGAGATTCGACCGTCAGGACCTCCCCCTTGATTTGATCCGACCGTCCGGACATCCCCTTGAGAGATCTGACCGTCAGGACCTCCCCTTTGATTTGATCCAACTGTCAGGACCTCCCCTTGAGAGATCTGACCATTTGGGCCTCCTCCCTTGGTTGTGATCTGACTGTTCAGGACCTCCCGTGGTATTTTCGCAAAGACCACCTCCGTGGGTCACGATCCCCGTCCATGTGAGTCACGACCTCCTCGTTGGTCGCAATTGATCCTTTTGCAAAGACCACCCCTTTTGGACCTCCCCTCTGTGTTGGGTCAGCCTCATGTGTTTGACTGGCAGCTTGTTAGTTCCTACTCATTTTCCTCTTCCTCCCATTGAGTATTGCCAGAGCAAAAGTCTTTAAGCATTTATTGCGGTTGCTTCTGCAGTACCTCGTTTCCGTCTTTGGTCACTTCCTTGACTTGCCCTATTCCCTCCATCACCTACTCCAGTCATGTGCCATTTAATGCGGTGTCCTCCTCTCAAAGCCTCCTGTGCCTATAAAAGGACCCAAGAAAACTCCTTGGCCCCTGTTTGTTGCCCAACACCTTGGACCTCCTCCTTTGAGCTAGTCTTCCCTCGTTTAAGCCCTCCTTGAGTGATTCATGCTCTCGTTTCCATCTTTTCTATAACCCTTCTTTGGCTCTTACTTGGTGAGTTCTTTTGTTCTTCTTGTTGGAGTTTACTTTGCTTATTTTGGCTCTCTCGAATGTGTATATCCCAGTTTTCCAGAGGAGTTCTTGGACCCAACCGTATCAACAGAAGCTTCTCAGTTCTTCATCGAAGGCAAGTCATAGACCTTGATCATGTTGACAAAATGTATATTGTTTTAACCTATCATGCATGGCTTTTTGTATACAAACGGTTTTGGGAGTAGTTATATGCCCTCTTGCCAGTAAAGACATCCTTGGTTATTTGAGACATGCATGTTGACATGTTTCCTTGACATCCTTAGGATGGGCTGTGTTGTTGGTCTTTGTTGAATACCAACATGGGTTCGTTTGATGCTTAGCCATGCTGTAGCTTGCGATGGTATCAACTTCATAATTCTTAATTGTTAAATATGACTATTGAACTATGGAACCGTGGCAATGCCACTCGATGAAATTGTTATGCCAGGACTAGGGTGGTCCTTTGGCCGGGAGAAACCCCAAATGTTTTATGCTCAGGCAGGATGGATGGTGGTTAGTGTGGGTGCAGGAAGCACATTGGGTTGTGGAATGACTTGCCTGAGCAGCCAACTAAGGACTTAACCTTGAACCATTGATCTGGGTCACCTCGTGCAACCACATGTCCAGGATGGGGTGGACCGGGTGCAATAATTAGGGAAGCTTGAGTCGGTTCTATGCTGATGGGAATGGCGCAAGAGGGGAGCCGGGTAGGCGGAACCTTGGCGAGAGCAGAACCGAGTCAAGTGGACCTTTGTAAAGACCTGGTGGTGGTCTCCCCTTGATTTGCACATCCAAGGAAACGTGTGTCGTATCAAGCGATCACCTTTTGTGCGTAAAGTGCACAACCTCTATAGAGTGTAAGATCTATTCGAATAGCTACGGCCTCGGTTATGGTCATGCCCGGAGATTTCACGCAAGGGGTAGACTGTTCTAAAGAAAATGTGGTGGGCTTTGAGTTGGTCCTGTGTAGTTTGGTGGTCCGAGCTGTGATTAGGGTGATCACTGTGAGGCTTGGTTGTGGACAGGGTGTCCACATGTGTTTTCAAAGAACTTACTTGTGAATTTTATTTCTTCTTGTGCTTTGAAATCTACCTAATGTATCTCTTGCAAATGTTGTTTTCTGCCAACTAACCTTGCAGCCGCTCCTTGTCAAGCTTTACATGATTATTATTTGCATGCATTCCCTATGACTTGCTCAGTACATTCAACGTACTCATGGCTTGCACCCTCTGTTTGATCAGCAGAGGAGGGAGACCTAGGGAGCACAATGCTCTATGAAGAGGAGCTCTATGAAGACCTTGCGACTTAGGGACATCCTCCACTCGATAGCCTGTGGGACTAGTCGAATGGACCCTGCGCTTTTGTGTTTTCCGCTGCTGTGTATCTCTCTTTTGTGTAGCCTGGTGAGGCACCCCTGTAAACAGCTTTGACCACAAGGTCTTTTGCTTATGTGAATATTAATTTGGTCTGCTTCATCTTTGAGCTTGTTGTATGGTCTTAATTGCACCAATGTGGAGTTTGTGTGAGCTAGCCAACTGATCATCGGACTAGCTCACGGTGCACAGAGCCCAGACCTCTGTGTGATCCTGGAGGACCTCTAGGTGAACCTTCGAGTCCTCCTGGGAGGTCCTAGAGGCCTTCCATGGGAGGTCCTAGGAGACCTCTTGGGTGGTCTTAGAGGACCTCTCAGACCTCATGGGTGGTCCTGGGAGACCCCTCTAGGAGCTCTCGAGTCAGGCCCTTACAAAGGTGGTATCGAGCATTCATCGACTGTTGGGCGTAACCTTAGTCAGCATGATCGTTTAGTCAAAGTCTTAAAATTCATTTTCTAAATCAAACCAACAGGGTAACTTGAGTAGTATTTCTTCTCTCATCTTATTCTGTTCTATTCTTATCTTGTTCTATTTTCTCTTCTCACCTCTTTCTTAGATCTTTATGCCTTGTGTCCTCTTAACTATGTTTGCAAATTTAAGTTGATCCCTCTTATCTCAGTAACTTCAATAGGCTCGGGCCTGGTTTTGAGATGACCATCCCAATAGGTGAGGTTAGAAGTGTTGTTGATAGGCTGCCCTTTTTGCTTCAGCAACGATTAGTCCCGAAAATAGGACCTTTTGGTTGAGTTTTCTTTGCTCTCAGTAGCTTTCGGCTACTGGTTCTTTCGGGTTTAACATGCCTTCCCCCCTAGGTTGTTCTCTTTCTCTTGGTCTTGATCTTCTCTGTGCTTTTCCCTCTTAACCAGTGTGCTTTCTTCTCCTTATCTCTTAAGCCTGAGAGGTTTATGTGCAAATGGTTCAAACTCACCACTCGCCCGGTCAGGATGAGCCAGTGGACCCTTCTTTGTCACCATCACCGCCACCTCCTCCCCCAGCAGCCACAGACCTAGGTTTGGGACAGTTTATGGCAGCCCAAACACAAATGATGAGTGTAATGATGCAAAGTATGAGTCAGATAGTAGCTCAACAAAATCAGACCTCTGTTGCCCTCCTGGCCATGTTAAACCAGACTCAAATAGCTGCTGTGCCACCACCGCCACCCCCAATTTTTCCTCAATCAAGACTGACCGAGTTCTTGAGGACCCACCCTACTACTTTCTCTAGCTCCTCCGAGCCACTAGACGCAGATGATTGGCTGCGTTCTACTAAAAGGAAGCTCGCCATCACTCGGTGTGATGACCGCGAGAAGGTCTTGTATGCTTCACATCAGCTGGAAGGTGCCGCCTTGGAATGGTGGGAGAATTATTGTGCCGCTCACGTAGACCACCAGAGCATATCTTGGGCAGAATTTTCAGAAGCTTTTCACCGTTCCCAAATCCCCGATGGGAAGGTGGAGATGAAGAAAAATGAGTTCCGTGAGCTGAAGCAAGGGAGCCTGACAGTGAGTGAGTACCTTAATAAATTCACTCAGCTAGCACGTTATGCCCTAGAGGATGTTGCCTCAGATGATGCAAGACAAAAGAGGTTTAATAAAGGGCTTAATCCCAGTTTAAAGGTTCAAGTTGTCGGCCACGATTATGCAGAATTTCAGCAGCTTGTGAACAAGAGCTTGCTTATAGAAGAGTCTCGTCGGGAACTTTCAGAGTCATACAAGAGGAAGATGTCTCAGCCGAGTGCACACCAAGATCCCCCTAGAGAGCTAGGACCAATGCTCAACCTTCTACTCGGTTTGCTCCTCAAGCCACCTACAGAGCTCCTGCGGCTACCCCTCGCCCTGCTGCTCCTGTGTTTCGCAGCTCCAATGGCAATGTCAACCTCAACAACAATAGCACTGCCAACCAGCCCTCAAGAAGCAACAACCATGCTGCTGGAATCACTTATTATAGCTGCAACCAGTTGGGACATTATGCCAGTAACTGCCCCTTGAGGCAAGCCTCAGCTTCGGCCAAGTCCAACCCAGTAACCCCTCCAACTGGAGCACTGTGCCAGGATGTGGAGTACCTCAAACCTCCGCTATCCCAGTGAAGACCTCCCAGCCCTTTGGGAGAGGCCGAGTGAAGCATGTCACAGTGGAAGAGGCCCAAACAGCCCCTGATGTTGTGCTGGGTAAGTTTCTTGTAAATTCAACACCTGCAACCATTTTGTTTGACTCTGGAGCTTCCCATTCGTTTGTTTCTCGAAGTTTTGCTGCAAAGCATCAATTGGAAGTTTTTGCTCTTAAAATGTGGGGACCCCGGGTTATCTCCGTAAGACCGAGACTAAGCATGGTCTTAAGGACATAACTCTGGACCTCCAGTAAATGAATTCCAACTTAACTCGATCTAAGTGAGAGGCTTAACTGAAACTAGAGCCCTGACGATCATGCGCGCTGCTCCCTTGCGAGTACTACATGATTGTCGGTTCTCCAACCAGTCAAGCACTACACTTAGTGAATTAAAATGGAATCCATGAACAGCGAGTATGAGGTCATGTTGGCTCCCAAGATCAGCGACCAACATGCCCCAAACTCACATATAGCATTGATCATATCCATACAACATTCATACATTCGTAGGTCAAAAGACATACAACATAATAGTTCAAGTCTACAACTATTACAAGTAGCCGACCGGCCAAATTCAAACAAGATCATAAAGTAACAGCGGAAGCAAGTAAATAAACCAAAATATCCAGCATGGTATGCCCCATAACCCATCGGCAACCGATTGGGAGTTAAATGATAGCACTACTCGTCAATGTCGCCTAAATCGACATCAGCGAGCTCAACGGGCTCAAAGTCTTCCTCACCTGAAATTGCAGCAACCGGGTTGAGTACAAAGGTACTCGCAAGTCTTACACAAATAAAAATTAGTCATGCTAGAGGTTGTTCCAAAGGATGGCTCATATTGGCTTAGTTTTGCAAAAGAGGCGCAACAATTAACCACCTACACATACTAGTTTTTCAAGTGCCATTTAGAAATCAGATTTGAAGTAGAAGTAAACCATGTGAATAAGTGGTAATTGAATAACAAAAGAACCATACAAATGACAAAGTGGCTGTCCACTTTGACACTACAACAAACATGAACATCCCATTCATGACAATACCAAGTTATACCACAATTTTAATTCCAAGTTTAACAATAGCAACCATGTAACTCAAGTGGTCGTCCATAACCGTGGACACGGCTATTCGAATAGATTTATACCCTGCAGGGGTGTACTACTTACCCACACGAGTTGATTAGCTCGTAAGCCTCCGGATGCCTCCGAATATAGCATACTTCTTATGGTATGCCGGCCGATAAATCAAGATATGGTCATTTTTAGCAAGAAGATCCTATTGGGCTAAGTCCATAAAACCACAGGCTCCTAGGCAACATAAGGCGTCACGGTCTATATGCCCTATCGGCCCATAAGGAAAACATGGGATTTCACGGTCCCATGCCTTTATAATTTCCACAACCGAGGACCTAACACAACAAAAGCTTCCCCTACTTAACCATACGGCACCCATACACCGCGTGTGATAGCACGATTTTACTTGAATCAAAGATGTTACCAAAGTTCGGTCCTTAATTGTCGGACAAGTCAACCACTTACCCAAGTCTCGTGCACAAAGGCACCATCACTAACCATCACTTGTCTAGACCAAAAGCTTATTTAAAATGATAAAATTTGACTCACAAAACAGATACGAAGATCTGAAACAAAAGTATATAATGATAGTTGTGTTTATCCCATAATTGTCGGGTTATTCCGACAATCGGCTCCGTTCTAGACTTGCATGGCTAAGCAAACCCGAACATAATATACTTCACACAATCTTATCTTAAGCATTTCAGTACTGGAGTAATTCATGGATAACCACAATGACAAAGTAATAGGATGTATCTAACTATTCATCACGAAAATAGCGACATTATCAAAAATAGCATGCAAGCAATTATCATTGCACTAACTTAATAAAATTGGGATCAAATATGATGCAAAAGAAAGTTCAAATGATGCTTGCCTTTCAGGGAGTTCACTTGCTCACTCTCGGTTACATACTCACTTACTTCCGGCAACTTGGAATCTATAGAAAGACGATATCGAATAAACATCGAGAAAAGCCGAAAAATCAAAGTACTCAAAAATGCATCAATTTTATACAGTAGCTAGATGATGATTTTAGATGAATTTAGGTGAAATAATTATTCTATTTGGATTTAGTATGTGAGAGTTATAGTAGTTTGAATATCAGTTTTCGAAAAAATCCCAATTTAATTGTAATCTGTTCTTGTTCACTGAAAATAATTATTTGGCCAAAATTTGCAGAGCAGTGGTGAGGATGAGGATTATATGGATGGATAGGAATATTAATATAAGACCAAAATAACTTGGTTCATCTCATTTGGAGTTTTTATGAATTAGTTATGAATTTTTAAAGTTAAAAGCATTTTCTAATTCAAAAGTAAACAACTTTGGATCACTTTCCAAAACTATATTCTCTGTGGCAGAGACATATTTCAAAGCTATTTCAAATTAAAATACATTTAAAAATAAAATTATCAAACTTGGTTTCACTTGATTTGGAGTTGGCTTGCACTAGTTATGAATTTTGAAATTAAATGAATATGCGATTGCATAAATAATTGTATTCGGATTTTTCCAAATCATTTAATACTTTTTGCATACAGGCTAACCTAGCATCTGTCACCACAAATGAGGCCTAAGTATTTCCTTTCATTTTCCATTTAATTCCTAAAGTAAAACATCTACGGGCAAATCTAATATTCTCAATATCATTTACTTAACCAATTCTTGATGTTGAATCCGATCACATGCATAACACTCGCTGATCAAATTCTCATATCTTGATCTAAATCCCATACTAACCTTCACTAAGGCATAATCAAGGTAGTCAATCCAACAAATAATTCCGGACTCATAGACTTCCGTCTACACAATCCATCTAGTAGTTATATGAAATCCACCAAGTGATAAGCATATTACCATGACTAAATCCATCAATCATTTTCGATATATCATTTAAGCTAATACTAACTATCTAGCTCTACTAGTATTTCTTTGGCAATTCACATTCGTATACACCAAAATTTCCACCGATCGAGATTTATTTGACTTACCGATACCTAATGAGCTTTACAATTTAATAACACATCCAACATTTAATAGCTCACTAATAAATCAAATTACATCCATTTCACCGGACTAGTCGGTATATGACAACTACTAATCCAATCACATATCGCCTTTACCGATCGACTATTAATCATTTATCTACTAATCCAATAGAGGTACAAAATTCACCAACTCGACACAATAAGACTTATCTATTAATTGCATGGCAATCCAAATAGTTATCCGAAATCAAATCATTCATCCTGCCATCACCCAAATCTAGCATAAATAACTTACATAGCTATTACTTAAGACATCCCATCAATTTACTCATGATTAAATAGATCACCAGATTCAACCTCCATATCTCCATAGATATCATCACAAGGGTTATCCATCAAGTGATAAATCGTCAAATCCGCACGCGTTCTATCTCCTAAAATTACTAATCCAACATGAGGAAAAATCTCCAATTAATTTATCATCCAAAGATCACTAATTTTACATGCGACTCCAAAATCATATCATCCGATCGAATGATCCAATATATATATATATAACCTAGCATCCACCGACCAACAATACACACATTTCGCCACAATAATCTAATTATTCACATCCACCAATATATATCGATACATAATTATGCCTACGCACAAATACGACCTAACCGGAGAATCATACCGGTCTTAAGCTACTAAATCATTTTTACAAATAAAGATGCATAAATAGATGACATGCACATGACTAATATGCAACATGCACGACTAATATCGTAGCGCGGTAACAAAAATAATACTAAGGTTTTACCACAACGCTAGGCGTGCGTATCGTCGCCGGGCGATGCCTTCTCGGCTCCGCATCCACGTCCACCGTCGTCGTCGCCGACTTGTTCGCGTCCCGCTCGGCCTCTCGACACCGCTGCGCCACACCTTGTTGTCCTCCGTCTTGGCGCCATGCTGCTGCTGCTGCAGCACCTCGTCTTGCTCAGATCGCCACACCCTCGCCTAGGCGCCGCTCACCCGCTGCCTTGCCTCGCTGCTGCACTGAGTGCCGCTGTCCACCGCTGGAGCATGGAGCCACCTCGGCGTCCCGCCTCGCTGGACACATCCGGACAGCAGCACCATGCCGCTGCTCGCTGCCCAAGCATGCAGCGCCTCCACCACAGCAAGAACACACAAAAAGATATCGCTTTCCAATCTCCTATGCACTACTGTGACCTCCAATCAGCAGCCATAGGACATGCAAACTGAAAGGAACAGCAATCAAAGTGGCTTCTCATGTGCACAATACATCACGTGCAATCTTTTGGACCAAAGAATACTGCTCTCTTATATTTGCTCCGAACAGCAACCTATGCTGCCCCTTCTCACTGGTGCTGCTGCTCCCAGCGACGTGCTGCTGCCAGCCGTGTCTCTCGGCGCCGGCTCAGCCCTTGGCCCGCGCCGCTCTGCCCAGTCGCCGTGTGACCTAGCTAGCTCCGAGCCACCGCCGCTGCAGTCCTGCCGCAAGCTTGTGCTGGCCAGCACCTCCATCCTTCCCTTTCCTCTTCTCCAATCTGTCCAAACCTTCATGCATGTAGAGGATGTTTGTATGGATGGACAGCTTATGTTATGGGAAACACAGTGGCATGACATGCAGTGGGAGATGGGAGTTTCTTGGTGGAGATTTAGAGGAGAGAAGCTGTTTTGTGCTTGAGCTCATGAGGAGAAACGAAAATGGTATGAGCTGCTAGTGGAAGAAAGTTGGTGGGTGAGTGCTCTGTTGGGCAATGAGTGGTAGTGTTGCTTGGTTGGGGAGAAAAGAAATGGATGGGCAGCAGCTGTGGCGTGAAGCTTTGGGTGGCTCACGGCTGGGCATTAAAGAAATGAGGTGGTGGCTTGTGATGTGGGGAGAAGGGAACATGGCAACGGGGTTGTTCGGCTGGGAGAAAATAAAATTCGTATGAACAGTATTCGGTTTTGGGGTAGCAGCGGGGACTACGATAATTTTTAGACATAGTTTCCTAGTTCCAAAAATCACGAAATTTTTCTAGAAGGTTCCTGACACAATGTTAATGCTTAGGTAAAATTTTTAGGAATTTATCCAGAGTGTGTTGCTCTCTAAAAATCTTTGAAGTTCCTGTTTACTCGGAAGAAAAATAGCAGTACGGTTATTCCTCTTTTCTCCGGCCGGCTCCAACGACTTTGCATGCGCAAACTAAATGCTAAAATGGAAAGCCCTCGAGACAACGATCGCAACGGTATAACATGCATTGTCGGATTCTTGATTTTTGGTTGTGATTGCGAAGAGAGAAGTTAGGGAAAAGAATAAACACGCAGTTGTTTTATCTGCTATTTTTTTTTCTTTTCGCGAATTCGCTCAAACTACCATGCATGCGAAATCGAATCGCGGAAATGGGTTGGTCGTGCGATAACGATCGCGATGGTATGACATGCATGGCTCGGTTTTGAATTTTTGGATGAGATTAGAAGGAGAGAAGCGAAGGGAGTTAGCAGGGAAGGAAAAAGGGAGATGACCGGAAAAGATGGAACACGTAGGGGTTTCGCCTGCGGTCGGTCGAACTGAAAAAGAGCGTCGGTACTAATGCATGCATAATGATATGATTTTTGTGATGCATGCGAAAACCTGACATCAAAATAATTAAATTTTTAATTTCAGTTTTTTTTTTAACAATTTGATTTTACAAACAACCTTTCAATTAAACACCGGAAAATTTTTAAACATAGTCAAAAATTTAATAGATCTCGAAATTGAATATTGACATCCCGATTCTAAAAATCGGGATGTTACATAAAACCTCCTTGTTGGTTCAATCCCCTGGTTCGGAGTTAAGCACGAACGAGGGTTGCCCACAAGTTAAGGTGATCATAGAAGGGGAAGAATTCTTAGTCAACCTCATCATCATTGATACCAAGTCCTTGGATGTGATTTTGGGCATGGATTGGCTTATTCATCACCAAGCCGTGTTGGATTGTGGAAATAGAAGCATCTCTGTGGTCAGTCCAGTGGGAATTAGAGTGAGATTTGTAGCCTCCTTGGGAAAGCTTGGAGAAGCCGTGGTATGCAACGTCAAGACAATTTTAGTTGAAGATGTGCCAATGGTTTGTGAGTTCCCGGATGTCTTTCCAGATGAGTTACCTGGGATGCCTCCTAACAGAGGTTTAGAATTTATCATCAATTTGGTCCCTGGAACTGCTCCAATTTCCAAGAGACCCTACCATCTGCTAGTAAATGACTTGGTTGAGTTGAAGCAACAGATCGAAGAGATGCAAGCTAAAGGTTTTGTCAGACCAAGTTCCTCACCTTGGGGAGCCCCTGTGATCTTTGTAGCCAAGAAGGATGGTACGCAGCGGATGTGTGTGGATTATCGAGCACTCAATGAAGTCACCATCAAGAATACCCCTACCAAGAATTGATGACTTGTTTGATCAGTTGAAAGGAGCTGGAGTGTTCTCCAAGATAGACTTGAGATCGGGTTACCATCAATTGAAGATCCGTTAAGAAGACATACCCAAGACAACCTTTTCAACCCGATATGGACTCTATGAGTACACGGTTATGTCATTTGGACTCACCAATGCCCCTGCTTACTTTATGAACTTGATGAATAAAGTGTTTATGGAGTATCTAGATAAGTTCATCATTTTTTTATTGATGACATCCTAGTATACTCTAAGAGCAAAGAAGAGCATGAAGAGCACCTTCGCCTTACCTTGAACAAGTTTAGAGATCATCAACTCTATGCTAAGTTCAATAAGTGTGAGTTTTGGATGAAGGAAGTTACCTTTTTGGGATATGTGTTGTCTGCCGAAGGAGTTGCTGTCAACCCTAGCAAAGTTAAAGATGTCCTCAATTGGGAGCCACCCAAATCAGTCCCTCAGATCAGAGGTTTCCTTGTAATGGCTGGTTACTATCGTCGATTTATAGAAGGATTCTCTAGGATAGCAAGACCTCTTACTCAGCTATTGAAGAAGGAAAAGAAGTATGTCTGGACGCCTGAATGTGAGCAGAGCTTCCAAAAGCTAAAGAAGTGTTTAACAACAGCCCCAGTGTTGACCTTGCCTGATGTCCGAAAAGACTTTGAAATTTTCTGTGATGCCTCACATCAAGGTCTTGGTTGTGTTCTTATGCAAGAAAGGAGAGTTATAGCTTATGCCTCTCGTCAATTGAAGCCCCATGAAGCTAATTACCCCACTCATGATCTTGAACTAGCAGCAGTGGTGCATGCTTTGAAGATTTGGCGCCATTACCTCATTGGTAATCGCTGCGAAGTGTACACTGACCATAAGAGTTTGAAATATATTTTCACTCAAATTGACCTCAATATGAGGCAAAGGAGATGGTTGAAGCTGATCAAAGACTACAACTTGGGAATACACTATCACCCTGGAAAGGCCAATGTGGTAGTTGATGCTTTAAGTAGGAAGGTCGACTGCAACACCTTGATGATCAAAGAAAATCAGCCACCACTACATGAAGAATTCCAAAAGCTCAAGCTTGAATTGGTAGAAAAAAAGGTCATTTGGCTGCACTGGAAGTGCAACCCACACTCTAAGCGCAGATCCGAGCAGCTCAAGAAGAAAATGCAAACCTCAAGGAGATCAAGAACAGCATGAAGAAAGGGAAGTTTTTAAGGTTTTCCAAAGATGAGCAAGGCACTTTGTGGTTTGACAAGCGATTTTGTGTTCCTGACCAGAGAAAGCTCAAGATGTTGATCCTCAAAGAAGCACATGAAGCCTTGTTTTCCATTCACCCTCGGAGCACCAAAATGTATCAAGACCTCAAAGACATATATTGGTGGCCTAGTATGAAGCGAGAGATAGCAGAGTATGTGGCTCAATGTGATGTTTGTCAGAAGGTTAAGGCCATGCATCAAAGACCCGGAGGTCTTTTGAGACCCTTGCCCATACCCGAGTGGAAATGGGAAGAGGTTGGGATGGATTTTATCACAGGCTTGCCTAGGACCTAAGCTGGTTATGACTCAATTTGGGTGGTTGTAGATCGGTTAACTAAGGTTGCCCACTTTATTCCTGTGAAGACCACCTACTCTGGAGACAAGTTGGTTGAGCTATACATGGCAAGAATTGTGTGTCAACATGGTGTACCAAAGAAAATTGTGTCGGATCAAGGATCCCAATTCACCTCTTGGTTTTGGTAGAAGCTACATGATGTCTTGGGCATATACCTCAATTTCAGCACAGCATATCACCCGTAAGCAGATGGTCAGACTGAAAGAGTCAACCAAATCCTTGAAGACATGTTGAGAGCCTGCACTCTAAAGAACCAAAGCAGCTGGGATCAGATGCTACCCTATGTTGAGTTTTCCTATAACAATAGCTACCAATCGAGTCTTCAAATGTCCCCATTTGAAGCTCTTTATGGAAGGAAGTGTAGGACACCTTTGTACTGGACAGAAGTTGGTGAAGGTCAAGTGCTCGGCCCAGACCTCCTCAAAATAGCCAAAAGTCAAGTGAGATCAATAAGGCAAAAGTTGATGGCTACTCAGACCCGACAAAAGAGCTATGCGGACAATCGTCATCAAGACTTAACCTTTGCTCCTGGAGACCATGTGTACCTCAAGGTGTCACCTCTAAAAGGGCTGCACCATTTCAAAGTCAGTGGTAATCTTGCACCGAGGTACATTGGACCTTTTCCAATCTTAGCCAAAAGAGGAGAAGTTGCTTACCAATTGAAGCTCCCACCTCAGTTATCAAGTGTGCACAACGTCTTCCATGTGTCTCAATTGAAGAAGTGTTTGCATGTTCCTGAAGAGCAGATGCCTTTGGAGACCGTGGACCTCCAAGAAGATCTTTCATACAAAGAGCACCCCATCCGGATTCTAGAAGTATCTGAACGTGTGACAAGAAGCAAGATCCTCAAGTTCTGCAAAGTCCAGTGGAGCAACCATTCTGAAGAAGAAGCAACTTGGGAACGTGAAGAGGACCTCAAAGCCGAGTTTCCCCACCTGTTCTCTAGCCAGCTCGAATCTTGGGGTCGAGATTCCCTTTAAGGGGTGTAGGTTTGTAACATCCCAATTTTCGGAGCCTGTTTGAAAAATTTTCAAAACTCAAAAGTAACCATTCGGTTCTGTCATTTTCTCAAGCTTAACATGGAATTTCAGAAATTTGGAGATTTAACTTGATTAAATCGAACTTCAATTAACTTTTTTTGGTCGATCTTGAGTTGTTAGTGCTCTTTGGCTTTCGTTTTCCTTCTCTGGTTGCCTGGGTACCCCTCGGCCTAGCCCTAGGTCCTAGACCTCCCTTGTGTTTGGACCTCCCTTAGGTCCCAGACCTCTCTTGTGTTTGGACCTCCCTTAGGTCCCAAACCTCCCCTGTGTTTGGATCTTCCCTTAGGTCCAAGCTCGAGTTTGTATTTCAAATGTCCTTGTTAACCGAAAATTCACACTCGGGGTTGTGTGTTTCCTTTGGACCTCCCCGTGTTCCTTTGGACCTCCATTTTTGTTCCTCTGGTTCTCCGCTTGTTCCTTTGGACCTTCCACTTACCCCAGATCCTCTCGCAGTTGTACCATTCGATCGTGACCGTTAGGACCTCCCCTTGCGAGATCCTAGCCGTCAGACCTCCTTTGATATTGATCTGGACCGTTAGGACCTCCCTTTGCGAGATCCTAGCCGTCAGACCTCCTTTGATCTTGATCTGGACCGTTAGGACCTCCCCTTGTGAGATCCTAGCCATCAAACCTACTTTGATCTTGATCTGGACCGTTAGGACCTCCCTTGCGAGATCCTAGCCGTCAGACCTCCTTCAATCTTGATCTAGACCGTTAGGACCTCCCCTTGTGAGATCCTAGCCGTGACACCTCCTTTGATCTTGATCTGGACCGCTAGGACCTCCCCTTGCGAGATTGTAGCCGTCAGACCTCCTTTGATCTTGATCTGGACCGTTAGGACCTCCCCTTGCAAGTTCCTAGTCGTCAGACCTCCTTTGATCTTGATCTGGACCATTAGGACCTCCCCTTGCGAGATCCTAGCCGTCAGACCTTCTTTGATCTTGATCTGGACCGTTAGGACCTCCCCTTGCGAGATCCTAGCCATTAGACCTCCTTTGATCTTGATCTGGACCATTAGGACCTCCCCTTGCGAGATCCTTGCCGTCAGACCTCCTTTGATCTTGATCTGGACCGTTAGGACCTCCCCTTGCGAGATCCTAGCCATCAGACCTCCTTTAATCTTGATCTGGACCGTCCGGACATCCCCTTGAGAGATCCGATCGTCAGGACCTCCCCCTTGATTAGATCCGACCGTCAGGACCTCCCCTTGAGAGATTCGACCATCAGGACCTCCCCCTTGATTTGATCCGACCGTTAGGACCTCCCCTTGAGAGATCTGACCGCGGGACCTCCCCTTTGATTTGATCCGACCATCAGGACCTCCCCTTGAGAGATCTGACTGTTAGGACCTCCTCCCTTGGTTGTGATCTGACCGTTCAGGACCTCCCGTGGTCTTTTCGCAAAGGCCACCTCCGTGGGTCACGATCCCCCTCCTTGTGAGTCACGACCTCCTCGTTGGTCGCAACTGATCCTTTTGCAAAGACCACCCCTTTTGGACCTCCCCTCTGGCTTGGGTCAGCCTCATGTGTTTGACTAGCAGCTTGTTAGTTCCTACTCATTTTCCTCTTCCTCCCGTTGAGTACTGCCAGAGCAAAAGTCTTCAAGCATTTATTGCGGTTGCTTCTGTAGTACCTCGTTTCCGTCTTTGGTCACTTCCTTGACTTGCCCTATTCCCTCCATCACCTGCTCCAATCGTGTTCTATTTAATGCGGCGTCCTCCTCTCAGAGCTTCCCGTGCCTGTAAAAGGACCCGAGAATTCTCCTTGGCCCCTGTTTGTTGCCCCGCACCTTGGACCTCCTCCTTTGAGCTAGTCTTCCCTCGTTTAAGCCATCCTTGAGCGATTCATGCTCTGGTTTTCATCTTTTCTATAACCCTTCTGATGAGGACATCCCGCCGATTGGACCGATTACACGAGCACGAGCTAAAAAGATTAATCAATAGGTGAACTCGCTCCTAATTGAATTTGGGTTTAATTTACATGAGAACTGGTTACTACCTAACGCTAGTATTTTAATTGTTCTCAGGTTTACGCGTGAGGAGAATTTGGGACCCAAGAAGATTATATGCTGTCTAGGAGTACGTGTCCAGTAGAAGGTGTGGGAGGACAGGGACGCCAAAAGAAGACAATGCATACGTGGAGAAGAAATAAAGGATGCATGTGTTGCATTCACAATAGAGCAAGCAAATGAAAAGCTTAAGCAAGTAATTGAAGAAGCATGGATGGACATCAACGAGTGTATGCAACCAACGGCTCATCCAACGGCAGTGTTGTAGCGGGCGGTCAATCTAGCATGCATGATGGACATTACCTGTTGGTGTGGAGTTTGTATGCATGTATGGATTGCATGCTTCACATACACATACATGGAGGTGCTGCATGTTGTGCACCATGCATGGAAGGCATTAAAGAAAACCAACACACATGCATGGCCAACACGTGAAGGCAAAAAGGAAAGCCATTGCCTTTGCATGTATGGACCAAGTTAAAAGGAATGCATGCGTGCTATGTGTACCAACCGAATCCAAAGGATGGAATCCAATCTGATCCGTATGGCAATCGAACCAGCTAATTAGAGTAGCACCAACAGACTCTGTTTTATTTTGTTTGACCGACCCCACGGTGGATTCGGTGATTGAATCGGTTTGGCCTTACGCACGGGTGGCTGGCTATTAAAGCCTAGGCTGTGCCTCATGTAAAGGGGACAACATATTTTTCAGATATCAATATACTCTTGATTCTAGGGTTTGAGCAATATTGCCCCCACTAGAATAGGGAGTTCCAATCTGTTGTGCCGTTCCGTCGTTCTTGTGAATCCTTGTGTTTTGCAGGAGCAGCGACACGTCTACTTTGTGTGATCGGGTGAAGCGGGATCCGCGGCGTGTGGTTGGGCAAATTCTTTTGTCGCAGGTTGCTGTTTTGACAGTGGTTGGCGCCATCGGTTCGTCAGGTTGCACGGGTCCAAAGTTATCATCGATCTTACGTCGTGAAGATCGGGCATCCCCCGTATCACCTTCTTTGGCTCTTACTTGGTGAGTTCTTTTGTTCTTCTTGTTGGAGTTTGCTTTGTTTATTTTGGCTCTCTCGAACGTGTAGATCCCAGTTTCCAAGAGGAGTTCTTGGACCCGGCCGCATCAACAGAAGCTTCCCAGTTCTTCATCGAAGGCAAGTCATAGACCTTGATCATGTTGAACCCTTCTTTACAAAATGTATATTGTTTTAACCTATCATGCATGGCTTTTTGTATACAAACGGTTTTGGGAGTAGTTATATGCCCTCTTGCCAGTAAAGACATCCTTGGTTATTTGAGACATGCATGTTGACTTGTTTTCTTGACATCCTTAGGATGGGCTGCGTTGTTGGTCTCTGTTGAATACCAACATGGGTTCGTTTGATGCTTAGCCATGCTGTAGCTTGCGATGGTATCAACTTCATAATTCTTAATTGTTAAATATGACTAATGAACTATGGAACCGTGGCAATGCCACTCGATGAAATTGGTGTGCTAGGACTAGGGTGGTCCTTTGGCCGGGAGGAACCCCAAATGTTTTATACTCAGGCAGGATGGATGGTGGTTAGTGTGGGTGCAGGAAGCACATTGGGTGGTGGAACGACTTGCCTAAGCAGCCAACTAAGGACTAAACCTTGAACCATTGATCTGGGTCACCTCGTGCAATCACATGTCTAGGATGGGGTGGACTGGGTGCAATAATTAGGGAAGCTTGAGTCGGTTCTGTGCTGATGGCAATGGCGCAAGAGGGGAGCCGGGTAGGCGGAACCTTAGCGAGAGCAGAACCGAGTCAAGTGGACCTTTGTAAAGACTTGGTGGTGGTCTCCCCTTGATTCGCACGTCCAAAGAAACATGTGTCGTATCAAGCGATCACCTCTTGTGGGTAATGTGTGCATCCTCTGCAAAGTGTAAGATCTATTCGAATAGCCGTGGCCTCGGTTATGGTCATACCCAGAGATTTTACGCAAAGGGTAGACTGTTCTAAAGAAAATGTGGTGGGCTTTGAGTTGGTCCTGTGTAGTTTGGTGGTCCGAGCTATGATTAGGGTGATCACAGTGAGGCTTGGTTGTGTACACGGTGTCCACATGTGTTTTCAAAGAACTTACTTGTGAATTTTCTTTCATCTTGTGCTTTGAAATCTACCTAATGTATCTCTTGCAAATGTTGCTTTCTGCCAACTAACCTTGGAGCCACTCCTTGTCAAGCTTTACATGATTATTATTTGCATGCATTCCCTATGACTTGCTGAGTACATTCAACATACTCATGGCTTGCACCCTCTGTTTGATCAGCAGAGGAGGGAGACCCAGGGAGCACAATGCTCTATGAAGAGGAGCTCCATGAAGACCTTGCGACTTAGGGACGTCCTCCACTCGATAGCCTGTGGGGCTGGTCGAATCGACCCTGCGCTTTTGTGTTTTCATTCTTTGTATCTCTCTTTTGTGTAGCCGTGAGGCACCCTAAAACAAATGCTTTGACCACAAGGTCTTTTGCTTATGTGAATATTAATTTGTCTACTTCATCTTTGAGCTTGTTGTATGGTCTTGATTGTTGGGCCACGGGGTAGGCTAAGATAGCTACAAAAAAAAATTCTACCACATAAACCAGGAAGCCAAGCAAGTAGATGATCACAGATCGTTACCATCAGACGCGCAGAGCAGCGGAAGAAGGGTTGGAGTAGCCTGGTGCAACATAGAGCGCGTCGATGTAGTGGTCGTAGTGGATCGTCAACGTCGAGCACGTTGATGCAGTGGTCGTAGTCGATCATCCAGCGTCGAGCACGTTGATGCAGTGATCGTAGTCGATCGTCCAGTGTCCTTGCAAGTTGATCGCCTCCTCCAGCAACTTCTGCAGTTCCTTGTGATGATCACGGATCGTCCTCAAAGCGCCTTGATCGCGATGGCGCCTCTCTGATGCACACGTCCGGGGAAGGAACAACCATGCGCAGGTGTGCTAGCACCAAGTCGCACGGCAGAGCTCTCAAGAAGATGGTGGCTAGGGTTTCGATGGTGATTCACGTGTGTCTCCCAACAGCCTCATGTGTCTCCTTATAAAGTGCTCGTGACGGATCCTATCCGAACACGTTTGACGAATCGTATCCATACTGGTTTGTTCCAACCCGTTAAGTGTGTGACCCTGTAGGTTCATGTGTAATTGGTTGTGACTCGAAACCCTTTCCGATCACGAGTCGTAGCGGCTCCTAACAGAACATAGGGATTCCCGAATACATACAAATTATATTGGATGAACCTTGATGCAATATGATCTATGACCAGGTCCTCATCACTTACGACTAGGTCCTATCACTATACGACCAGTTCATATTTGGTCACGACCAGTTCGTAATTCCTTATGACCAGGTTACGACCACCCTATGACTATGTTCGACCAGTCTACGACTAGCTCGTATCTCCATATGACTAGTCCGTAACTGTTCAAAGTAAGCGACCTACTCGTGTATACTCCCTTTGCCTCACGATGTCTAGTTGAACTCCAGGTGAGATGTTGTGTCATCCATGGACTGTTCAATACTTTCTCGATCGAGTGTCGGATTACTTTACGTGGTCGAACACTTCGATTACTAGTGGCATGGCCATGCACTTTATTTATCCGACCACAACGAGGGGCCCAGAGACATCTCTCCTGTTATGTTAGGAGGGGCAAATCCATATTCGACCAAATACATTCCTCTGCATGTTTCATAGCATACAAAAGCTACCTTTATAATTACCCGATTCACGGTGTAGCATTTGGCAACCCCTAAGAGTGATATTACATATGTAGGAAACCATGCTGATCTCGGGTCTAAGGATTATACATCAACATTGCTTGAGACCAACTAACGACACATAGAATCATAACAATCTCAATAGTGTCTCAAGGTGGGTCTAATCCAACATCATGTTCTCTAACATGTGTCCATATTATTGGTTTGATATCTCCATATCCATGACCCGTGAAACATAGTCATCAACCAATACATATGCTAGTCTATTCATATGTTTCCTCATATGTTTCAGGCCGAGGATCATATAAGAATAATTATCACGAAATATAGAGTTTCACAATCAAGTCACATACTTGATAATCAATATTAACAATACTATTCTTGGAACAAGATAATATTTTATCCAATATTATGAACATAAGGAAATATAATCATCTCTATGATTGCCTCTAGGGCATATTTCGAACATTGATTGCACCAATGTGGAGTCTGTGCGAGCTAGCCAACTGATCCTAGGACTAGCTCACGGTGCACAGAGCCCAGACCTCTGTGTGATCCTGGAGGACCTCTAGGTGGACCTTCAAGTCCTCCTGGGAGGTCCTAGAGGCCTTCCACGGGAGGTCCTAGGAGACCTCTTGGGTGGTCTTGGAGGACCTCTTAGACCTCATGGGTGGTCCTGTTGGACCTGCTCGGTGGTCCTGGGAGACCCCTCCACGAGGTCTCGGGTCAGGCCCTTACAATGCTACACAGTAGTTGGTAGCCTTGTAGGTCCATGTCGGAGCAGAGCCAACGTGCAGGAGAGAGGGAGGAAAAGTGGGGGCTTGCATAGTGTTTCACAATCAAGTCACATACTTGATAATCAATATTAACAATATTATTCTTGGAACAAGATAACATTTTATCCAATATTATGAACATAAGGAAATATAATCTTCTCTACGATTGCCTCTAGGGCATATTTCCAACAGTCTCCCACTTGCACTAGAGTCAATCATTTAGGTATCTAATACCGATAGCTCTTGTGTGTGCTTCATGCTTTGGTACATGTGAGAGGCTTTGTCAGCGGATCGGCAACATTCAGAGATCCGTATGCACTTTGCATATCTTAACATCTCCTCTATCCACCAATTCACGAATAAGATGATAGCGCTGAGTATATGCTTGGACTTCGATGGGATCTAGGCTCCTTAGCTGCAAGAATGGCTCCATTGTTGTCACAATAGAGATCCATTGGGCTCGAGGCACTGGAACCACGCCCAACTCAAAGCAATGAAATTTTTATCCAAACACCTTCTTTCGCAGCTTCAGAAGCCACAATGTACTCAGCCTCCGTCGTGGAATCAGCAACCGTCTCTTGCTTGGAACTTTTCCAGCTCACTGCTCCTCCATTCAAAATGAATACAAAACCAGATTGCGAACGATAATCATCTTTGTTGGTTTGAAATCTTGCATCGATGTAACCATTTACAACGAGCTCTTTATCACCGCCATAAACTAGGAACACATCCTTAGTCCTTCTTAAGTACTTAAGAATGTTTTTCATAGTTGTCTAGTGACCTTCACCGGGATCAGCTTGGTATCTGCTCCTAACACTTAGAGCATATGATACATCTGGTCATGTACATAGCATGGCGTACATGATAGATCCAATGGCCAAAGCATATGGAATATCACTCATTTTGTCTCACTCATTAGTGGTCGTAGGACACTGATTCTTGCTAAGATTAATGTCATGTGCCATGAGCAAGAATCCTCTCTTGGAATCTTGCATGTTGAACCGATTCAACACTTTATCTATGTACTTATCCTGACTTAATCCAATTAGCCTCTTAGATGTATCTCTATAGATCCTTATTCCCAAGATATATGCTGCCTCCCCTAGGTCCTTCATGGAAAAACTATTTTTCAATGATGACTTAATGGATTCTAGCATAGGAATGTCATTTCCGACCAGTAGTATGTCATCTACATACAAGATCAGAATAGTAAGCACGCTCCCACTAACCTTCATGTAAACACAAGGTTCTTCTTTGTTCTTGATGAAACCAAACCTTTTAATTTCCTCATCAAAACGTAAATTCCAACTCTGAGATGCTTGCTTCAACCCATAAATGGACTTTTGAAGTTTGCATACCTTACTAGCATTCTTTGGATCGACAAAACCTTCAGGTTGTGTCATGTACACATCCTCATCTAGGTTTCCATTAAGGAAAGCCGTTTTGATATCCATTTGCCATATCTCATAGTCGAAATATGCAGCAATAGCTAGAATGATCCAAATAGATTTAAGCATCGCTACCGGTGAGAAAGTCTCATCGTAGTCAACTCCTTGAACTTGTCGAAACCCTTTTGCGACTAGTCGAGCCTTATGAATGTGAACATTTCCATCCATATAAATCTTTTTCTTATAGATCCATTTGCACTCAATGGTTTTAACACCATCAAGTGGATCGACTAGGTTCCAAACCTGATTTTCTCTCATGGAGTCTATCTCGGATTTCATGGCTCCAAGCCATTTCTCAGAGTTTGGGTCCATCATCGCTTCCTCACAAGTCTTAGGCTCATCATTATTCAATAATAATATGTCATGCCCATACCTTGTAGGCAAATGACGCGTCCTTTTAGATCTACGTGGGGCTGGTGCCTCTTCTATAGGTTCAACAACATTTTGTTCATCCAGTAGAGGTTCAGTAGGAGTTGAAACACTTTAAAATGTTTCCCGAATTTCTTCGAGTTGCACCTTTCTCCCACTGACTCCTTTTGAAAGAAACTCTTTCTCCAAAAAGACACCATTTCGGGTAACAAAAACTTTGCCTTCTTCTTGGTTGTAGAAATAATATCCTTTGGTTTCCCTAGGATATCCTATAAAGAAGCATTTATCTGACTTGGGTGTGAGTTTGTTAGACGTCAAACGTTTAACATAGACATCACATCCCCAAATCCTTAGAAAAGACAAACTAGGACTCTTCATAGTCCACATCTCATATGATGTCTTATCTACTGATTTAGATGGTACCTTATTTAAAATGAAAGCGGTAGTTTTTAGAGCGTAACCCCAAAAATACAATGGCAGATCTGATTGGCTCATCATTGATCGAACCATGTCCAATATGGTCCTATTACGCCGCTCGGACACCCCATTCCATTGTGGAGTGCCCGGTGGTGTAAGCTGTGGAACAATTCCACATTGTTTCAAATGATTACTAAACTCATGGCTCAAAAACTCACCTCCACGATCAGATTGTAAAGATTTAATTGTCTTGCCAAGTTGATTCTGTACCTCATTCTGGAAGTCCTTGAACTTTTCAAAGGATTCTGACTTGTGCCTCATTAAGTAGATATATCCATATCTACTATAGTCATCGGTGAAAGTAATGAAGTACTGAAAATCACCTCTTGCTGTCGTGCTCATTGGTCCACACACAACTAAGTATGTATGACCTAAGATTCGACAATGCCAAATGAAAGTGGAATTCATTTCATTAGTGACCTAAACGAAATGCCTTTTCATTTCATTAGGCATTAATATTATAGACGGACGCATCAACAAGATTTAAAATAAACAACCCATTCAAAACAGGTGCATAGCCATAAAACACTTCATTCAAAAATATAGAACAACCATTGTTCTCAATAATAAATTTATAATCCTCTGCCATCAAACATGAGGTAGAGATAATGTTTCTACTAATGGCTAGAATGTAATAACAATTATTCAATTCCATAATAAATCCTGAAGGAAAAAGTAATGGCAAAGTCCCGACGGGTAATGTAGCAACCTTTACTTTATTCCTGATGCAAAGATCCATCTTGCCCTTTGCAATTCTCCTACTCTTTGTTAGACTCTGCATCAAATTGCAGATATGAGCAACCAATCTGGTATCAAATACCCATGAGTTAACAGAAGAGTCAGCAAGAAAAACATCTATAACATTAATACCTATTGTGGAAGTTTTAGTACCACCATTCCTTTTCTGATCAGCTAGGTATTTCTTGCAGTTCCTCTTCCAATGGCCTAGCTCTTTGCAGTAAAATCATTCATTCTCTTGAGTCGGGCCGGACTTAGTCTTGGGCTTAGGCATGTCAGTTTTGATCTCATCTGAAACTTTAGCCTTGCCCTTTTTCTTGACCCAAGTCTTAGCCTTCTTCTTGAAGCTTGTACTCTTTTGCACCATCGTCACATGATTGTTGCTTTTCTTAATGCTGCCCTCTGCTGTCTTAAGCATCATATGCAGTTCGATGAGATTCTTGTCTAAGCCGTTTATATGGAAGTTCAAAATGAATTGCCCATAGCTTGCAGGAAGCGAAGCAAGAATCAAATCTGTAGCCAACTCTTGACTAAGTGGAAAACCTAGTTTTTCCAAGCTTTGTGTGTAACCAACCATTTTGATCACATGAGGGCTCACCGGACTACCCTCAGCTAGCCTACATCCAAACAAGTTCTTTGAGATCTCATATCTCTCAATTCTTGCTTGTGTCTCAAACATGCCTTTGAGCGCCACGATCATATCGTAGGTCTCAATGTTCTCAAACTGAGTTCATCGCCGCAAGCATGAGACAGCTAACATCAATGGATTCATCACATGCCTTTTTATAGGCGGTTTTAAGAGCAGCAGCAGCATTCTCTGTAGGCACATCTGGAATTGGTTCCTCTAGAACATGTTCCTTTTTATCTTGCCTAAGAACAATTCTTAGGTTGCGGGACCAATCCACAAAATTCGTTCCATTCAGTTTTCCCTTTCAAGTATCGAACGTAAAGCAAAACTGGATGTAGGTACAACAGTAGGTGCCATGATCTACAACATAAATTATGCAAAACTAAGACATATGTTCAAGAAAAGTAACTTCTATTAAACAATTTAACAAAGATACTCCCACTAAATACCATATCCCTCTTATGACATTTAATGATTCAAGATCCATAATCATTTAATCTACTAGTGAGCTTTGGCATCACTGCTAGAAGACTAGTGAAAATGGTAAGCAACCCTTTGCTAATCATATCTCCATATGACTCTTGTTGTTGGGCAGCATCTAAATGCTTTGGCACCCAACCTTTATGCCCCAAGGTCCACAACTGTTATGATAACCTTGTTAAGTTAAACCAATGTCAGCGTGTAAGTGTTTGACACAAACCTATCTAGTCAACTAGAGTTAATGGCACTCTGCTTTGACAAGACCTACCATCAAAATACATGACTTTGGATGGTGCAGCATATTTGGGAGGGTATCAATTTAACTTAATATTATGTGAGGGAATTTTACTTCTACCATGTTAAAAGCATTTAAAGCAAAAACATGTATAGAAATAAATGAACAGGAATATAAAGGCATTCACAAACAATCAAATTACATTGTGATATACTATGACCCTTCTCCACGGTGATCCCCATCGTGATGCATCCTGTTCGCCGTGTCTCCGAGTGGTCGACTCCTCCAAGCACTCCCACTAAGCCATTACTCCTTGAGAGACCATGTGGAGGTCGTCCCGTGTGTGTGATGAGTAATTGACATAGGTTTAGGAAGTCGAGTTTGGTTTGGGTGGTTTGGACCATGTCGTTGCGTGGTGCTTGAGCTCGGTCGGTTTGGTCAAACTTGGTGCGTATGGGATTAGGATGCATATTCTTTGATTCGACAAGTTTGGATTTTGTCATGGTAAGTATGTTGGTATTTACGCTTTCATGTATCGGCGGTGCTATTTGATGTGTTTCTTATGCGTGTGATTTGCAGGACATCGGGTGGAGTCGTGGCGAGACACGGTGGACGGACTAGGTGCAGTGGCTGAGGTCGAAACGGTCGGGATGTGTCAAAGACAGCGTGGACTCGAGGTGGTTGCGAGCCGTGCGAGACGGCGAGGCTGGAAGCTTCGGAAAGGTGCGGGGAGGCAAGCAGAATTTCGCAAGGCTGCACTGGCGGAAGCGGACTCCGTTAGTTTTAAGCGGGCGTAGCGGGTGGAGACCCGTTAGCCATGGGCTATAAATAGGATGGAGGGGTGCTGCCCAAATCTGAACACTTCAAGGATTTTAGGGTTTCCTTTAGTCAAAATAGGCTTTAGAGAGTTTGTTTTGCTTTAGGCTTTAGTTGTTGAGGTTGTTCCTGCTTGTCCTTGCTTTTCCACAAGATGGTTGAATGTTCTTGAGGTTTGAGAGTGGGAAAGGATGAGATGAAAGCTTGTAATCATTCCTCTTGTATCAATCATGTATCTCTCTTCCTTTAGATCAATATGAGATGGTGTTTGTTTATTTTGGATCTGCTTTCTTGCCTGTGCTGCTCTCTGTGTTGCGTTGAGTTACAGAGTTCATATCGGCAGCTTGTCTATGCATTGAGTTTGGATCTGCTTTCTTGCCTTGACTGCTCCGTTGTTGTGTGTGTGCGTGTGGTGAAGATCTTTGTGCTTGCATGGTCATGCGTGTCAAGATCAGACTGATTTGATTCAGTTTTGTGCCTCGGCAGCGGCTCGGTTTGCAGGTTCTGAAGTTGTGCAGACCGAGATTTAGGCGCCCTGTGCTAGCAAGCACCAGATCCTTGCAGCAGCATGTCCTCTAAATGAAATAGATCATTTTGTTTCCTGCCGTCTGCTCTTTGATGCGTCTTGTTCCTGATTTTTCCTGTTGCAAGTTTTTTTTATTTGGCTCCTGTTTCTCCATGCATGGTGGTCGGATTCTGTTGGTCGGCTTGGCACTGTGTGCATGTCCTTTGGTTTGTAGATCACATAACTTTTGCATTAAGTGTTGATTTGTGTATTGCCTTGGGCTATCATCAATTGATGCATCTGGCGGCTTGTGCATCTGCAAAATTCAGGAGCTCGGCAGCTTAAATTAGGTGCTGCTCGTGAGAAAAGCCGTGAGTGGCGGCGCTTGTAATCCCTGGGCAGAATCGATGTTGCGTGGAGTTTAATCCTACCTTGATTCCTTTTTGCTGTGAGCAGTTTCCTTTGTGCGGGCGGCGGCTTGTAGGTGCATTAAATTTACCTTGAGCCGATCTGGCTGTTTGTTTTGATCTCCTTTTGACTGCTTGGGCCGCTACTTTCTTGATTGCTTCTTTGACCGATCTTTCTTCCGTGAAAATAGGAGCTGCAGCGATTTGAAGTTCTTTATTGTTTGACTGCCTGTGAGAGACTTTGTTCTTGTTGATTTGATGTATTCAATGGGCTGTGCGTGTAAGGCTTTGCCTGCAATATTCAGAGCTTGTATGCGCCCTGTAGAGCCGCTGGAGAATTAGGAGCCCAGGCCACCACAATGTGTTGGTCCAGTTCTACAATGAATAAATTTTTGTTTATTGCCTCAGGCTGGCCGGTCTTTGATGCTCTGAATTTTCGGGCTGCTACAGTGTATTTTCCTGATTTTCAGCACTCCCGGTATTTTCTAAGCCATTACTCCTAATACATGCGTTCAGGTAGTAATGAATTACAAGGTATGTAAAAAAGAGCGACATTCACCCCCTCTGCATCACAAATAGCGCTCAAGGAGTAAAGAAGCACACATCGAAACCTGTAGTTATACAAAAATATAGATAGCCTTGGGCTGCAATAAGCATGACACACAGGTCATGAAAATTACATACATACATGCATCTCATACATGAACCATTATGGGTCATACTATTCACATCAATCCTGCAAAAACAAGTTATACACAGAATCCAATTCTATCGGACGACATGAGCACATACCACCTAAAACACGCGGTACGATTAGCCAGCACGGCGGTTAGCGGGCGGGGTTCGAAGGGGCAGCGCCCCTCGCTGGTCGAGGGCCGTGCTCTCAGAAACTTTTTCTGGAACATGAATCTTATTCACGTATCTGAGCCTTGGAAATCATCGGATTAATCATATTAACCCTATTCCGAACCATCCGATCATTGCCTTGATTCGACCATACACTACGGCATACTCCGATGGCGGAATTCCGACCGGTAGGAGTGTTATGTAGAGTGGTCGTGAACAAGCGCAATAAACCATCTGGTCGTTATAAGCTCATACCTCCTTGTAAACCCATCTACTACCACCGAGAAACCGATCGATCATATCGACCAGGGCCTAGATCGTTCCATCTATATCAACCGATCTAGGTTACCAGACCGACCAGTAATAGATCTAATCTACTACTACCACATATCAAGTATATGCGATCGATCCAGATCAAAAACTACGCAGGATGGCTCTGATACCACTTTTGGGCCACGGGGTAGGCTACGATAGCTACAAATCAAAAATTCTACCACGCAAACCAGGAAGCCAAGCAAGTAGATGATCACAGATCATTACCACCAGACGCGCAGAGCAGCGGAAGAAGGGTTGGAGCAGCTTGGTCCAATGTAGAGCGCGTCGATGTAGTGGTCGTAGTCGATCATCCAACGTTGAGCACATTGATGCAGTGGTCGTAGTCGATCGTCCAACGTCGAGCACATTGATGCAGTGGTCGTAGTCGATCATCCAGCGTCCTTGCAAGTCGATCGCCTCCTCCAGCAACTTCTGCAGTTCCTTGTGAAGATAGCGAATCGTCCTCAAGCGCAACAGTCGCAGTAGCGCCTCTACGGTATCCACACGTCCAGGGAAGGAACAACCATGTGCAGGTGTGCTAGCACCAAGTCACACGACAGAGCTCTCAGGAAGATGGCGGCTAGGGTTTTGATGGTGATTCACGTGTGTCTCCCAACAGCCTCATGCATCTCCTTATAAAGTGCTCATGACGGATCCTTTCCGAACACGTTTGACGAATCATATCCATACTGGTTTGTTCCAACCCATTCAGTGTGTGACCCTGTAGGTTCATGTGTAATTGGTTGTGACTCAGAAACCCTTTCCGATCACAAGTCGTAGCGGCTCCTAGCAGAACATAGGGATTCCCGAATACATACAAATTATATTGGACGAACCTTGATGCAATATGATCTACGACCAGGTCCTCATCACTTACGACTAGGTCCTATCTCTATACGACCAGTTCGTATTTGGTCACGACCAGTTTGTAATTCCTTACGAGCAGGTTACGACCACCCTGTGACTATGTTCGACCAGTCTATGACCAGCTCGTATCTCCATATGACTAGTCCGTAACTGTTCAAAGTAAGTGACCTACTTGTGTATACTCCTTTGCCTCACGATGTCTAGTTGAACTCGGGTGAGATGTTGTGTCATCCATGGGTATTCAATACTTTCTCGATCGAGTGTCGGATTACTTCACGTGGTCGAACACTTCAACTACTAGTGGCATGGCCATGCACTTTCTTTATCCGACCACAACGAGGGGCCCAGAGACATCTCTCCTGTTATGTTAGGAGGGGCAAATCCCATATTCGACCAGTCACATTCCTCTGCATGTTTCATAGCATACCCGAAAGCTACCTTTATAATTACCCAGTTACGGTGTAGCATTTGGCAACCCCTAAGAGTGATATTACATATGTAGGAAACCATGCTGATCTCAGGTCTAAGGATTATACATCAACATTGCTTGAGACCAACTAACGACACATAGAATCATAACAATCTCAATAGTGTCTCAAGGTGGGTCTAATCCAACATCATGTTCTCTAACATGTGTCCATATTATTGGTTTGATATCTCCATATCCATGACCCGTGAAACATAGTCATCAACCAATACATATGCTAGTCTATTCATATGTGCCCTCATATGTTTCCGACCAAGGATCATATAAGAATAATTATCGCAGAAATATAGAGTTTCACAATCAAGTCACGTACTTGATAATCAATATTAACAATATTATTCTTGGAACAAGATAATATTTTATCCAATATTATGAACATAAGGAAATATAATCATCTCTATGATTGCCTCTACGGCATATTTCGAACAATGATTGCACCAATGTGGAGTCTGTGCGAGCTAGCCAACTGATCCTAGGACTAGCTCACGGTGCACAGAGCCCAGACCTCCGTGTGATCCTAGAGGACCTCTAGGTGGACCTTCGAGTCCTCCTGGGAGGTCCTGGAGGCCTTCCACGGGAGGTCCTAGGAGACCTCTTGGGTGGTCTTGGAGGACCTCTCAGACCTCATGGGTGGTCCTGTTGGACCTCCTAGGTGGTCCTGGGAGATTCCTCCACGAGGTCTCGGGTCAGGCCCTTACAATGCTACACAGTAGTTGGTAGCCTTGTAGGTCCATGTCGGAGCAGAGCCAACGTGCAGGAGAGAGGGAGGAAAAGTGGGGGCTTGAATAGTGTAAGTGCAAAGTGCACATTTGCAAAAGCTCTGACAATTTGCATGGAGAGAGAGAGTGTGTGTGTGTGTGTGTGGTCTTGGAAGAGAGAGGTACAGTGGTAGTAGGGGAGAGAGTGCACCTCATCGCCTCACGTTCTTGACCACGACACCACACCACGGCAACCATGCCGCGCTTCCAGCTCTTGACCGTGAGTCCGTGACAACCATGGCGATCCTCTAGTGACTGCGAAGGGGAGCTCTGTTGGAACCAAGCTGAAGAAGACTAGCAAAAAAGACATGAACATACCGGAGACCACACACACACACACACGAACACTATCACATGGAAGCACGCACGCGAACACAAAGTAGGAAAGACTAGGAAATTTTGCTGTTGGAAAGCTTGCTACGGCATTTTCTGCTTGACTTCTTTTTTATACTGGATTACATGCAACCAAGGGCTAACAAACTAGCTATCAACTACTAGCTAACAGATCACGTGCAACCAAGGGCTAACAAACTAACTACCAACTACTAGCTAACAGATCACGTGCACTCACGTACTAACAAACTAACAAACTCTCAACCTCACGACTAACAAAAAAACTCAAGTACTGGCTGTGAGCAACAAACTCAACATACTGACATGTCGACTTGGGCATGCATGCAACTGCAGCAAGCGGACACGACTTCGTCTTGCGTTGCACGTAGACAGACTCGGTGACCATGTTGGACTCGGCTTCAACTTGGCTCACACGCTCATGACTAGAGACGGTGACACAACTCGAACACGTCTCAGACTCGACTTTGTTACAAGATTAATTCTAACAAATACCCCCTTAATCTTGTAACATCAACTAGCTCTAGTTTATGACACATCTCTAACTTGTTGAGGCAGTCGGTCTCAACTATGACCTGCTCAACTGTTACTCGACTCATGACGGCGAACACACCTTCTCAACATCCCGGACTCAACTTAGCATCAGAGCAACGCCGGTTGGTCTTCAACATCAACCACAATTAAATGTGCCACCGTTTTCTCCTTCCTAGGATTACGACATTTAGAAGCGAAGTGCCCGTAGTCCTGACAATTGTAGCAGCGAACCTTCGCCTTGTCAAACTTGCGATTCTTCATGTCAGAGTTGTTGGCGCCCTCTTTATTGGACCTGGATTCCCACTCGGCATAGGTGAGTAGTAGATGCTCACCTTCCTCATCGCGCCGCCGTCCCTTCGTGCATTCCTCGTATGCCTTCAATCGCCCAACCACCTCCACAACCGTCATCGTCTTCATATGAGCAAATTGCTCAATGGTGGAGTTGACCGGCAAGAATTTATCGGGGATGGCACGAAGAAACTTCTTCACGACGGTGCGCTCCTCCATCTTGTCTCCAAGGACACGAATCTCATTGACGATGGTGGTCAGCTTCATGGCGAAGTCCTTGATGGACTCCGTCCCCTTCATGCACATCACATCGAACTCACTCATGAGGGTCTGTGCTCGTTCCTCCTTGACGCGGTCAATGCCGACATGCATCTCCTTCAGGGTGTCCCAAGCCTCCTTGGCCATCTCATGTTCGACCAAGACCATCATCATGGCCTAGGGCATGGCTTGGAATATGGTGGCGAGATCCATCTGGTCCTTACGCTCATCAACCAGCTCTTTGCCTTCCACCGCCACCCACACCCCTTGTGCACACATGAACACCTTCATCTTCGCTGCCCAAGAGCCATAGTTGGTCTCAGTGAGCATTGGGTATTGGAGGGTTACTGAACCCTCCTTCGTTGGTGCCTTGGATGCCTCCAAGTCCGAGGTGTCGTCACTGCCCACGGACTTTTGTGGGGACGACATCTGCTTTGGCATGACATGCTACACCTCGCTCTGATACCACTTATTGGAACCAAGACGAAGAAGACTAGCAAAAACATGTGAACATATTGGAGATCACACACACACGCATGCTATCACATGGATGCACGCACGCGAACACAAAGTAGGAAAGACGAATAGGAGAGACGAGGAAGTGTTGTCGCTGGAAAGCTTTCTATGGTGTTTTCTGATTGACTTCTTTTTTATACTGGATTACATGCAACCAGGGGCTAACAAACTAGCTATCAACTACTAGCTAACATATAACATGCAACCAAGGGCAAACAAACTAACTACCAACTACTAGCTAACAGATCACGTGCACTCACGTTCTAACAAACTGTAACATCCCAAAGTTCTGTTACATTGCAGTTTTAAATTAATAAAATATTTATTTTATTGGATTTTATGAGTTTTAATGCTTTTCCTGAATTTCCTATATATTTAAAAGACAAAAATATAATTTATTGAGTTTTTTTGGGTTTTCATTGGATTTAACGTTAAAAAGAAAATTTTAATTATTTTTCTTGAGTTTTACGGAATTTTAAAAGCTTTTTCCTATTTATGTTAAAGCCAAACTAAATTATTTGCAAAATTGAATCCAAATATTAAGTTGGAAATATTTTATTTAAGTCCAGAATATTTTAGGGAATTTCTATGAATTTTTCCATTATTTTTGGATTTTATTTGCTATTTTCTAGAGCTAAAGTGAATTAACTGAAATTTTTGAAATTGGTAAATCAAACAAAATTCAGAAATTTAAATTGGGCCGAATCTTCTCTGCCCATTTCCTATCCTCCTTCGTGTGGCCTGACTCTCTAGCCCAACCGGCCCACGCCATTTCCTCCCGCGCCATCTCCTTCTCTCCCCGCCAAGTGGGATCCACCGGCAGGTCTTCACTGCCACGTCGCCCTGCTCTTCTTCTCCACGGATGCCACGCCCGTGCGCGAATGCCACGCGGCGTTGCTCTTCTGCACTTGAGCCAGCAAGCCCAAGCCGCCTCCTCTCACTCCCTCTGCCACTTGCCCTACTTAAGCCACTCCTGAGCAGGCCCCTTTCCCTTTCTCCACCGAGCTCAAACCGGAAGAAAAACCACAAGCTTAAGCCACACCACCGAGCTGCTCATCGCCATTCCGGCCGTTTCGGCGATCTCCGCCGCCGACCATGTCACGCCGTGCCCTGCACCACGAAGAGTCAAACCCTTCGACCAATTTGAAGGTTGCGCCACCGGGTAGCCGCGCACCCGACTTCTTCCCCGGTTTCGGCCAATGTCACCTCCACCACCGTTGTTTCTTCTTCGGGCACCCCCTCTCCGATTCCTCGTGACAAGTGCATCTCCTAGCATTCCTCTACCACCCCTGACCACTCACTAATGCCCTCTTCCTCCCCAGGTTGCCGCCACCGTGGGCCTCCCTGTGCCACCTTTGGCCCATGTTGCCAGGACGCCTCCGGCCACCTCGGATTTCCCTGAGCACACCGGTAAGCTCCTACCACCTCCCTAGTGCCCATGCTCCCTCTAGTGTGCCCTCTAGTCTACCCTACACCATTGCCCCCTTCTAGCCCTATGACCGACCACCTATTGCCGCCTCCCAGCCGCCACAGTCCACCTTCGGTTGAGACACCACCGTCCTTCGGATCGCATCCCTTCTAGGGTCCCATTTTTGCCATCCATGGCTCCTCGCTGCTGTCCAATCACCGGCGATGATCGCCGCTCCAAACCGGCCATCACCTCTGTCTCTGTGCGTGTGGTTACATTAGTTAACTGACAGTGAACCCATTTCATCTCAGTGGATGGTCTTCAGAAGTTATGTAGTAGAAGGATTACTAAGTAGTATAAAGTACTCAGTGGGTTAATTAGAGTTTGTAAGGCTGATAGCCACTGATAGGTATGGAATCTGAACCAAGTAATCAGATTCTTAGCTAGTTGATTAGGGTATCAGAATCGTTGAGTTGAATAGAGCAAAAGCTAGAAGGGATCATATTGGTATGTCGATGTGGATATCATGGGGATATGCCCATGATCTTAGGATGATGAAATAATTGGCAATGTGGCTTTTGGTTTGAAGTTTCATGTGTTTTCGACAAAGTTTGGATCTGTCGGTCGTGGCGGTCGACCGGCTTTTGTGCTGAATGTTGATATAAGTGATGAACTGATTTTGGGATAGGTCATATCCATATTTGCTATTGCATATGTGTTGCATGTTGCATGTTTTCACTAACGTGGGTCAAGTTGTGAAGAATTTGTTCCCGGATTCGTGTTTGCTTGTCTATTGCAGTGCAGGTGGCTTGCGTGTCAATGACGGTCAGCGGCGAGAGGATCGGGACTAAGCTTGGAGAGCCGAGGTCGAAACGATCATGGATGCCATGTGAGTCAAGTGACTCAAGCGAGGTGCGGGATGGACAAGGATGACCGAGCAGGCGGTTGGCGATTGGTTGGATCAGCGGCGCGAGTCGTTGCAAGTGCTCGATGGTGCTGGGAGGATCCGGACGGGAGACTTGGCGACATGGAGCCGTTGATCAACCTACACGCGTGGCGAAGCGGCGATTGCTTCATGATCTGTGGACTCGGTCTTTTGGAGAAGGATCGAGAAGGGGTATTTTGGTAATTTTACCAAATACCATTTTGGTGACCTTTTGACTAAGCCGCGGCGTGGGTCGGCGCATGGTGAAGCGGTTTAGATCAATTGACGATGAAGACGGCGCTTTAATTTGCGTGCGTATGTGTTCCGTTGATGTTGGGCCTTAACGGAAGCCCATTAGGTTTAGCTCTAATTCTAAAAAGGTTTTAGGGTTAAGAGCTGCATGTATAAAAGGAAAGGGAGATAGGTCATCTGGTGCCTGCCGCTGGAAAAAAAAGGAATTAGGGGCGGCGGCCTCAGGCCCTGAAAAATGAGTGGGTGGCGGCGCCTTTGCCCTGAGAAAAACTAGCGCAAATCCTGTGGCGGCGGCCTTGTGTCCGGAATCTGTGGCAACGCCTGTAGAGTTCAGGAAATATCGTGAGCACTGGCGTGTTGTCCCCAAGCGAGCATAGGAACCTCTGAGCGGCGTGTAAGAGTGTCTGTATATCGAAACTTCAAGGGCCATTTTGCCTCATGCATATTATTTATTACCTTGTCCCTTCATTCCTTGTGCTGCTCGGTTTGGTTTGTTCTTGGCGTTTCACAATGCGTGTGTGTGTCGAATTTGTGGATTTGATTCAAAAAATCTAGATGTGGCGGCGCGGCGTCATAAAAATATTGATAGAGGAGTTGTCTTGTGATTCCTCCATGAAATTAGGAGGAACACACAGAGAAAAGTGGCGCCGGAGAAAATCACAAAACCGGCGGTATTGGCCGGAAAAAGTAGGCGGTGGCGGTATGGATGTGAACACTGTGTCTTGTGCGCTCTCGGAGCTTTTGTCGGCGGCATCTTGTTGGGTGAAAGGATTGTTGCGGCTCATGTGGCGGCTTTGTCTTCTTTGCAAAAATCTGGCCTTTGTGCATCAAGTCGATCCTGCTGATTCACTGTGTTGGATTAGTTTTTTTTTATTACTAGTGTCTGCTTGTCTTCTCTGTGTGGATCAGTAGACAGGATAATTAGATGGCAGCGGCTGTGAGCTTTTGTTTGTCCTTCGGCACACTTGAATCCTGTGCATGTGCGGTTTGATTTAGTCCTTTGTTTTTGCTTGACTGCTCATTAATACTTTGGCCCGTGAGAAATGTGTGCTCCAGTAGTGATTGCCGACTCTCTTCTTGCTATCACATCAATTTGTAA
Organism: Phyllostachys edulis; assembly: GCA_036346405.1. NCBI lineage: Eukaryota > Viridiplantae > Streptophyta > Magnoliopsida > Poales > Poaceae > Phyllostachys > Phyllostachys edulis. The sequence goes on from CM070560.1 coordinate 51,764,912, forward strand.
TACTCTCGACTTTTGATTTGAGCTTTGTTTCAAAGACCTTTTTTGGTGTTAGATTAGTTTGTTGGGCTTCTGTGCTTGCGTTCTTTGAGTGCCCATGAGAAAAATTGAGGCTCTGTCTGCGTTATTGCATTGATTCTATGCTTGGTGCTCTCATTGATCGACCAAAATTTCAGTTTTGAGTGAGGAGTGGTTTGGGGTGTTATTAGAATCTTTATTGCCTTGAATTGCGTGTGTCTTGTCCTTGAGAGATTTAAGTAAGATGTATTTTATTCATCTCTAATTGCTTCATTGCATCAATTGTTACGAGTGTGCCTCTGTGCTTTGGATTTTGTGCTTGCAGGTGTGAGTTGTTTTTGGACTTTTACTTAGGGGTTTGATTGGATTCAACACAGGTCATCCGTTGTGCCTGTATACAAATCTTCATAGCTTTTATAGCTATTGGAGTGAAAGTAGTGTTGAGTTCGATCGTGGTGAAAAATAGAGAAAGCGTCTATTCACCCCCCCCCTCTAGTCGCCTTTCCGGTCCTACAATTGGTATCAGAGCCAAGTTTGCTCTTTTGTGATCTTAACTGATCTTTGAGCATGGCGACTAATATGAGGACTTGTGAGCGTTTCCTTGCATCTTGTCGCGGTTCTTTTACCAATGGTGTTGGCCGTAACAAAATATTTGAATGTATGATAAGTCTAATGGTGATGGAGGAGGAAGTCTCCTGTGATATCTGTGGCAAATCCTTTTGTTTTGATTGTCCTAGTTTGAGGATGAGTCACTTTTAGAGCAGAAGAGAAGAAGCCCGATGGCGTATGTGCGGCGGCGATTGAGGATGAACATGATGGAGAGGATTTTGATGATGAGCCTTTTGATGATAGTGATGACTCTTATGAGGACGATCCCCTACTTGAGCTAAGCAAGGTGAGCAAAGAGAAACTTGTAAAAGTCTTATATTCATATGATCTTAAACTGCTTGCTCTTAGGAAGAAAATGAAATTGCTGAAAAGAGAAAAAATGATTTGTCTCATGAGCTCTCCGAATTGAAAACCTCCATGAATGCTTTTGATTCATTGTTTGTAGACATGGAGAACCTGAATAACTCTCTTGCATGTCTAAAATCTGAAAATGAAAATTTGAAATCAAATGTTTCTATGCCTTGTGATTCTTGTATTGCCTTACACCATGAGCTTGATAATGCTAAGTTAGAAATAGGCAATCTTAGTTCTATGGCTAGAAATAATTGTGATTCTTGTGTAGGCATGCTTGCTGAAATTGAGAAGCTTAAATTGCCTATTTCCATGCATCTTGAGCAATTAGAAAATGCTTGGGCTGAGATTATTGAAATTGAAGCTAGGCCTTGTAGCATGTGCTTTGAATATGAAAAATTGCTTAAGGATGGTTTAGTCTCTTGCAAGAATTGTGCTTGTTTAAAAACTGAAATTGATGCTTTGAGCGCAAGCTTAATTCAAATGCATCATTAATTTCTTGCACATCTTGCATTTCATTGAAGAGCGAGGTTGAGTCTTTCTTGCGATGATATGGCGCCAAGTCATATGACTCTTGTATTTGCCTTCACTCCGAGATTGATGTTTTAAGATTTCTCTTGCATCTTTGCATTCGGAGTTGGAGTCTTTTGTGCTAAACGTGAGTCACTTGATGTTGGTTTTGTGGCATCGCTTTGGATAGCTCTTCTTTGGTGAATTCGACTCTTTCGGACTCTTCTTGTGTTGTCCAACAGTTTCAAAAACAAATGTGCTTCTTTCTCAAATGGTACTAAATCTTCAAAAGAGAAGTACCATTGCACATTTAAGAAGAATGGACACACTCTTGGGTTTTGCTTTTCGCGTTTGAAACATGAGCGTCGAGTCGTCGTCGTACCTCTAGGAACACACATAGCCTTTCTCATGGCATGTGTGGGTCTAGTGTCGATCTGAAGACGAGACATGATGCTAGTTCTTCGGGACTTCTTCTTTGAGCCATAATGGTGCTTCGTCCTCTCGGACCGTGTCTACTAGTAGACCTTTACACCATTGCTCATTTTGTGGGAAGAATGGACATCATGTAGATTTTTGTTTCCAGCGTGCAAAACAGATGCGTCGAGCTCATGCTTCTAAGTCTCCTAGTGGGCATAGTCTCTCTCATGACATGCACACTAAAGAGCCAAGCACGAAGACTCGATTTGTTGATGGCTTCTTTGACACCTTTTCTAGTGGTGTCGGATAGCACCGTGGACATGGTTTGCATAGGTTTGGTTTTGGTCCATGAGCTACCCTGAGGCAGGATTTTCGTCGTTTTCCAAGAGGTGGACCTCGTTTTGTTCATCGAGGTACACACCCACGGCAAGGTTGTGTGAGTTTCTTTGATGCTTTTGTTGGTTCTCATCATGGTGCTTTCAAGCAAGGCTATCACCGCTTTTCTAGAGATGGACCTCGTTTTCTTCATCGAGCTGTCCACTCGCGGTGTGCCTCCAAGGATGAGATTAGATCTTCTTGCATGGACCATCATCTGCATCATGCTAACTCACATAATGGTTCGACTGCCTCTGGTGGTGGTGTGTCCAAGGTTTGGGTTCCCAAGCATTTGCTATCTAACCCTTCGGGACCCAAGACTCGGATATCTTGCCTTTCTCATGTGTAGGTACCGAGAACGCGGGTTGGAGAACATTGACTTAAAGGATTCTGATCTTTTGTTTCATCACATGATCGGGATACTTGATGGTTCTCCACCTCAATGATGGCCTCCAAGAGGCATGTGCTTTAATGATCGGCATCTACACCTGTTTTGTGAGCAATCATATACCTTCATGCCCTTATCTTCATGATTATTCATACTTGGCATGTTGTGCTTGTCTTTGTGCTCATCTGTACCTTATTGGCATGTGTTACTCTTGTGATATCTTTCATCATGCCTTTACCTTGCTTATATATCCATGTATCATATTATTGTTCTTTATTTCCATGGGTGTATGAGCTTGAGTTTATCATCATGAGCTTGTGCTGTTTTGTACATGATTTATCTTGCTCGTGTTGATGTTTGTCTTATGTATCCACTTGTTCACTTGATATCCATGTTAGCATACATTATTCATGATTTGTTCTAAAATGCTTTATGCTTACATGGTTATTGTGCTTTACTGTTAATTGTGGATGCATGAGTCTTGCCATAGCTTTCTATGTGCTTGTTTTGCTTGCTCCTATGCCTTATTGTTGATTAAGGATAGTTTGAGCTTTGTCATGTCTTGGATAGCATGTGCTGAAATTGTCTTGTCTATCTTCATGCTCATGTCTTGAATTGTTGATTATATGTTTTTATGAGCTTTGGATCATTTGCTGCTATCCATGCTTGTCATGTGTCTTCGTACTGTTTCTTCAGATAATGTTTCACTAACCCAGTACCAAGGCATAGACTTTTTCTGTCTCTTTGGTGTAGTCTTTCAGTTGAGAAGAAGAACATGTGGTCCAACAAGTGTTATCACCTCAAGCTGTTGGTTCTTCTTCATTTGTGCCTTCAATGATGACTATCACTTCTCGGAGACGAAGGAATTTGAGATGAGGATGATGGGTGAGCGCAACTACCTTCTGGAGCTTCAAGGAATGGATCTTCATCTATCATGACTACATCTCACTGCCAAGCAAAGCGACTCGAGTTCGAGCTTCTATACCTTACTTTTATGTATGGTATCCTAGTCTACCTTGCATTGCATCGATTAGTGTCGGTGTTGGGTTTGTTCGGTTCGGGGTAGATAGGAGGCTCTGTTCTAGCACGTGTCTTTTCTAGGCACTCTTCTTATCCCATGATTTGCTAGGATGCATTCTTCTCACTGACCTAGGTCGAGCTTGTCTCCCAATCACTAGTGTTAGCAGGTTTTTGAGTTGCTGTAAGCTTTTTAGTGTTGGTGTTTCGCTCCCTAGCTTTTTGAGTTCTTGTCCTAGAGATCTTGTGGTGTTTGAAGTTTTGTGCTAGTTTTGTGGAGTCCAAGGCAAATTGGCGGTATCCCTCAAAGCTTTTAGACCCAACAAGGTTTGCCACCTTGAGAAGCAAGTTAGGGATAATTTATCCCTATGGGTTGGTTTGAGGGGGAGTTGGTTCTTTTCGGAACTTTCTTAGTTCTTTTCTGAACCTTTACTGTTCATCTGAACTTACCTTGTTCATTTGAGCTTTTGTGGATCTTTTCTGATACCTTCTTCAAGTGGTATCTTCTTTGGATCTTTTTGATCCTTGTGATCTTATTAGGCTTTTACATCTTTTATGCATCTCATTGTATCATATTGCATACAAATGAAAAATCCAAAAGATGCATTGTATTATAAGCTTTACCGCTTCTTTCTTTTAATTAATGAAGCTTTACTTATTACCCTCTTGAGCTTTGGTATTTCAAATTCTTGCTCAAGATTGTGTCTAGTTCTTTGACTTGCTAGAATTATCATGCTTTCACATGTGCAGCAATGTCTTTGTTCTATGAGCTAGAACTTTTAATTTAACTTGAACTGAAAATTGCAATTTGTGGATCTTTTAGCTAGTTGCACAATTAGTGATCCTTTTGTGACATTGGCCCTGTCAAAATTGCTTTGTTAGCTCTGGAATCTAGAATTGAACATCTTTGAGCTTTCAGTTCTTTAAAGAATCTAAAATAGCCCTTGTGCAAAATGAAAAATGATCTCTTTTGTGCGAAAAAACTGATCTCACCAATTCTTTCTCATGAGACGGCTTGCCATTATACTAGGCATGAACTCAGCGGGAGTTTTGGATGACCTAGACCACTCTTTTAAGCTTTTGTTGCTTGGGATGATCGTAGTGAGGCTTGAGATCTAGCACATGGCTAAAAAGCAAATTGTCAAAATTGGTTGAAGCTTAGGAAGAGATTGTGGATGGCTCCTAGTCCAGGATCTTCTTTACTAAGATAGACCTTTTATCAACTTGAATATTCATTGCAAATGAAAAATAGTTGAAATTTGGGCTTTTGACAAAAACTTGAGCTAAATGATTCATTTAGGACTTTTTGTCTCTAACATGGTCTTTGCTAGCTTCTGGATCTCACAATGACATTCTGATATGGTCATTATCACTTTAGGATACTGTTGTTGAACTTGCTAATTTTGAAGCATTGCTTACTTTAATCCAACAACATGTGATATATTGAGCTCATTAGCATAGCTTTGCTATATATGTCTTATCATGATCTTGCTAGCTTTGTCAGGCTTGTTGTATCTTGAGTAATGGTAGAAATGCTAGCTTTGTTCAATTGAGTAATCTCCAAAGCTTCTTTTATCTAAAATTAAAAATCAAAACAAAAATGAAGCTACCCCATTGCACTTCATGCATGCTCTTTCTTTTGCTTCTTCCTTGCTTGTGCATTTGTCATCTCTGGATGAAAGGAAGGGATGATTCCTTGATGAATCCATTGTCAAAGGGGGAGAAGATATAGCGAAAATGTAATGTTAATAAAGAGCTTTTTGGTTATGGGGGAGAAGTTTTGTAAGGGGGAAAAAATGGAGAAATTGAAACTGATGTTCATAGTGAGGGTGAGCATTCATATTGCATTCTTTTGGTCTTATTGCCTTTTCTGAACTTGAATTGCAAATCTTGAAGACTCACAATGATCTAAGGTCAAATAGAACAATTGTTCTTTCATATGGACCTTAAGTGAGATTTTTGTCGATTATCTGGAGTTGGAAGCTTTCTTGCTTTCTTTTGCTGTATCTCACTTGTTTATGCTATTCTGAAGCCAGCTTGGTCATTTCCATTGCTTTTTCTTGCATATGGACCAAGTTGTGCCTTTGTCTTGAAACTCTGAGTACTTTACTTTTCAAACCACAAACTTACATTTTAGAGATTGCCAATGTGTTCATCAAGGGGAGATTGTGGATATCATGGGGATATGCCCATGATCTTAGGATGATGAAACAATTGGCAATGTGGCTTTTGGTTTGAAGTTTCATGTGTTTTCGACAAAGTTTGGATCTGTCGGTCGGTGGCGGTCGACCGGCTTTTGTCTTGAATGTTGATATAAGTGATGAACTGATTTTGGGATAGGTCATATCCATATTTGTTATTGCATATGTGTTGCATGTTGCATGTTTTCACTAACGTGGGTCAAGTTGTGAAGAACTTGTTCCGGATTCGTGTTTGCTTGTCTATTCTTTGTCTGGTGGCTTGCGTCAATGACGGTCAGCGGCGAGGAGGATCGGGACTAAGCTTGGAGAGCTGAGGTCGGAAACGATCATGGATGCCGTGTGAGTCAAGTGACTCAAGCGGGCGCAGATGGACAAGGATGACCGAACAGGCGGTTCGGTCTGTTGGTTGGATCAAGCGGCGAAGTCGTTACAAGTACTCGATGGTGCCGGTGGGATCCGGATGGGAGACTTGGCGACATGGGCCGTTGATCAACCTACGTGGCGAAGAAGCGATTGCTTCATGACCTATGGACTCGGTCTTTTGGAAAAGGATCGAGAAGGGTATTTTGGTAATTTTACCAAATACCATTTTAGTGACCTTTGACTAAGCATGGCGCTGGTCGACGCATAATGGTGAAGCGGTTTAGATCAATTGACGATGAAGGCGGCGCTTTAATTTGCGTCGCGTATGTGTTCAGTTGATGTTGGGCCTTAACGGAAGCCCATTAGGTTTAGCTCTAATTTTAAAAAGGTTTTAGGGTTAAGAGCTGCATGTATAAAAGGAAAGGAGATAGGTCATCTGGTGCTGCGCCACCGAAAAAAAAAGGAATTAGGGCGGCGACCTCGAGGCCTGAAAAAATGAGTGGGTGGCGGCGCTTTGCCCTGAGAAAAACTAGCGCAAATCGTGGCGCCGCCTTGTGTCGAGAATCTGTGGCGGCGCTGTAGAGTTCAGAATATCGTGACCACTGGCGGCGGCCGTCCCCAAGCGAAAGCATAGGAACCTCTAAGCAGGCGTGTAAGAGTGTCAGATACCAAAACTTCAAGGGCCATTTTGCCTCATGCATATTATTTTATTACCTTGTCCCTTCATTCCTTATGCCTTTCGGTTTGGTTTGTTCTTGGCGTTTCTGTGCGTGTGCGTGTCGGGCTGTGGATTTGATTCGAAAAATCTAGATGTGGCGGCGCCGCGTCCATAAAAATATTGGCAGAGGAGGCTGTCTTGGCGCAGATTCCTCCGCAGAAATTAGGGGCGCTGTAGAAAAGTAGTGCCCAGAGAAAATCACAAAACCAACATTTGTATTTGGAAAAAAAGTAGGCGGTGGCGGCGCTGGATGTGAACGCTTGTGTGCGCGCGCTCTCGGAGCTTTTGTTGGCAGCATCTTGTTGGGTGAAAGGATTGTTGCGGCTCATGTGGCAGCCTGTGCTGCTGCAAAAATCTGAGCGCCTATGCATCAAGTCGATCCTGCTGATTCACTGTGTTGGATTAGTTTTTTTTTTATTACTAGTGTCTGCTTGTCTTCTCTGTGTGGATCAGTAGACAGGATAATTAGATGGCAGCGGCTGTGAGCTTTTGTTTGTCCTTCGGCACACTTGAATCCTGTGCGTGTGCAGTTTGATTTAGTCCTTTGTTTTTGCTTGACTGCTCATTAATACTTTGGCCCGTGAGAAATGTGTGCGCCAGTAGTGATTGCCGACTCTCTTCTTGTTGTCACATCAATTTGTAATACTCTCAGCTTTTGATTTGAGCTTTGTTTCATTGACCTTTTTGGTGTTAGATTAGTTTGTTGGGCTTCACATGCTTGCGTTCTTTGAGTGCCCATGAGAAAAGCCGAGGCTCGTTGCTGGTTGTTGCATTGATTCTATGCTTGGTGCTCTCATTGATCGACCAAAATTTCAGTTTTGAGTGAAGCGGCGGTTTGGCTATTATTAGAATCTTTATTGCCTTGGACTACGTGTGTCTTGTCCTTGAGAGATTTAAGTAAGATGTATTTTATTCATCTCTAATTGCTTCATTGCATCAATTATTCTGAGTGTGCCTCTGTGCTTTGGATTTTGTGCTTGCAGTGTGAGTTGTTTTGGACTTTTACTTAGGGTTTGATCGGATTCAACACGGTCATCCGTTGTGCACATATCTGAGATCTTCATAGCTTTTATAGTTATTGGAGTGAAAGTAGTGTTGAGTTCGATCGTGGTGAAAAATAGAGAAAGCATCTATTCACCCCCTCTAGTCGCCTTTCGGTCCTATAGTCGATTAGTAATCATCATCGAGAGCTAAGTGATGTTATTTAAGAATGGTCAGACTTGTTTGTCAGTTTGATGCAAATGCAGTTCTGTTTAGGGGATCCTTTGTCCAGTTGAGGAGTCATGACCTTCAGTGATTAAGTGGAACATATCCTTGAATAATTGAAATGTGTCAACTATAGATGAGTAAAATGATATTTCATATCTTGAACCGCTAACTTGCTTCCTAATCAAAGTAGTTAGCACCTAAACCTTTAACTTAAAAGGTAAGAATGACAGTAGGCTCATTGGATTTAAATTAGTGTATGCACATTTTAATAAGAAAGGTTAGGGTTTGAACGATTACTTAGCTAAGTTAAATACTATAACAATAAGTTATGTTGAAATATCAATGCCACTAGGGACAAGTGTCCAGCAGTATCTTAGGAGTAAGCATCACTTGGATTAGTTAGCTATTTAGAAGCCGTTAGTAGATTACTTAGATACTAAATGTTCAATTATCAAAAAGTAACCTCCAGTGGTTAATTCTAGGTAGCTAAGTTAGATATTTAAATGTCAGATAGTGGTCATTGACAGTGAACCTATTTCCATTTCAAAAGATGGTTAGTTAGTAGCGGTAGATTGGTTAGTATTAAATAAGGATTAGTAGAAAGGTCAAACTGAATAGCATTCTTATGTAGGCAATTTCAAACTGAATAGCATTCTTATGTAGGCAATTAGAGGTTAATTATGAATGGCATTGTAATATAAGTTAATTAGTTGTCATTGTATGAGGATGTTAGTAGGTTAATTAGTTAGTTAACCTTAATGTACGAGTGTGCCACTGGCAAATTGCAACAGCAGATAATAGATGTGCACACAATCACCAGCAAAGTCTACCGAAAGAGGAGAACATATAAGAGGATTAATTTTGACTGTATGATCATTGTAGATGTATACATAGAATGCTTGGAGAGAGTGCTCGTGAGTACTAGGTGGCTTGTTAAGGAAAACAACATCATCTAGGTTCTAGGTATCATCCATCGTCATCTGTTCCCAGTAGTAGAGCCCTTCATGATTCGAAAGCATAGATGAGAGTATTACCTAACCAGGTAATCTCTCCTATCTAGATAACCAGTGAGAAATGTTCCTATGAACATTCTCTCTCCCCCCTGTTAGATTTATCTAATTTTGTATGTAGTATTTCCTTCATCAACTCCTTGGATATACTTCATCCGAAGAATTTCCTTCATCAACTCCACTAGGTATAATTAGTTTCATTTGGAATACTTTCGTCTTTCAAGATGTTGTTCCATATGTTTATTTTTGTTCGAAGTGTTTTCTTTATTTGAATATATTTGAATTTGGTTTGTTTTCACGTATAGATTTCGACGACTCCGGGGAAACCGGAAGTATTTGAAGAATCAGATTCCGACACCATTTAAGAACAACAACTAAATAAGCAAGGCAAGTTACATCCTTTGATCATATTTGAATCCCGGTATTTTAAATTATTTAAATTCTGTTTTAAATTATTAATGCATGTGTATTTATATTCAAGTAATTTAAGTTCCCGTTTTAAGATTTATAGTTATTCCCAATTCCCCTGTATGTCCAATAATTGTCAAGGGAGGTGGTATGGAGAATCTTTCTGAATGCAAATATAATCTGGAGTTAGAATTTGATTGTTGATAGATGTTTGATAATAAAGGAAGTTTGTTGATAGATATCGGATTAATGAATGTTGAATTATATAAATAGGTAATTATTGATTATCAACTATTTACATATGCAGATTATAGAAATACACGATTGTTGGATATTAGATTATAGAAATTGATTATTATTGAGATTGAATTATAGAAATATATTAATATTGGGCATCGGGTTGTCGGAGATGGATCTATAGGATTACATAATTGATGAACATGGGATTGTAGATATACATTATGGATGAATATTGGATTATAGAATCACATGATTATTGGATATTGGAGTATATGAATACATGATGATTGGGTTATAGGATTAGCAAATCACGATGTTAATTATTAGTGGATTAGTTGAATCAAGCAGTACGATTAAAACCTTGTGGAATTAGTGGGAAGAATTGGTTACATTGGATTATCGGAATATATTAATGGGGGATTATAGGAGTAGATTGTTATTGAATATTGGACTATAGGATTACATGATTAGTGGATTATAGCCTTACATAACTATTGGATAATAGGTATACATGATTGTTGGATAATAGAGATATATTATTAACGGATGTTGGATTGTAGAAATTGAATATTGTTGGAGAATAGATGGTCAATGTCGGATTATAGAGATAGATGATTTATGGACATTGGATTACTGGAAGTTGGATTATAGGAATACAATATTGGTGGTTGACCTACTGACCTTGAAATTGGCAATTCTTGAACATTAATCCATCATACCTTGTCGCTCTAGATAAAACTCTTGTTAATACAATAGTGTTAACAAGATGCCCTCAATTGAAAAACTTTATGCTTAGAAATGCTTAGACCAAAAATATTGAATTTGGGGAATTTAGCCAAATGTTTAGACATGATTTAATTGAGCCTATGGTATTGTTTTACCATAGGACTTTGGCAAACGATTTTTGAAAAGCAAAACAAAATAAAAATTGGTTTGGACTTGGGCAAAATGGATGTTTGGTGGGTGCAGGTTTATGCACAAGATCGAGTCATTTTCATGATCGAGGCCCATAGGTTTTGTTGAAAAGTCGCCCAAGTCAGTTAAGGACCGGTCTTCGAGTGCATTTTGCTAAGCCCCTCCGTACTACCACATGTCTAGAATTGGCAGGATCTGGCTAACTAATTTGCAATGTTTCACCGTGGTTGTGCCATCCGGTTGCGTGGGTGTCTTTTATGACCTACTTTTATATATTCCCACAAGCCGCAAGAGGGGGCTTGATCTGACAGATGGTTCAATCCAAAGGAGGCAAACCTTAGCGAGACGGGACTACAGTGGAATGGCACATTATAAAGGCCTTGTCATGTGCTCTAGACTGCTTACCTAAGGTAGTGAGCGGTGGTACCGACAGGTGCCAAACAAACTAGAGAAGTTGTGTCT